>CM021107.1:575201223-575400402 GCA_007115665.2 Sequoiadendron giganteum | reverse complement strand
TAAAAAGCACAGTGTGTCTCACATGAGATTTTTTGGATGTATTTCATATGCACATGTACCTAATCAGTTGAGAAGAAAATTTGACAACAAAGGAGAGAAATGTATTTTTGTTTATATATAGTGAAGAATCCAAAGCATACAAACTATTTAATCCATCAACCAAGAAAGTTATAATCAGTAGGGATGTCCAATTTGTTGAAGATGAAGCATGGGATGGAAGCAAAGAGAATATAGTCAAAGTTACAGTCAATATCCCTCAAGATGAGAATGAAAATACAGTTCCAACTAATGTAAGTACTGTACCTATTCAACCTCAAGCAAGTGGTCAACAACTGACACCAACAAGTAATACAAGAGTAGCAACACAAGGACTACAGATGTAAACCACAACAAGAATTTATGGCGTAGGACCTTCAAGTCCACATTCTACAGATTCAAGTGACTTATCAAATCCAACTTTGGCTAGTATGAGAAGGCAAAAAATCAGAAGCATGAGTGATATTTATAATAAAAATGATGGTGAATAATTATCAACAATTTAAACTATTTTCCTTTTATTCACAAGCTAAAGATCCAATTCATTATGAAAATGCAATCAAGGAAGAAAAATGGTTAACAACAATGGATGATGAGATACATTCAATTGAAAACAATTAGACATGGGAATTGCAAAGTCTTCCAAAAGATAAAGATGTCATTGGTGTTAAATGCATTTATAAGACTAAATTGAATGCAAATGGAGAAGTGCAGAAGTACAAAGCAAGATTGGTGGTAAAGGGTTATGCTCAACAACCTGGAATAGATTACAATGAAAATTTTGCACCAGTTGCACGTCTTGACAAAGTCAAAATGTTATTGGCTTTGGCAGCACATAATTGTTGGCTAGTTCACCAAATGGATGTTAAATCAGCATTCCTCAATGGTTACCTAGAAGAGGAAGTTTACATTAATAGCCACCTAGATATGAGATATCAAGACAAAAAGATAAAGTGTACAAGCCGAAGAAGGCACTATATGGTCTGAAACAAGCTCCAAGAGCTTGGTATAGCAAAATAGATAGCTATTTCACAAAGAATGGATTTACTAGATGTGACACTGAACCAAAACTTTATACTAAAGTGAATGATGAAGGTAAAATATTTATCATATGCCTATATGTTGATGATTTAATTCTGACTGGGAAACTATCAATTGATTTGTTCAAAACAAAAATGATGAAAGAGTTTGAAATGACAGACTTGGATCTCATGAAGTACTTTTTGGGAATTGAGGTAAATCAAAATAAAGATGGATTTTTTATTTCACAGTCTAAATATGCTAATGATGTTTTAAAGAGATTTAATATGTTGAATTGTAAGTCAGCACCTACTCCCATGATCACTAGCCTGAAGCTTAGCAAAGAAGACACAGGTTCGGATGTGAAATCAACTTTGTACAAACAACTGGTTGGGAGCTTAATGTATCTAATAGCCACAAGGCCTGATATAATGTATTCAGTTAGTTTGATTTCTAGATTCATGGAAACACCAAAGGAGAATCACTAGAAAGATGGAAAGTGAATTTTAGGGTATATCAGTGGAACCATAATTTTTGGAATCCAATACTCCAGAACTGATGAGTTTAAATTAATAGGTTACACATACAGTGACTGTGCTGGGAGCTTAGATGACAAGAGGAGTACGCCTGGTTATGTTTTTCATTTTGGTAGTGGTGTATTTGCATGGGCTTCAAAGAAATAGCCTATTGTTACCTTATCTTCAGCTGAAGCTGAATATGTTGCAGCAACCAATGCATCGTGTCAGGAAGTGTGGATGAGGCAACTTTTGAAAGAGATTGAAAATGAACAGGTTGAACCTACAAGAAATTTCTATGACAAAAATTCAGCCATCGAATTGTCAAGGAACCCTGTATACCACAAAAGAAGAAAACACATCGATACGTGGTTTCACTTTATCAGGGAGCTAATTAATGGTAGGGAGATTTCCTTAGTTTTTTGTAGGTCAGAAGATCAAGCTGCAGACATATTTACAAAGGCACTCAGCAAAGAGAGTTTTAAATTTCAAAGAGAACGACTGGGAATTAAAAATGGCGTGAGTTGTGCTCAAGGGGGAGTGTTTGGAATTCAACCAACTCCTGCGTCAACGTTTTGGTCAACTTCGGAAGTTTTCTCCAACTCTCACTACTATACCGCATTGACTTTGACTCCTTCTCACAGTACCACAGTATCCACCACGATACCACGGCCTCTAAGCTTACTATCCATAGTTGCGCGGTGTTACCGCGATACCGCGACCTCATCTTCAAGCACTCGTGGTAGCGCGGTGGCTACCGCCATACCACGAGCCATCATCTCCTGCACCGTGGTAGCATGGTTATCCCAGCCACCATGGCCTCTCTTGTCACCCCTTGTGGTAGCGCGATATCCACCGCAATATAGTGCCAGCTTTCTCTCTCATCCACGGTAGCGTGGTGGTTGACTTCCGTGGACTTTTCTTGGTGGTAGTTAGTGGGCTCCTCGTTGGCATGAAAGGACATTTTTGATTGGACTGTCTTTATTATGAATTGGACAAGTTTTTCCCAGCATTCGTAATTCCCATTAATTGTATTAATTTTTGTCTTGGCCGAAAACTTTTATAAGTTAGCTTGTTTTTACTTTTCAAGAGTAAAGTTAAAAAATTGAAAATTGCTCTGAAGAAGCATATATATTTTTCATGGTTGTTCTGTGTGATTAAAGAGTATTATATAATTTTTATTATCTCTGCCTAATCCTTCAGAAGGATGTACATAACCATTAGCAGTTATTTTTGTGCTTAACATCACAACTAACATCTGTGAATTTTCTTTAAAGCTTTTCTATTGATTGGAAAGATGTCACATGTACCTTCAATTGATTATTACATTCCATAGTACAAATTATGCTGAATTTATTAATTTTAAATAAAAAACTTGCAAACAACAAACTAGAACAATATTACTAACTCCTACTTTGTGTGGATGTAACTTTTTTTTTAATTGTTTTAAGAAATCACGGATTTGTTAATTTATTTGGTTTTTCCTTTCTAAAGTTGTTTTAAACAATGAAATTATAAGAATGCTCATATGATACAATTTTTTATATATAACTAATTATGATGTAACTAATAATTTTAGTAAGTAAAATTTTGATATAGTTAGATTTTATTTCTTTGTAATTATTTATGTTTGAAGTAAGTGTAAATATCTAAGTATAAATCAATTTAGGTTAAATAATTATAATTAAGAATGATAAATAAAATAACTACAAAATTGATGCTATAAAGTAAGTGTAATGTGAAAATACATATTTTGTTAATGAAATAATACATTTCTTTAGTGAAATTTTTGGGACATACTTTGTCTTTGGTCTAAAAAAGTGTTTTGCTTATGAATGGAGTACTTATGCTCTTCTTTAATATATGTGGGTAGGTGGTTTTTAAGAGTACCTTTAGACTGTTTTCATTCTCTTGCAATGAGATGTTATCTCCTAGGTCAAACCTTACAAATATGTAGAAAAATCAAAGATAGTAGGCATGAACCCTATAATGATGTATGCAGATTTGTTACTCCTCTTAGTTCACTAATATCAAATGTTTCTCTATTGATTCCTTTAATGATATAAGATGAGAGAGGATGTGAGAGATGAGATATTGAACAAATGAATGCAAATGAATATCTTTGAATACTAGCATATAGAATCAAATGTTGCCAAACATGTACTTAATCAACTCAAGCAAAGAAAATCAAAGGGATCAATTAGTCAAAATTTAAATTTGAATTTTAAAATGTAAGGGTCAATTGATAATAATGGGGTAATCCCTATGATTATAAAAATGATAGGCTAGGTGAACAAAGGGTCAAATCAAAATTAATAAATTTTATGTCTAAGGAAGTATATAGATAAGTGTAATAAATTCTCAATGCTTAAAAAAAAGAATGCATTGAAGTGTGTGGGTAAAAGTAAAGTCTTGTATCACATTTTTGGCTGCCTAGATAATTTCTACCTTCAGTTTTTTAACTAGAAACTACTCGGCCAAAGGGGTTCACCCAAAATCAAGCGACAATGACATGGAGCCTATGGCCAAGGGATGATGAAATGGAGCCTACGTGGCATAAGCTAATTAGTTTGAAGGTTTCATGCGAAAGTGATTTGATTAAATATCTTTCACCCTAAACTTTTAATATGAAATTAAAAAAGAATATTGCCCCACTCACTAAAACAATTTTAGCCCAAACCCCAATAAATAGTCCAGACTCCCAACAACCTTGTAAGATGACTAGGTTAGTAAATTTGGCTGATTCATCTTAGTGGCTTGATGTTTCCTTCATTTCTCTCACACATTTTATCTGTATTTCTATAGTAGTAGAACTTATTGAAGAGTATACATGTATTTTAATATTTAAGTAAAGATGTCAGAATTAAGAAAATAATTACATGTATATATGTAATTTATAAACATAAAATACATACAAATATAAAGTACAATAAATGAAGTGAAATTATTCATTATAAATTATTAAGTAGGTACAAATGTTACATGTATATATGACTAGAAAATATGTAAATAACTTAAATCTCTTGGTAAATATAATCATGATCTTCTATATCTTTTATTATCTCTAAAATCATTTCATGATCTTCAATAGACAAACTGCACTTTTGTTGGTCATGCCTTCTTTTTTGTAAAGTTCTCAAATTAAACCTTTTCATGATCTTCAATAGAGAGCCTCCAATTTTCTTATCTCAAAACCATTTGAATGTGGAAAATATGTCTTGAGAGTGTGACCACCGAAAAAGTAACTCTTCTAATTTTTCTAGTTTGTCTTGGCCCACCTTGTGACTTTGGCTTAAAGTTGCATTGATTTAGTGTTGTAATGTGGATAACACAATCACATTAGGTCTTAGGCCCTTGTGAACTAATTAATTTAATGGTGTCTTGTAAAAGTGTTGTGAAGTGTTGTAACACACTTTCTTACTTTTCTAGGGTTTTATCAAGTGGCGAAGCATAATCTTAAACATAATTAAACTTAATCTTTCCTTATTTGGAGTGTTGTAAAGTGTTGTAACACACTTTCACATTCCTCTAGGCTTGTCATTAATAATTGGGATTTCATATGATTAATTGGACCTATTTTGGATCCATAAGCCTCATTTATTGCATCTTTTTGAGGATAATCCTGACACCAATCATTAAACAATCATAATTTAGGTGTTACTAGCTTGTGTGGCCCAAATTTAGTGTCTAGGACTCATTCACCACATTGGGCAAATGAGTCCCACCTAGTTATTTTTGGCTCTGATGTAGGTTTCACACATTTCTAGACACTTTTCATTTTTGGTCCCATACATTATGTGTCGCCACCTTGGGCGAATGAGTCATGTGTGACAAAAATTCAAATTTAAATCAAATTTTTGGTGGGATTTTATTCTCCCAGATCTGATGTTAGCTTGTAATATTGTAATTTCAAGAATTATGGCATAATTGAGTATAAATATAAGGTTCTTTCACTCATTTTATCCTAACAAGCAATGAAGTGATCTAATACTTTTGTGAAAGCATCCTTATGGCATAATTGAGTTCACAAGATAATTTAATCATTCACAAGAGAATTCAAGGGAAAATTATCAAGCATTCTAGAGCATTTTGCAACTGTCTATCATCATTTCAAAGATTGCATGCATCATGTTGTTTTAGAGCTAACAATTGTGGTGTAGGGAACTTATGATTCAATCAAGTGCTTCATTCAAATATCTATCAATATCAAGAAATATTCCATGTATACATCCATTGAACCCATTGCTGACAGGATTTCAACACCTTATTGCTAGGATTTGGTGAGTTGCAACATTGTCATTTGTTCATTCATCATTCTCCATTCATAGTTTCTTTCATTTCAATGTTTAATTACCAACAAGGGGTTTGACCAAGGCAAACCCATATTCTCTAATCCCACAATTTTTTCCCCTTTTCTTGTGTGTGATTTATGGGTCTAGGTTGAAAATTTTCCAAGAAGCCAAGTTGGAGAAAAGTTGTCAGAGTTTTCATTAAGCTTGGGAGAAGCTTGGAGAAGACCTAAAGGTGGTATTTTGCAGATTCAACCCTGAAAACCAATCAAAAGGAGTAGAGAAAACTGAGAGACACAAAATCTAGTTCAGAACTTCTGAAAAAGTAGAAGTGGACCAATTCACCACTATTGGTGAACGAGTCCCACCGTATAGGCCTAATCAATATTTTAACATATTTGGATACCCTTTTGGTTGAAATTTGTTTTTCCACATTTTCCTTGAAACTGGACCGATTCACCCAGCTTGGCGAATGACTCTGAGTTAACATAAACATTAGATTTTTTAGTGATCCAGATCTCAATTCTACCTTCTTCAGTCTCCTAGGTGCACACTTCTAGTTTCATAGCTTTTTACTGTATTTTGTTCATGTTTCTAGATCATTTTTCATATCACATTGTGTTTTGAAATTCATTGTCTTTCCAAGTCTAAACATGGTGGTGAACCACTCATTACATATAACTCAACCTTTAGGACAACCTTATTGCAATATATCAATCTCCTTTACATTGAGATATCTAGGGTTACCCTTGAGTGGAATCCCTTGGTAATTGAGTGAATACATATCATTTTGCATGATTACCTTTTTAAGAGGTTCCAAAGAGTTTTAAAAATATCATTTTTGTTCAACAAAAACTTATTGGTAGCTATATTTAATATTCTTCATCTTATGGGGCTCAATTTATTGCATGAACACATTGATGTATCTATTGACAACATGACGGCAACAAACTAAGATGGGGGGGGGGGGGTGAATCAGTTGTCACGAAAATTATACTTACTAAGCTTATTCTTAGATCTAATAAATAAACCTGAAAGCATAAACCATCACCACATCGAAAACACACATAACACCAAGATTCTTGCATGGAAACTCTGTTAGGGGAAAAACCATGATGGAGGTTAATCCATAAGTTTATACTCTATTAAAAGTATTATAAATGGGCAATGCATATGCATTCAGGCACATTGCCTATAGCTCATTGATCAAATAAAAAAGAGGCTCACTACCCAAAGGAAGACTCACTATCTTACAGTCACATTCAAATTACATCCAAAAGATCTTGAACTGATAAAATAACATCTTCTAATGCTTGATTATAGTTTTGCTTAAGCACATAGACACTTTCTTTTGCTCACTTTTCTTCACACTTTACTTCTTCCTTCGAAAGATTAAAAAATTATTCACACACATCTCACTCACCATTTCCCTCAAATGGTATAAACAATTGATCATATATATCCACAACTAAGGATAACATCAACTACATGTCGACCCAAGAAAATATGAAATGTGAACAAACTATCGACCCAAATTAATAAAAAAATTATCAATGTGAACCAAACAATGTTGGCCAAAACATAGTAAGGACCCAAAACAACATGTCTCAAAAATGAAAAACCTTAAACAATTATGCCCCAAAGATCCACAACTTGCTACAATCACCTTGTTAGACATGACCATGAAAAGGATGAGCTCATAGAAGAAAATCACCAATCACGAGCACAACAATCAATGCAGGCCAACAACATAGATAGAGAATGATCTAGAAAAATCCACAAGAATCATGAATTACCACAAAAACATCCACAACAACTCAGATTACTAGAATCACATCATCTTCTTTTAGGAACACCAGCTAAATCAATAGAACAACTGTGAGAACAAATATACTATTAACTTGGTGAAATATTCATGCGAACCTCTAAAAATTCATATGGATAAACTAGATATAGTTGTCAACAAACCCTTTAATCCACAACTTCTTATCATCAATATACTAAGATAGCCATCATACTTAACTTCACTGCATCATTGACAACCTGCAACTTATTTTATTACAATTTTCTCAATATCCTCGATGTATACAACCTTAAATACATTAATGGTGATAGTGTTGACATCAATGAAAACCACATATCAGAAATATCCAACATCATCTAGGTGAAAATTAGGGGATTCATTATCTTGTACCCAACTATCTCGATCATTTTGGGCTACACTATTATGGTGTAGCCTCTTAAGAGACCTACATGTAAAAAATGCATAACTATGACAAATTATTTATGGTTTTCCATGAAACCTTAAAATATTCTATCTAAACCTACACCTTCATGTAGGGAGAATCAGAAATAACATATATATTTTTTATTATTAATATCTTCAAACCATATGACCATCATAATGATGTAGGAAAGTTATAAAAATTGTCATTTACGTTTAAGAACTTGTCGAGAGGAATATTTTATGTTTCCTATGTATTGTGGAAAAAACGTTGCACCAACACATCTAGGTGGGTTTGTGAGCAGTAGGGAAGGTGTCCATTCATTTCCTAAGGCACATAATCATTCTAGGCTACAATATTATGACTCGGTATCTCAAGAGACTTAAGTGCAAAAATTGTAAAACTATGAGTGACTGTTGCCTAGAATTCATGAAACCTATTAATGTTTTTTCTAAACCAATAGATTCATTTATCATCTCTACATAATCTCTCTTTATTTTTATTATCTCTAAATTTTTTTACCCTAGAAAAGATGTATGGAAAGTTGCAAACAATATTAGTTGTGTTCAACTAAAACTTGTCAAGAGCAATATCTTGTATTCTTAATGTTTTAAAGTTCAACAAAATTTGAATTTTTTTTATCAAGGTGGGTGAATCTTACTAGAGGAATTTCTTTCACCCCAACTATCTCGATCATTCTAGGATACACTATTTTGGTGTACTCCCTTAAGAGCTCTAAGTTCCAAAAATTGCCAAACTATGATTGATTTTTTCTTGGATTTGTGGAACCTAATAACATTCCCTGTAAACCTACATATTCATGGAGGGTATCTCCAAAATAACCTCTGAAATTTTATTATCCTCAAACCATTTGACCATGGAAATTATTTGGGAAAATTTTCAAAAAGCATCATTTTAACTCAACCAAAAGTTCTTAAGAGCCATATTTTTTTATTACTCTCATTAGGTCCAACCAAAGTTTGCTTGAAAGAATTGGTGTGAGTGGGTGAAAATGAGGACAAGCCTTTTTTTTACATACTAGCTATCTTTATGTTTTGTGCAACACTATTCCAAGTTAGTCTCTTAAGAACCCTAAGCGTAAAAAGCATTTCAAACTACGATTGTTTGTTTTTGAAATTTTTTGGCACCTATGAATGTTTTATCTAAACCTAAAACTTCAACATGTAGATTAATTCCACAATAAACTCTCCTATTTTTTATTATCTTAAAAATATTTTATGATGGTGATGGTTTATGAAATTTTGTAAAAGGTTTCATATATGTTTAGCCTTGAAAGTTGTCGGGAACCATATTTTGTGTTTTTCATCTTATAGGCATCAAGTAACTATGTAAAAAATCTGGTGTAGTTGGGTGAAAATTTAAAGGGCAAGCCATTTTTTGCACCAAACATTTATTGATTATTTGTGGGTACACTATTATGGTATATTGCAATTAAGAGCCATAGGTGCAAAAATTATCAAACAATGAAAAACTATTTCTTTGAATCCATGACACCTATGAATATTATATCTAAACCTATAGGTGGATATGGTGTCCCTCTATAGTTCCCTATCTTTATTCTAGTCAAATACACATTATTTGATCATTACAACAATGGTTGTATTGTTAAAAACAGTATTAGTTGAGAGTAGTGTAATCGTCGAAATAATATTTTTCACTTATGTGTTGTGGGGCCCAATCCACAATTCTAGTATATCAATATGGATGCGTAAATACCTCAAAACACCTAGATTCTTATTTTTTCATACTCGACCTAATAATTTCCTCTTTATGACTATTAGAACAAAAATCTTTATATCTCTACAATAATCATATTTGGTTTTTTGAATCATTTTTATAGAAATAATAAAAAATTATCACTAGATTGTGGTGTAACTAACCGGGGATACCAAAATATTTTATTTATCGTACATGTATTCATTGTATCTAATGATCTTGTGGTTTATTATGACTATTATAGCATGAAAATGGGCTGTTATGTGGATTATGAGAGATGTTAACTTTTGAAAATTCTCTTTTTTTTTAATGAATATATCCATCATTACATCTTTTCGTGATCTTCTATGAACATTAAGAAAAGTTCTCAACTTTCTTTCATGGCGACTTCATGATTTATAGGGTTCAAAATAGTATGCTAATAGTCTCATATGATTGTCATGGTTGAGTATGATAGTGGATAGTCCTAGGGTAGTAGTCAATAAACCCTTACTTTCCTACTCCTATATTTTACACATATTCTCTTATATGGAAACAAGCATTTAAACCAAATAAATATTCTAAAATTCTTATAATCCCTCAAGAAATCCATTAGAGCTTTGTGTTCAATGCTTGATCTCAAATACCTATCACCAAAAATGAATAGCTAAATATAAATGAAGGAAAGACTTTCTTAAGTCTAAGTATAGGGTTATATAATACCCAAGAAAATTTCGCATTCTCTAACCAATACAATGACACCACATGTGTTCATTCTATATCTGGGAATCTCAAACCAATAAATTCAACATAGGCCACTCTTATAAAAGAATTGATCCAAAATAAAGAGATAATTAATTCCCCCATTAGACTAATTTCATACCATTTTTAATAGAATATGATAATTATTATTATAAAACAAATGATTAAAATGAAATTATTGATTATTTTATAAATAGAACCTTTATTGATATCACGTGATGTAGATTTAAAATTTTATCTTTTTATCTAATGATTTTTTTTATGCATGATGTGTGTAATTCCTCTCTATATATCTATGATAGTGGAAAATGTAAACAATTATAATATACACTTCTTATTTGGAAAAATAAAGTCGTGTGATGGAAAATATTGCTAAATGCAAGAATATTGTAATTAATTAATGAGTAAATTAACGAAAAAATAACAAGAAATATTAAGAAAAACATTATATTAAAAGGAAAGAATATGAATTTAATGTTGGAGATTTCATAAATTGGTTCATCCATAGAAGGACAAGTTTCCTTAGGGATCCTAGAACAAGATAAAATATAAAAACATATGATCATACAAAATATTAAAAAAGTTTCTATCTAATGCGTATCGTGCTAGTTGAAGGAATAGAAATTTCTCCAATATTGAATGTTTTTTAATTGTATTGCTACTTGAAGGAAATAAAAGTGAAGATTATGATACAAATATAGATTTATATTTGTAGCATGAATGAATACAATAGTTACCGAAATATAATTGGATAAAGTTGAAGCAATAATTAAAACTATATAATCTAGAGGAAAAGGGGAAGAAAATACATAGAACATTTGGCCAAATGTAAAGTAGAAGGATCAAATTATACGAGTGCATCTGAAGTTTCTAAACATGAATAATTTTTAAAAAATAGAACATACAAAATTGGTTGATAAACATGGTACTAAATAGCATACATAGCTTCTACCCACATTGTTGGTAGATTGTACTAGAAAATGAACTCCTAGTGGTTTTACACAGTATATTACGATATAAGGTACAAAGGCATAAAGCCTCTTGAGTTGGAGATTCCATCACTAAATATTTTTATTGATATTATTGATAATTAAATGTATATGAAACATCAATTATATCAGTTTGATAATTTTCATGCTATATAAGAGAACATGCTAGATAATTTAAATTTTTACCAAAGATAATTAAGAAAGACACATAACAAGGAAAAGAAATCATTGAACTTTTAAATTGTAAATCCAATCTTTCAAATGAATATGAACATTATAAATGATAAGAAGATAGAGTATTTAATCTAATTAGATTTTTTTTCATTAATAGTTTTCAATATGTCATTGATGCATTACACCCTTAATAAAAACTAGTGAAATATTTAGAGTTAGCATCATACAATTGAAATGATATTATTGTTGCATGTGATTTGAAAGGGGATAGGTGGTTAGATGTACTTTTCTTTGATCATTTTTCTTCCTAATCCACCCTTTACCTTGTGAGATTTAGTTTTCTCTTCTTCCCATTTAGGGGAATCTAACTTTATATGTGCTATTGTCTAATGAAAAGGAAAATAGATTTCTCAATGAGAACACATTTAAATTATTATTTTTATTTGGGGCTAAGAGAGTTGAATAGCCTAACATCGACAAAATATCACGTGGTAGGAAGGAAGAATGTGCAACCTGAAGTTGGGTAGTGAAGAAACTATGAAGCTGAGAGAGAAGAGGAAGGGAAACTTGTGAAGGAGACATAATCAATGAATAGAGGGAAAGGCAGCTTGATGAGGATGAAAAAAGAGGAGACTATTATGAGAGAAGATAGTTATAAGAGGTACTAGGGGATGTCTTACAAAAATGAGAAGATATGTTAGAAATTAAAATTGTAGAGGTAATGCCATTAATTAGGAAGGAAGGTGAGGATTCCATCCTTGAAGCAAGGATCACACATGTGATGAATTATTCACAACAGTGAATTATTGGTGGTGAATTTTCTATGAGATGAATTTATCATGGGCGGTGAATTGTTGGAGATGAATTTTCCTAGAGCCAAAATAGTGAATTAGGGATATTTGGAAAGAATATTTTATTAATTTTTAAATTTTTATATAAACCATCTCAATTTTTTCAAAAAACATATCCATAACATAAACTCACATTTATATGCAAACTAGGTGGCCCTATGCTAAATAATATATCTATAACATAAATTCACATTTAGATGCAAACAAGGCAGCCCTATGCTAAAACTAGTTTCCGTTAATGACAATAAACTTATCCCTTAGACTTCAAATCTATAAACATATATCCAATTACTTAAAAATATTGCATATATCCTTTATAATCTCTTCATCATTTTTCATCAACATCTTCAATATGTTTGAAAAATAAAATCATTCTAAGGAGTTTCAATGAAATATTGAAAATGATAGTAAGGGAAGAAATCCTTCATTGATGTTGATCCTATTTATAACTCAAATAGATAAATTACTATTTTAAATATTAAAAAGATTGATTAGTGGTTCCATTCTCTAAAAGGACTTAGATTTTACTTGCAAGACCCAAACATGGCTCCTAAAATCTAGAAACATATGATCAAAAATTCAAATAAACATGCAAAATAATTCAGTGCACAAGGAAAAGATATTTAATTTCCTTACTCAATTTCATGGTCTAAGGAAAGAACAATAAAATATGGATAATATTTGGCTTTAGAGAACGAAACAATTAGAAACAAGAATATGTTTAAAGTTAAGATTATAGATGCTAATAAAAACTATCCCAACCAATAACATTGAAGGAGTAAATGAGCTATAAATAGTATAAGTATAAATATAGGATACATTTGAGAGGTTCGTGATTCTACAACCTTCACGAGTAAGGGTTTTGATCACTTGTCGATCAAGCAAAGAGGGGAGAAGAAATTAGAGACCCCACTTGGGTATGTCACAAGTAGTGGTCTAGAAAAAAGAAGTTAGTAATTCAATTTTATATACATAAACATGTGTTCCCTACAAATTTAAGTTGGTCAAATTAGTCTTAGTTTTGAGTATCCTATGCATTACGCTAAACTTCATGAACTACATACAAATGTATATATGATTATTACCCTATCTCATAGGTGGTAGGGAAATAACTTTAAAGAGATTTTAATCAATGAGGATGTTTTTTGATTGAACCACCAAAAAGATATTCTAACAAGGGAAATAGGATTCCCTTTACTAGGCCCCTAGGGTTTCTCACCTTAGGAGCTCTTGGTTTAGGAATATCTTTCTTTCACCTTGTGATATGGGTATTTTGGTGATTACATTCAAAGGATAGGATGGGGGTTGATGATTGGGTTGTGAATGTGTGTGCACAGTGTGGCTAAGTGTTGTAATAGAATGAAACTAACTAAATATGAAACATGAACCAAATGTAAATCTAAATTACATACAATGTAAATTAAATGACATAAATGCTTGCAAGCATAAAGGAAACTAGAAATAACAAAATCTGTGCACTTGGGTATTGGAAGTCACAGATGAGGAGTCCTAGAATGCTTTGTAAATTGTCTGAATTCTTCACACAGACATTTACGCCAAGTGGGGCGGCCTAGTCCTCTTCCCTAGAAAGTTTTCTGGAATAGGTTTCTTCCAAAAGGGTGTCCAAATCAACAAAAATCCCCCAAAGGTAACCTCAGAGGGACTTGGTCTCCATTGTTGGCAACCTAGTCCACTTCTGAGTTTCTGGGAATCTAGAGGTGGATGTTGGAGCCTTTGGTTTGCAGTTTAGTTCTCAATAGGTTTCAGGTTCAAGTTATGTAGAAAATAGGCTAAAAGGGGTCTCCAAGCTTCAACTAGGGCTTTCTTGACTTGAATGGCTTGGATGAGTTGAGAAAACCTTCTTAGCTACTTCCTTCTTCACAAAACTACATGCAAAAACCTGTAAATCACATAAAAAGAGGAGACAAGGGTTAAATTTAGAGATTGGGGGTTTTCCTTAGTCAAACCCTATTTTGATAACAAAAATATAAATGAGAAATAAAGGAAGGAAAGACGATTGAATGATAAGACAATGTAAACACTTACTAAACCCTTTGTTGAAGATGTCTGCAACATCCATGAATCAGCTCCAATGGAGATTTCTTTTTGCTACCTTGTGCATGATTGCTTGCTTGGGAATTTTAAGTGCAAGAGTGGTTGTCAAGATCGAGGGTGAAAAATGAGCTTAGAATAAGTCAAAATACAAAGAAAAATCCTTATTTGTACATGTAAAACCCTTTTTGTTTTTGAAAATGACTCATCATAGGCCGAACTTAGGTTTTTGGGGGAAAATTCCCGCAATTTTTATGTTTTAATTTTGAATTTTATGCCTAAAAGGACTAGGTCGCCCAAGGTGGTGACCTAGTCCATTTGGGAAATTTCAAGTGGTGGTCGGGAATTAATTTGTGTTTAATAAAGTTAATCAGCTTTGCATCCCGAAAAAACACTTAGGTCGGGACCAAAAGTATATTGAGGGAATAAATTAGCATAGGAAAAGGGTTAATTTAGGGCTGATAAGCCTAGATAAGTGTGAAAATACATTACAATACTTTACAACACTTTGGCATAAGGCTTAGAAAGGGGTAAAAGGGTGTTAATTAGCTGAATTGTGTTGAAAGGGTCTTAGAAAAGTGAGGAAATGTGTTTCAAAATTTCTCAACACCTTAGTAAAACATTGTTAGGTTATTGTTTAATTGCAAGCTTTCAAGGCTGGATCTAGGGAAAAAAAGGCCAAAATCCAATGGAAAAGGCCAAAATGAGTGAAAAAGTGCCAAGGTATACAAGTATTGGTGACACATTTAGCCCCCACTTTAGTGACAATATTCACTTACTTCAAAATCATAATAAATTAGTTGAATCATGTGTGTTGAGTGAGATCTAATGTACTCATGCTAGTAAGTTGAGATGAATCATTACCAAGAGGGATGATCAAGCCCCTAGGATCAAGATCCCATGGTAAACTAAATATAAGTATAAAAGATCACACAAGGAGTGATGTCAAAGAGTGAAGAGATAGAAAAATTTCAATCAAGCTTTGACCATTTATCCAACTAGTTGTGGATTAGGTCTAGGCTATTTTTTTGAAAGAAAATGAGATGTAATCAATCTAGGCCAACGAGAATTTTGGTTGTCCACCAAGTGACAATGCCAAAAGGTGGTGAGATGCATACATGCGATTGGTATGCACTCACACACAAAAGGGTGGCTATGGGGAAAGTCGTGTCACAATTTGAGCTTCCCACTCAACCATACGAAAGTTATACCTCCTAATAACTTTGATAAGGTGCAACAGAAGGTTTATGGTTCATGAGACAAGAAAAGCCTTGGATTCTTAAAACTCATGAACAAAGGAAAGATGGAACTACAAGCATGCAAGTTGTGTTATGCAAGGTTCAAAATGCAAAATACAAAAAGGTATAATGCAAAAGGGATGCTCAAAAGAGTCTTTTTAAGTTCATGCAAGGTCTTTGACTTAGGGAACATTGTGTGTAATGTCTCCAAGAGAGGACTGATTGAAGAATAGAAAATTAACAACTTAGGGGCTGTAGTGCATCGCATTAGGCCACTAAGAGGAATGCAATATGCTAATATAAGTCACACATATGAAAGACATTACACCCAATGTCATCCATAAAGGGAGAAAACACATCATATGAAGTGATAAGCCGACACTAGGAACTAAGGAAAGGAAAATTCAAAAAGAGATAGTGCTAGTGTATGCCCCCACTTTAAAGGAATTTCTACACACCATTTTGTGAGCAATTTCTTTAAAGTAGAGAAAGACAAGAATGTCAAAGGGACATGAGAGCCTACTTGGAAAGCCCTATGTCAATTCAGATGTTTCCAAGCATGGTTGCGCCATGGAAAGGATAGTATGTAACATGAGAGTTAACTTAAGACATGTCATCCACATCTCAAGATTTCTCTTCTATGTTCATGAGATGTTAACATCTACTCAGAATATGTAACGACAAGTGACATATCAGGAAAAGGCTAACAAAACCCTTTCCCCCACTTAGTGCAAGGCAAAGGTGAGTCGAAAGGATGAAGGTATGCATTAGGGAGAGGAATTAGGTGCCCCAAGAGAAGGGAGAGCACCAAGCTTTGTGAGATGCTTGATGTTTATTGTTTGAATAAAATGGAAAGGAGGGAGAGAACCCTAAATATTTCTTGAAAGAGGATGATATATCAGGTGGCATTATGTGTTCATTACATCCATGTGTAGGAAGGATATGGTATCTAATACCATAGCAATCTTTCAAGTTAGATGAAGGTTTTGTGTGTTTTCGGGAAGGATTGGTTGTTGTATAAGAGCACAAATCCTTTTGATTGTTATGTGTTGGTCCTTCATGAGAGATGGGAGTTTCATAGCCCCCATCACCACCATGGGGTAATATGGTTGATGTAGAATCAAGTTGAGCATAGAATACATAACGTGGTTTTGGTGTAAGTCATGAGGTTTCACACCCTCCTTTAAAGGTGTAGATATACAAATTAACATCATAATAAATCAATTTTATTTGAATAATCTCCTAAGGTGATATATTTAATTAAATAAATCTTTTTTTATTTAGTTATCTCCTAAATTTTCCTGTTTTTATTAAATCACTTGTATTTTATTAGAAGACTAATAATCATTATCTCCTCTCACTTTGATTTATTTTAACCCACAAATTTAAGTCGAAGTGTCACAATCAACTAATCATTAGCTTAATTAGTCAAATCCCTGATTAATGCTAAGACTAACCCATGTCCCATCCTCTAGCTTTTCCCACTTGCACAATAAATCATTTATTTTGATTTATTAAAAACCTCTATTTTCCTCACAAAGCATATTCCCAAGGAATATGCCCCCATTAAATCCCCTTGTTTGAATTTATTGTCCAAACAAATTTCCCCCCAAATCCTTCAACCATATGCATTTAATGCCATTTTCAAATTTCAAATGGGCACACTGGCCAAAACTTGCACAACCATGGCCCATTCACATAGTCACAAGTGGCTTCTTCCTATTGGTTGAGGATTAGTCCCACATAGTGACAAGTGGCTTCTTCCGATTGGTTGAGGATAAATCCAAGGGGTTTTCTCCTTCATTTGCATTGATGATTTGAGCATGTTTAGTATAGGCAACCTGAGTTCAATTTGCATCTCTTTGTCTGTCATCTTCATTCAAGCTTATAAAGGATTAGGAAAGGGCTCCTTCACATACCAAAGGTGCACCAATCCAATATGGGATAGGAATGATTCATGTTTTTGCATTATTTTCATTAGTTGCATTGTTTAACACGATTCTATATTTCATAGGGATGTTGATTTTGTTGATTTAAACTAACTTATGCTAACAAAATGAAATGGTTTAAGTCTCTCATGCATATTTTGACATCTACAAAAGGGAAGAGTAATATACCAATCATTACTAGAACTTACAGTATCTAAAAAATTTTGTTTGTATATGACTCTTTGGACAAAGAGGGTGAGATTTTGGAATTTGTATTGGAAGGAGGTGTAGAATCTAACGACCCCTAATGATCACGAAAGAGTTTTGTTGTAGGTGATGGATTAGCATCAACTTGGATAAGTTTGGATCTAGAAATGAAAGGATTAGGGGAGTTAGAAATATTGTGATTAGTTGATTCATAGCTTTGTGCATCTACAACAACCATGTATATCTTATTATTGTATTCAAATTTCAATGAGCGTTGAAGGGTAGATGGGACTCCTTTCATAGCATGAATCCACGGTCACCCTAGAATAAGATAGTATAGAAGGGATCCTTGTATGATATGGATAGGAGCAGGCAATACTATATGCCTGACCTTAATAGGTAATGTGATCATCTGTAATAGTTGCCTATTAACATTGTGAAAGCCATGAGTATACATCATCAAATTGAATGAGATTTTTTTCCATGCCACATGTTTTTAGGGGGTCTATGCTACAAAGATTGATGTCCACTCCATTGTTCATGAGAGTGTGCCTGATCAGAGTTTCATTAATGATTACCTCTATAATCAAGGGATCATTCTTGTTTTGAACCTCAAGTGAGGGAAATTCATGTTTAGAGAATGTGATATCAGATTGAGCTACTTGCATGGGATGAGAGGGAGGTTTGAGATTGTTCAATTTTATGTAAGATTCAATCTCATAAATCTGTACTTCTGCTCCCATACAAATATATTAGTAGGAGCCTTTTTAACGTCCTCAACTCGAGGGACTCTGAGGTGAGAAAAGGAAAATGGCATAGGAGTGGTGTGTGATCCCCTATATGTTCGAGTAACTAAGTTACAACTTAGTGGCTGCAAAACATTGTTATGAGTAGATTGCATCATGGATTTTAATACATCTCTAATTTTTTTATGTGATTCACTAGTGGGAGGAGACTTAGGAGGCTCCCTAATTAAAGGAGATCCCACTTGTGTGGCCACAACCTCAAGAATATTTTCATTATTTACATGATTGGTTGGTTAAGGGGATTCTAATTTCATGTGATTATCTTCTCCTAGCGCAGGTTTAGTGTTTGAAGGATAGGTTTCAAGGTTCACAAATTCTTGTGGCATGATATTCTCCCTAGGAGGAGAGTTCTATGAAGAATGAAAAACCAAATGTTGTTCACATTCAAAGGTTGGTTCTCTAAAAGGGAATCCATCACAAGTAGTAGAATGAGCACTTGTGTAAGTGTTGTGCTTAATAAGGGGTTCCCTAAGAGAAGGGGGAAAACTAAGATACTCATGGCCTTCCTCGATTGTATCTTCTAACGACAAAGGATCTTTGTCACAAATAGGAGAGATACTAGGAGAAGGAGAAAGGTTATTGTCATGATCCCTTATGTTTATGTTATCATGTGGGTTAAGAGAGGTAAGATGAGAGAAACAACTATTTTTTTTAGAACTCTCATTAATTGGTTCTTCTGACACCAAAATCTTTGCATCACCAAGAGGAGAGAGATTAGGGGAAGAACTAATATGATTGTTTGGAATGTCCAAGGTTGTATTATCTATCATGAAAATGCTCTCATGGGGAAGGAGTAGGTAAGGTTTATTATCATATCTAGATATAGAAGACACTAACATTGTTTGAACAAAAATTTAAAAAAATTGTAACCATGTCATGCAATATTTCAGCCATATGAACAATGTATATGCAAAAATATAGAACATGTATATCTAATGTATATAAAGTTTGAAGAATGTAAACAATGCATATGAAAGAATTAAAAGTACTTTTAGAAAACTTACACATATTTTTGTGAATGTAAATAGTGTATAAGAAAAAGTGAAAATTTCTTTAATGAAGATTATGCACATTTTCACAAATGTAATCATTTTGCAGATCTAGTAATAAAGGTATATCAAAATTGAAACTGACCACCCAAAATTGATGATTTTGAGTGAGAAGTCTAAAACCTATGTTCTTAGAACTTTCCAGACCTATAGTATATGGTACTAGGAGGTCTCGGAAGCACAAAAACAAGGTTTCTGATGTTGTTATAGGTAGTTAAAAATTTGAACTAGGACTAGGTCGCCATGAATGGCGAACTAGTCCCAGGGTGCTGCCATAATAATGGGTTACACTTCTGGGACATCCTGATTTTTGCTAAAATCCCATATTTTTAGAAAATATAATGATTTAAACCTTAAAAAGGTTTCATTTTAAGGGTTTTAATTGAAGAGGGTTTGATCAAACCCACTTATATCAAACTCCCTTGGATAGAAAGCCGCTAGTTTTAAACCATACCTATAATGGAGTCTCCTCTACACCTATCAAAATGCTGATAAAAAACCACTTTTGATTTACCTTTTAGGGGATCAAATTAATTTATTTAAAATTATTTTTTTGTAAACATGTAGTCCTTATTATAATCTTCCCAAAAAGTATAGTTTTCAATATTTTTAATTTTATTATTATATTTATTTTTTATTTCTTGTGAATGTAGGTTTTTCAATGAACATCGAGATCTTTATTTCACACATACGGAAAAATAGGAAAAGAGAGAAAAAAAATTCTTAAAAATCCATGTACACTAGCTATTGATGTCCTAAATTCAACAGAAAATGAATAAGTTAATTCAAATGAATACAAAAAAAGTTATTCAGCTGAAAGTATAATATATCAAAATTATGAAAAAATATCCATCCCCTAGATAATGGTGTGGAAAAATTGTATTTAAAAAATTAGAATTGTATGCTTTCTATAAAAAAAGTTATGTAGTCGAAAGTAAGCATTAGTTTTTGAAAATGATGTTTAGTAAAAAAAATAAGTTAATAAAAACTACATAAAATAATTCACAATTTATTTTTAATTTTTTTTTAAAATATAATTTGATTCTCAACACAAAATATCACAAATCACTAGTTTGCTTCATCTTCAAATTCTTAACGGTTTAGCTTCTATAGGCGTACAGAAGTCAAGATCTGGTGAAAAATGTTGATTTCAATGTCAAGTTTGGCCAAAAAGTGTAACCCATTATTGTGGGATCACCCCCCAATAGAGATTTTAATTTATTTTTTTAGTGTTTTGATTGGTTTTTATGTGTTTCAGACTGTATGATGTATTTCTATGGTGAAAATGGATAATTGTAGAAATTTTCAATGAAATTATATATGCATAAATGTAAGTTAACATGAACTTTCACTAATGCAATATTTTATAAGCCCTAGAATGTACACAATGAAAATGCCTAATGCAATGCAGGAATTTCCCTAAAATGAAATGCAAAATAAAAAAGTTAAGTATTGTTGGACATTCGGGTTCACCAAAATGACCCACCAAAAAGATATGCTAACAAGGGAAAGAGGATTCCCTTTACTAGGCCCCTAGGGTTTCTCACCCTAGGAGCTCTGGGTTTAGGAATAGCTCTCTTTCACCTTGTGATATGGGTATTTTGGTGATTGCATTCAAAGGATAGGATGGGGGTTGATGATTGGGTTGTGACTATTTGTGTAAAGTGTGGCTAAGTGTTGTAATATAATGAAACTAAGTAATTATGAAATATGAACAAAACGTAAATCTAAACTACATACAATGTAAATAAAATGACCTAAATTCTTGCAAGAAGAAAGGAAAATGGAAATAACTAAACATGTGCATGTGAGTATTAGAATTCGTAGATTACGAGTCCTAGAATTCTTTGGAAATTATCTGAAATATTTATAGGGACATTTATGCTAAGTGGGGCGACCTAGTCCTCTTCCCCAAAAAAATTTCCAGAACAAGTTTCTTCCAAAAGGGTGTCCAAATCCACAAAAATCCCCAAAAGGTAACCTCAGAGGGACTAGGTCGCCATTGTTGGTGACCTACTCCACTTCTAAGTTTTTAGGAATCTGGAAGTGGATATTGGAGCCTTTGGTTTGCACTCTGGTTCTCGATAGGTGTCTAGTTCAGGTTCTGCAGAAAACGGGCTAAAAGGGGTCTCCAAGCTTCAAATAGGGCTTTCTTCACTTGAATTCCTTGGATGAGTTGAGAACACCTTCTTAGCACCTTCCTTCTTCACAAACCTACATAAAAAAACCTAAAAATCACATGCAAAGTGGAGACAAGGGTTAGGGTTAGAGATTAGGGATCTGCCTTAGTCAAACCCCATTTTAATAATCAGATCTAAATGAGAAATAAAGAATGAAAATAATTTTGAATGATAAGACAATGTAAACAATTACCAGACCCTTTGTTGAAAATGTCTGCAACATGAATGAATCACCTCCAATGGATATTTCTTGTGTTGCCTTGTGCTTGATTGCTTGCTTTGGAATTTTGAATGCAAGAGTGGTTGTCAAGATTGAGTGAGGGTGAAAATGAGATTAGAAGAAGTCAAAATGAGGAGGAAACCCTTATTTATACATCTAAAACCCTAATTTTTTTGAAAATGACTCATGATAGGCCAACCTTAGGGTTTTGGGGGAAAATTCTTGCAAGTTTTATGTTTTAATTTTAAAATTTATGCCTAAACGAACTAGGTTGCCCAAGGTGGCGACCTAGTCGACTTGGGAAAATCACACTTAGGTCGAGACCAAAATTACATTAAGGGGAAAAATTAGCATAGGAAAAGGGTTAATTTAGGGATGATAAGCCTAGATAAGTGTGAAAATAAATTACAATACTTTACAAAACTTTTTCATTAGGCTTAGAAAGGGGTAAAAGGGTGTTGTTTAGGTGAATTGTATTGAAAGGGTCTTAAAAAAGTGAGGAAATGTGTTACAACACTTCTCAACACCTTAGTAAAACATTGTTAGGTTATTGTTGAATTGCAAGCTTTCAAGGATGAATCAAGGGAAAACAAGGCCAAAATCCAATGGAAACGGATAAAATGACTGAAAAAGTGCCAAGGTATACAGTTTTTGGTGATACACTGAAATATAGACAAGTTCTAATAGTGGAGAGTAGAGCTCAATAAGTTTTGTTTTTACAAATGATGTCCAATATATTACTGTAGAATAGTGGCTATAGTAGTTGTTTTCTTGATGATTGTTTTCATTTATTCAGTTGCACTTGAACCCATTGGAATGACAATATCATTTCCTTTATCTAAAATATGTCTAGTTGAGGTGACATGTCAAATCTTGCATAATGAATTAGATGAGTGTGTCTAGTGGTCGTATGTGCAATTTTCAAGTTTTTAATGTAGAGAAAGAATAAGGAATGCACTTTTGTCAAGAGTATAAATAAATATATTATTTTAAAAATAATAATGTTTGAATTCGTATACCTTATCAAAACCCCCATGTGAACCACAAAAAATATATATCTTACTAGGGCAAGAAGATTCCCTGGGTAGGCTCTTAGGGTTTTGCACCCTAAGAGCACTTAGTTGGGAGAATGGCTCTCTTGCCTAACTAGGTAGATATGTTTAAGGCGAGGTTCATGCAAAAAGGGGGGAGGGATTTTGATGATGCTTGTGCTAAGTGTGTGAAGTGTGGCTGATGATAAAATTAAATTGAAACTAATCTAAGAACATGCAAATGTAAATGAAGCAAAACTAAACTAATGCAAACTAACTAACTATATGCCCTAAATGAGTGTTTTCTTGAAATTGACAGAGCAAGACGAAAATTGTGTACCTTGATAAATGATTTGATAGTTGAATGTTCCTGGAAGCTCTTGGAAAGTGCTGGAAAATGGTAGGACACTTATGCTAACTGGGGAGACCTAGTCCTCCAACTAGAAAAAATTCTCGAAATAGGTTTTGGGGAACTAGGTGCCTGAAAACACAAAAACCCTTTTCCAGGCTAGGCACAGGGACGAGGTTGCCAATAGTGGTGACCTAGTCCTCTTGTGATGTTTTGAGGATTTAGGACTTGGTCTTGTGGGTCACTATGAATTTTCCCCTTTTCTGCAATAGCCCCATGACAAGAAGTCCCGAAAGTGACCTGCAACTCGTCCTTTGTCCTTTCTAGAGTTTGATAGTTGATGTTGACTTGAGAGGAGTGTTTTTACTTCTTGCAACACCTTGTATTTCATTTGACCTACAAAAAATACCTACAAACACATGCAAAGACCAAAAAATAGTTAGGGTTAAGATATAGGGGTTTTCCTAAGTCAAACCCCTTGATAGGTGATTAAACTCAAATGAGAAAAGCATAAAGGAAAGTAATATTGAATGATAAAACAATAGAATAGCTTATCTAACCTTTGTTGATAGTCTGCAACATCCATGAGCAACTTCAATGGAGGAGGTCTGAAAACCCTAATGCTTGTGTGCTGGCTTGGTTGCTTGAGTACTTGATGAGTGAGCGCAAGAGAGTCAAGATGTAAAACAGAACTTCTTGGGGGGGAAAATGAAGGCAAAAACCCTTATTTGTACAAGTGAAACCCTAATTTTCCCATAATACAACCTAATATGCCGACCATAGGGTTTAGGAGGCAATATTCACATTGAATCTTATTTAAAATTTAATTCTTCTGCTTAGAGGTACTAGGTCACCCAAAGTAGCGACCTAGTCCTCCTAGGTAGATTTTGATCTTTGTCGAGAATTAATTTATGTTTAATGAAGTCTATAACATTTGCCTCCCGAAACACACTTAGGTCAGGATTAAAGATGCATTAAAAGGACAAATTAGCATATTAAAAGGGTTGATTTAGGGGTGATAAGCCTAGATAAGTGTGAAAATGCAACACAACACTTTACAACACTCTGATTTAAGGCTTTGAAAGGTGGAAGAATGTATTATTTGGGTGAATTATGTTGAAAGGGTCTTAGAAAAGTGAGGAAATGTGTTACAAAAGTTCACAACACATTAGTAAAACACTGGGTTAGATAAGTGTTGAAATGCAAGCTTACAAGGTTGAATCAAGGTAAACAAGGCCAAAATCTAATGAAAAATAGCAAAATGAGTGAAAAGTGCCAAGGTATGCACTTTTTGGTGACACATGAAGCCCCCACTTTAGTGAGAGTATGAAAGTCCTTCAAAATCACACTAAAGTAGTTGAACCATGCTCATTCACTAGGATCTAGTGTACTTAAGCTAGTAAGATGAAATGACTTTGATCAAGAGGGATGATCAGGCCCCCAGGATCAAGATCCCATGGAAAAATAAACATAAGTGTGAAAGATCACAAAAGGAGTGATGATGTGAAAAAGGTGAATAGAGATGGAAGAGAGATGGAAGAGTTAGATCAAGCTTCGACCATTTGTCTAGCTAGTTGTGGATCAGATCTAGGCTATTTGTTTGGAAAAGGAACTTGGGGTAATCCATCTGGGCTGATGATTATTTTTTTGTTCGCCAGGTGAGAATGCCAAAGGGTACTCACTTTGGGTCGATGACATTTTTCGGTTGTTTGTCGGGTGAGAATACCAAAATGTGGTGAAAGACACATACACTCGATTGATATGTGTTTAGACATACAAAGGGTGGCTATGGGGAAATGCATGCCACTACTTGGCTTTCACACTCAACCATACCAAAGTTGTACTCCCTGAAATTTTTTCTAAGGCACCAAAAGGATAAGGGTGTGACTCATGAGACAAGAAAAGCCTTGGATGCTTGGAATCCATAAACAAGTACAACCAGGTGCTATAGGCATGCAAGTTGTGTTATCCAAGGTGGTCATGAATGCACAAACTTAAAAAGGATGCAACATGCAAAAAATAAAAAGGTAGAAAGGTGAAAAAAGGACTGGAAAATGAAAGTGTTCGAAGGAGTCTTGTTTAGTTCATTTGAGTTCTTTAGACTTACGTAGAATTACGTGTAATGTTTCAAAAAGAGGACCGATCAAAGTATAGAAGATTCACAACTTAGGGGATGTAGTATGTCGCATTAGGCCACTAAGAGGAATGCAATATACTGAGATGAGTCACACTTATGAGAGACATTATAACCAATTTCATCCACCAAGTGAGGAAACACATCAAGTGAAGTAAGAAGGCTACACTAGGAAGCACAAGTAAAGGAAAACAAATTGAAATGCAGAAAAAAAAAAGTAAATTAGAATAGTGCCAATGTATACCCCCACTTTAAAGGGATTTCCATGCACCATTGTGTGAGAAATTTCTTTAAAGTAGAGAAAGGGACTATTCAATGAGTGACCATAAAGGACCACATCATGCAAAAAAGAAAGCAAGAGAAAGAGAAGGGGAAAGATTCCCCCAAAATTTAAAAAACCAAACACACAAGGGATCTATGTATTTGGGGACAATATGTTTGTTGCTAAATATTTTAGAGAGTGTGGAACTATCACCATCTCCTCAAACACATATAATGAGAAGAAGGACACGTAGAGAGCAAAGATAAAATGAAAAAGAAGAGTCATTTTGGGTCAACATGGAGGAGACATAGAATGTCGCGACACTTTGCATCATCCCCAAAAAGGACCAAAGAAAGAAAAAGACAAAAGACAAAAGAAAATGTGCCTTAGCATTTGAGTCAACATGAAGGAGACCTTGTGGTCTCAATGCCTTGAATCATCCTCAAATGAAAGGAAAGAAAGGCACGAAAATAAAAGAAAAAGGAGGTCATTTGGGTCAACATGAAGGAGACATTGTGGTCTCAATGCCTTGCATCATCCCCAAATGAAGGGAAAAAAGTGCAAAAGAGAAAGGAAAAGAGATTAATTTGGGTCAACATGAAGGAGAAATTGTGGTCTCAATGCTTTGCATCATTCCCAAATGAAGGTCAAAACAAAGATCAAAGGAGAAACAAAAAGGAAAAAGAAGGTTTCCTTGTGGGTCAACATGAAAGAGACCTAGTGGTCTCAATTCTTTGTGTCATCCACCAAATAAAGGGTCAAACAAGAGGCAAAAGGAAAAAAGGCCAAATAAAATGCACGACATATAGGAGAAAGGAGATACAGATAGAAGAACATCACAAACATCAAACAAGACACAAAATTCATCACAGACAAAAACAAACACAATACTAGTAAGGAAAGTGTAAGTCAATTGTGAAGCCGAGTATCCACCTCCCCATGTTGGTAGGGAAAACTGGGAGGTGGAAGAAAAATATAAGGTAAAAAGCAAATTGCATTACTAGGACAAGGATAACAATATATTTCCACTACTGAGTGCAAAGCCAAAGTGAACCGAGATAGGTGATGGGAATACATTATAGACAAAAGAAAAAAGAAAAAGAAAATAAAACGTCAGTAGCTAGGAAAGTGCACGTCACTTGTCAAGAAAGTCATCGGCCTCCCAATATTTCTCAGTGTAAAACTCAGGAGGGCAACTAGTGAGAGGAAAAAAATCAATTACCGAACTAGCGTCCATATCAACACTTGTTCTAGGAGAATTCCCATGGATGCTCATGGAAGAGGAAAAAATTGAAATCAAGGAATGGTGTACCTCTTCATCATCATCATCTAAATTGATGAAAATGGTGGGATGGATGAAAATTTCGGTAGTGGCTTGTAAGATGGGTGGCAATGGATGAGATATTGGATCTGGCTATGGGGGTGGAGGAGGGGGATCAATGAAGATGGCCTTAGGCATAGGAGCATTGGGCTCTTTAGGTTGGTCTTCCTCATGAGATTGACGGGCCAAGGCACAACGGTGACGCCTATGTGCCTAATCTTCTTTGTTTCGTTTGGATTTACGATCAAGGTTCATAGGTAAAGGAGCGGCTTGGTCCACTATGGGTCACTTATCCTTCCTGAGGGGAGGAATGGAAGGCACTAAGGGTGGCTAATCCACTTTCTCTTTGGCTTTGTGATTTTTTTTGGTGCAAGGATGGAGGAAAAAATTACTATCATTATCCTGGGGCCTCTTGGATGATGTGGAAGAGGTTTCGGGAGTATGTTGGCTAGGCATATCAGATTCAGGTGGCAACATAACTTCATCAAGGATGGGTGAATCCGAGGTAGGAGGTATGTTGCACAAAGAGAGATCGGATATCGTTTTGGCTTTGAATTTTTAGTAGGCAATAAAGAAGAAATATTTTCTAGGAGTGATGGGTTCCATAGGTTCAGGCCAAAATATTTCTAAGGAAAAGTTACCCTTAGAGGATGACGGATTAAAACCACTATGATGGACAGTAAATATGTTGTCGAAAAAAAAATTAACACACTTGTGAATGATGGATGTGATCTCTTTCATAGAACAAAGACATGGAAGCCCAAGTCGCAAGAGAAATTGGTCTGACAAAGGTATAATTTAAAAGGTAACATCCAATATCTTGGGACCTATGTGCAAGGGCACAACAATCGATCCGATCATCGGGAACGCAAAACCATGGTGTGTTTTGACCCACATAGTATGTCGATTATACACATCTTGAATCAAGATTACGTAATGCAAGAAACTCTTTGGTGATGAAATTCTCGCAACATGCAGGATCTATGAGTATCCCATTGGTGGGATTATCATAGATGCAACTAGTAATATAGAGAGGGCCATTAGGAAGGTTTCATAGTATATCTTCTGTAGAGAAGGATATGTCTAGAGGTCCTTTGGTTGGGCCCTTTCGATGGATAGTGTCAATTTCACTGACCATCTCGTTAATAGGTGAAGCATGGGTTACCGGTGGAAGAGAAGCAATATGTAAATCTTGTGAATTGACATTCATTACATTAGGTGTGGAAGTTTCACTTTATTTGACAAATGAAATGTTATGATTAGGCATGGTATTGGTAAAAAATTGCAAGTTTTGATTAGGGGGTGCCACTGATGGGTTGCTTTTAACATTAATGCTTTCAATAGATAGATGTCTTGAATCAATGAGGTCTTGCACAAAGTTCTTTAAATACTTACACTATTTAGTGTCATGGTCATTTTGGTGATGTAAAGAAAAATAAATAGTGGCAATGTAGGAAGTGAGTAATGGTTTGTTAGTTTCAGGTGTATGAATGGGTGGTAAAGAAATCATATGCTTCTAGAGCAGTTGGGTCATGGTATTGTAGAGGGTATCGGGTAGGGGTGTGAAAGTACGCATGGGATCCCCGTAATGAAAGGACATGGCTAAATGAACAATAACCACTTGGTTATTAATGGGTGAGGGGTTAGAAGATGAAGGCTTGAATTGAAGGAATCCTTTGTTCAGTTTGTGGAAAGGTTGGGAAGTGGGTTGGGAAGAGTTATTGGATTTTTCATCATGACTAGTAGTGGACCATGAGTCACGACTACTAGTGGAGTTATGGTAATCACAAAGTTCTTGGTATAGATGCATGAAGGAGAGGATCGTCATGAGGGTGAGTTTATCTTGAAGGGATTCCACAAGGTTCTCAGTAAACATCTTTTGCATATGGGTGTCTGGAATCTAGACATCAATCAAGGAATAAAGGGCCTGGTAGTGAGAAATAAAATAAGTGATTTTCTCTGTATTAGCCTGTTTACATCTCATGAGGTTGGCTAGGGTTTTATTCAGAGCCATGTGAACTTGAAAGTGATTTATGAAAGCATCCACTAACTTGTTAAATAAACTAATGGAGTTATTGGGTAAAGAAGAGAACCAATTTAGGGCTGCATCTTTTAGAGTTCTTGGGAATAATTTGGCAAGCAACCTGTCATCAAGGGAAAAGTCCCTACAAAGAGAAGTGTAGGAATTAACATGGTTAGAAGGGTCACCCCTTCCGCCAAACTTTTTGAACTGAGGGATCTTTATTCCCTGTGGCAAGGGAGTGCTAAGGATGTCAAGGGACAATGGGTTACTATGAATGTAATGAGAGGGGGAGCTTGATTGTCTTTGTTTAATGGAAGAGATTTGTTGTTGCATATTGGTGATAGTGTGAAATATTTGGGTGATGAAAGGGTAATTGTAAGTGCTATGTGATGGAAGTGAAAGAGGTGAGTGAGTGAGATTAGTGGAAGGAGAAGTGGTAGGAATGGTGATAGGTGGGAGAGTGGAAGAGATGATGGGGAGGCATGCTACAAAAGAAGTAGAGATTCTAGTGGTGATGTGGGAAGGAGGTACCACATTATTAACTGATTGTATAGTAGTGGTTACACTAGGTGGGGTATAGGTTGGGATGGAAGCCAGAGTTGAAGAGGGAGGAGTGGAAGGTCCTTCGTGGCTAGACCTATGGGTGGGTGAAGGGGATGGCTTAGGTGCATGTTTCTCGTAGATCTCTGCAAATCTTCTTCATCACACTTAAGCCATTATCACAGTCAATGAGATGGTGTATGAGCTCTATGGTAGGAATGGCAGTCCCCAAAATGGAGTCAAAGCTGATTTCCTGCTCATAATCAACGAGATCAACATGAATGTGAAAAAAATTATCATGTGGGAGGGTATTATTAGTAGTAGTATCATCTGTTAGAAACCCTAGATTAGACATGCAAACCTAAACACCTTCCACATAAGAGAAAACATGAAAAAGTAGAGCTTTGCATGTGAATGTGCAAAATGATATATTTCGGAATTCAAAAATTACAATGAGAGAATTGCTTTATAAAAGCAATGTATGCAACCCTAATGTTGACCTAAAAATAGCTCTACTAAAAAAAGCTTACTTATTAAATAAGTAAACTAATTATTACCTAAGGAAAACCTAAGTAAAGTTATGCAAGTGTAATTAAATATTAATTACACTAACACCCCCCCATAAGTGCAACTTAGGGAGACTAAAATAAGCATGCACCTAAAATTAAGATGAATGCAAAAAAGCATGAATGGGTCCTGACAACTAGGCTTGATTAGGTACCCATGTACAAATGCAATAATGAGGTAGAGAAGGAAAACCCAGTGGGACAACCCCCCCTACAATGAGATGATTGCTGCAAAGAAGCATTGGAAGAACACTGTGGAGTAACACTAGAACCAAAATCTGGAAAGCAAGGAAAGATACTTCTATCTACAAGAAACCATATCGGAATCATAATAACGTGATAGCAGACCCGATGCCATGGAACACTCAAAAACACCAAACTAGAACAACCCTGGAATCCATAGAGCAACAGTAGATGAAATGATGATAGAATCTGGAAACCATGAATTTCAATGCTGATGCCAAACTAAGACTAAAACTCTTCCATGGGAACAAGTAACATACAGACTCGGGAACAATAACCACAAATTTAGTGGCCCTCAAACTGAGATGGATCCGATACGAATCACTAACCATAGGCTCTCAATCTAAAGTGTGAACCAAAATGAATCTGGTATGTGTCAAGCTAAGACAAAATATGGCTGATAAGAAACTAAGAAACCAGATTACAACCCATGCGAGTTGTCATCAAAATACAATGAAGATTATTATGCAAGAAACCCCCCCGATGGAACTTTATATCAGTTCATTTATTACAATCCCCAATGACTACAAAAGGTGAGAATGCATAGCATGCATAAACAAAAAAAATAAAATAGACCTCAAATCTGTGTAGAGGACTGAACCAGCTTTCCAATGCCGCAAGAATGGCAAAAAAAGGATCACCGAGTCAAAAGATATGCCCTCCGGAGTGAAAAACAGAAGTGTTGAGTTCAAGGAGCTGCAAAATAAATCCAAAGAAAAATAAGAAAAAACTAAAAACACCACTAGATTGGTATCAGAATCAGTTTTCCAATGGTATCACGTTTGCAAAAAATGGACACCGTATGCAAACAATACGCCCGATTTTGTCAAAGGTGCTCAAGAATGGCCAATAAGGCTTGCAGGCAGCCCATGGGGCTAAAAAAGTCTCGGCCCCTAGTCCTGCATGCGACCAGGGGCTGGTGGACAGGGGGCTAGGGCGGAGCCCCTGGTTGTCCATGTGACCTTCCACCGTAGATAAGAAGCCCTCAAGGGCTAGCGGGTAGCCCCTGGTCTTCCATATGACCGAAGCTGAGTGCGAATGGGCCCGCGGGGGCTGGGCCGATGGCCGGTGGTTGGTGGGTGGCGCTGCTGGACGAAGCGGTGAGCGAGTGGCCTCCCAATGGTGGTGTCCATTATACTTGCAAGCGGTGGCATGAAACTCAAAAAAATGCATTTTTTTGCATTTTTTTCGAAATCTGTGCCTCGAAAAGCGTGCTAGGGAGGCCATACGGCTTCCCTGGCAAAAAAATTTTGCCCTTCGAACCAACTTCGCCAAAATCGACAAAACAAAAGGTGATCTTAGGGTTTTTGGCTGCTGCAAACGCAATGGTGACCTCCGTTTCTGCTCAAAATGCTAAAAAAAAATGGCTACCTCCAGAGCTTCCAAAAAATCACCAAAACTGAAACCCTCACAGATCTGGCAAATCATGACCAAAATCTGCAAAATGAAAGCCAAACCTGACTTTTTCTAGCACTCTGAATCCAATGGTGAGGCCCAATCTGATCCAGGACACTGCATAAATGAACTCAAGGCATAAAATCCTCGAGGAACCCCGAACGAACTTTGCAATGGTTTTCTCCAGAATTTGAGAAGGGGTTGCATGTCAAGGCTCTGATACCATGTTAGAAACCCTAGATCAGACATGCAAACCTAAATACCTTCCACATAAGAGAAAACATAAAAAAGCAAAGCTTTGCATGCGAATGTGCAAAATGATATATTCAGGAATTCAAAGATTACAATGAGAGAATTGCTTTATAAAAGCAATGTATGCAACCCTAATGTTGACCTAAAACTAGGTCAACTAAAAAACCTTACTTATTAAATAAGTAAACTAATTATTACCTAAGCAAAACCTAAGTAAAGTTATGCAAGTGTAATTAAATATTAATTGCACTAACATCATCTAGGTGCAAGGAGTTATTAAGGATTGTGTCTAAGCCTAATGCACCATTGGCCACACCAGGAGTTGAAGTTGGAGGGATGCAAAGATCTACAATGAGGGTGGTGTTAGTAGATACCATGGGTCCTTGAACTTCTTCTCACAACGATATTGGCAAAGGGACACTAATTGATCAGAGACAAACTCCTAAGGCAATGTGGGCAAAGATGACAAAAGGTTTATAACCAGGTTTCCAGAACTAAACATAGGAAGGAAAAACCAAGGAGTTGAAAGGCAGAAAATACTAGAAAAATATTGAGAATTTGATAGAAAACAAAGCCAAATGATTATGTCATCCAATATGGCGACTTAGTCCTAATAGTGTTGTTTTGGGTAAATTCTAGAGGTTTTGGCTGATTTTGAGGATTTTTTTGACTTTTAAGTGCAAACAGAAAGTGAAAGTACAAATATTTATGTGTTTTCTTATTAAAAATGCAATGCAATGTGCAAAATTACCATGAAATTTTTCTAAATTCACTTTTATCACTAACCCTAGGATGCAAACAATGTAAGAGTTTAATGCAATGCAAGCTCTCACTAAGATGAAATGCAGAAAATGAGAAAGCTAGCTAGTGTCAATGGTTGGGTTCACCAAAATGAACTACCAAAAGTATATGTCTTACTAGGGCAAGAGGATTCCCTGGCTAGGATCTTAGGGTTTTGCACCCTAAGAGCACTTATTTGGGAGAATGGCTCTCTCACCTTACTAGGTAGATATGTTTAAGGAAAGGTTCATTCAAAAAGGGGGGAGGGATTTTGATGATGGTTGTGCTAAGTGTGTGAAGTTTGGCTGATGCTAGAATTAAAATGAAACTAATCTAAGAACATGTAAATTTAAATGAAGAAAAACTAAACTAATGCAAACTAACTAACTATATGCCCTAAATGAGTGTTTTCTGGAAATTGAAAGAGCAGGACAAAAAGAGTGTAGCCGGAGAAACGATGTGACAGTTAAATTCCCCTAGAAGCTCCTAGAATGTGCTAGAAAATGGATGAAGGAAATTTACACCAATTGGGGTGACCAATTTCTCCAATTAGAAAAATTTCTTGAAATAGGTTTTGGGGAACTGGGTGCTTGAAAACACAAAAAACTTTTTTTTCATGCTAGGCACAAGGACAAGTTCACCAATAGGGGCGACCTAGTCCTCTTGTGACTTTCTAAGGATTTAGGCCTTGGTCTTATTGATCCCTATGAATGTTCCCCTTTTCTACAACAACCCCGTGATAGGAGGTCCCGAAAGCGACTTGTAACTTGTCCTTTGTCCTTTCTAGGGTTTTATAGTTGAGGTTGACTTGACATGAGTGTTTTTACTTCTTGCAACACCTTGTCTTTCACCTAACCTGCAAAAAAATACCTAAAAACACATGGAAAGACCAAAAAATAGTTAAGGTTAGTATATAGGGGTTTGCCTAAGTCAAACCGCTCCATAGGTGATTACCCCTAAATGAGAAAAGCATAAAGGAGAGTAAGATTGAATGATAAAATAATAGAATAGCTTATCTAACCTTTATTGATAGTTTGCAACATGCATGAGAAGCTTCAATGGAGGAGGTCTGAAAACCATAATGCTTGTGTTTGATTGGTTTATTCAGTACTTGATGAGTGAGTGCAAGAGAGTGAAGGTAAAAAAATGAACTTGTTGGGGGGGCAAAATGAATGAAAAAACCCTTATTTGTACAATTGAAACCCTAATTTTCCAAAAATACAACCTAATAGGCTAATCCTAGGGTTGAAGATGGAATATTCCCATTGAATATTTTTTAAAATTTGATTCTTATGCTTAGAGGGACTAGGTCTCCCAAACTGGCGACCTAGTCCTCCTAGGCAAATTTTGATGTTTTTCGAGAATTAATTTATGTTTAGTGAACTCTATTACATTTTCCTCCTAAACAAACTTAGGTCAGGACTAAAGATGCATTAAAGCGACAAACTATCATATGAAAAGGGTTGATTTAGGGGTAATAAGCCTAGATAAGTGTGAAAATTCAACACAAAACTTTACAACACTCTGTTTTAAGGCTTAGGAAGGTGGAAGAATGTATTATTTCAGTGAATTATGTTGAAAGGGTCTTAGAAAAGTGAGGAAATGTGTTACAGCACTTCACAATACCTTAGTAAAAAACTAACAGATTAGTGTTGAAATGCAAGCTTACAAGGCCGAATCAAGGTAAACACGACCAAAATCCAGTGAAAAAGGCCAAAATGAGTGAAAAGTGCCAACGTATGCACTTTTTGGTGACACACCATGAAATTGTATAATTTATTTTGAGCGTTGCTATGTATGACAACATGTCTAATAATTAGGTTGGAAATGAAATTTAAGTAAGATTTATTTTGTCATAGTATAAAAAAGGTGAATTATAACCCATTATATAAACTATTCAATTTTTTCTTTTGGCTTCTTAATTATATGTATTATTCTTAGCAAGATCTTAGATTGACCATGTCCAATTTTTCATAGACATAGAGGGCTCTAAGAATTGAATATGATGATAGTGGTTCCTAGAGATTATCACATGATAGAGAGGGAAAATAAGGTTGATATTCATATTATTGTGTCAACCTTGATACTAGTGTCTTTGTGATAAAATGCTAGGTCTTCTAGCTAGATACTATTGATATCAAATTAAGGTTAAATTTGAGAAAATATCCCATCTAATTAAGTTTAATTTCATTTATAGGTAAATTTCTAGTAATTCAAAAATATTTCATGAATGAGTTAAGGTAATTCCTATCTATGTGTGGTATAAGTGTTTGCAACTATATGAGAACTTGGGAGGAATAATAAGTATATTTTTAATTTACTTTGGGATTTTTAATACTAATTGTATATTGGTGAAGCCAATAATTATAAAAAATGTTCTAAGATTCCAATATAATATCATTGTGTCGATGTGTGATATCTGGTTATTGTCACATACCTATTTATAATGAATTGTATCTCAGGTAATAATCTAGTAAATATATGAACTAATTATGTCAACTAAGATAACATTTGAAGGAATCCATCAAAACTTCATTATCAAGGATTAAAATATACATCATGTATAGGTTGAATATCAAAAAATTTATCTCATGTATGATCAATACCAGAGAAAATATTGGTTGATATTATGCTCCTTGAATAAATTCAAACTCTTTCATTTTCTTGTACAAACTGATATACTAGTATTTGATGAACCTATGATGATATTTTTTGTTTTATAAGTGTTGATCATCAAATCTTGCACTTCTCCAAAAATATTATGCAAAATTTAGCTAGTGGGGGAACAATATGCGCCTCATTGAATACCTTCAGGATTTTTATAGAAAGCCAACTCTTCTATAAGTTTGGGAAAAGGGGTAGAAATAAATATAAACATAAAACATGAAAGTTGTGATGCATCCAACACTTTTACAACATTTCAAAACCTCAAGTAATTTTATATGAATGATATGATAAACACAAAATGCCACAACCCTTCATTTTTCAGAAGAAAATGAGAAACAAAGGCTAGATACAAGCACAGTGTAGTCATTCAATCTATTCATAGGAAGTGTTTGTTAAGATCCGACCAAACATAGAAGTTTCAAGAGTTAACAAAAAATATTCGAAAGATTCATAAACTCTTCCTCTTGTTATAGCATAACATGAAGAAATAATAACCTTTAAAGAAAACATAGAAGTCCAGTGATATAATCCAACTTCTATAGGTTATAAATTTATCATGCAAACATACAAAATGGAAATCAAATAATCAAATTATTCAGATTAAGCTAGACACAATGTTCTATTCTGGATGAAGATATAAATAAGGGAAACTTGACAAAGGCCATATCATGCACAATTTCAAATATTTCTCCCAAATAGCTCATACTTCAAATATTAATTGAACTTTAAAATAGAGCTCATATTCCAATCCGATGATAGTTTTAAGTTAAAAAATAGATATAACATGCCAAAGTGAAGTAGTGTTATGTAATTTTTTTAAAAACAATTTCCTATAACAATGAAAAACTAAAGAAACTTGTTTTCCAAAAGGAAAAATTTAGGAACCCTCTTCTTTTTTTACTACCTCAAATTTATAGCCACCAAGGAGAGATAAATACTGCCTCCATTTAGAAATAATGACTGCTCGATTTTTTCTCTTGATAGGTCAGAATGTGATCCTAGATCTTTTATTAGGTTGCATAAATATTTTCTCATCAACTCTCAACTACCGCATTAATATCCCTTAGATATTTAATAGTATTTCCCTCCATAAATGCTCAAATCTTAGAAAATAGCCTAGAAAAGGTCTTGTTGACTGATCAAATGGCTTTGGTGGCACTAACTCACATCCAAATGTTTTCTTGAAGAACAAAGAAAAGTACGCTCTGAATTTTTTTGAAGAAAAACTCTCTAAAGCACAACTTCCTTGCAACAAAGAGATGACATGTCAAGTGGACAAGTATTCTTAGATTTGCAAAAATCATTTTTCAAAACTCTTCCGCCAGACTAACACGTGGCCCAAATTCTTTCCAAAATGAAAGTGATAAACAAAACACATGCAAACACTATGTGGTGCATTGCTTTACATTTAAAAACAAAACTCCTTTCCGCATGCAGATTCTTCAGAAGCCAAAAGTAAAAGCCAAAAATAAAAAATAAAAACAATTTTTTTTTCTTCACAGTTATCTCTACTCAAAGGGGACCTTTGCTTGCAGAGGCATGAACCTAGACCTCTGGTTGTTCTTGGAGTTTGAGGAAAGTGGATTACTACATTTCCCAATCCACATCAGTCGATCAGAACAGATTACAAATGACCTTGTATGCCTGATCCAAGTCGAAGACTTCTTTAGAGAAATCAAATCCCCCTCTTGTCAAAACAACTCCTAGGTGATAATAGAGATGAGAAAGTGGAAGAATATCATGCTCAACATATTCAAAAGTGGGTGTTGTGCTTGATTCTAGGAGTTCTTGCATAATTCAAAACCTTATTTCTGATTTCATCTATAATTTACTCAACTAATAGCATATCTCCATGTGTTGAAAGGAAGGGAGGTAATCTAAAGTTATGCAAGACACCGAAATCCTTCTTAATTTCGTTGAACCTTTTCTTCAGCACCACCTAACATTCCTTTCTCTTTGTTGCTACCTTGTGACAAAGGGTGAATTTTCTTGCTTTGCTAGAGGCAAACCTTCGATCTAGAATTCTCTCATTTCTTAGAGCCTCATCGGTTGCTACACATAACTTACAAATTAGACTTTGGGAATCTGCTACTAGGGCATATTCTTGCAGAATTTGGTCGGTTAGTGGGCCAACCCTTTCATTTATCTCCTGAGCATCCTTCAAAAACTGTAGGGCTATTTTTAGAATGGAGAGTGCAATTATGATTCACTCTCAATAGGCAGATACCAACCTTCTTTTTACAAGAAGGGTCACAAATATTTATTTATTTGTTAGTTCTTGATGCAGCTGAGATTCTTTTTGTTTCGAACTCTCCTCCATTTTATTCCTCTCCTTGAGAGAATTTTTGAGTTTGGAACCTAATTTTATGATCTCCTAATCATGAGCGTGCAAAGAAGACTTGACTTCTTGCTTGTCATTTGTGAACCTTTCTGCTTCCACCTAGGCCTTTTGAAAATTGTCAGAAGCCTAAGATCGGATGTTGTCTAGCTCTCTCTTTATGATTTCCTAAGCACACTGATGCTCTATGTTTGATTGATTCTCAACAACAAGTTCACGCTTCAATATATCAATCTCGACGTACAATTAAATTTGTTCATCTTGATTCTTCATAAGATATGTTGTTTCTTTCTTCTGCTAGTCTTATATGTGCATTATGTGGGCCATTTCAAAATCTTGGCCTTTGAATTCTAACTATATTGGATTCACGATTTCCTTTACATTCTCCAATTATACCTTGTGCTTCTTTATTTTTTGATTCAACCTCTCATAATCCATATGTATTATCTTCTTATTGGCCTTAGGTAGATCCACCCTATCGCACAAGCGAATTTCATTCAAATCCTGACCCATAGCCTTGATGTCATAATCGTCCATCTACATTTATCATTTGGGTTGGGATACAAGAAGATTCATGGTAGTGATCCTTAAAGAAGTCCTCTCTTCATTGAAATAGGTTTGAATTTTCTTAGCGGCTAGTACTTCAATATTCTTCAACAACCTTTTCTGCTTCTTGGCTTGTCAGCCCGCTTATTCACTTCAAAATGTTCCTGAAAAGTTTGTGGGGTATCAATGATCAGTTTCAGAAGAGAATCACTAGGGGGTAGACTATAAAGAGTGATAGAAGGGGATACTTTGGCCATAAGAGCATGTGGGGAGGTGAATGAGAGAGTAATCATAGAAAACAATAGTTTTCCAAATTGAGATTGGGCATTAGAAGGACCAGTTGGAGTAAAAGGAGAAGCAGATGGAATATGAGATTTTTTTTTGAATGAGGATGAACCTAGGGTAACGGGCAACATGGATGATTTGGATTTCTCAATAGGAGCCTTGGATAGGGTGATCAAATAATCAACAATGACCAAAGAAGAAATTTCTCACTCGACATACGAGGCTACATTACAGGGTGTATTGAAAATAGAAGGGGGCTTATCCAGAACCAAAAGATTAGGGTCCGTGGGTGGAGGATTTTTGTCATCTAATGGGGGAAAATGATTAAATAGAGATACAGTGGTAGGAAGAAGAGGGGGAGCGAGACTTACCTAGACCACGATCGTTTGAAAAATTTTCATAGAAGACTCTACTTCTTCTTTGTGCTCAATCGTTATTTCGGGTATGCCCAAGTCTTGGACTCACCTCTTTGTTTTACCTGAATTGGAATGTCTCGATCCTTTAGTGGATTATCCCACTAAAGCTTGGAACTCTTGTTCTATAGTTGACCCCCTTGGGGACTGTAAGACTCTCTTTCCCCTACTTTTGACATTGGTGAAGGACCCGACTTGTGAGTCATTTTTCCCAAAGATTCTTCCTTTGCCAGACTCATGTGGTTGTGAAGTACAACATGGAAGTTTCTCCTTTGTTATCTTATGGCTGGTCTCTCAGTTTTTGTCATTCTAGTTGGCCTCTTAGTCATAAATTTTGTTAAACTCTTCATCATATGGGTGGAACTCTCTGACCAACTTATTTGCACATACCATCTCTTGTTGGAACCTCCAAAAATCCATCTTCTTCCTTTCCGACCACACCTACTTAATTTCATTGTTGAGGGTTTTATTTATCCAAAGGTTCTTTTGATACTACACCCGCGGTCTATAGAAACTAAACCACCTTGGTCATTTGGTTTATATGAGGGCAAGACTAATGTATAATTTTGTCTTTTCTTGAGTTGGATTTTTCCCAAACTCCACATACTCTTGACCCCCATGTTTCAAAGGGAAAATATTCCTTGGATTGTAGTCCCATGTGTCGTAGATAAGGGCTAAGCATATGACCGCTAACAAATTTTTAAGCTCCCTTTGTGCCTCACTCTTCTCCAATATCACCCTACTATTGGAAATACAAAGGGGAAGCAAATATAACTTTGTCTTGTTTCTTCCCCTACCATAGGCATTGTCAACAAGAGTTTATTGATAGCACGCCTCCAATGCGAAAGCCCTATCCATCACAAATATGGGGAGTTTGAAAGGTTCTCTGACAAAACCATGAAACCTAATGAATTTGAAATCCTCTTTGAAGAAATAATCCACCACAGTTGATGAAACTTTGATCCATTTTTCAACCTCAAGAGAAAAATAACCCATAGGACGTGGAAACAATTGTTGAAGCACTGGTCTCATAAAGTGGTTCAAAAACCAATAATAATTACATTTTTTTTATAGCACATAGGTCCATACAAAAATAGGCAGACATAAACCATTTTCATTGAACCTAGAAACCTACAAATGTCTCTCCAAAAACCCAAAATTTTGATGCAAAATTAAGTTATCCAAGAAAGAAGAATACTTGAATTTGTACTTGTTATGGTAATTCTTCAGTTGCTCCAAAATTTTTGTAGCTACTACATCAAAAAATTCATAGTACCTCTACCCTCTCTCTTGTTTGAGTATTAGAGCCAGACCCATCTAGAAATAATGGACCTCCTCATCATTATTGAGGCCGAAAATCCAAGCCAACATTGAGAAAACTTCATGTGTGTTGATTTTGAAATTTTTATGCATTAGAGGAAAAGAAAAATGACCTGTCAATGACCTTTCTTCTGTCTCATCCTCATAGAAAATTTCTCTCTAGTTCACTTATTCCTAAAGAATCTGCATATCTTCCTCACAAAATGGATCGATGCCCCAATTGGGAGGGATACACAATATATACAGTATAGTTACAACAAAAATCATGGCCTTGATCTTGTTGCATGCAATGGTTCCAGTTTCTCTGTTGAACCTTTTGGCACATGCATCTACTAGCTCTAGGCATGGGTGTACGATATGAAACATGAATTGTGGAAAACCACATTTCTAGAGCCGAGAGGAAAAACCCTCAAATGCACCATAAAATTTAATTCTTTGAAATGCTCCCTCCTTAAGACCTTTAGGGTTTTTGTCAATTTTGAATAAAAAACATTGTTGATAGCATCTCGCATTGGCTCTCTGAGAACACTGAGCTATCTACTAGCACCTTTCTAAAAAACTCAGATGGTCGATCTTCAGGCATTGGGGCATTGGAAAATGAGTTTTTACCAAAGATATTGGAAAAACTAGGCCTTTTCCCTGAAGAATTGGCTCCTTTATTGATCATTGATGGCTCTGCCATGGCTTCTTCAAAAGTTGTAGAGTTTTTCAACTAAAATGACCACTTTCCTTTTACTACTTTAGAAAAATATACTTTTTGGTGTAGTTAATTCCATTAGCACATACATGTAGTTAAGGCTATGTCGTTATTGTTAGTCCATTAAATTCTACCAATGAGGTGATACTTGTGTGTTGGAGATCTGTATTCCTAGGGAATACCAAAAACTCTACAAGAAAGGAATCAGTACATTCCCATCATCGCCTTTCTTTACAAATAAGCTCATTGTCTTGGGGAGAGTTCCTTTAGTTATGTCAATCGTGCTTAGGTGATACAAAGTACCCTTTAAAATATGTTCTCATTAATTTGTTAGGTATTAGCGCGTTAATCCATGTCAAGTTTCACATACGCAAACTAGCTGATGCTGATGATGGCAAAGGGCACATGTCGACAATCAACTTATGTCAGCATTTACTCCCAATGCCCAAATTTATTTTTTAGGACCTTATGTCAAATTATCCATATGATTTATTCTCTATCCTCTGATTGCTTTAATATTTTCTTGTTGTCATCCAACCAGAAATAAACATTCCGCTATTTGGGTTTTCCAACACTTCTTTTCTATAAATAGCTATGCCACCTCAAGGAAATATTCATTCAAAAATAAGCCTTTTAATTTTAGCTAACTTTTTCTCTATTTAAATATCATCCTTTTCTCTACTACTTTAGCCATGTCTGTTAGCCTAGGCACTCTTGCTCATTTTCTTCCATGGACACTGCAATATACCTTCACTGGGGAGATCACTACCGATAGAATCAAGCACCTAGTGAAGAGGTGTGACCGTATTGGGGTAATTGCATTCTGATAGGTCATTGTCTAGGAATTTATCGAGGATGAGAACTAGATGAGGAGTAATTGCAATGTCATGTCTCACTTTGTGGCCTTCTTCTTGGACCTGATTAACACCAAACCCCAGATAGTGGAGCTATGTTACCAAATGTTTGACGCCTCTTTGTTTGAAGGCCTCGATGAGATTGTGAAATTTGTTATCCTAGATGTCGTCATTCCAAGTGAAATGGACCCATTCAGGCATGTTGATCGTGGAGAAGTTGTGCCTTAGCTACCCTTTTTGAGTGACTTTTGCACCATGGACCTTGAAACTCACCACTCACTATCTTTACCTATGGTCAACTACTGCCTATGAGAAAATGGCATGGAAGTCATTCCTACGTTGGACTTCAGGAAGCATTTTGAGTTTTTGGTGTATAATCATGGAGACTAGAGGCTGAGGTACGTGTGTCGTGTGTTTTGTTTCTTGTTTCACTGTCAACAAAGAAGAAAAAGAAGAAGAAAGAAAAAAATGACTACAAGCAACCTACCCACACAACTATGGTTGGAGGCCTAACCTTTTGATCTTTTTGTACTTTGCATACATTTTTCTCTTTTTTCTCAAAGAATCTTTTTAGGTTTTGCTCGAGAGAGATTCAAGTTAAAATTTGAGCCTCGGGTTGTAATACACTTGTAATTTTTTGATAAATATATATATATATATATATCATACAATACTTTCCTACTTCTTATGTGTTCCTTGTTTCCTTCATGGCTTATTCTTAAAAATAAAGCGTATTTACAAAATTTTACATATGGTACATAACTATGAAATTTCTAAAGAATAACGTGCTTTAATGGAAAAATTTGAAATAAATATCGTTCACAGGTATCTCTAAAGCATTGCCTTCCATATTTGCAATCTCATACACATTCTTTTTCTTACACGTGCTAATTCAGAAGAGTCCCTTCCACAACACTTCAAATTTGGTGTGCTACCCTAGTTTTGTAGTACACTCATCATATTTTGACCATCGTTTGACCATCAATTAGTGACCAATCATGGCTCCAAAGGCCTTCTCTCTATTCTCCTCAAGCTTGAGGATTTTTTATATCCTTTCCTCTATTTCTATGGATTTCACAAATTGTAAAGCGGGGAGTTCCATTGAAATGGGTAAAACTACCTCTTTCCCATACACTAATTCATAGGGAGATGCCATTAGGATCTACTTTGGCATTATTCAATTTACCCATAGAGTAGCCCATAGGTGCTTGTACAAGTCTCTTTTTTGTTGAGACCCAATGTAGTTGATTAACCTAATTAGGTTTTTGTTTCTTGACTCCACTAACCTAGTTCCTTGTGGGAAATAGTTTGATGAAGCCTTGAGGTAGATCCCATATTTAATCTAGAAAAATCAGACATCCTCGAACCTAAAAAGGCTTGAGCATTGTTGGATATGATATTTTTTGGTGAATCAAACCTAGTCACTAGCTCCTTGAGGAAATTAACAATCTCGCTCTCTGTAGCTTTTTTTAGGGCAATGACCTTTGTCCACCTTCTGAAGTAATTACTCACCATGAGGATCCATTTGTGACCAGTACTAGAGATGAGACTTATCATCCTGAAAAAATCCAATGCCCATTGACAAAAAGGCTCTTCAGTTAGGATGGGACTTAAGGGAAAAGTGGATTTTTTTCTCTTGCCAACAAAAAATTGACACTAAGTACATTTATGCACCAAATGATGCACTTCAGAAAAAATTGAAGGCTAATAGTATCCCACTCGCATGATTTTCAAGGAAATAGTTTTAGCAGAGAAATTTCCACCCTCAGGACTGCTATGGAATTCCATAAGTTCCTTTTCTGCGTGTCGCTTATCTCAAAGTTGGAGCAAGACACCATCATAATTTATTTTAAATAAAGTCCCTTCAATTAATACATACCTAATGCCTTGTAGTTAGTAGTATCTCCTTTTGTGGAATGGGAGACTTGTTGGGTAGTGCCCTTTTTACATTTATTGCATTTGATCCATCACCCAAGAGTCATCATAATCAAACTGATTTGAGTAGACTTGATTGATCTCCTTCCGAGATTCAGAACCTGACTCTTGCACAAGGTACTCACAAAGACCTCTTCCTCAAACTAGCTTAGTCGTTCTGATGTCCACATCATATTCTAGGATCTTGGTGATTCAATTGGTTCTCTTCTAAGTTATTTCTCCTTTCGTAATATATTCCCTTACACTTGCGTGAGAAACCAAGATGGTAATTTTATTAACTGTCACCAAGTGTTACAACTTTTTAAGGCTCTTAAAAATGGAAAAAGTGTGCTCTTCTACAAAGTTATATCTGGTTTCATAACCCTTGAGGGTTCTTGAATGAAAATAAATTAGATGCTCCTCGTTATTCCCTTCGTCCTTCTGAGTGAGCACAAAATCTATGCTATGTTGACCACTATATACATAAAGCACGAAATCTTTAGAAAAGTCTTGGTTAGCCAACATTAGAACAACTGAAATAGCCATCGTTATCTGCTTGAAATTTACCTTGACTTCAAGGGTCCATTTTAACATCAAGTTCTTCTTAAGCATCAATGTGATAGGTCTTGTGATTCTCACAAAGTCTAAAATGAACGAGCTGACAAAGTTAATTTTTCCTAAGAAAGATTGTAATCCTTTCTGATTCACCCATAGGGGTAAATCCATTATAGATCTCACTCTTTCAGAATCAATTGCAATTCCCTCCTTGGATACTACAAAACAAAGTATCTTACCTTGAGGTACTTTGAAAATACTTTTTTTTAGATATAAAGAAATACCAAACTTTTGACACCTCTAGAAAACCTGTTCTAGATGATTAAAATGATCAGCCTTTAAATTTGAAAAAACTATCAGGTCATCTAGGTAAATTAGAATGATCAAATTGATCAATACTCTAAAAGCAATATCCATAGCTCATTGAAATATTTGCACCAGAATTTGAGAGTTCGAAGGGCATCTTTGCATATGAAAATATTCCCCACTCATTGGTAAACATAATTTTATGTTGGTCTCCTTCCTTGACATATACCTAGTTATACCTTGACAAACCATCAAGCAATGAGAACATTTTCAATCTAGCCAAAGTCTGTAGGATCTGCTTCATTGACAACAAAGGGTAGCGATCATTTAGCAAACCAAATCCTAATGTCACCGGTTTTCTTCCAAACCGGTACCAGATTAGACAGCCAGGTTGAGTTTTTAATTGAGTAAATGATTCAGAACTCAATCAGTTTGGTGAGCTCTTGGTCCATAAATGCCCTGGCTTTCAAATTGATAGGCCTTTTCTTTTGTCAGATTGGTTTTGACCCTTTTGCCAAGTCAATGGTATACTGAATTATGCTCAGATCGTATCCTCTTAGATCATCATAGGTCCAATCTATAACTCTGTTGTATCTAGTGTAGACATGGAAAATGTATAATTCGATCCAGCACACTTGATCCTAACTACTAAGGACATTTATTCCTGAATCACACTCTCAGTTTATCACCGCCTTCTATCTCTTAGATAAATCATTATTTATCTAATTAGGTATTTTTCCCTTGTTGATTAAATTAATCAATTTAATTTAATTAACCCTAAAATCCTTTTTCATTAAATAATTCATTTTATTTGATTAAATCCCTAAAGTCTTCTCATTAAATTGAATAAATTAAACCTTATTTAATTTAATCTAACATTATCGCCTTTGGTTAGATAAATCAAAAGGATTTATTTAATTAATCATTTCCTCTCAATTTTGATTTAAATCAACTCATAAATTTGAGTCAAGATTGTCAAATCATCTAATCCCTCATTAAATTAATCAAATCTTGATTAATTTAATCTCAATCACTAGAATCCTTTAGAGAATGCAAGTTGCACAATAAATCAATTACTTTGATTTATTTAATTGCCTATTTTCTCTCAACAAGGAATAAGGAAGGAATATTCCCTCAAGTTTGAATTCAAATTCAAGCGGGCTTGGTCCTTTCAACAAGGAATTCAAGGCCTCTTACATGTCCTTGTCCATTGAGCCAAGTGACATTGACTCCATTCTTCTCTCCCTCTAGCATGTCACGTTCAAATTTAAAATTTGAATCTCATAGCATTTATCATGCACATTGACCAAAATGTGCACAACCATCAACCATTAACATCTTGACAAGCGACACTTGGCCATTGCATGTTGAATGATCCCATATTTCTCAAATCTTTATCATTCTTCCAATTTGAAATTTATAAATAGAGGCCTCCTCTATTGCATTATCATCCACAATTTTAGTAAACTTACTATACTCAACTTCATCCTCATCCACCATTTTAGAAAAGTCACTCTCTTCACATTGAGAGCTAATTTTGTCCATTTCATGTGAAGTGTTCATCACTTTCATATTTTCATAGCTAGGTTATGAAAAAATCTCATCAAGGAGATTCAATCATCCACAAGTTATCACATTGCAACAAAGGAGTTGAGAGCTAATAATGTGTTTGTTTGTTGTATTTGTGCAAGTATAAAACCAGGGTTCACATCTAGAACATAGATCCCTTAACCTTTCCTTATTTGAACCCATGGAACATTCCTTCCAAATTTTAGCTTTCTATTGTTTCTGACATTCAACTCTTGATAATCATTTTCATCAGCCACAAACCTTTGCTTGCTATTCCTCACATCTTCACAATCAAGGATATTTTCAAGGGAGATTTAACCTCAAGGGATATTATTTCGTTTTAGCTAGATGACCTGCTCTTTGGATGGTTCAACTCTTGGCTGTGAATAGTCAGAAACACCCTTTAAATTTTTGATGAAGGTGGTAATCTAAGTGTCATCTTCGAACACTTGCTAGTTCTGATCATTTTCAGGGATTGATAGTTGGACGATGATTTGTACTACGCTTTTCTTTGAATTGAAAATAGGTTCAAAATATGATATGATTGAAGCCATCTAATCAACTATACTATTTTGGGATCGGGAAATGACTTTCACATTGAAAGCTTAAAAAACTTCAATCAAATCCCATATGTACAATGTCTATATGACTTTGTTCTCATATTTTTAGCAACTTCTTTCCCATGAACCTAGCTCACAATCAATTTAGAATCTTCAAATACTTGCAACCTCTTTGCACCCATTTGCTCAGTGAGAAACAAATCATGGATCAAGTTTTCATATTTCATGTCATTATTAGAGCACGCAAATTTGAATTAATAAGCCTTGAGGTTCTCTGATCTTGTTGGGGATAGTAATTAGACTCCTGCTCTAGAACCATGTTTTCATTTAGCGCCATCAAAGTATAAGGTCCATAGACATTTATCCATCAGATCATAATATCTTTCCCAATCCTTCATTAGTTTTGGATAGATCAGGTCATCATCAAATATCACGTACGTGCCCAATCTTTTGGCTTGGAAATTTCCAAATGGGTCAGAGTGGATGAATTGGTTTAGGAGAACCTCTTCTTTAAGAGTTCGCTCACTTGTGTCTTCCTCATCTTCTAGCATATCCATGCAATATCACCCTGTCTTGAGAAGGATATATGTGCTACTTCAAAACAGAGGACTACATTTTTTGCTATATGTTCGAGGTGCAAAGATTCTAAGAGGATCTCCATTTTTTCCCCATACTTGATTATTAATATTAGATGGGACCAGTCCAGTGCTAAGTGTCTGTCCAACTTTGTAGTGAAATCTTTGAAAAGAAACATCCCAAAGACCGGGGGGTGTCTATTGGATAATGTTTGAGATTGTTGGAGACTGCTGATACGTGGTTGCCATTGATGTCAACACTATTGGAATTAATGTCTTTAAGACAATATATGTCGAGGATATTGATAAAATTGTAAGAAAATATGTTGCATGTTGTTTGTGAAGCAGTGAAGATCAGTATGATGGAAAGTTCAGTATATTGATGGTCAGAACTTGTGGATTAAAATTTTTGTTGAAAATTCTATGTAGTTTATCCACCAAAAGTTTCAGAGGTTCACATGAATATTTGATCAAGTTAAGATTTTATATGTTTCAACAATTATTTTATTAGTATAGCTCGTGTTCCTAAAAGAATTTAAAGTGAATCTTGTAATCTGAGTTGTTGTGAATTCTCTTTTCGTGTTTCATGGTGCTTGTGGATGTTTCTAGATCATGCTCTATTTGTGTTGCTAGTTTGCATCGATTTTTGTGCTCGCGATTGGTGATTTTATTCTATGTGTTCATGTTTGTCATGTTCTTGGTTGAAAAGCTATTTGTAGCGTGTTGTGGATCTTTAACGAAAATTGTTTAAGTTTTTTTGTGTTCGAGACATAATGTTTTGGGTCCCTACTTTTTTTTGGCCAACTTTGGTTGATTCACATTGATAATTATTTATGTTTTGGGTTGACAGTTTGTATTCACTCTATGTTTTTGGGCTAACAGGAAGTTGATATTATCCTTAGATGTAGATGTATACATACAATTATTTATATCATTTGAGACATGAGAACTGTGTGAAATGTGGGTTTTATGTGTGAATAAAGTTCAGATCTTTCGAAGGCAAAAGTAAAGTGCAAAGAAGAGTCAGCAGAAGAAAGATTGTTCATGTGCTTAACTGGAACTATAATTAGACATTAGCAGATGCTATTTTCTCAATTCAAGATCTTTCAAATGGATTTAATTTGAATGTGATTGTAAGATAGTGTGTCTTCCTTTGGGCAGTAAGCCTCTTTTGTATTCGAGTAGTGAGCTCTAGGCACTGTGTCTAAAGGCATGTACATTCCCAAATTTAAATACTTTTAACAAATTATTAAATTGTGGATTAACCTCCACTATGGTTTTTACCCTAATAGGGTTTCCATGCAAAAATATTTGTGTTATGCGTGTTTCTAATGTGGTGATGGTTTTTTATTACATGTTTAATTATTAGATTTGAGAATAAGCTTAATAAGTGTAATTTTTGTGACAACTGATTCACCCCCCTCTCAATTGTCTGCCCTTATGTTTCCAACAATTGGTATAAGAAGAAGTTCCTCTAAAATAATTTTAGTAGCTTGAGGTGATACATAATAGTGACATATAAGAAAGATAGTCTGAGATTTTATCGAAAAAATTGCTCTCTATGGAAGACTCGAATGGAGTGTCATATGAGATACATTGGCGAACCCTACTAGAACATTACAAAGAATAGGTATACCATACCTTGAAGAATGGTCCTTCTACAACAGGTGAGATTAAATATGTTGAGTACAATAACAAGGCTAAGGAAGCATTGTTAAGTGCCTTAACTGATTCCAAAATGACAAATGTAATGTAGCTAAAGACTGCTTATGAGATCTAGAAAAAGTTGGAAACTTTGTATGAAGGTGATAGACATGTGAAGATTACTAAGTTGCAGAGCCTGAAAGGAAAATATGAAACATTGAAAATGGGTGAATATGATAACATTACTTCTTTTATGTAGAGAGTGAATGAACTTGTGTGTAATATCAGATGTGTTGGTGGAACCTTAGGAGAATAAGAGATTGTTTCTAAACTACTCAAGTCCTTTCCTTCTACATACAAACACAAAGTTGCTGCTATTGAGGAGATCTGGATTGTGATAAATCTTACTAGAGACATGTTGATTGGTAAGTTTGTTGATTCTCTTCACGTAAGATAGAATCCGCACTCAAAGCTACTACCTCTAGGAAAGATAATCAGAGATATGATGCGAGAGAATTTTCTTCTAAAAAGGTGTTCAAGTATGAGGAAGAAATGAGAGATATTGAAGAATAAGAGACAAAGCTAGATGAGCTTAAAGCACTTCTTGTCAAAAGAGTATCCAAAGCAGAGGGTAAGTAAAAAGGGAAATTCCCTCTTAAATGATTTTCTTCCAATAAGATAGGTCATTTTTCCTCCAGGCGTCTTGAAAGAGTTCCTAAGCCAAGATCTAACAATCCTAGATTCTAGAGAAAGTGTTATTTTGTTGCTGATGAAGGTGTGAAAGATGATGAATCTCATAAAGGGAATGCACGCAATGATGAGTTTGTATTTATTGCTATTAAGGAAAGTAATCTTGTACCTACTGAATCTACTAGTTGCATCAATGTGGAGAAAGCTATAGCTGCCCGAGTTGAAGAAAAATATGAATGGGTGATTGATAGTGGATGCTCTCATCACAAGACATGTGATAAAAGTAAATTTATGATTTTGGAAAAGTATGAGGGTGGTGTTGTAAGATTTGGTGATGAAAAAGTTGGTGTAATCCGTGGTAGAGGATCAATTTCTTTTGATGGAAAGAATAATAATGATGATTTCCTATATGTTGAAGGTTTGAGGGTATGTGCAGGATCATGATGGGCCAAAAAGTGGTGATATCTAAGTGATATGATGGGCCATGTGATTGACGACTTTTTTTTAACCCAAAATTGATGAAACGATAAGGGTTTTTAAAGGAGATTCTCAGATTTCCACCAATATAAATTATGCTTTACTTTGAATTTAATAAATAATTATTATTCATTTTCTATTTGAATTGCAACTAAAGTTCTGATTGATAGGCTGATTGAAAAACATCTATAACTTTCAAATAGTATTACATTTTTTGAATCCGAAACATGCATCGCATTGTATGCTTTGCATAATATATGATTGGACAAAAATGAATTTAATTAAGTTTTTACCAAGTTAAGGTGGTTACACATACGAGTTTTTATATTTTTAAAAATTTGTAATAAAAAAATCATAATTAGTTATTTACTTGGAAAAAAAATACAAAAAAATATGCATCACAGCAGGACATGAGTCCCCTACTTATATCTAAAATCTTATAAAAAATTATTATCATTTTATTATGGTTAGGGTGGTCAAACAGACACCTACTTCTTATTTTTTCCCTTAAATTTAAGTAATACTGCATTGAAATTTCAAATTTTCACCAAATAGATTTTTATTTTTTAAAATAAACCTAATACTTTAGAAACTAAATTCAATTTTCTATAGATTCTATTCTTACATATTTTTGAAATAATATAGATAAATTATTCAAATTTTTACATCAAGTTTCCTAACTCTGATTTTCTAAATTTTATTGCCACTTAAGGGCTTGTTTTTTCCATCATGATCCTGCACATACCCTTGAAGCATAATCTTTTAAGTGTTGGAAAAATGGTTGACAAAGGATATAATCTTCAATTCAAGGATTGAAAGTGTAAAATATTGGGGAGTTCTAGAAATGTGATTGCATCTGGTACCAAAAAAAGCTAATATCTTTCACCTAAGTTCTACTAATAAAAGTTTTCTGATTGCTCAAGTTGATGAAATTTGGTTGTGGCATAGGAGATTGTGTCATTTAAAATTTGACAATATTATCAAAATAAGTTTTACCCAGGAAATGATAGATCTTCCTAAGTTAATAAAGCCTACTAATACTATATGCAAGGAATTCCAGTTAGGGAAGAAAAGTAGAGTCTTATTCAGAAGAAAATAATATTATTCAAATCAAGTGTTGGAACTTGTGCATACTAACCTATGTGGTCCTGCTAGAATCAAAATTTTACAAGGTGATAAGTATTTCATGTTACTTATTGAAGATTATTCTAAATCGATCTAGGTTACCTTCTTAAGAGAAAAATATGAAGCTCTAGAGAAATTCACAATTTTCAAGGCTATGGTTGAGATAGAGATAGGTCTGAAGATTAAATGTATGGGATCAGATAGAGGTGGTGAATTCACTTTCGATGAGTTTAATTCCTTTTGTGAGGAGTATGGGATAAAGAGACAATTATCTGCCCCATAGACCCCTCGACAAAATGGAATTGTGGAAAGGAAGATCGAAACAATTCAAAAAATTGTTGGGACTATGATGCTGGAAGGAAATGTTCCTCATATCTACTGGAGAGAAGCTATGAGTATTCCGTTTACACTCTCAACTGGCTATATGTCAAATGTGATATTGGCAAGACCCCTTTTGAGCTATGGTCTGGTCATAAGCCTACTCTCAGATACTTCAAAATATTTGGAAGTAAATATTATATCAAAAGAGATGAGGATGTAGGAAAGTTTGATGCTACAAGTGATGAAGGAATATTTCTTGGTTATTCTACTAAAAGTAAAGCCTACCGGTGCTACAAGAATAGGTTGAGGAAAGTAGTTCAAAGTGCAAGTGTAAAGGTTGATGAAGACACATTTAGACCATCTAGAGCCTGTAGATATGATTTAGATGATCAGAATGACAGTTCTTGGATAAAGGAAAGAAAGTTCAAATCAATCCGGTGAATCAAGAAAATCAAAAGGAAGAAACTAGTGAAAGTACAAAAGTAAGATCACAAGAGACTTAATTTCAAGAACAGCCTAAGACTCCAAGGTATGCCAGACTAAATATTTTAGAAGATCAAATTATAGGTGATAAGAAAAAAGGTGTTCAGACTAGGAGAATAATTAAAAAAGAGTACTATTTGATTTCAAAGACTAAGCCTAACAATGTAAATGAAACATGCAAAGATGAACATTGGATGAAATAAACGAAAGAGGAACTACAATAAATTGAGAAGAATGGTATATGGACTCTTGTTCCTAGACCTAAGGACAAAAATAGAATTGGAAATAAATGGGTCTTTCAGAATAAACTGAATGAACAAGTTGAAGTTGCCAGAAACAAACAAAGACTGGTGTGGAAAGGATATTCTCAGATGAAAGGAATTGACGTTGAAGAAAATTTTACTCCTATTTCTAGAATTGAAGCTATGAGATTATTTCTTTCCTATGTTGCTTACAAAAAACTCAAGGTTTATTAGATGGATATCAAGTCAGCATTTCTAAATGGTGAACTAGATGAAGAAGTTTATATTGAGCAACCTAATGGATTTCAATTGACTGATTAGGGAAATATGGTTTTTAGATTGAAGAAAACATTGTATGGACTTAAGCAAGCCCCGAGAACATGGTATGCTAGATTAGACAAGTATTTTGTGAAGCTTGGATTAAATAAAGGTATTGTTGATAGTAACTTGTATTTCAAGATTGATCATGATAAAGATTTGGATTTTGAAGTCTTTGTTGATGATATCATTTTTGGAGGAGATGATAGTTTATGCATGATTTTTTCTAATAAGATGCAGAGTGAGTTTGAAATGTGTATGATTAGAGAAATGATGTTCTTTTTGGGATTCAAAATTACTCATTTAGATAAAGGGATCTTTATATCTCTGTCCAAGTATGTGAAAGAATTGCTAAAGAAGTTTGGTATGGAAGATTCAAAGCTAGTTGGTACACCTATGGTGACTGGATGTAAGTTGACTCAAAATGATGATTCCCCTAAGACAAATTAGACTAGATACAAATCTATGATTAGAATATTGTTGTATTTGACTCAAACTAGACCTAATATCATGAATGTCGAATGCGCTGTTGCAAGATTTCAAGCTGATCCTAAAGAATCTCATGTGACAGTTGTGAAGAGAATTTTTTGAGTACATAAAGGGAAGAGTTGATTTTAGCCTATGGTATCCTAAAGATGATGACCTTACCTTGCATTCTTTTACTGATGCTGATTGGGCAAGAGATGTGGATGACAAAAATAGTACTAGTGGTGGTGCATTTTTCTTGGGAAAGAAGTTGATTTCATGGTTAAGTAAGAAATAAAATGCTATTTCTTTATCTATTGCAGAGGAAGAATACATTGCTTTTACTAACAAAAAGTACTCAAGTATTGTGGATGAAAAATATGTTGAAAGATATCAGAGTTGTGTATGATAAACCTATTCCTATATTCTATGATAATTCAAGTGCTATTCACATTTCTAGTAATCCAGTGCTACATTCTAAAACCAATCATATATCTATCAAGTTTCACTTTCTAAGAGACAAGGTAAGTGAGAAGGAAGTCAGATTGGAGTATGTGCCTACTAAGAAATATATTTTAGACATATTTATCAAGCCCTTTCCTAGGGATAATTTTGAGTATCTCAAAGGGAATCTGGGGGTAATTAACCCTCCTAATTAGAATTAAGATGCATTGACTTGCACCAATCCGTGCATTTCATAGCTATATCTTGTGATTTAGATTGATGTTGTGGTGGCTTCTACTCAAGGGGAGTATTCAGATGTTCAAATATGTGGTTTAGAGCTTGTGTGAACCTTTTTCATTAATGTCAAAGGGGGAGAAGATTCATGTGAAAAAATGTGAATTATCTAGGGAAAAGAGTCAAAATCCAAAGGAGAGAAAGTGCTAAGAGAAAGGTTCATTGATGGTATTTTTTTTCACATCATGTATTTCCATCTATGCCAAAGGGGGAGATTATTGGAGATTGTTGGAGATTGCTGATATGTGGCTGTCATTGATGTCAACACTATTGGTGTTAATGTCTTTAAGACTTTATATGTTGAGGATATTGAGAAAGTTGTAATAAAATATGTTGTAGGTTGTCTATGAAGAAGTGAAGATCACTATGATGGAAAGTTTAGTAAATTGATGGTGAGAAGTTTTGAATTAAAGGGCTTTTTAAAAATTCTATCTAGTTTATCCACCAATAGTTTCAGAGGTTCACATGAAAATTTGATCAAGTTATGAGTTTTTGTTTTTCAACAGTTATTATGTTACTATAGCTAGTGTTCTTGAAATAAGTTAATGTGAATTTGGTAGTCTAAGTTGTTGTGAATGATCCTGTGGTGTTTCATGGTGCTTATGGATATTTCTAGATCATTCTCTATCTATTTTATTGGTTTGCATCAATTGTTGTGCTCACGATTGGTGATTTTCTTCTATGTGTTCATGTTTTTCATGTTCCTGGCAGACAAGGTGTTTGTAGCATGTTGTGGATCTTTGAGGAAAATTGTTTAAGGTATTTTGTATTTGAGAGATAATGTTTTGGCCAACTTTGGTTGATTCACATTGATAATTATTTATGATTTTGGTCGACAGTTTGTATTTAGTCTATATTTTTGGGCCGACAGGTAGTTGATATTATCCTTAGATACAGATATATATAACTGATTTTTTATATCATTTGGGACATGCAGAGTGTGTGACGTGTGAGTTCTATGAGAAAATAAAGCTCATATATTTTGAAGGCATAAGTAAAGTGTGAAGAAGAGTGAGCAGAAGAAAGAGTGTCCATGTGCTTAATTGAAACTATAATCAGGAATTAGCGGATGCTATTTTCTTAGTTCAAGATCTTTCAGATGGATTTAATCTGAATGTGATAGTAAGATAGTGTGTCTTCCTTTGGGCATTAAGCCTCTTTTTTATTTGAATAGTTAGCTCTAGGTAGTGCGCCTGAATGCATTTGCATTAGCCATTTTCTGTACTTTTAAAAGAGTATAAACTTGTGGATTAACCTCAACCATGGTTTTTCCCCCTAATAGGGTTTCCACACAAAAATGTTGGTGTTATGTATGTTTCTAATGTGATGGTGGATTTTTCTTTCATGTTTAATTATCAAATCTGAGAATAAGCTTAATAAGTGTAATTTTTGTGATAACTGATTCACCCCCCTCTTAGTTGCCTACCCTTGTGTTGCCAACAGTGTCTATCACCACTACTTCCTGTGAGACTATCCGGCTTGGGCATGAAAAGAGGGTCCAACTACATGATTCCTTTCTCGAGGGGCTCATACTTAAGCATTAAGGCATCAGCTACTTGCTTGGGCATGACTATTGTACTGGCTCCTAAATCAATCATATTGTTGTGCAAAATTTGATCTCCCACACTTAATGTTAAAAAGAAGAGCGTGGGCTTCAATTTTCTTACCTCTTTCTCTTTTGCATTGCCCGGGTCATTTTTATAAGCTACAAATTTTAGAGTTGGACGATCGAACATGGGTCCTTTATCTTTAGTTTGATCACACGGTGGAATTGCGTTTGTCTATGGTCTTTGTTCCTCATTTTTTAATGCTTCTCAGAGAAATGCCTTTTTCTTGAGAATAGATATAACATCCCAAAGGGACACATTGGAAGGTACGTTCTTTAGTTTCTCCACCACATTGAGCATTTTGACTGGTGGGGCATTCAACCTAAATGGTGGAAGCTCGCTTGGATTTGGACGAAAATGATCCCTCATGAGTGGGTTTGGCATCTTATATGACGGTTTGTTAGACAACGATGAAATTTTTTGCTTCTAAGTTGGTCGAATAGTTAACTATGGGAAGTATTTTTCCTACGATGGTGGTTGGAGTGGCTAAGGGCGTGGTGAAGCTTGTGGCATGTACTCTCCTATGAGCCTTCTCTTGGATTTGGTGTTGTACTTTGACTGTACTTGTGGAGTACTAGTTGTTAGAGCTTCTTTTATGAATACTACATCTTCTTCCTCCATCCAAGTAAAAAGTGTTTGATTGAGTGCAATATAAAACTCTTTCTCTACAGACATCCCTTGCATTTGTGCCCTGAAGAAGGCATTATCCATTTCAGAGGACTTGTATCCCTCTACATTCATAAGCATGGATTTATTTATTTTCTCTACTATCTTTTGTTGCATATTTCCCCTTGGGTAGTTTCACGACATATGGATTTTGTTGCAAGGGAAGCACCATGCATTTTCATCATCTGCCAGGTTGTTATGGCATGGGATTAACTCTTTGCTCTGGTTTTTCTTGACCATCTATAACAAAATAGTAACCAAAAATATTTGGTTGGAGGACACCTCTTATTGACCTCCTCTATTTGAGGGTCCTTGGTATGTGCTCTAATGATAGAATGGCCTTCCTCCTTGATAGATCTGAGTAGCTTGCTTTAGAGGGGCTGCTTGTTGTTGATTAATGATAACTAACTTGTTAGAAAAAGACTGCATTAGACTCTTCATATCATTGATGTATGATTCTATAAAGGAAGAACCTGACATGCTTGGTTTTTTGGTGGGGTATACATGCATGGATTGGGGTGGACCCAAAACCATCACTTGTGTCATGGAAGTGCTTGAAGCAACTTCCTCTTGAGTTGTGCCTCAATTTTCCAAAATAATAGGCATCGAAGGTCATGTCAAAAGATTTCCAACATCTATCAAGCTATTATCGCCAACTTGTATGCATCAGGTAAGATATCCACTCGCATGGAAGTTATCATCACTGTAATATCTAAATTGATAGCCTTTAGGTCGAACATGAATGCTATTGTAACTTGAGGTTAGTAAATCATTAGGATTCTCTACGAGGTTTTGTTAAACTAAGTGTTGAGGTTGCTCATGGCCTCTTGTAGAGCTCTCTTGATGATGAAAAATTGATGTAGGAATGAAGAAGGATCTCCTTTCTATTAAAATCATTCAAACTTTTCTCTGAGTTCATCCCACGAGCTGATATAATTGAAAGTCAAAGATTGATACTAATCTCGAGCCTTCCCTTTGAAAGAGGCCAGAAAAAATCTCATAGAAATGTTTTCCTCCATTATTTTGTGTACTCTACATACCTCCGCTACGTCTTGGAGGTGTTTGGAAGGGGTTTTAAATTCCTCTCTGGAGAATTTTGCAATAGAATTCAAGGCGTTAGCGTGTATGGTGGACCAGACATTTGGGGGAGGAGATGGTTGTAACAGACTACCACTATCCCAGGTTATGAATATTTTGGGAGTAGGAGGGGTTATGTGAGCCATGTAGAAAATATTCCTATGAATTGGGTAAATTGGTATTCTTATTTGGAAACTTTACCTCCAAGATAAGTAGATAAGGCTCTATATTTTGGGCTTTCACTCCTTGCTCTACTACTTCTTATAGGTGATACAAAACTTATGAATTTTCTTCTCTTAGGTATTGAAGAGGGTAACTGGGAATATTGAAAATGGCCTTTTGAAGACACTCTTGTTTGGACTCTGGGCATGAAAATTTCAGGTTCTTTCCTTGGCCTAATTTAAGAGATATTTCTGAATTCTAATCATGCATTTAGAAAATTGGTCCCATCAGGCATTCCAAGAAAAGAACTATTGATAATAAAAGCTTGTGCCTCTCCAACAGTCCTATGTGAAAGTCAGTGAGGGGGAAACAATATGCACCTCACTGAATACCTTTTGGATTTTTTATATAAAGTCATCTCTTCTCTTAGTTTGGGAAAGGGGTAGAAATAAATGAACATTAAACATGAAAGTGGTGATGCACCAACGCTTTTACATCATTTCAAAACCTCAAGTTATTTTCTATGAATGATATGATAGATACATAATTCCATAGCCTTTAATTTTTGGAAAGATAACAAGAAAGAGAGGCTAGATACAAGCACAATGCAGTCATTCAATCTACCCACAACAAGTGTTTGTTAAGATCTGACCAAACAAAAGTTTCAAGGGTTAAAAAAAAATATTTAAAAGCTACATAAACTCTTCCTCTTAATATAGCATAACATGAAGAAATAATAATCTTTAAAGAAAAATAGAGAAGTCCAATGAGATAATCCAACTTCTATAGGTTATAAATTTATCATGCAAACATTAAACATGGAAATCAAATAATCAAACTATTCAGATTAAGCTAGACACGATCTATTCTGGACGAAGATATAAAGAAGGAAACATTGACAGAGGCCATATCATGCACAATTTCAAATATTTCTCCCAAATAGCTCCTACTTCAAATATTAATTGAACTTTAAAATAGAGGTCAGATTCCAACCTGATAATAGTTTGAGTTAAAAAATAGATATAACATGCTAGAGTGAAGTAGTGTTCTATAAATTTAAAAAAAAAAAACACTCCCTATAACAATGAAAAAACTAAAGAATTTTTTTTTCCAAAAGGAAAACTTCAAGAACCCTCTTCTTCTATTGTCGCCTTCAATTTATAGCCACCAAGGAGAGAGAAATGCCATCTCCATTCAAAAGTAATGACAACCAGATTTTTTCTCCTAATAGCTCGGAATCCAATCCTAGATATTTTATTATGTTGCGGCAATATTTTCTCATCAACTCTCAACTGCCACATTAATATCCCTTAGATATATAACAAGATTTCCCTCCATAAACACTCAAATCTTAGAAAATATCCTGGTAAAATTCTTGTTGACTGATCAAATGGCTTTGGCAGCACAAACACATCATTTTCATGAAGAACAAAGCACACTCTAAAAAACTTCAAAGGAAAGCTCTCTAAAGCACAAATTCCCTGCAACAAAGAGGTGATGTGTTAAGCGGGCGAGTATTTTTAGATTTGTAAAAGGCATTTTTGAGAAATCTTTTGCTAGACCGACGCATGACCCAAATTCCTTTCGAAAAGAAAGCAATAAACCAAATGTGCAAAGCCACCAAGTTTTTTCTTTGCATGCCCTTCAGAAACACAACTTCTTTTCGTGTGCTAATTCTCTCAAAGCCAAAAGTAAAATCCAAAAATAAAAAATACTAAGGAATTTTTTTTCTTCACATTAAGTTCTTTGTTAGTGTTTTCTACAAGTGTCAGGATACTTTTTTTGGAGAGAGTGAGGCTTTTTTATTTTGTTCGATCTAATGGCCTAGTTGGTAATGCCAACCCATTTTGAAGAGAATTATTAGACTAGGATTTTATCAGTAATCTAATATTCACTTTATCATATGATTAAAATGACTTATAAGTAGCCTATGTAATATGTCAATTCCCTCATTCCCCTCTGGTTATTCAAGCACACCGTGGATTGTAGTAGGTCCCTATTTATACTTATTAACAATGCACATGCAAACGATCATTATGCTATTTCACAACATGGTAAACTCTTACCATTTACAAGGGTTTTTAATCATTTATGCTCATAGTGATAGAATAATCATTTAACTTGAATATGATATAACTATTAATGCAGTCACATGATGCTCACTTTATAATTTCAAGTGGGAGTGCACAATTATTGAAATTAATTGATGTTAGGTATAGTAGGCACCCTTTAATTTATCTTGTTAATTTATAAAACATAATTAATTATGGTATCAAGGGAGAAAAATATCAACCTTTGCAGCTCCTATGAGGTGTTAGAGTTTATAGGCTCATATTTATGGACCATTAGTTAGTCATATCCATGTAACCTTATGCTAAGAATGAATTATATATTTGTAAATTTCTAATAATTCCATTAGATGGTAGAACCATGTGATAATTAGATATGACAGAGAATTGTGTAGCTTGTATGATCTCTTAAGTTTTAAGGGCTCTCAAATGTTTGGTTTATACCATGTATTCAAAATAATTTTTAGAGCATCTTATAACCTCTTATTACACCATTGGCTAGTGTTTCCAATGTAGATACGTGCTAGCTCCTATATTATTGGTTATATGTTGCTTACATTACCATATCCTCATAATTTTAAATCCTCCTATTATGTGATTATCAATCTCATTAGGTAAATTAAGAAAAAATTATCACACAACATGCTAATTTTATGTAATGCAAGCACATTAAATATACTTGAATTATTTATTGATTCTTTTTTTTTAACCTTTTTTACTTTAGAATAGGCTTGGATAACAAGCCTAAAGGGTTGGGCTTATAATTTATCCCCTTGAATTTTTTTATTTTATTTTATTTTCAATAACATTATTCAAATTCGATGCCACCAAATTTACTCATGTTATAATAATATTTAATATAATTACCACGAAAATGTTGCATGTCTTTTCATCTTTCTTCTCATCTTTATTTCTATTTGAAATATACTATACTTATTGTTATTTTCTTTTACTAATGTTGTTATATTCATCAAGATACTGGGTACTTATTTTTATTTATAAATTTTGATTCATTTATCAAAATTTGAAAACAAAATGTATAAGATTTTTTTATGCTTCATTATTTACAGAATTAAAAATGTATATTTTTTTTATTACTTTTGTGCAAGTTATGTGATGTGAATAATTGGAGAAATAATTTTAAGGATACATGCACTTTGAAAAATCATAGCAATAATTACTAAAAAATACACAACTTCTAGTATTCACTCTTAGCTATATTTTGGCCAAGTAATTTAGAAAATTGCCTAATGTAAAAAAATATAGAGGGGTGCATATTGAACACTATGTTGTATTTTACTAAGAAAATATAATTCAATGTGCGCGTAGTATTTGAAACTCTTAATATTAGCCATTTAAAAAAATATTTGTTTATGTTGCAAGGTGTGACCCTTGGTCTTCCTTGCAGCACTAGTGCTTGGGTTTCTGACATGGTCTAACTGCCTCCTATGGTTCTTAACCAAAGCTTGTATCGGGAATTGACAGGTCGATCTTTTGGTGCAATGACAAGTCCAACAGTTGGTATCAGAGATGGTCATAGGTTCAAACCCCACGCTTGTCTTGGGGGGGATTGTTGCAAGGTGTGACCCTTGGTCTTCCTTTCAACACTAGCGCTTGGGTTTGTGACATGGTCTAACCGCCTCTTATGGTTCTTAACCAAAGCTTGTATTAGGCATTGATAGGTAAATATTTTGGTGCAATGGCAAGTCCAAGAGTTTAAAATATAGGTTCAAAGTACTACAAAAAAAAATTATCTAGAAAATATGAGTACATGCATATGAAATTGGTCACTCAGATTGAATTTTATTTTATTTTAGAATAAAAATTGACCACTTCTAACCCCTTTTAATCCCTTATTTGAGTGCACATACTGAAATATCCTAACATAAATAAATATTTTTTATATAACTATAAAGTAAAATATAATATATTTTAAGTAAATAAATTAGTTTAAGATTATATCTCTTGAATTTCTTTAGATATATATTAAAGAAATCTATATTTTGGTATAAGGTCCAAATGAGTATTGAAAGATTATGAGCATCTATTACAACATTTAGAAAACTAATTTTGTTTTTTATTAAGGTAAAAATAGGTTTTGAAGGGATCCCAAAACCCTTTAATAGTAGATAAAGATAAAATAAAGCGTTAAGAGTTCAACAAAAAGATGAAAAGCTGCCAACAAAGAAAAAACTAAAAATCAGCAGAGTGATAGCACAACAAGAAACTAGCAAAAAACCAGCAAGAACCGAGCCTCTAAGCCAGATTTCTTAGGATATCAACAACTTCCTTCTCCAGATTGTCCATGTTGATAACTTCTTACTTCATCTCCTGAATGTCCATAGGAGTCTTATCCGTCTTCCTTTTCAGGTTGGCTCTAGTCTGCTTGCTTGGACCGACCCCTTCATCTTGTCTTTGATCTTTGTCATTTTCAACTTCCACCACCGCTCTTACTGGATAGATCCTTTCTAGACTCTCAATCATCATGTCCATTGTACTAGCAGTGGATTTGAGGATTTTGTGGCTCATTTGCATAACTTTATGAATGGAATCTCTTACATTCTTTAGTTTCCTCTCCATATCAGAAAGCTTTCCATCATGGTTATTCTTGAAATGCTCCACGTCTTCCAAATTTTTCTTCAGGCACTCAACCATGTACCTATTTTCATCTTCAGTCCACAAGTCCTTAGCTCTATCTTTATCCTTGCCCCTGTTATCAACCTCCTCCACCTTTTCCAACCTACTGTTATAAGCCCTTTGATTGAGCTTAATATCCTTTATCTCAAAAAAGGCCCACTTGAATAGATGAAAAATATCAACAAACCCATTGTGGGAAATTCCCATGATGTCAGAAGGGTACTCTCGCTCAACTTTAAAATAGTGATCATCTTCCTTAAGATCTTGAGGAAACCAAGGCCTATCCTTCCTATCTGTAGCAAGGTAGATGGAATTCATAGACAAGATAGTGTGCTGGGAATCCTGTGGATCAGTGTGATTGGAGGCATCCTCCTCCATTTTTCTTTCACCCTTCACTTGGAGTACACTTAGTTTTTAGTTTGGTAACCTTAGACCCCAGATAGATAATTTTTTCCCTACCAATTGAAGTCATCGCACTAGGTTTAGGGAGGGCATAGGCTTTGGGTTTGCATTTAGGTTTGTCCTTATTTTTAGTTTTCATAGGGCATTCTTCCTCCCCTTCCAATTCAGTGTCCCACTCATCCTTCTTAGAGTAACTATCTCCCAAACACTCCTTCTTAGACACAGAGTGTGGGGAAGGGGTTTGATGGGAGATGGCCTACATTTCTTTATAGTGGTCATAGATAAGAATGAGTAAGGCCTCATGGATAATGGGATATATCACCAGATTAGAAACGTGACCTTGAAGATTCATATTCAAAGAAGTTGAGAGATAATAAGGAAGAGATACCCTGACCTGGTGCCTAAAGTGGTTCAGGAGCACAAAACGATACCCAAATACTCTAGTATATCTCCCATCGAAGGTGATATATTCCATAATAACCCTCAAAACCTCCCTCCACATTAACTTGAGTTTTGTAGTGTCATATCTACTCTTTGTTGCTCTCAAAAAGTCCTCCCTTTCCTAAGCAGTACGAGAGAAGTTCTTAATTGCCTAGTCAGAGATTTTCGTATCTCTGTAGAACTTGAGACCCTTTGTAGACATCTCTGTGACCTCTGAAATAAGTTTCTTGTCGATCGTCACCTTCCTCCAAAAGAGTTTGATTCTGCCATTGGAGCAGTCCTTGGCAAAAACCCTAGTGACCTCTTGATTCCTGCCATGAAGCCTGTTATGCCACCCTTCTCCAGCACTCTCCACAGTCTTTCATTGGTCTTTAAATCTTTGCATTTCACTGGTTCCAATCTACAATGTTCGCCACCCATTCTATCTACGATGCTAGCTCTCTGCGTAGACTCCAAAATTCCTCTACAACTTAGCGCAAGAATGCCTAGAAAGCATGCAAAGTACCAGAGATTAATTAGGAAATTAAGTCTACGATACTCCTTCGCTTTATGAGATATGATGAAACAACAGTTCCTAGGCTGCATTGGAGAACAAGCCTTCACCTTAATCATTGTTTGGAGGGGGTAATTGAAATTTCCCATGAATTCAATCATATTTGATAAAGGCCATAACATTAGCTTCTAAACCATCACCTCGATGCCATATTATTTGATTATTGGCCTTAACCCCCCTATTAGCAAAGTAATCAGCCACCATGTTAATCTCTCTATAAACATGGTTTATGAAGTAGTTCTCAAAGGAGTTAATAATTTCCTTGGATAAATTTATCCAATTCTCTATAGTCCAAGAAGGTTTTTGAATCCCCTTTATACATTGAATAATGTTATTGGAGTCCCCTTCAATCCACACATTCCTCAAATTGAACTACGTGGCAATATTAAGGACTTGGTAAGCCCCTATGGCTTTAGCAAGGTGGTTGGTCTAGGTTCCCAAGGGGAGCACCATTGCTGAAATGAAGATGTCATTTTCATCCCTAATCACTCCCCCACACCTAGCTGGCCCAGGATTACCCTTGGCCACCAAGAAAACTACTTTTGTTAATGTTAAAGAAATATAATATTCTTTATTGAATAATTTAGTTAAAGTTAATGTGAATAAGTTTAAACATACTTTATATATGTAGAGTATGAACAATTCTATTTTTGTATCAGTGCATGTTTGACTAATTTGTGATTTTTATTTGTAGTAAAAGGATTCTCTTAAATTTATTTAAAAATTCAGTAAAATTTTTTAATAACTATAACAAAGCTTATAAACAAGCTTTTTAAAGATAAGACAAAATCAAAAGAGCCTATCAAACCAATTAAGCAGTATACATATAGTTATTAAGAAAATAATTGAACTATCAACCAAAAATAGTAATAATGAACTAAAAAATAATGGTGCATGATCATTGAATATTTACAAGAGTTTTCTAACAAATTGTAATAATATTTTTTCTTTTTTTATAATAAGTTAAATATATTTAAATAATATTAAATGAGATGTTAATAAAGCATTGAGGTGAAATGAAGCTCTTATCTATTACATTCAATCTTTTAATATTTCAAACATAGGAAACTAGGATGAAAAGGGAGAATAAAAATAAGAACATCACACCATTAGAATTTGGTTTTGATTATTGGTATGCAAACAATTTAACTAGTAATCCAATAAAAATATTTTAAAGGGGAAATTTCAAGAAAGTTCACACATTATCATTTTTTGTAACTAGAATGTTTGAAACCCATTCATACATAGCAATATAATCTGATACACTTCCTTTAGTCTCTCATTTCAATGTCTCAGGTGTCAAGTGGTGATCACATTCTAGCACCATTTCCAAAAAAAATTCCATGAGAGATAGTGTGCTTTATGGAAGAGGATGCTCAAAATATTAGTCATGGAGAGTATAGTAGTAGATGGGGAAGGGATGCATGAAACTTAAGTTGAAAGCGAATAGGGTCAAGTAGATGTGGGAATTCACATTATACTCTTGAAGGAGAAATTCAAAAACAATTGACTAACCTTAAGAAATTTGGTTTGACTCCAAAATGCTAGGATGCAATCTAATCTGACTAAAAAATGCTAGGAGAGCTAAATCACATGTTATCATAACCCTTTGTAAGGAAAAAATAGAAAAGGAGTAGAAGAGCTACAACACTTGCTAATAATCACAACCCTTTGGAAATTGAGAGAGGGAAGTTAGATAAGGAGTAGGAGAACACATGTTAATAATTATAATTATTTACTACCTTTAAGAAAATTTAATCCAACTCTAAAATGCTTGGAGGCAAAGAAAAGTTGATCTAACTCTGATAAGGGGAATTCCCTTATAGTGTGAAACTCGCAACAAAAGAGAATCGCACAAACAATATGTAAGAAGGAAGCAAAGATTTTCTATTAGCACTGAAATGAAAATGAAGTTACAACATTACAATTGCCATCACATGGGTGTTCTAATTACATAAATCTACAAATCTTCAAATTGGAGCCGCAATCCATACTTCTCTACCCTCCCTCTATAACCCCCATTCACATCTTTTGTTTGGAAGGTGTAACTTCCTCAAGAAGATATTTTGAAATTTTATTAATTTTTGTAGTACAACTTCACTGTTTCATAACTTTTGATCCAACCATCGGATTTTGTATTATTATACCTTTTTAGAAAGCTCTCAAAAGATGTTCCACTAAAAAGTGAGGCCTAAAGACCGACTAATTTTATTTTTTGCCAGTTTTTAGGTCCATCCGCAGCCACCAAGTGCCTCAAAATTGACTTTGAATATTTTGACAGGTTTTTTGGAAACTAAAATTTTAATCTCTCAAGTGACAAATGATATTGAAATTATTTATTTTCCATTGGCTTCAATTTACCATTCTAGATTTCTATGTAAGATTTTGAGTCCAACCATGCATAAATGCAAACTTACTAAAAATAGTAACCTTGCCAAATTTATCCCTTATTGAAAAGAAATAACATAACAACATTTTTTTGGGTGATGCATTATTACTCTTACACCCTATATGCTCCTGCATCAAACTCCAAAATTGAAGGAAACATAGAGCACATGTTAATAATCATAACCCAAGCTACCAAAGGAAGTTAGATAAAGAATACCCTTTGTAAAGGAAAGTTAGACAAGGAGTGGGAGAGCTCAGAAGTTAGATAAAGTAGAGAAGCTAGAACTCATGTTAATAATCAAAACCTTCTACAAATTGAGAGAGCGAGAAAGAAGTTGAACAATGTATAATTGATAGAAGAAATTTGAGGAGAAAGTAGGCTTTGAGTAAACACATGTTAATAAGCACAACTCTCCACATATTGAATGAAATAAATTTAACAATGAAAAATGAAAACACAGAAACTGAAAAGAAGAAATATGGTAGATAAGAAATATAGACAATTAGATTTGGAAAGAATCTTAAGATATCCTACCCGAGTGCAAATGAAGGCAATACATTACTTCCAATACATTATTGCTCCAGTGGCTACCCACTCAAGCGTTTTAGTAGGGCGATTTCTTTCATGAATCAACTGTGGCTCGACGAAGCCACATCTGGATCCAACGAGTGATTACGCCTACCGGGAAATATTCCAGATTCCAGAGAGGAGTTACCGTCTCAGGATAAATAGTTGATATTAAAGGGATCCAAATTTAATAAAGGGTGTGTATGCATAAAAGCTTCTTGGTATCCATTCATGAACAACGTCAAAGGCATGTGCACGTACAAAACATTCATGCAATATGACACGAATAAACTATGAAGACTGAAACGATGACAATGCCGAACTTTGAGCATAGTATGCACTGCAACTTCTTTGATTTCCATTTTTGAACAATGTCAAAGACGTGTGCAATTCTGTATTACATGAAAATTCCATTCAAGATGGTACGAATAAACCATGAAGAGTGGAATAATGTACGTAACCATTGCCATTTCTGATTTCTTTTTCCAATACTTCCAATACCTTATTGCTCCAGTGGCTACGTACTCGAGCCTTGTAGTAGGGTCATGAATTAACTGTGGCTCGACGAAGCCACATCTGGATCCAACGAGTGATTACGCCTACCGGGAAATATTCCAGATTCCAGAGAGCAGTTACCGTCTCAGGATAAATAGTTGATATTAAAGGGATCCAAATTTAATAAACGATGTGTACGCGTAAAAGCTGCTTGGTATCCATTCATAAACAACGTCAAAGGCATGTGCAGGTACAAAACATTCATGCAAGATGACACGATTAAACTATGAAGACTGAAACGATGGTATTGACAAACTTTGAGAATATATAGTATGTACTGCAAGCTCTTGATTTCCATTTATGAACAATGTCAAAGGCGTGTGCAATTCTGTATTGCATGAAAAATTCCATGCAAGATGATACGAATGAACCATGACGAGTGGAATTCTGTTTTGCCATTTCTTTTTGTGCTTAACATCACTTGACATTTGCGGCTTTTCTTTAAAGCTTTTCTGTTGATTGGAATGCTGTCATATGTACGTGCAATTGATTATTACATTCCATAATACGAATAAAGTTGAGTTTATTAATTTTAAATTAAAAACATGCAAACAACAAACTAGAACAATATTACTAACCCCTACTTTGTGTGGATGTTGCATATTGTAGAGAATAAGAATGGAAAGGTTTACTGGTTATATAACTTAATTTTTTTAATTATTTAAAAAAAACATGGATTTGTTAATTTACTTGGTTTTGCCTTTTCAAAGGTGTTTTAAACAATGAAAATATAAGAATGCTGATATGATGCAATTTTTTTATTTTTTTTAAATAATTATAATGTAGCTAATAATTTGAGTAAGTAAATTTGTTAATATAGTTAGATTTTATTTGATTTATAATTATTTAGGTTTGAAATAAGTGTAAATATTTGAGTATAAATCAATTCAGGTCAAATAATTATAACTAGGAATGATATGTAAAATAACTACAAAATTGATTTTAGAAAGTAATTGTGATGTGAAATATACTTAGCTTATTAATCAAATAATATATGTCTTCCATGATTTTTTTGGAATATGCTTTGTGTCGAGCTTGAAAAATGTGTTTTCCTTATCAATGGAATACTTATGCTCTTTTTTAATATATGGGGGTAGGTGGTATTTAAGGATACCTTTAGAGTGTTTTCATTTTTTTGTAATGAGATGCAATTTCCTATGTCAAAGCTTACATATATGTAGAAAAACCAAGGATAGTAGGCAAGAATCCAAAAATGATGTATGTAGATTTGTTATACTTTTTAGTTCACCATATCCAAATGTTTATCCTAGGGCAATAGTCCATAAACCCTTACTTTCTTAATCCTATATTTTATATTCATTCTCTTATATGAAAATAAGGGTTCAAACCAAATAAATATTCTCAAATTCTTATAAGCGCTCAAGGACTCCATTAGAGTTTTATCTGTAACGTTAGGTCTCAAATACCTATCCCCAAAAAAGAACAGTTAAATATGAAGGAAATAAATCCTTTCTTAATTCTAAGCATAGGGATAAATAAAACCCAACCAAATTTAACATGCTCTAACCAATACAATTGCATCACATGTGTTCATCCCATATCTAGGAATATCAAACCAAGAAATTAAAAAAAAGTCACTCTTATAAAAGAATCTATCCAAAATAAAAAGATAACTAATGCCCGCATTAGACTAATTTCATACCATTTTGAAAGAATATGAGAATTCTTATTATAATACACATAATGAAAAGGATATTATCGATTATTTTATAGATAAAACCTTATATTCATATTATGGTGGAGATTTAAAATTTTATCTTTTTTCTAATGATTATCTTTTATGCATGATGTGTCTAATTCCTCTCTTTATATCCATGAGAGTGGAAAATGAAAAAAAATATAAGATATACTTCTTAGTTAGAAAAATAAACTACTGCAATGGAATTATTTTCTAAATACATGAATTTCATAATGAATTATTGAATAAATTAGAGAAAAATAACATGAAATGTGAAGAGAAATCTGATGTTACAATGAAAGAATGAGAATTTCATTCTGGATATTTCATATTGGTTCATCCTTAGAAGGAGAGGTTTCCTTAAGGAGCCTACAAAAAGCTAAACTGGAAATAGATAAGACCATACAAAATATTAAAAGTTTTTATCTAATGCCTATCGAGGTACTTGAAGTAGTAGAAATTTTTGCAATATTGAACGTTTTTGAATCGTATTATTATCGTGAAGGATAAAAAAGTGAAGAAAATAATACAAATATAGATTTATATTTCGAGCAAGAATGAATACAATAGTTACCAAAATATAATTTGATAAAGTTGAAGCAATACTTAACACTATATAATATAGAGGAAAGGGGGGAGAAAATACATAGAATATTTGGCAAAATGGAAAATCTAAGTAGCAAAAGAAGCAACTTATACAAATGCATTTGAAATTTCTAAACATGAATAATTGTTCACAAATAGAACATAAAAAAATGGTTGATAAACATGGTACCAATTAGTATACATTGCTTCTTCCTACATTGTGGGGAGACTCTACTAGCAAATGTACTCCTAGTAGTTTGAAACATTATACTATGATATAAGGTACAAATTCATAATGCCTATTGAGTTGGATATTCCATCATTAAGCATTTTTTATTGATATTATTGAGGGTTAAATGTATATGAAACATCATTTACACGAGCCTAGTAATATTGATGATATATAAGTGAACACACTAGATAATTTAAAATTTTAATAAAGATAATTATGAAAGGAACATAGTAAGAGACAAATATAATGAGAATTTCAAATTGGAGACCCACTCCTTCAACATAGTAAGAGAAAAGTATCATGAGAATTTCAAATTGGAGACCCACTCCTTCAAATGGATATAAACATTTTTAATGACAAAAATAAGTGTACTATTTAACCTAATTGAATTGGTTTGTTCATCAATAATTTTGATGTATGTCATTGATGTATTTGACCCTTAATGAAATCTAGTGAAAGATTTAGAGTTAGCATCAAACAATTGAAATGTTATTATTGTTGCATGCTATTTGCAAGTGGGTGGTGGTTAGAGAATATTTTCATTGGTCATTTTTTCTTCCTAATCCACCCTTTACCTTGTGAGATTTATTTTTCTCTTCTTCCCATTTAGGGAAATCTAACTTTATATGTGCTATTCTCTAATGACAAGGAAAATAGATTGCTTGATGAGAAAAAAATTATATTTGAATCTTTTTTTGAGTTAAGTGAGTTGAAAAATCTAACATTGACAAAAGACCACATGGTAGGAAGAATGTGCAACTTCAAGTTGGGGAGTGAAGACACTATGGAGGGTAGGAGTAGAGAGGAAGGGAAACATGAAAAAGAGGCAGAATCGATGAATGCAGAGTCAACCAATGAAGATTATAAGAAGATATTGTTATGGGAGGAAATATTTTAAAAATTAACTAGTGGTTCCATCCTCTAGGAGGACCAGATTTGACCTACAAGACCCAAACATAACACTTACAATCTAGAAACGTATCATGAAAAATTCAAAGTAAACATGAAAAATAATTTAGTGTACATGGAAAAGGGAGTTAATTCCCTTACTCAATTTCATGGTCTAAAGAAAGGATGTAATCAAATATAGATAATTTTTGGATGATTATATGAAAAATTAGAGAATGAAATGAGTTAGAAACAAGAAGATATTAGACATTAAGATTAGAGAACTTAATGAAAAAATTTATCCCGACCAATAATATTGAAGGAGTAAATGAATTATAAATAGTATAAGTATAAATATAGGATACATTTTAGAGGTTCTTGGGTCTACAACCTTTATGAGTAAGGGTTTTGATCATTTGCACATCAAGGAAAGAAAGGAGAAGTTAGTAAAGACCCTACTTGGGTACATCACAAAAAGTGGTCTAGAAACAAGAAGTTACTAATTCAATTCCATATACATAAAAATGTGTTTCCTACAATTTTAAGTTGGTCAAATGACTCTTGGTTTTGAGAATCCTATGTGTTACAATAGAGTTCATGAACTAAATACAAATGTCTATGTGATTACTACCCTACCTCATAGGTGGTACAAAAACAACTAAGGAGATAATAATCTCTAAGGACGTTTAATAATATATAAACAACTAATAGGGGAGATTAGAGCTCAATAAAAAAAAAATTTACAAATGATGTCCATTATATAATAGTTGTTTCCTTTATGAGGTTTTTCCTTTATTTAGTTGCACTTGAACCCATTGGAATCACAGTAGCCTTTCCTTTATGTAAAATATGTGTAGTTGACGTGACATGTCAAATCTTTCATAATGAATTAGATGGTTGTGTCTAGTGGTCCTATGCGTGATTTTTAGTTTTGTAATCCATATAAAGAATAAGGAATACGGTTTGGTCAAGAGTATAAATAAAAAATTATTTGGAAAATAATAATGTTTGGATTCGTGTACTTTATCATCACCCCCATGAAATTGAATACTTTATTTTGAGTGTTGATATGTAAAACAACATGTCTAATACCTAGGTTGGTAATAAAATGTAGTAACATTGACTTTGTGGTAGTATAAATTAGGTGAAATGTAACCTATTATGTAAATTATTTAATTTAATTTATTTAGTGGCTTCTTAATTATATGTATTATTCTTAGCAAGATTTTAGATTGACCACATGTCCAGTTTTTCATAGACACAAAGGACTCTTAAGTATTGAATATGATGATAGTGGTTCCTAGAGATCATCACATGGTCATCTAATAGAGAGGGAAAATAAGTATGAGATTCATATTATTGTATAAACCTTGATACTAGTGTATTTTATGATAAAAATACCAGGTCTTCTAGGTAGATACTATTAATATCAAATTATGGTCAAATTTGAGAAGAAATCAAATTTAATTAAGCTCAATTTTATTTATAGGGAAATTGCTAATAATGCAACAACATTTCATGAATGGCTTAAGGTAATTCCAATCTATGTGTGGTATAGATTTTTGTAGCTATATGAGAACTTTGTAGGAATAATAAGTATATTTTTAATTTACATTGGGATTTTTAATGCTAGTTGTATATTGGTGAAGCCAATAATTATCAACAATGTTCTAAGATTCCATTATAGTATCATTGTGTTCATGTGTGATATGTGGTTAATTTCACATAATTAGTTATAAAGAATTGTACATCTCAAGTAATAATTTAGTAAATATATGAACTAATTATGTCATGTAAGATAACATTTGAAGGAACCCATCAAAAACTCCTTAACAAAGATTAAAATATACATGTATAGGTTGATTAACTAGAAAATTACCTCATGTATGATCAATACTAGAGAGAATATTGGTTGATATTGTTCTCCTTGTATATATTCACACTCTTGAAGTTTCTTGAACTCAAATTGATATTCTAGGATTTCATTAACCTATGATGATATTTCATGTTTTTTATAAAGTAAGCAGTATTTATAGGGTGTTGTACCCTTTACATAGAGAGCCCTCAGGGCCAAAAAGAAGCTAGTTCAAAACATGATATGAACTAGAAAGAGAAGCAAGACAAAAGGGAAGTGATCGCTTACAAATAGGAGCCACTAGGGATCAACATAATAGGCCCATATGAGCCACACATAGAACGAAACCAAGACATATGATAGGCAACATGTCGAATGAAGGATGTAGACTAGACAACCCTAGAATTAGAGGGGACTGATCGGAATCCCAAAACTCAATGCCATAGATTGGGGAGTACCTTCTTTTTCTTTGCACAATAGACCAAAGAAGGCTTAGAAATAAAGTCCACCAAGCGAGGCCACGTGATCAGTTCCTCAACAACCACCAAGGGCAAAGAGCCACCATGTAGCGAAGTCAATAACACATAAGAGGGGTCAAAAGCATTTGAAGGATCAATCGTAGTGTTCATCGAGGGATGGGAAGGCTTTACCAACACAAAAAAAATAGTATGGGTCAATAATGGTTCCACAGAAGGGAGAGACAGAGGAGGATCCATGGGAGACACAACCTCCAAGGATGAAATAGTCAAAGAAGATTCATCCTCCCGAGAGTAGGCAACCAAAGAGGGAGAGCCCACCATGAGATGGTCTGAGAGAGCATCCTTCCACTAGGTATCAGTGCCCTTGCGATGAGAAAGATTGCAACCAGAGGCCAAATGACTAATAGAGAAACATCTTTAGCACCTAAAGGGAGCCCCTCATAGTCCAAAAGTTGCTTCCAAGGTTTGTCCTCGACCATCAAGAACACATTGCCATGGAGAGGTTTGGATATGTCTAAATTGATTAAAATACGAACCAATGTAGTCTTCCCAAGATCCTGAGATGTAGAGTCCACCTTCAAAAACAACCAATGGCATTTCTAATAGCTTCAAAATAAGAATCCTCCAAAAATTGGAGAGGGAGGTTTGACAGTCGGACCCAAGCTGATCTAATATTCAGTGGCTCCATAAGAATATTGAACGAGAAAGACCAAGGCTAAATGAACAACAAATAAATACCCCACATCCACCCCTTGTCCAACACCTTGTCTTGCTCCTCAGAGGAAGAAAATGTTACAAAGAAAAAACCTTTAGGGCTGGGATAGAGGTCAATATGACCAGAAAAAATAGGCTTCTAGGAAATGGAAGCCCACTCATGGGGATCAGGAAGGGAGGGCCACAATCCGTTAAACCTATAGACCACACCCTGATGCACATAAAAATCCTCATTTTCAGCAATATTTGGTCCATAGACCACAATAGGGGAAGCATGGGCATAGGGAAAAGTCTGAACCCTAGTCAGAGCAAGAGGAATCTAAGCACGAGTATTTAAAAAAACATCAGAAAAGGACTTCCAATGGTATCCAACATTTGAAGGAGAGGGAACAGGCCCCCTGCCCAAACTTTCCTGCACAAAAACTTCCACTCCTTCCTGAAGTTCACCGATCTGATGATTCCTATCCACACTTGCTCGTATCTCAATGTTCAGAGGTTTCCTGCTTGGCATCATTTTTAAAACCATTTTTTTTTCATGATATGTCATGTTTTATAAGTTCTCTATTAGTGTTTTCTACAATTATGGGGATAATTTTTTTTTGGGAGAGAGTGATGGTTTTTGATCTTGTTTGATCCAATGGTCTAAATGGTAATGAAAATTGTTTTTGAAGAGTATTACTAGACTTAGATTTTATTGGTCATCTAATATCCACTTTATCATATGGTTAAAATGACTTATAAGTGGCATATACAATGTGTCAATTCCTTCATTCCTTGTTGCTTATTCAAGTGCAATATGGATTCTAGTAGGTCCCTATTTATACTTGTTAACTATGCACATACCAACAATCATTATGTTATTTCACTACATGGTAAATGCTTATCACTTACAAGGGTTTTAAAGAATTGTTCTCATATTGATACATCAATCATTTAACTAGAATAGGTGTGACACCCCGCCATAGAACCCTAGAGGACAACACACTAGAACTCTTAAAAAAATAGAACAATTTTAAATCAGATAAACCAAATACCAAACCCTACGAGTTCACAAGACAAGGTTGAAAGCAAGACCACAAACAATACTGGCAGGGTGAATCATGGAGGGGCACTACATCCTCCCCCCCTAAGATTTGACTTAATCCTAGAAGTTGCAAGGTTGGAATAAACATATGTAAATGCAAAAAACATTAAATTATCAAGCAAACCAAATATCAAGCAATTACCTGACCACCAACTAGGGTAAAAGGATAAACTTCAAACGACATGAACTGACTATAGAATTGATAGGGTATCGATCTAGATACTCATCCTCTTCAAGGATGATGGCTAGGTTAGGGGATCTTATGTTAACTCTAAGTCAACTATTACATTGGTTTTGAGGCACGCTCATACTTGCTAATTCAGGTGGATTTGATGCTTGGTACCTACAACCTATAGCAAATAAATGATCAAAAATATATATAAACATACAATCGGGCACACCATGAAAGTAAATTTCAACGTAGAAAGGTACTCACTGATGAGTAATGCGACAGTGTTCCTTATACTAAGACACATCTCAAGACTACACTCAGTAATCAAACCAATTTTTAAACCATCTGCTACATATCAATCAGAATTATAATTGCTTAATGGTCATGATAGAATAAACTTATACTGATTGTAACAATGCATTTAACGTCATATAATTCATCAAGCTGATTCATTATATTAGAATACAACAGTCCTATAAAACACAACATAATTTTTGCACACAAAGCACACATTTTTCATAAAATATCCATCATTTACACACAAAACATTCCACTTTATTCATTATACAACACTAATTCTCATAATAAATTCAGCAAAAGACCATGAGTTTGCACCTTTTTAGAAGAAATAAAACACAAATTATCACTTCATAAGCATAAAATTCTAGAGTTAACACACATTATTTACATACACACACAAATTCACATCACCAAGAATCACATCACAAGGCTACACCAGGGTCCATAATGCATCCCTGATAGAAAGAATATCGGTGTATTGCACACTACACAAAGGGTGCTACCCTTTCCACCAATTTCTACACCATTGGACACACACCACTAAAGGATAAGTCTAAGGTTATCAAGTGAGGATGATGAAAAAGGGAAAATATAACCTCAAGAGTACACACAACTAGAACAACATAATGGGCTCAAATAAACCCAGAGTGCCTAGTGTATGAACCTAGGCTTTGCTACCATGTGTAACACCCTACCACAAAACCCTAGAGGAAAAAACGCTACATCTTTTTAAAAAATAGAACAATTTTAAATAAGATAAACCAAATACCAAACCCTACCAGTTCATAAGACAAGGTCAAAAGCAAGACCATAGACAATACTAGCAGGGTGAATCATGGTGGGGCACTACAAAAGATATAACTATTCATGTAATCACATGATGTTTACTTTATAATTTCAAATAGAAGTGTGTTATGGTTGAAGTAGAGATGGCTGATATTGTTGTATAATAAGCTTACTAGAATAAAATAAAATGCATTGAAAAATGTTTCTATTTTTCTTATTATAAATCATTTTCTAGTTGTATATGGGATGATCCATGTCGGTGAATTGTTGGTGGTGACTTTCCCATGAGATGAATTTTCATGGCAATGAATTTTTGGTAGTGAATTTTCTAACAATGAATTGTGGCAGTGAATTTTCCTAGAGCCAAAATAGTGAATTAGGGATATTTGAATTTTATTTTTTCTTAGTATTTTAAATATTATATAAACTATCTCAAATATTCAAAAGAATATATATATAACATAAACTCAAATTTATATGAAAACTAGGAGGCTCTATGCTAAATAATATATCTATAACATAAATTCATATCTAGATGTAAACTAGGTGGCCCTATGTTAAAACTTGTTCCTATTAATGACAATAAATTTATCCCTTAGACTCCAAATCTATAAAATAATATCCAATTACTTATTTCAAATTTTAATAGTTAAAAATATATATATATATATCTTTTATAATCTCCCTTCATCTCTTTTTATGAACATCTTCAATAAGTTTGAAAAATAGAAGTCATTATAAGGAGTTTGAATGAAATATTGAAAATAATAGTAGGAGAGAAGAAATCATTCATTGATGTTGATCCTATTTCTAACTCAAAGAAATAAATTAGTATTTTAAATATTTACAAAATTAATTAGTGGTTCCATCCTCTAGGACCTGACTCAGATTTGAACTACAAGACCCAAACACAACTCTTACAATCTAGAAACATATCATGAGAAATTCAAGTAAACATGAAAAATAGTTTAGTGTACATGGAAAAGGGAGTTTATTCCCTTAGTCAATTTCATGGTCTCGGAAAAGGAAAATCAAATATGGACAATATTTGGGTGAGTAAATCAATCATTAAAGAATGAAATGAGTTAGAAACAAGGGTATGTGCAGGATCATCATGGAAAAAGCAAGCCCTTAAGTGGCAATAAATTCAGAAAATCAGAGTTAGGAGACTTGACATAAAAATTTGAATAATTTATCTATATTATTTCAAAAATATGTAAGAATAGAACTTATAGAAAATTGAATGTAGTTTCTAAACTACAAGGTTTTTTTTTTTTTTTAAATCTATTTGGTGAAAATTTGAAATTTCAATTTAGTAGTACTTAAATTTCAAGGAAAAAATAATAAGTAGGTGTCTGTCTGACCACCCTAACCACAATAAAATGATAATATTTTAGATATAAGTAGGGGACTCATGTCTCGATGCGATGCATATTGTTTTGTAATTTGTTTCCAAGTAAATAATTCATTATGAATTTTTTATTACCAATTTTTAAAAATATAAAAACTCGTATGTCTGACCACCTTAACTTGGTCAAAACTTCATGAAATTTAATTATTTATTTTTTAATCCTACAGTATGTGAAGCATATAATGTGATGCATGTTTTGGATTCAAAAAATGTGATACCATTTGAAAGCTATAGATTTTTTTTAATCAACCTATCAATCAGGAATTTAGTCATAATTCAAATAGAAAATGAATAATAATTATTTATTAAATTCAAAGTAAAGCATAATTTATATTCGTGGAAATTTGAGAATCTCCTTTAAAAACCCTTTTCATTTTATCAATTTTGGGTTAAAAAAAAGTCACTAGCCACATTGGCCATCATATCACTTAGATATTGCCACTTTTTGGCCCATCATGATCCTACACATACCCACAAGAATATTTGAAGTTAAGATTAGAGAAGTTAATGAAAAACTATCCCAACTAATAACATTGAAGGGGTAAATGAATTATAAATAGTATAAGTATAAATATAGGATAAATTTTAGAGGTTCTTGGTTTTTGATAATTTGTGCATCAAGGAAAAAAGGGAGAAGCTAGTAAATACCCTACTTGGGTATGTCACAAGTAGTGGTCTACAAAAAATAAGTTACTAATTCAATTCCATATACGTAAAAATGTGTTTCCTACAACATTAAGTTGGTCAAACGAGTCTTGGTTTTGAGTATCCTATGCATTACACTAAAGTTCATGAACTACATACAAATGTCTATGTTATTAGTACCCTAGCACATAAGCGGTAGGGAAACAACTAAGGAGACAATAATCTCTAAGGATGTTTTATGATATATAGACGTCTAATAGTGGAGAGTAGAGCTCAATAATTTACTTTTTTACAAATGATGTCAATTTATTAGTGTAGAATCGTGGCTATAAGAGGTTTTTACTTTATTCAGTTGCACTTGAACCCATTGGAATAAAAATAGCCTAAATCCTTTATGCAAAATATGTCTAGTTGAGGTGACATGTCAAATCTTACATAATGAATTAGATGGTTGTCTCTATTGGTTCTATGTGTGATTTTCGATTTTGTATTGCATATAAAGAATAAGGAATGCACTTTGGCCAAGAGTATAAATAAAAAATTAGGTGGAAAATAAAAATGTTTGAATTCATTTACCTTATCATCATCCTCATGAAATTTTATACTTTATTTTGAGGGTTTATATGCAAAACAACATGTTTAATACTTAGGTTGGTGATTGAACCACCAAAAATGATAATATGCAAACAAAGGAAAGAGGATTCCCTTTACTAAGCCCCTAAGGTTTTTCACGTAGGAGTTCTTGGTTTTAGGAATGGCTCTCTTTCCACTTAATGATATGCTTTTTGGGTAGGTTCATTCAAAGAGGGTTAGGGTGTAAAGTGATGTGTGTGGAATTCCCTAAATGAACTAGTTTAAGTGTTGGAAATAGATAAAAGAAACTAAATGCTAATGTAAAACCTAAGAATGCAACTATGCTGGAAAACACATTGAGATATGCATACATATACAAAATAACCTAAGAAATATACAATAAACTAAAAAAGAGGATTGGAGATGAAAGGGGTGTGCATCTTGGAACTTTTAGCAGCTGGAAATGCTACTCAATTTGATGCAGAATCTGAAAGGGACACTTGTTCCAATCTGGGTGATCTAGTCATTCTGTCGGGAAACCTTGTCGGAATGGGTTTTTGTCAACAAGGTATCCAAAAATGTGAAAATCCCTAAAAAACAACTTCAGTGGGACTAGGTGACCCAAAGTGGTGACCTAGACCTCTTCTAAATTTTTGCAAATCAGAAGATGGAATCTGGAGCCTTTGGTTTATGTTTCCTTCTCTTACAGGTGTCTGGTCCTGAAAGGAAGAATTTGATCTGTAAGTGTATTCCAAGATTCAACTAGGGTTTCTTCAACCTTAGAGAGCTTGGATGAGTTGTTGAATGTTCTTCAACCTTGGTCCTTTGCCAAGTCTTGCCACAAGACCTACAAATCACTCAAAGAGAGAAAACTTGTTGAATGTTAGAAATTAGGGGTTTGCCTTAGTCAAACCCCTTTTGAGTAATCAAACTAAGAAGATGAAATGAAGTACCGAATCATGAAACAAAGGAGTGATGGAGTTGTTACCTTGCCTTGATGATTGATCTTGAGTTGCAACAATGGAGGATTCAGTCCTTGAATGCTTCTTGATAAATATTCCTTGGTGACTTAGAATACTCAAACCCTAGTTTTCTTGAGGAGAAGAGGAGGTGAGGAGGAGAATAATGAATGGTGTATAATGATAAATTAGGGATTTTCAACTTATTTATACAAGTAATGCCCTAATTTTCCTGAAATAACACCATACAGGTCGACCTTAGGGTTTTAGAGACAAGAATCCTAAAAGAAATTAAGTTAAATTTGAAATTTATGCCACATGGGACTAGGTCGCCCAAGATGGCAACCTAGTCCACCTGGGAAATTTTCATTTTTTTTGGGGGATTAAATATGATTATCATAATTTTTCAGGATTGTCTCACAAAACACACTAAGATAGGACTTGTATGCGTATTAAGGGGGTCATTATAGCATAATAAAGGGGTTGATTGAGTGATGAAAAGCCTAGGAGAGTGTGAAAATGTCTTACAAAACCTTACAACACTTCGGCACAAGGCTCAGAAAGGGGTAAAAAGAGGTTGAAAAGGATCCAAAATCCATAGGAAAAGTTCCAAATGAGCGAAATTTTTTGAAGTCTACAGTTTTTGGTGACACATTTAGCCTCCACTTTAGTGACAGGATGAACTTGCTTCAAACTAACACTAAAGTAGCCCAATGGAGATGGTGAAGAATGAAAAAGACAAAGAAGATGAAGGAGGTGGTGAAGCCCCCAAGGATTTTAGATTCTTATTCAAGAAGACATCAATGCCAAAGGAAAAATTCAAGGGTGAACATGCATTACAACAAAAAGAGATGCATGATCATGCAATGACGAGGATTAGTATGAAGAGAATAAGGAGATATGTGATCACTCTAGGGAAATAGAACATCAAGTTGTCCATGGGTGAGTTGTCCCAAGGGGTAAGAAACATACTCATAGTTGGTATGTACTCTCACACATAAAGGTGGCTATGGGGAAAGTCATGCCACTTGTTGAGATTCCTGCTTAACCATACCAAAGCTATACCTCGTGATAAATTTGATAAGGCACCACAAAATAAAGTGATGTTTTCTCAAAGGGATTTATCTTTGTTCACGTGATGTCTCAACCTAGGGAAGATTATACGTAATGTTACCAAGAGAGGCAAAGTGAAAATGTACTCATATTGTATGCAAGAGAGGCAAGGACTCATCTTGTATGCAAAAGAGGAAAATTGCAGATGTCTCATCCTAAACAATATTGTGTGTAATGTTTTCAAGAGAAGGAATCGCAAGAAAAAATAAGATCGAACAATGAAATGTGAGTGGTGATGTATGCCCCCACTTTAGAGGAATTGTGAATCACTGTACTATGAGAAATTTCTTTAAAGTAGAAGAGGAAGAGGACATGAGAGCTTGTTCGAAAATCCCTATGCCGAGTCATATGTTTCCAAAAAGCTATGTCATGAGAAGGAGTGTATGTCACATGTGAGTCAACTTAAGACAAGTCATCCACATCCCAAGACTGCTCTTATATGTGCATCAAACATTAACAACTAGCTGAAAGAGACAACGACAAGTGACATACGAGGGAAAAATGGCTAACTAATCTCTTGCCCTTACTTTGTGTAGGACAAGAGTGAGCCGAAGGGATTGAGGGAATGCAAGGTTGAGTGACAATTAGTATCAATTAGAGGAATGAGGTGTACCCACATAAGGGAGAAAACCAAGCTCCTTAAGATGGTGTATTCTACTACTCAAGGCCTTACACTCATTAGTGGAGTGGTCGTGAACTCATTGGTAAGCACAAAAGGAATGTTTGTGTGAACATTTCTTTTGGGTAAGAGGATGGAGGGATATCAAGTGATCTTGGAGGAGGCTCAACAAGATACCCTCTTGATCGAGGGTAGAAGGTGATTCAGTGGTTGGGAAAAAGGAGGGATCTTTCTTAGGATGGGATGTAATACCTACACGAGGCGCTATGGATGGTGAGATTTTTATACTCCTTTAGAGGAGTGCACATGTAAAATTTGAATCGTTAGTGGTTTGCGAGATGACATGGGTAGTAACAAAAGAATCCTTTGTTGGTGTTAAAGGAGCACTTGTGAAGGTTGGGTTAGAATGGTGATGAACGAAAGTGTTGATGGGAGGGGAAGGCTTGGTGGTCTCGATTAGAGGACAATAACCAAGACCATGATGTGATGTTCATTGGATAGGCTCGGTAGGATGGCAGATACCTTGTTCATTAGCACCACAACATTTTCCACTATAACCAAGTTTTTTTATGAGCTCATAACCTTTTCCATAAAGCTATTTCATCTTTTTTGGATCAAGTGATTGTTCATTATGTCCTGCATTGGTGGAAGTGATTGAGTTGGATGCTTGCAAAGGATCAGTCGAGAATTATATGGAAAAGAGTGTCTATCCCTTTTCAAAGTCATTGTTGTCTATGATCTTGGATTCTCCTATTAAGGGAGGGGTGAAGTCTAAGGAACCCTAGTCATCATCTAAGAGCTTGGTGATTTTCTCAAGATGTTGTTCATTATTTGGTTATTGTAAGGATTCCACTTAGGTGGTTGGTGTTAAGGTATTGAAGTGATTCTCTTGGGACTTGTCAATGTATAAGCAACTATTAGGTTTAGGATAAACATCGAGTGTGTACACTATGTGGTTGTAGATGTACTCCATCGTATGATGAAGAGTTGAAGGCACTCCATTCATAGCATGCATCCATGACCTTCCTAAGAGAATATTATATGAAACCTCCTGAAGCATACCTTTGATTGTAGTGTCTAATGTGACCATTCCAACTGTAAGAGGGATAGTGATCAAACCGAGTGGTTGCTTAGTGACATTGTCAAATCAATGAATAGAGAGAGAATCAAGTTTGATATGGGATCTATCTATGCCAATCCTATCCAAAAGGCTCACACTACACACATTAAGGGAAGAGCTATTATCTACAAGAGTTCTCTTTATCCCTATTGTTTTGTATTGAGTGATTATCATGAAAGCTTCATTCTGGTTTTGTACATCCAAAGGAGGAAGCCCACTTTGGTGAAAAAAATATCGGCCTATATAGCATGAGTAATGGCTGCTATATCATTTGATGGCTCATTAGAATATATAGGAACTTGTTGTACGGCTTCTTGCATCATGTTGTGATAGTGATGGGAGACTTGAATAAGGTCCCATAAGGAGATTTTGGCATGAGTATTCCTTAGTTGGTCAACAAGGTCATACTCCCTAAGAAGGGAATTTAGGCGAGGGGCAATAGGTAAGATAGGATTAGGTAAAGGTAAGGGAGTGGAGTGTGGCCATTGGGAACATGGGTTGTTACAAGTTTAATCTATATGAGAAATGGTATTGTGACTCAGTTACTATGACACATTATGGGTAGGTGGGTAAAGGATTAATTCGGGTTTGGGTTTGGTGGAAGGGGGATAAAGGACAAGTTGAGGTTGAATAATATTAACGTCCTTGAGAAAGGGAGAGGCCAAGATTATCTCTTGAGTTTCTTCTAGGGATGTAACATTATGATGGTTATGGTGATCCTTATCAAGAATCATGATATCTTCCCTAGGAGGAATGGGTTTAGAAGAACTACAAACCAATTTTGCTTGACAATCAAAGGTTGGTTCTTTTCAAATGGCTTCTTAAATAATATGGGAAGGATCAATGATGGGATGGTTATGCTCAATAAGGATGTGTTGAGGTAAAGGGGGATAACTAAAATATTCACAACCTTCACTAATTGTGTTTTCTAACAACAAAGTAGTTTCTTCACAGCGAGGAGAAATACTAGGAGAAAATAAAATGTTATTGGCATGATTAGCTATGTTTGTGTTGTCCTAGTTGGTAAGGTCTTTTCCACTAAGAGAGGTAGGAGGAGAGAAACAAATAGGATTCTCATAACTCTCATTAATTGGTTCTTCTAAAAAAATATCTTCATCACTAAGAGGAGAGATATTAGGAGAACAATGAACATGATCATTAGGAATGTCCAAGGTTGTTTCTTCATCCACTCCAACATGATCATAGAGAGGGGATATTAATTTTTTATTAGCATATCTAGCTGTGTAAGCTACGAACATTGTTTGAATAAAAATGAAAAGTACATGTAACCAATGTATGCAATGTTTCAACAATATAAACAATGTATATGCAATAATACAAAAAAATTTTATCCAATGTATGTTAAGCTTTAAGAATGTATATAATGTACATGCTACAAGGAAAAGTACATTTAAAAACCTAATGCAAAGTTTTATGAATATAAAAATTGTATATGTAAAAGTGAAAAGTAATTTTATTAATGTTATGCACATTTTGCAGATTTAATGATGAAAGTCTATCAAAAATGACAAGCCCAAATTGATGATTTTGAGTTAGAAGTAATAAACTTATGTTAACAAAAATTTCCATACTTATAGTATATGAAACCAGGAGCCTAAGAAAGAACATAAATGAGGTTTCTAGTGTTGTGACATATAGTGAAAAATTTGGATAGGGACTAGGTCGCCCAGAATGGTGAACTAGTCCCAGTTAAGGGTTTTTCAAATTTCTAGAAATTTTAAATCGGGTTTTGATGGTTATGATGTTGGATGCCCAGAGGAATAGAGGTAGGTGCATATTTTGGATGAATAAGACTGATTTGAGATGTAAGAATGCAAAATGTATACACTTTCATGCATGCAAAAATATGAAACCCCAAAATGTAATTGAAACAATGCAAGATGCAATGCAATGCACCCCTAGGGTGAAGAAGGAATCTAAATCAGAAAAGAAGGGTGCAATAATGTCAGGTTCACCAAAATGAACAACCAAAAATGATAATATGCAAATAAGGGAAAGATGATTCCCTTTACTAGGCCCCTAGGGTTTTTCACATAGGAGCTATTGGTTTTAGGAATGGCTCTCTTTCCAATTAATGATATGATTTTTTCATAGGTTAATTCAAGGGCTTGAATTGATGTGTGTGGAGAGCCCTAAATGAACTATTTTAAGTGTTGGAAATAGATAAAAGAAACTAAATGCTAATGTAGAACCTAAGAATGCAATTATGCTGAAAAACACATTGAGATAAGTAGAGATATGCAAAATAACATAAGAAATATACACTAAACTAAAACCAAAATTTGGAGATGAAAGGGGTGTGCACCTAGGAACTTGTAGGAGATGGAAATGGTGCTGAAATTGATGCAAAGTTTGAAAGGGACACTTGTGCCAATTTGGGTGATCTAGTTCTTTTATCGTGAAACCTTGCTAGAATGGGTCTCTATCAAAAGGGTATCCAAAAATGAGAAAATCCCTAAAAAATAGCTTCAATGGGACTAGGTCACCCGAAGTGGCGACCTAGTCCTCTTCTGAATTTTTTCAAATCAGAAGATGGAATTTGGATCCTTCGGTCTGTGTTTCCTGCTCTTCTAGGTGTCTGTTCCCGGAAAGATAGAATTTCATCTGTAAGTGTCTTCGAATCTTCAACTATGGTTTCTTCAACCTTAGAGAGTTTGGATGAGTTGTTGAATTTTCCTCCACCTTGGTCCTTTGCTAAATATACCCACAAGACCTACAAATCACAGAAAGAGAGAAAACTTGTTGAATTTTAGGGATTAGGGGTTTTTCTTAGTCAAACCCCTTTTGAGTAATCAAACCAAGAAGATGAAATGAATTAATGAAGCATGAAACAAAGGAGTGATGGAGTCCTTACCTTTCCTTGATGATTGATCTTGAGTTGCAATAATGGAGGATTCAGTCCTTGAATGCTTTTTGAGAGAGATTCCTTAGTGACATAGAATACTCAAACCCTAGTTTGCTTGAGGAGAAGAGGAGGTGAGAGATTGAGGAGGTGAGGAGGAGAATGATGAATGGTGCGTAATGATAAATTAGGGTTTTGAAGCTTATTTAAATATAATTTATGCCCTAATTTTCCTAAAATAACACCATACAGGTCGACCTTAGGTTTTTAGAGACAAGAATCCTAAAAGAGATTAAGTTAAATTTGAAATTTATGCCACATGGGACTAGGTTGCCCAAGGTGGTGACCTGGTCCACCTGGGGAATTTTCATTTTCTTTTGGGGATTAAAATGTGATTATCATAATTTATCGAGATTGTCTCACAAAAAAACACTAAGATAGGACTTGCATGCGCAATAAGGGGGTCATCATAGCATAATAAAGGGGTTGATTGAGTGATGAAAATCCTAGGAGAGTGTGAAAATGTTTTACAACACCTTAGAACACTTCGGCACAAGGCTTGGAAAGGGGTAAAAAGGGGCTAAAAAGGGTCCAAAATCCAAAGTCAAAGGTCCAAATGAGTGAAAAGTGTCAAAGTCTACATTTTTTGGTGACACGGTAATAAATCTTTAGTAACATTCATTTTCTGGTAATATAAATTAGGTGAAATATAATATATTATATAAATTATTTAAATTTTTTAGTGTCTTTTTAATTAGATGTATTACTCTTAGCAAGATCTTAGATTGACCATGCCCAATTTTTCATAGACACAAATGGCTCTAAGCATTGAATATGATGATAGTGGTTCCTAGAGATCATCACATGATCATCTAATAGAGAGGGAAAATAAGGATGAGATTCATATAATTGTATAAACATTGATACTAGGTCTCCTAGCTAGATACTATTGATAAATAATTTAAGGTCAAATTCGAGTAGAAATCACGTTTAATTATGTTTAATTTTACTTATAGGGAAATTGTTAGGAATGCAACAATATTTCATGAATGGCTTAAGGCTATTCCAATCTATATGTGGTATAGATGTTTGTATCTATATGAGAACTTGGGAGGAGTAATAGTTTCATTTTTAATTTACATTGGGGTTTTTAATGCTAGTAGTATATTGGTGAAACACATAATTATCAGCCATGTACTAAGATTTCATTATAATTGAAACATAGAAAAAGAGGGTGCAATCACCAAATGAGGTTAATCAAATGGGTACATTGAATTTTTGATATTTCAATCAATTATGAGAAGTAAAATGCATTAAAAAAAAAAAAGCCTAACTATTATAAAAACAAAAAGGAAGCTTTTCAAATGTTAAAATGATGTGTACCTTATTGAAAAAGTGTTGTTTTGCCCTCATTCATGACTCATTCGCCCAATGTCTAATGAGTACCTATTAGGGTTTTGGAAAATCAATTTCAGGATCCTATTGTTCAATGTCTACACTCCTAGATCCCAAGTGTTTAGCTCCCGAAAGTCAGAAATAAATTATGTAGATTACTTGGCATGATCTTGCACGAAAGATGACAAATTTAGCAACTTTGCAAATTTGACAGTTTTTCTCTCCAATTGATCTTCAACCTAAAACCTACAACCACACATCAAAGAGGATAAAATGTTGATTGTTAGAGAATAGGGGTTTGCCCTTGTCAAACCCTGTTTAGGTAATAAAACCTCATGATGAGAAAATGATACATGAATATGAAACATGAAGTGGCTTTAAGGAATGTAGATCTTGATCTTGAATTTGGATGTGAAACAATGATTGAATTAGATCTTAAATGTTAAATCAACACATAAGCTCAACAAAATGCATGATGCACTATGCCTTTGACATGATGATATGACCTATGATTGTTGGAATAAAAATTCAATAGTCTACCATTGAATGTATTCTTGAATGCTCTATAATGCTCTTGTAAAACTACTCTTGATTGCTTGAAAGTCTTAGATTATTTATAGTTATGAAAGTATGTGAATTAACCTTATATTTATACGTATCTTAAGATTTAATACTGAAATTCAAATAACACAAGCTAACTTCAGATTTAGGATTCAAAATTGTTAAAATCTCGTCAAGAATAAACTCAAAAAGGGGTGTCCTAAGTTAAAGAGGACCCATTCGCTAGGTGGCTAATGGAACGTAGCACACTCAAATAGGACATGCTTCACAGATATGAAATAATATGCCAAAAGGGGGTCCTAGTTACCTAGGAAGGATCCATTCACCAGGTGGCTAATGGATTCTAGGTCACTAGCCTAGGACTCAAAACTTGCACAATTAACTGTTGTGAAACATTATTAATGAGTGTCGAATTCCTTTGGAAAATGCAACAAATAGATCTTTGATTCAAATTTAAGGGGCCAATTAACTTCAATTAACCTCAATTAATTAATTAAAGTCCCCAGGTTAGTGTGAAAGTGTGACTTGTTACACTTTACAACACCCTAAATAATACATCATTAAGTCCATTTTGTTAAGAAGGGTCCTAGACTTAATGTGAATGTGTAAAACACATTACAAAACTAAATCAAGAAAACATTAGACTCATTTATAATTAATTATTCCCAAATTAAGGAAAAGGGGATACTTTTTCCATTATTACATTTTTCCCCCACTTTAGTGAGAGTTTTCCCCAATCATTACTAAGACATCTCTTAGGAGTTCTTTGTGTGATGACATTAATGTTGAGTTAATACTTATTTGTTTCTTTCATTTCTTATTAAGGACAATAACCAAGGCTACTAGTGTCTATCAGTTCACGATGCACTATTGTTAAAGTTGGCTTAGAAGAATATTTTGTAAGAGTGTTGATATTTAGTGAAGGCTTGCTTGTTTCTTTCAAGGGACAATAACCAAGAGGATCAATTTTTTCTCATGTGTTAGTCTCTATAGGGACATGAATACCTTGTTCTCTTGCACCAAATCCTTTTCCACTATACCCAATTTGTTTCATAAGTTCATAACCTCTTCCATAAATATTTTTCACTTCTTTTGGATTTAGTGGTTGCTCATAATCAACTTCATCAAAGTTTGTCGTGTATGTTGTCTTTTCTTCTAAAGTGGTTGAGGTGGATGCTTTGAATTTTGTGTTGACATTATTGCTTTTTATTTCCCTTTTTCAAATTATTTGTTTATGATATTGTATTCTCCCATGAATGTAGGTTTGAAATCTAAGGAACCCCAATAATCTTCTAATAACTTCGTAACGTATTTAATATGCTTCTCTTTTTATTTCTCCTGTGTAGGTTCCACTTGTGTAGTCGGTGTCAGTGTTTTCAAAGAATTTTCCTTGTCTTTTTCAAGTCGTAAGGAACTGTAAGGCTCAGGATCAACTTCAAGTGTGTACACTTTGTTTTTGTAGACATACTTCATTTGATGATGAAGATTAGAAGGCGCCCCATTTATTTCATGAATTCATGGTCTACCTAAGAGGAGATTGTATGAAAGATCATGAGTCATAACATGGACAAGAATTTGCAAGGTGACTTTTCCAACTCTAATAGGTAATGTGATGACTCCAAGTGGTTGTTCTCCTACATTATCAAACCCATGGATAGAAAAAGAATCAAGGACAAGGGTATGTGCAGGATCATCATGGAAAAAATAGGCCCTTAAGTGGCAATAAAATTCAGAAAATCAGAGTTAGGCAACTTGACGTAAAAATTTAAATAAGTTATATATGTTATTTCAAAAATATGTAAGAATAGAATTTTTAGAAAATTTAATGCAGTTTCTACACTACTAGGTTTATTTTTATTTTTTTTAAATCTATTTGGTGAAAATTTGAAATTTCAATGCAATATTACTTAAATTTCAGGGAAAAAATTAGAAGTAGGTGTCTATCTAACCACCCTAACCACAATAAAATAATAATACTTTTTTATAAAATTTTAGTTATAAATAGGGGATTCATGTCCCGATGTGATGCATACTTTTTTATAATTTTTTTCCAAGTAAATAATTAATTATGATTTTTTTATTACAAATTTTAAAAAATAAAAAAACTCGTATGTCTAACCACCTTAACTTGGTCAAATTTTCATGAAATTCAATTTTATTTTTTTAATCCTATAGTTTACAAAGTATAGAATGTGACGCATGTTTCAGATTCAAAAAATGTGATACCGTTTGAAAGTTATAGATTTTTTTCAATCATCCTATCAATCAATACTGTAGTCATAATTTAAATATAAAATGAATAATAATTATTTATTAAATTCAAAGTAAAACATAATTTATATTGGTGGGAAGCTGAGAATCTCCTTTAAAAACCCTTTTCGTTTCATCAAATTTTGGTATAAAAAAAGTCGTCAGCCACATGGGCCATCATATCACTTAGATATCGCCACTTTTTGGCCCATCATGATCCTGCACATACCCACAATGCCCCTCTTATTCATATCAATCATCTCCAACGGGCTCACACTACACACATTAAGAGCCAAACCATTATCAACAAGGTTTTGGTTTATCCCGATTTGATTAACTTAGACCATTATCACGAAAGCTTCATTTTATTTTTCTCTTATAATGAAGGTAGCTCATCCTAATGAAAAATAATGTATAGGTTGATTGGAGTTATAGATTGAATTTGGGATGCTACATCATTTTTTTGCATGTTAGGAGGGGTAGGAACTTGTTCTAAAGAAATTTGAAGCATGTTATCATAATTAGGTGAGGCTCGAATAAGGTCCCAAAAGGACATCTTAGCGGGAGTATTCTTAAGTTGCTGAATAAGATCATATGCCTTTCCACTTTGTAAAGGAAAACAAAGATCACTAGACAAGATAGGGCTAGGCAATCGGAGGGATGTTGGATTTATTTTTCTTGGTTGTAGATTGTTCCTAGTGTTATACTTATGAGAAATGTTATTTTAACTTGGTTAGTGTGAAACATTATCATTATCAAGTTTCCTTTTAGGTGGTTCTAAGAAAAGCACAGGTTTGTTTTGAACTTGCGATTGTTGTGAGGGTGGGTAGATGGTAAGAAGTGGTTCAAGAGATAACTTCAAGGGGTATCTAATGTACATAACCTCAAAGGGATTTTCCTTATTTCCATGATTTATTAGTGAAGGGGAGTCTAATATCACTTCATCATCTTCATATAAGGAATTTTTATTGTCAATTTTCTCATTTTCTTGCAACATGATATATTCCCTAGTAGGAGAGTTTTTAGGAGAGCTAAAAAATAGTTGTTCATGAAATTTGATGGTTCATTCTTCTAAAATAACTTCATCACAAGTAAGGGATTTATAAATGGTTGGATCGTCTTGTTTATCAATGATGGTATCCTCTTTTTCAATGATATTTTTCCTCGGGGAAGAAATACAAAAAGGACTCTCATAACTCTAATTGATTTGTTCTTTTAACACCAAAATATCTTCGTCACAAGCAGGAGAGATATTGGGAGAAGACCAAGTTTGATTGTAATGATTATTTTCCATTGTATTATTTTTCACTAAAGTATTCTTATAAGTGTGAGGGATTAATTTTTTCTTCACATGCTTAGAAAGATAAGATACTAAAATTGTTTGACCAAAAATGAAAAATACTTCTAACCATCTTATGAAATACTTCAAGAATGTAAACAATGTATATCCAAAGATGAAAAGTACTTTTAATCCAATTTATGCAAAACTTCAAGAATACAAACAATGTGTATCCAAAAATGAACATAAATTTTATCAAACTTAGGCAAAGCTTCATGAATGTAAAAATTTTGTATGCAAAAGTAAAAAGTATTTTATCCATATTATCCAAAGCTTCAAGAATGTGAATATTTTTCAGATCTAATGATATTGGCTACTTGAGTAATTTTTGAATGATGAAAAAATGACTACACTAAATGGATGATTTTGACCTAGATGCATAAAATATAAATTCCTAAAACTTTCCAGACTGATAAAGTAGGTTGCCAACAAGCCTCAGAAGTACATAAAACCATCAGGAAGCTTAGAAAAGTTTTTTTTGTAGGCCTCCAAGGACTCATTCGCCTTGTAACACCTCTCTAACTCCAACTTGGGTAAGATTGAATTTTGGTTTTGATTTGGTATTCTAATGTTAAACGTTATCATATTGAGATCAAACATTGATGATTATGTGAAAGGTTGTCAGGATTAGTTATTATGCTGGATTACATGCTTAAATATTTATATACTATTATCATTGTTTTTTTTATGATTATGGATAGGGAAGGGATGATGTTGAAACACTCATATCTGAGAGGCTTACGATATCTTGACCCTCTTCCTGAGGATTGAGGTTGCTTCATCTATATGATATATGTTATATGCACATGTCCTTTGACGTTTGATTGGAGTGATGCAAGCACTAAGTATCGACTCCACCTGGATTCATAAGCTTGAGCATACTCTTATTCCCTAATGGTGGTTACTAGAGGTAGTCACAAGCCAAATGTCCCCTACTCTAGCCCACTCTACCCCATTAGTGTAGTGTTCTCGTGTTGTTGTCTTAGCGTCCGATTACCCAATGGTAACGTCCAGAGCACCTTTCGGTTGTATGTGGTTTGTACTAGTATAGCTTGTTGAGGTATTTTGTAATGGTTTGTGTTAATCTTTAATGTACCTATATATTTTGGTTGTCAGTGTTATGATGTGGCTTCATTCGCATCTTTTTGTGGTTTCAAATATGGTTTTTTATAGTGTCTAAATGTTTTATCCATGAGGATTTAAATATGTTATTTTAAGTGATTTTTATTGATCATTCACGAGTATGATATATTTTCATAAATTAATTTTAAATGATTTTATTAATCCTTTTTGTGAGCTCTTATATTCTTATTTAAATCCTATTTAGGGAGCTCGTGTATTTTAATGTTCGATTTAAATTATTATTTTCATGTGTAATTGGGAATGTTGTATATGAAGTGATTTTTTTTAAAATTAATTAAATTGCGGAGCTTTAATAGCTTATTTAATTAAATGATTTATTTCATTTTATTGTTTTGAGAGTATTAAAATAGAAGGAAGATTTATTTTTAAAAAAATAAAGGGGAAATTGGTAGTTTTGTCTTTGATATTTATACTTTGTTTTGAACCTTTTTGGAGGGAGTTATTATTTTGGGAGGAGAAGAAATTTCTTTGTTTTGGGGGAAGGAATAGAAACCCCAAGTTTTGGACAGCAGAGTTGGAGGGGAGAAACATGGAGAGTCTTTGGAGAAAAAAAATGTGGGAAGTTGTTTGTTGATTTCAACATGTCATTTCTTCCTTGTTCTATTTTGGAGTCTGGTCATGCCTTATACACAAATCTTTCTTTCATTTTCATTTTGGGGCAGCATTGAAGTATTTTTATATATGGTTCTTGAATCCTTGAATTTCTAGTTATATTTGAATGTCATTTAGCTTGGGAATGGTAAGCTTGAATTTCCTTATGGTAGCTTGATTTCCTCTATTTTTTTTTGTGAATTCTTGTGGGTTGGATAATGGATGCTTTGGATTCTATTTTTTTCTCTTTAGTTTTTTTGTATGGCTGATTTTGGTGCGTTCTAGTAAATCTGAAATGGGTCGATGGAAAAATCTAATTCTGGACTCATTCATTTTCTTTCTCTTTTTGCCCAATTTGTTAAAACACATTTTTTGAAAACACCCTATTCATGGTCATAAATTTATAAATTAATAGTTTATTTCATGTAGAAATGTCCATATCTCAAGCAGGTCTTTGTTAGATTTGAATTCTGGACACTTTCATTTTTGGTCAAAATTTGTGTCTGCTTGGTAAAACACATTTTTTTATTCCTGCTCTATATCAGCCTACTACAAATTAAAACTAAAGGTGTACTTCATGTATAAATACTCATATCTTAAATGGGTCTAAGTTATAATTCAATTCTAGACACTTTCATTTTTGGTCAAATTTGTGACTACTTGTTTAAAAACATTTTTTATTGATGATGTTAAACCACTTGTTATAAACATGAAATAAAGGTGGGTTCCATGTACTAATTCCCATATCTCAATTGGGTCTTTGTCCTATTTGAATTCTGGGTACTTTCAATTTTCATGTATTTTCTTGCCCAACTTGGCAAAATAAAGTTTTTCAGAACACCTTATATTCAGTTCTAAACTCAAAAATCAAAGGTGGATTCTAATTGGAAATGTCAAAATCTGAACTAGTTCAAGCTTAGAATTTTAATTTGGGCACTTTGAAATTTTAAGTAATCTTTATGCCCTCTAATTCATTACGGATTTCAGTTCTTTTAAATGATTTAGCAACAATGTTTGTTCGACTATTTTAAATGGTTTTAATGATGTATTTTAGTGGCTTTTATCTATCTCATGTTTTGTTATGGATTCATCATTTGTTTAAATGAGATGGGCTTAACTCAAGGTCATTAGAGTGGTCTTATAGAGTAGCACGCAAGTGGCTGCCAAGGGAAATAGCAGTAGAGTTGTTGTAAACATGTGATTAACTAAATTAACAATGGGGAAATTTTTTGATAAGATAATGATTCCTCGTGCATGGCCTTGAACACTTGAAAAGGCTAAGGATGCACTTGAGAAGGCCTATCTGCCTATAGGGCGTTGAGTTATCTGTCTATGGGGCATTGATTCAGGCACGATTGAGTTCCTTGCACATATGAGGGGTATACTTGATTCCATGTGGTGCCATCCTTTCGAGTACGGATGATAACACTCCACTTGATCTACATTCTTGTATCGTGTACCTTAGTATTTGTGAGTAGTACTTGACATGTTATTGTATGAGCATATCCATTTTGTGACTTTGGCCTTATGCATTGTATTTTGTGTTTGCTCTGCATCTAATGTGAGTGTTGGCCATACATTACCCTTGCCTTTTTATTTATGTTTGGGCCTTGTGACTACCTTCGAGCATAGTGGGGTGGTCTCTTTTGAGTCCACATGGCAGGGAGGCGTTGCCACCACCATTAGGAACTAGTGTACAGGTTATTGGAGCATCAATTGGAGGTGTTATCTCTTGCAATTATTTTTATCAGTTGACATATCTTATTCATGGCTATGCCATTGTACTCTCTTGAGAGAGATGATGTAATCATATTATTTAATGAGAAGAAATTTGATAGTTTATATTTGGCTTATGGGTTCCGATGTTGGTATTGGACTCGCTTGTACTATGATGATCTTTATGGATTTCCCTTCAAAAAAAATCATGAAAAAATCAGAGCTATGGCTGTGTATTTCCTTCATTCATGTGGTTACAAAAGTTTTGTCGTAACACAAATTTTTGTTGGTTGTTCTATATTGTTGCTACAAAGTTTTAGTGCATCACAGCCTTCTGTTTAATGTTTTGTGTTGCTGCTGCAAAGTTCCAGCTCAACACAACTTTTTGTTGTTGTTCTATGTTGCTACTACAAAGTTCTAGTGCAACACAATTTTCTATTGGCCTTCCTATGTTGTTGTTGCAAAGTTTCAAAGCAACACAACTTTCTATTGTTGTTTTGTGTTGTTGTAAAGTTCTGGAGCATCGCAACATTCTGTTTGCTAATCTATGTTGCTGCAACAAAAAGTTCTAAAAAAGAATGTTCTAGAGCAGGAAGTTTTGGTGTAGGAATTTTCAATGCATTAGAGCTTTCTTTATGTTGTCTCTATGATGTTACAGTAGAAAGTTTCGGAGCAGAAAGTTTCAAAGCAGCAAGTTCCATAGCAGGAAGTTTCAGCATAAATTTTTGGAGCTATCCTATTTGCTCCTATTCAAATTTTCTTTGGAGGGTGGGTTAGTCCTCTCCTTTAGGTTGTACTTTCAGTCATACATGGTCAAGTTTTTTGTCGATATATCGAATTTACAACTTCTTTATGTGTATTTTATTCTTCTTCTTTTTTTTTTATCTTGTCTTCTTTTGGCTCTTACCTTTTGGGTTTACGTAGTGGGTTGTTACATGCCTAGTGGTGAATGGGTCCTAGTATGCTTTTTCTGAGAAACTTTGAGTCTGATATTGAAGCTTAGGAAATATGAAAAATTGTTTCCTATGTAACCCTATCAGGAAATCATTCACCCTATGATGAATGGGTCCTAGTATAGGGTTTTTTAAGATTGAAAAGTGCAATTTTTGAGTGATTAGATGTTTTTTTTGTTGTAATTTTGTAACAATCAATTATGTAACAAATTTTCTAGATTTTGGGCTTCTAAATGCAATGATGAATAAGGTTGAATGATGAACAATGTGAATCTAAATGATGGAATGATGATGTCAATCTTAACACTATGCCAAAAAAACCATAGATCTAATGCAATTTTTTTAATTTTTAGTGAATATAAGCAATGCAATCATACAAATCTACCTTAAATGAAATGTTAACTAATGTAAAATGAAATAACCCTAAATTAATCCAAGTAATGTAAATATAATGCAAAATATTGGAAACTAAGATCTAGGGTTTTTATGCACTCAAAATCAAAAAAATTATAGTGTAAGATACCAAAATTAAACATAGAAAGGGAGGGTAGACCCGAATGTGATTGACCAAATGGGTGCACCCAATTTTTGACTAGATGTTTCACTCAATTTTGAGAAGTAAAATGCATAAATAAAAATTAGAAAATAAACCTAACTATTATAACAACAAAAAGGAAGGTTTGTAGATTCTGAAATGATGTACATACCTTGTTGAAAAATTGTTGTTTCGAGCCTCACTGAGGACTCATTCACCCAGTGGATAGTGGGTCCCTATTAGGGTTCTAGAAAATTATTTTCGAGATCTTATTATTCAATTTCGACACTCCTAGATCCCAAGTGTTCAACTCCTAAAAGTCAGAAATAAATTCTAAAGAGTACTTTTTGTGATCTTGCAAGAAAGATGACAACTTTAGCAACTTTGTGACTTGGACAATTTTTCTCTCCAATTGATCTTCAACCTAAAACTTGTAATCAGACATTAAAGAGGATAAAATGTTGATTGTTAGGGAATAGGGGTTTCCCTTGGTCAAACACCATTTAGGTAATTAAACCTTATGACGAAACAATAAAACGTGAATATGAAACATGAAACATGAAACAATGATGTACCTTGGATGGATTCTTGGAGTACAAACCAAAAATCTAGCATGAACAGACTTTAATGAATATAGATATTGATCTTGAATTTGGATGTGAGACAATGCTTGAATTAGATCTGCAATGCTTCATCAACACATAAATTCAACAACATGCATGATGTACTATGCCTTTGACATGATGATATGACCTTTGATTACTGCAATAGAACTTCAATAGTCTACCCTTGAATGTCTTCTTCAATGCTCTTGAATGGTCTATAATGCTCTTGTAAAAGTACTCTTGATTGCTTGAAAGTCTTAGATTTATTATAGTTATGAAAATATGTCAATTAACCTTATATTTATACTTATCTTAATATTTAATCCTGAAATTCAAATAACACAAGCCAACATCAGATCTATGGTTCAAAATCACTAAAATCCTGCCAAGAATAAGTTCAAAAAGGGGTGTCCTAGAATTTAAGGAGGACCCATTCACTAGGTGGCTAATGGTTCCTAGCACACTCAACTAGGAAATGCTTTGGGGATATGAAAAAATATGCCAAAAGGGGATCCTAAGACCTAGGAAGGACCCACTCACCAGGTCGCTAATGGGTCCTAGGTCACTAGCCTAGGACTCAAATCTTGAAAATTTATGTGTTGTGAAACATTATTAGTGAGTGTCGGGATTTATCCTTTGGAAAATAAAATAAATCAATCTTGTTTTTGAATATAAGGGGCCAATTAACTTCAATTAACCTTAATTAATTAATTAAAGGCCCTAGGTTAGTGTGAAAGTGTAAAGATATGCTTTACAACATCCTAAGTAAGGCATCATTAAGTCCATTTTGTTAAAAAGGGTCCTAGACTTAACGTGAACGTGTAAAACATATTACAACACTAAATCAAGACAACATTAGGCTCATTTATCTTTATTTATTTCCAAATTAAGGTAAAATGGATACCTTTTCCATTAATACAATAGTATCATTATGTTCATTTGTGATATGTGGTTAATTTCACATAATAATTAGTTATAATAATTTATACATCTTAGGTAATGTAAACATGGAAAATGTACAAATCGATTCGACACACTTGATCCTGACTACTAATGACATTTCTTCCTAAATCACACTCTCGTCTTATCATCACCTTCAGTCTCTTAATTAAATAAGTCATTATTTATTTGATTAGGTCTTTCTCCTCTGTTGGTTAAATTAATTGATTTAATTCAATAAACCTTATATCTTCATTTATTTAAATAATTCATTTTATTTAAATCAAGTCTTTAAAGTCTTCTTATTAAAATGAATAAATTAAACCTTCTTTAATTTAATATAACATTATCCCCTTTAGTTAAATAAATCAAATCATTTATTTAATTAAATCTTTCTTCTCAATTCTTGATTTAAATCAACTCATAAATTTGAGTCAAAATTGTCAAATCACCTAATCTCTCATTAAATTGATCAAATCTTGATTAATTTAATCTCAATCACTAAAATCCTCTAGAGAATTCAACTTGCACAATAAATCAATTACTTTGATTTATTTAATTGCCTATTTTCTCTCAACAAGGAATAAGGAATATTCCCTCAAGTTTGAATTCAAAAAGTCCAAGTGGATGGGTACTTCCAACAAGGCATTCACTCCTCTTACATGTCCTTGTGCATTGAGCCAAGTGGCATTTAATTCATTCCTTTTTCCCTCTCACATGTCATTTCCTCAAATTCAAATTCTACCTAATTGCATTTATTGACACTTTGGCCAAAATGTGCACAACCATTGGATGTTGAATGATCCCACATTTCTCAATTTCACTCTCTCTTCCATTTTGGAAATCTATAAATGAAAGGGTCTTCCTCTCATTCATCATTCACAATCTCATGCAAAGTTACTCTCTTCATAGTGAGAGCCTTCTTTTCCCATTCCTCTTCAAGTATCCATAGTTTTCATAATTCCATAGCTAGGTTATGCTAAAATTTCATCAAGGAGATTGAACTATCCACACATCATCAAAATTTTCAACTAAAGAGTTGGGAAAAGGGCCTATTTTGACACATCAATTGGCACCAATTCCTCCATGGGATCAATTATTTGTTTATCTTATATAGATTAAACTTGGTTTATTTCATTGTTCTTCATTTTCATTTCTATATAAGTTTTGTAATGGATTTCATGGGGAATCCTTCTTTCATCTTGCATTTTGATCTAATAACATGTTTGTTTGTTGTTTTTGTGTAGGTATGAAAGAAGGGTTCACAGGTAATAATTTAGTAAATATATGAACTAATTATGTTGTGTAAGGTAAAATTTGAAGGAATCCATCAAAAACTCCTTAACAAGGATTAAAATACACATCATGTATAGGTTGATTATCTATAAAATTACCTCATGTATGATCAATACTATAGAAAATATTGGTTGAAATTGTTCTCCTTGTATACATTCACACTTGCATTTTCTTGTTCAAATTTATATACTAGTATTTCATGAACCTATCATGATATTTCATTTTTTATAATTTCTGAATTAGTGTTTTCTACAATTATGGCGATAAAGTTTTTTGGAGAGAGTGGTGGTATAATATTAGACTTATATTATATTGATCATATAATATCCACTTTATTATATGGTTAAAATGAATTATAAGTAGCCTATACAATTTTTTAATTACCTCATTCCCTATTGGTTATTAAAGTGAAACATGGTTTGTAGTAGGTCCTTATTTATACTCAAGTTAACTATTCACATGCCAACAATCATTATGTTATCTTGCCGCATGGTAAAATCTTACCACTTACAAGGGTTTTAAATTTTTTTCTCATAGTGACACATTAATCATTTAACTATAATAGGATATAACTATTCATGCAATTACATGATGTTCACTTTATAATTTCAAATAGAAGTGCACTATGGTTGAAATTAATTCATGTTAGCTATAGTAGGTGAACCACCAAAAACAATGCACTTAGGGAAAGAGGTTTCCCCAATAGGCTCCAAGGGCTTTTCACCTAGGAGCAAGGTGGAAGAATGGATCTCTTTCATGCTAAAGGTGTTCTTGGTGAGTTCATTCAAAGGATTAGGCATTTGGATAGGTGTGATGTGTGTGAAATGAAAATATCTGATAAAAGAAACTAACTAAGAATGTAAAAACCTAGAAAGTGAAAGATATGTGAAAAAACATTAAGATATGCAAACTTTATGCTAAATGACCTAAGAAAGCTTATAAAACAGAATAGAAATATATAAAACTAGAAATGTGTACTTGGAAGTTTGTTGCATACTTGAAGGAGCTTTGAAATTATGAAAAATATTGACTTTTATACGTAGTGGGACACTTGTGCCACGTTGGGTGACCTAGTCCATTTTTGGGATAATATTTAAAACTGCTCTAGGGCTTGTTTCATCAAAATGGGTATTTGAATCCATGGAAAGATCTAAAAAATATGCACATTGGGAGTAGGTTGCTACAACTAGATGAACTGTCCCTTTTTCCTTTTCTGAAAATTTGAAGGTGGAAACGAGAGCTCTTGATCTACACTTTCTCTTCCTCCAAGCGTTTGGACCAAAAACCTTGATTTCCGGCCTATAAGTGTCTTTTTGTGTAGATCTTTACCTAATCAACAAGGATAATCCCTAACAAGTCTTCAAACCATTCTTGAATGATCTCCAAGATTTCAAGATACCTAGATCTACAAACACACCCTAAGAGAAATAAATATCGATTGTTAAGGCATAGGGGTTTACCTTGGTCAAACCACTTTTAGATAATTAAATCAAATGAAGAGACAAGATAATAGAACATAAAATATGGAATGATGGATTAAATACCTTTCCAAGATGAATGATCATGTGTTGTTGCAACAATCAGTCCTTGAATTCCTTTGAGAGATGTCTTGATGACTTAGTATGTAGAAACCCTAGGTTGCTTGAGAAGAGTAGTGAATGAGTTCTTGAAAAGATTGAGTGAATGAATGAAATGGAGAATTTAGGAGATTAGAGAGTGAAAAATGAGGGAAAAAACCCTTATTTATACATGTTATGCCCTAATTTCCTGAAAATAACACATGATAGGCTGACCTTAGAGTTTTGGAGGCAAACTCCCATTAGAATTTTGTCTTAATTTTGAATTTTATGTCAAAATGGACTAGGTCACCCAAGGTGGAAGACTAATCCACTTGGAAAAATTGTAGTGGTGGTCGGTATTTAAAAGGCAATTAATTATGTTTAATAGACTTGCCTCCCAAAACACACTTAAGTCGGGCCTAAGAGTACATTAACGGGTCGTTATGCCATAAGAAAGGGTTAATTTAGTGATGACAAGCCTAGGAAAGTGTGAAATTGTTTTACAACACCTTGACATAAGGCTTGGAAAGGGGGTAAACGGAGGTCCAAAATCCATGGAAAAGGCCCCAAATGTGTGAAAAATGTCAAGGCTGCACTTTTTGGCGCCACATTTAGCCCCCACTTTAGCGAGAGGATGAACTTGCTTTAAATTCACACTAATCTAGCCCAATGGAGATGGCGAAGAGTGAAAATGACAAAGAAGGAGATCAAGCACCCATGATTCAATATTATAAGTCAAGTTGACATCAGTGCAAGAGGACACACTCAAGGGTTAATTATTTGCAGCAAAACAAGATGCATGATCATGCAATGAAAATAACTAGAATGGATAAAAGAACAAAAGTAAAAAGGGTTGGATCAAGCTTCGACCATTTGTTTAGCTAGTTTAGGATCAGATCTAGGTTGTTTGTCCAAAAATATGTAGGTGGTTTAGTGAGAAAGCCATTACAGTGTGTCAGCTTCCCACCATATAGTGAGGAAGTAATGCTAGTGTGTCGACTTCCCATTATACTAACCATACCAAAGTTACCTCGCTTGATAACTTTGATAAGGCACCACAATGTTTTTGTAAATTCTTTTGAATTTGAATGTAAACATTTTGTTAAAGGATATTTTTCTTAGTTCATGCAAGGTATTCTTCTTAGGGAGCATTGTGCCTAAGGTCTCCAAGAGAGGATGAGTCAGGGTGTTAGATCATTATCCATGGGATGCATCGAGCTCACATTAGGAGACTTCATTTGACCGTACACTCTTGGAAGGCATCAAACCCAATGACACCACCAAGAAGAGGACACATCATAGGAAAAAGAGAAATCATGCCATGAATTTTTTTAAAAGGATGTTGTCTATCGATGCCCCCACTTTAAAGTGGTTTCTAACACCATTTGTGTGAGAAATTTCTTTAAAGTAGCCAAGGGTAGGTGTGAAGGAGACATGAGAGCTAACTTGGAAAGCCCTATGCCAAGTCATATGTTTCCGAAGTGAGCTACATCATGAAGAAGGGCAGTATGTTACATGCGAGTCAACTTAAGATGTGTCATCCATATCCCACACTTTCTTTTGTAAGTTTATGAAAGGTTAACAACTAGTTGAAAGAGACAACGACAAGTGACATACGAGGACAAGGATACTTAACCCATTTCCCCCAAATACTGCATGGCAAAGGTGAGCCTGGAATGGATAATGGTATGCTGCTCCTCATGAGGGATGTAAAACATGGAATAGTGAGTATGCTATGATCCTACAACTATTACATGGCAAGGAACAGAAACCAATGTTATTTATGTGGGTAAGGAAACAAAGTTTTAGAAAATTTAGCCTTGATGGTGTAGACTTTTTCATATATGTGAGTAATGTCATTGTAACCTGGGTGATGTGAGATATTCTACTTAGGTGGGTGAAGGATTAGAGGATTCTCAGGAGGTCCAAAAATAAATGGGGATCTAATGGACACTTGTATTTGCATAACCTCAGTGGGTTTGGGTTGATGTATCTCTAAGAAAGGGCAATTGAGTATCAGCTTTTTACTATTACCTAAGGAAGACACATTACTTTTGCTTGAAAGGAGAGCAACCATGTTGTTGTTTTATTGCACCATGATACCTTCCCTAGTAGGAGAGTGTTTAGGAGAAATACAAATAAGATGTTCAGGACATTCATTATTTGGTTCTTCATAATTGACTTCATCGCAAGTAAGGGAATGATCTATGGTGGAAGTGTCTTGTGTCATAAGATTCTGACGATTCTTATCAATTAGATCTTGTACCACTATGATATCTTCTTCACTAATAGGAGAGATATTAGAGGGGGGGAAAGTTGAGGGTTGTGACTATTGATGGTTGCATTCTTTATCTCTAAGGTTTCATTCTCTTGTACCATAGTATCTATCCTATGAGGAGAGCTTTTTGGAAAGTGACAAAAAATAGGTTTATCACATGGCATGATTGGAGTTGCTCAAGTAGCTTCACCGCTCATAGGAGAGGTAGTAAGAGAAGGATAACTAGGAATTAGATGGTTACCAATGATTTTAGTTGTTTGTTCAAATAGGCTCTTCCAAATGTGAAGGAAATTAGGAAGGAGAGAAATAATTCTATAACTCTCAATCATTGGATTATGTAATAATAACATAGCCTTAGCATTAACACAAATAGGGGAGGTGTTGGGAGATAATTGAAGGCTAGGTAAGGTAGTAACCATGATTTTAGCTTCAAGTGTTATAAGGTTTGTACGAGGGGGAGGAAGAGGAAGAAAATCAATACCATCATGATCTTCAATGATTGTGTCTCCTTTTTGCAAGATACTTCGTCACCAATGGGAGAGATATCAGGAGAAGAATAATTATGATTATCATGATTATTGATGTTTGCAACCTCTTGTGGAAAATCTTTAGAGGATGAGTGAGGAGAGATGAAGTCATCAAGGGCTTCATCTAACATTTCGAAGTCATTTCTACTAAAGGGATTAAGAAGGGTGTAAGTGGGTTCTTGTGATGTTCTTAAAGTGTTGTTTTAATTTTCTAAAGAATCCAATTTAACTGATCTAGGAACTAATGTGGAAAAAGAAAATTGCAAAATTCTAATTTCCATGAATGCTATTTATAATAAATGAAATGTAATAGGAACTATATGCAAAATTAAAATGAAATGTAAAGACATAGAATGCAATGCAATTTTCAGATTTGAAAGAAGGTAATTTTCTTATTACACCATGCAATGATCTAAAAATGAAGTGGTGTAAATGCAAAATTGAATCTAAACAATGCATAAAATGAGATGATTTAAGTTAAATGTAATGAAATATGTGTTATAGAAACTCAACCAACTAATATAGATAGATAATGGGAGAAAACAAAAGCCTAAAAATAGAGTTTTCAGCTCTGTAACAGGTTGTTTCAAGGGTGGAAAGGAACTAGGTCGCCCAGGGTGGTGACCTAGTCCACCTAGTGATTTTTTTGAAAATTTTCAGAATATTTGGATGGATTCAGGGGGTTCCTGTAATGTATGGGGTGGAACTAAGATGAAAATTCAAAATTTTAGAGCGTTGCAATGATCTTAAATGCAAAAATGCAACTTATATATGCACTTTTCACTAATGCAAAAATTTGAAACCCTAGAATGCAACTTAATTAATGAAAAATACAATACAAGATATTTCTAGGACAATAAAGGAATCATAAATAGAAAGGAAGGGTATTCGAAGGACAGACTCACCAAAATGAACCACCAAAAATAATGCAGTTAGGGAAAGAGGATTCCCCAAAAGGCTCTTAGGGTTTTTCACCTAGGAGCAAGGTGGAAGAATGGCTCTCTTTCATGCTAAAGGTGTTCTTGGTCAGGTTTGATGTGTGTGAAATGAAATAAATTGATAAAAGAAACTAACTAAGAATGTAAAACCTAGAAAGTGCAAGATATGTGAAAACACATTAAGCTATGCAAACTTTATGCTAAATGACCTAAGAAAGCTTATAGAACAAAATAGAAAGTTGTAAAACTAGAAATGTGTACCTGGAAGTGTGTTTGAGACTTGAATGAACTCTGAAATTCTAAAAAAAACTAACTTTAATACCTAGCGAGACACTTGTGCTAAGCTAAGTGACCTAGTCTTTTTTCAAGGTGATTTTAGAAAACTACTTTGTGGCTTGTTTTATGGAAAATATGCACAGTGGGACAAGGTTTCCAGAACTGAAGGAAGTATCCATTTTTCCTTTTCTAAAAATCTGAAGGTGGAAACGAGAGCTCTTGATCTACACTTTCTGTTCCTCCAAGTGTTCAGACAAGAAATCTTGATTTTCAGCCTATAAGTGTCTTTTTGTGTAGATCTTGAAGTAATCAACAAGGAGATTCCCTAACAAGTCTTCAACCCATTCTTGAATGATCTCCAAGCTTCCAAGAAACCTAGATCTATAAACACACACTAAGAGAAAAAAACACTGATTGTTAAGGCATAGGGGTTTCCTTGGTCAAACCCCTTTTAGATAATTAAATGAAATTAAAAGACAAGATAATAGAGAATGAAATATGGAATGATGGATTCAATACCTTTCGATGATGAATGATCTTGTGTTGTTGAATAAATCATCCCTTGAATGCCTTGCAAAGATGTCTTGATGACTTAGTATGCAGAAACCCTAGCTTGCTTGAGAAGAGTAGTGGATGAGTGCTTGAAAATATTGAGTGAATGTATTGGAATGGAGAATTTAGAAGATTAGAGAGTGTGAAATGAGGGGAAAACCCTTATTTATACATGTTATGCCCTAATTTCCTAAAAATAACACATGATAGGTTGACCTTAGGGTTTTGGAGGAAAATTCCCTTTAGAATTTTGTCCTAATTTTGAATTTTGTTCCAAAAGGGACTAGGTCTCCCAAGGTGGCGACCTAATCCACTTGGAAAAATTCAAGTGGTGGTTGGGATTTAAAAGGTGGTTAATGATGTTTAATGGGCTTGCCTTCCGAAACTGAATTATTTCGGGCCTAAAAGAACATTAAGGGTTCATTATACCATAAGAAAGGGTTAATTTAGTGATGACAAGCCTAGAAAAGTGTGAAAATGTTTTAAAACACCTTGACATAAGGCCTGGAAAAGGGGTAAAAAGAGATCCAAAATCCATAGAAAAGGCTCCAAATGAGTGAAAAGCTTCAAGGTTACACTTTTTGGTGACACAGTAAGCACTCTTCCCTTTATCTTATTGATTTATAAAATATAATTAATTATGACATCAAGGGAGAAACATATCAACCTCTGTAACTCCTAGGAGATGTTAGAGTTTATAGGCTTGTATTAATGCACCTTTAGAGCTAGTCATATCCATGTAACCTTTTGGTGGGATGCATTATATATGTGTAAGTTTCTAGTAATCCCATTAGCTGGTAGAACCATTTGATATTTATATAGAATAGAGAATTGTGTAGCTTGCATGACCTCTTAAGGTTTAAGTGCTCTCAAATGTTTGGGTTTATACCATGTAGTCAAAAGACTTGTTAGACCATCGTATATCCTATTATTTTTTGATTGGCTAGTGTTGTCAAGGAAGATAGGTGGTAGTTCCCATATTATTGATTATATATTTTTTACATTACCATATCCTCATAATTTAAAATCCTCCCATTGTGTGATTATCAATGTCATTAGGTAAAAAAAAAACTTGTCACACATAACATACTAATTTGATAAGACACAAAGGTGGGATCAGATGATCCTTCTCCCAAATCTATGGAGGTGGTTGTTGGTAGTGATGATGTTGGTGGTGGGGATATAGGATAATGTTGTGGGTTTGGTTGAAAAATCGAGGAGGTTGTCGATGCGTATTTCTAACCTGAAGAGCAAGGCCTTGGAGTTTTTGACCAAGGACCCCAATAAAGCTAGCGATGACAAGAATTCTGGTGATAAGATGGTGACCATTTAGGATTTTTGTATGAAGGACTTGCCCAAGGAGGAGGAGTGAAATGCCCTACCACGGAACCCTAGAGGAAGTTGCAATAAACTACTTAAGCACACATTTTATTTATTTATTTAAAGTATAATTAATATACATGTTAATTTCCTATTGCCAACAACCTCTAAGGATATAAAACTAAGATTACTATTAAACCCATACATACATCATAACACATCTATAACATTTACTTACATAAAGAATTAAGTACTCATACATTCTGAACATGATAGCTTACATAACATAACACAAGAGATACAATAAGATTCCAATAACATTAACTTAAAAATAAGGTTACATCGCTCATTCCCTGAATGAGGTAAATCAGATAAATGTGATACATATACAAATTATCCACCTTGAATACAAATGAGGGGTGATTAATAACAAGATCCAATTGAAATAATAACATAGCATGAAATGAATAATGGATACCACAAGCTCTCCAATTGGAAACCTCACCATCACGAAATGAAGATCAAAGGGAGACCCAACAGCGTAGGGTGCACTTTCCTCCCAACCAAGTGGTACTCCAAGGCCACCCCCCCATGCTAGGCGATAGTAACAAGTATACATGGCCAACCCTACAACCTCTAGACACACGCTGACACATACTGACTCATACTAGCTCAACCAAACACATGAACCATACAACCACAAGTACAACATTACAACACTAACATAGGTTACATTGCTTCCAAATATACATCAGATCAAGTATGTTAAGAGAACCATACACATAAAACCACATACCAAATTTTTTCCTAGACAGAGTGCCATCGCACAACTCATCATGAGTTACCCATTACGGATCTTCATAGGCTCTGGCCCTAATTAAAAGATATCCTGGAGACCTCAACCAACCCTCATCCTTCATACTTAATCATGTGAAGTCAAATACCTCTTGTAAGGAAAAGATAGATGACCTTGCCATTCCAGGCCTTCCCACTCATCCCAAGTCTAAATGAGCACTTGCACCTATGAGTGAGGCTAGAACTTATCTTGTTTGATTTAAAATACTACCTAATCACCTAAGTACATTTGTTAAGTTATCTGGTGTAGGAGCACCTAGGTTACTATAGGTTGTCTAGAAGGTCATGTTTGGGCAATTTGTCTAGGCCAACTTATCTTCCTATTCTTGTTCTTTTATGTTTGTTCCCTAGTGGCATTTGTGATCAGGTGTTGATTTGATTAAGGTGATTTTGACCATTGAATAGGTTTGAGGTTTTGGCTACAAGTAAGGCTTAAGACCTTTTAGACCTCTTTAGGTGTTTGTTTTTCTAAATTTTGAAAATAAAGCTTAATGGAAGCTTCAAGCGGCCAAGGAGAGGTTAATACCAAGCTTAACTATTTTAGAGACCCTATTTCAGGGTGACCTCGATATGGAATTGAGGTTGGAAGCATTTGCATTGTTTGGAATTTTTGAATTCAAGAGAAACAACGGTGGTTTTAGTGTGAATTTCTAGTTTTGTCTCAAAGTAGAGCTTTAATGGATTGAGTTTGATACTGTAGTGTGAGTAGGATGTAGTTTACTTTTCATTAAAGAATTGTGTGGTATTAATTAACTTCCTAGTTTAGTTTCTAGCACTATTTGTAGATAGTCTGCTTTCTTCCATCCGTTGATTTGACAGACTGTTTGAGGGAAATGGAGGGTTAGATCACATTCCCATAGTACATATTGTACGGCCCCTTTAGTAATTGTGACTAGAATCCATGTTTGTACATACTGTAGGGTTAGGAGTCCTTGACAGCTCTGTAAGCACCATGGAAGTCTTCCTCTTGGCGAGCTAGGAAGTGTCCGGCTAGGGAAGATAAGAAGTGCATAGCACTTGATTTGCAGGGGTGTCCATTTCCTGTTGAATGAAGGTGTGGAGAGGGAAGGTATGAACCCTACCATGGCATAGCATGGAGGAGGAAGCTCCACCAATCCATCTAGTGACAGGAAAACTTGACAGTTTGTTGTAAGGCCAGGAAAAGGGCTTCAAAAGGCCAAATTTTGCCAAATTGAGAGTTGAGCCTATGTACGGACAGTTGAGGGTTAAGACCCCTAAAATATTTGAGTGGTGGCCAATAGAACCAGGAACCCCAAGAAAAGATTGGGGGTTACTTGGAATAATTTAAGGAAAAACCCTGTTTTCTCAGAGGAGGCCTAATTGGGGCTCCTAGGGCTAGTAGCCTTTTTAAACCTAAATGAGGGTTTGGTGGAAGCGATGAGAAAATGAAGCTAGGTGGACCCTCAAGACCCATTGTAGGATGGATTGAAGTCCTTGGAAACACCTCCACACCCCTGCAAAGCTAAGTACTAGATGTTGGAGAATGTTGGCCTTTAAGGTGGATTAAGGGCTAAGGGAAGAGTTGCTAAACTTGCACCAAGGTTGACTTGGTAGGTAGAGTTGTGATGGTAGTTGGGTTGGAAAGGAGAACTAGGGGAACCTGAACAAGAAAAAGGTCCTATAGGTTTAGGTGGTGGAGTGAGACACCATAGAGGTCTTCTAGGTAAGACCTAGAGTAGGTATCAGTGATTGATTCCTCCAACCTCCCTATTAGATTGGTATCAGAGCAAAAAAACATTCGGGATTTATTATTGTATGTCAGAATTTGAGTCTAGTGGTTCTACAACAATGGTGACAAATGTAGATTTGGCCAAGAGGGTCAAAGATCAAGAGGAAGACAATAGAAGATTGAGAGAAAAAATAGCTCAACTTGAGCAAGCAATGAATAATGTGCAAACCAAGACCGATGAGGTTAGTGATAGGTTGGAAGGTAGGGTACCAAAGAGTGAAGAGGTTGTAGAGGAAGACAAGACCCCTTAACCTAACCATGTTTTGCAAGAGGAGCCTTTCTTTAAGGCATTGAAAGCCATGAGTGGGAAAGCACTTGAAGGCATACCATTGTTCAATGGAAAATTGGAAGTTGATCTAGTCATGGATTGGATAGAGGGAATGGAAAACCATTTTGAGTGTGATGGAGTCACTGAAGCACAGAAGGTGAAGGTGGCAAAGTCAAGATTGAGAGTTTATGCCTTGACATGGTGGAAATTCATTCAGACAGAGAGGGAAAAGGAAGGTAAGAAGCCTATCTCTACTTGGAAGGGAATGGTTGCCAAAGTGAGAGAAGCATACATGCCAGATGATTATGAGATTCAGTTGCATAAGAAGAGACAGAGTTTGAGACAAAGAGACCAAGATGTGAATACTTATACTGAAGAGTTTCAAAAACTTTGTATGAGGTCTAATGTTTCAGAGTGTGAGAGTCTTAAGGTGGCTAGGTATCTTAACGGCTTGAAGTGGAACATTCAAGAGGAAATCACTCTTCTAAGTCCCAAGACAGTACACCAATGTTACCAATTGGCTATAAAGATTAAGGAAAGAAGCAAGAGGAAGCAAGACCAGGCATCTAAGAGTAGAGGCAAAGGCAGAGATCAAAGAGGACATAGAGGTGGATACCAAGGTAGAGGGACTACACAAAGAAATCAGGGAGAGTCTAAACTCACAAAGCATGGTATTGAAACAACTTCTAGAGAAGGCTACAAAAGAGGTAGGGGACCTCAAGGAGGATCAAATAGAGGAAGAGGAGCAGGCAGGAGTAACTCATACTTTTCTAGTATGAAGTGTTATAATTATGGTCAAGTAGGCCATCCAGCTTATAGGTGCCCGGAGAAAGCATCTTCATCAAATACAGAGAAGAGAGTAGCATATGCTCAAGAGGACACCATGAGTGCCAAGTCACCTGAGGTTAGTCATATTGAATCAGAAATGGGGGAGAACCTGATGTTTAGAAGAGTTTTGATCAGACAACCGGTCAAGGAAGAGCCAAAGAAAAGGAGAGCCTTATTCAGGGTAAGATGCAAAGTACTTGGAAAGGTGTGCAAGGTTATAGTAGATTTAGGGTCAACTAATAACATCATCTCAAAGGAGACAGTAAGGAAGTTGAAGTTGGAGAAAGCACCCCACACTAACCCTTACAAGGTGACATGGTTGAATAAAGGGTAGAGTGTTCTTGTCAATGAGAAGACAATGGTGGAGTTCTTTATTGGAGGGTACAAGGATAAGTTGATTTGTGATGTGTTGCCCATGGATGCATGCCATCTTCTATTGGGCAGACCATGGCAATGTGACAGAGGTGCCATCTTTGATGGATAGGAAAATACTATCTCATTCAAGAAGGATGGAAAGACATTCAAACTACAGTCACTGTCAGATGAGGAAGAAGGATATTCAAAGACCCCTAGTGTCTTATTAAGCAGTGGTAAGGAGTTGATTAACACTCTACATCAAGGAGGTGAAGGATATTCAAAGACCCCTAGTGTCTTATTAAGCAGTGGTAAGGAGTTGATTAACACTCTACATCAAGGAGGTGAAGGATATGTGGTTATGGTACAACCCAAGGAAGAAGACAAGGTCAAGAAAATAGTCATACCTGGAGCAGTCTAGAAGTTGCTTGAACAGTTCAAGGACATAGTTAGTGATGGAACACCAGCAACCTTACCTCCAAATAGAGCCATCAGTCATCTGATTGACTTCGTACCAGGAGATTCATTGCCAAACAAAGCAGCTTACAAGCTTACACTAGATCAGAACCTAGAGGTAGCTAGGCAAGTGCAGGAGTCGTTAGACCAAGGACTAATTAGGAAGAGTATCAGTCCATGTGCAGTACCAGTGGTCTTAGCAACCAAGAAAGGTGGTAAGTGGAGATTATGCACTGATTCTAGAGCTATAAATAGACAATATATATACCATATATTATATATATTATCATATATATATACTATATGTTTACACAATATATATATATATATTCAATATATATACCATATATATATATATATATATATATATATTATTCTATACTGATTTAAATCACCATAATAAAAAAATAAATCAAGTTCAATCAATCAAATTCCAAATTCCAAATAAAATTTTACATTGGGCAGACGAAATAAAATTCTCGCCACTATATTTATTTTAAAGAAACAAAGTAAATAAAAGTAAGGAAGGGGGGCAATTTTCATAGCCGAACCCTCCCTCCCCTTACTTCTCATGGGAGTGGGGAGAGGTTGTGGGGGGCCTTGCTCCACACAGCCGCTCCCATACGGGGGCGGCTGTGGGGAGGTAGATCCTCCCCAACCCCCCAAACTTTAATGAAAAAAAATCTAGTGAATTTAAAATTTCACTTCTGTAACAGGCAATAAAACAATTTCCACTCCAATGAAATATAAATATCGCTCAATGGGACTCATGATTTTTCAATAAAATTTGAAACAATTATATATATATATATATATATATTACAATGTATATATATTAAAATAAATTAAAACACTCACAAAATCAAAATTGGGAAAACATTTTCCAAAAAGAAATTCTACAGTTAGAAGTGACAATTTACAGAAATAACCAAAATTTACAGAGGAGAATAAAGAGGTAAATTTTTTCCCAAATTTCTTGACAAGTAGATTTTCCAATCGATTTCCACATAGATTTCTAGTATCTCTATTGTTTCCTCTAGAATTTTCTATTGTTTTAAATCATTTCCCTACAAAAGTCTTCAACAATTTTCTACACAGAAGCTTTCAACAATTTTTCTACACAAAAGCTTTCAACAAATTTTCTAAATGTTATAATTTTTCCCTCTGGGTTTTTCCATTGTTCAAAATATCAATTTCACAGAGGTTCTCTAATTTCATTATAAACTTTTCCTACAAAGACACTAAATGATTCATGACAAGTCTACAAATACAAAAGCCTTACAATTTTTTTAAAACAACTAAAAGCTTCTACTACAAATACAAATTCTTCTTACACAAAAATCTTTCCATTTCTTTTAATATCAATATAAAGAAAGCTTCTACAGAATAGAGTTTTGTATAGACAATCTTTTCTAAATTAACTAAATAAATTAAACAATGAAAGACCCTGTTTTCTTGAAGCTTGAAGAAATTGAATGTTGGAGCAGAGCCTCGCCTTCAGAATTCAATTTCCCAAGCCTTTTCCAAAAATCACCACTTCAAGAAAGATGTAAAAGTACCGAAACCACCAAAATTCCAAAGAACCTCTTTTTTAATTTTGAACCCAAGAAATCTCTGAAAAATATCATTCTTTTCATTCCCATGAAGTAACCTCTTACCTCACTCAATTATGGAAAATATTCTCTTCGAGAATAATTTCCCAACAGAGTGATTAGTAAATTCTTCTCACACACATGTCTAATTCAAAATATCTTCTCAACAACCCACATATATTTCCTCTAAGTCTTTTTTGCATTTTAATAATTTCAAACCACAATTTAATTTCTAAATAAATTTAATCAATTAATCTATTTTCTTAATAAATACTTTAATCAATTAATTTATTTACTTAATAAAATAAATTTAATCACAAGGATTAAATTTATTTACTACATTAATTAAATTAAATAAAAGGCTTCCAACAATACTATTTAAAATTAATTAAATAAATACCAAAATCATATAAAGCATTAATTTAACATTAATTTCCAGAAAATAAACCTTGCATAATTAAATAAAAATTGACAAGGCAACATAAGCATGAAAATCAAACATACCGAACATGGACTGATGACACATTGTGGCTAGGGTGTAGACCTAAAACAAGTAACCTAGTAACTATCTTTCAATCAGCTTTACCATTGGGTCGACATGCTCAAACCTATGAAGCTAGGTGGAGTCGATGTCCTGTACCTACAAACCTGTAAATGAGATATCAAAAGTACATATATATAAACAACATAGTAATACACATTGTGAAGAGGAAATCACGGAATCGTAGGGCACTTGCAAGCGAGTGATACTATTTTGTCCCCTTCACCAATACACTTATCATGAACTGATAGTTCCATCATAATTAAATAACTCAAGTGCACTAATCATGTTATAGAAAACTAACATTATTATACTAATCAAAGCATGTCAAATAAAGAATCAAAGAAGATACGTCACATCACCACAAATAGTCTATGTCGCTCTATAAATAGTGATCAAATAACACACAACATGATAAAGTACATGAAAGCAACTAAGTAATCTAGAAAACAAATCAAAACAAAACAAGGACACACTGTCCAATCTAAAGAGAAAAATAGAGGGGTATTACAAGGAGGACAAGGAGATTAGGGATCAGGATGAGGAGGATGCAGAAAAGAAATAAGCCAAATAGGAGCCTTTGAAGGTAAATCCTCGTTTTGAAGACTTTTCTTATCTTGATGATGATACTTACTAGATATGGCTAGATCTAAGGCCATTGGTACCTTTAAATTAGCTAAGTGGACTTTGCAGGAGCTCAACAAAATTAAATCAAAATCAGATGTTTGAAGGAGAGTCTAAAGAATGTTCGGAAAGGTTCGGTGCCATACATTCTTATTCAAAGAATTGTAGACCTTGAAGGTTCCTATCATGACTTTACATCTTTTTGTGATGAAAGATTTTCTACACTGGAAGCCAAGATTTTAGGTATAAAATATCAAAAAAAAATTGCAGGTGTGCCATATCTCTATGAAAAATAACGTAGAATTCTTGGAATTCCTTTTTAGAAAGATTAATGAGCTCAGGGAGGATCAAGTTTATTTCTCTGAGGTTATGGAGAAAGAGAATGCGGCCAGGGGAAAAGGTAAAAAAGCTGCTAAGGATGATGAAAAATGACCTATTGTCAAAGGGTCGGTTAATTGGAAGAAATCATTTGATGTTGAGAAGGAGCTATTAGATATGGTTGAAAATCATAGGAACTAGTAGATGGAGGTGGCCAACACTCTGAGTGGCTTGAACTAGCACCCGGTCTTTTTCTTTGTTGCTTTTTGTTTCCTGCTAGGTGTAGGTTTCTTTTAGGTTTTTTTTTGGTTTTTTGGTTGTTAGGTGCTAATGGTAGTTTCCTGTCATATTTTTAGGTCACCACCCACTCTGTTGTGGTTTTTGGCTGATGGGTTGTTGTTGGTGGTCTTTTGAATATCCTTTCATGTAATATTTTGTATCTTTTGTTGTAAAGGGTTTTGGGTTCCTTGAAAACCTCATTTTCCCTTATAATCAATATATGCTAATTTGATGCAATGCAAGCACATTACACAATGTACTTTAATTTTTGAGTAATTTATTTTTTAACCCTTTTTACTTTAGAATAGGTTTGGATAACAAGCCTAAAGGGCTGGGCTTATAATTTCTTCCATTTAATATGTTTTTTTTTTAATTTTCAACAGCATTCTTCAAATTCAATTCCATCAAAATTACTCAAGTTATAATTGTATTCAATATAATTGTTATGAAAATTTTGCGCGTCTTCTCATATTTCTAATCATGTATTTTTCTATTTGAAATATACTAACATGTTTATTGTTATTTTCTTTCACTAATAGTTTAATATTCGTCAAATACAAGTGTACTTATTTTTATTTATAACTTTTGATTCACTTATCAAAAAAATTCGATGCTTCATTATTTAAACAATTAAAAATGTATATTTTTTATTACTTTTGTGCAACTTATATGATGTGCATAACTAGAGATGCAATTTTTCAGGATACATCCACTTTGAAAAATCATATAAAAAAATAATTAGTAAAAAAATACACTTCTAGTATTTACTCTTAGCTATATTTTGACCAAGTAATTAAAAAAATTACTAAATGTAACAAAAAATAGAGAGGTGCACATTGAATATGTTATATTTTAGTCAAAAATATAATTATGTCTATGCACAATATTTTAAACTCTTAATATTAGACATTTAAAAAATGGTTGTTTAAAATCTAGATTCAAAGTACTGCAATTCTTTCTTATTTACAAAATTTGAGTGCATGAAATCATTCACTCAAATAGATTTTTAATTTTAGAAAAGAATGTGGCCACTTAAGTAATCCCCTTTTATCCCTTAAGTTGATGCACTTACTCAAATATCCTAGCATAAATAAATAATTTTTATATAACTATAAAGTAAAATATAATACATTTTATGTAAATAAAATAATTTAAGATTATATCTCTTGAATTTTTTTAGATATATATTAAAGATATCTATATCTTGGTATAAGGTCCAAATGAATATTTAAAGGTTATGAACATCTATTAGAACATGTAGAAAAATACTTTTGTTAGTGTTAACAAAAGTAAAATATTTTTTGGGTTGGGGCCCTAGTTCGGTTGGCTAAATCTTTCTTGCAGGAAGTTGGTCTTGAGGTTTAGTCTCCCCCACCCCCATGGCAACTTCCTGAGGTTTAGTCTCCCCCACCCCCGTGGTACCGGAGGGTATGTCACACCAGTGCTGCTAGTCACATTAAAAAGTTTACTTTCTACCAATGCATGTTTGATTAATTTGTGTTTTCTATTTGTAGTAAGAGAATTCTCTTAAATTTATTTTAAATATTAATCAAAATTTCAACAATTAAAATAAAGCTTCTAATTTTTTTTTCAAAGATAAGACAAACTCAAAAGAGTCTATCAACCCAATTAAGCAACAATATAGAGTGTATTTATTAAGAAAATAATTGAACTATCAACCCAAAATAGAAATATATGAACTAAAAAATAATGGTCCATGATCATTGATTATTTACAAGATTTTTCTCATAAAATTGTAATAATTTTTTTGAGTTTTTAAAAATAAGTTAAGTATATTTAAATAATATTAAGTATGATGTTAATAAACATTTGAGCTGAAATGAAGCTCTTATCTATTACATTCGATTTTAAAAAAAATTCAAACATAGAAAATTGAGATGAAAAAGGAGAATAAAAATAAGATTCTCACACCATTAGAATTTGGTTTTGATTGCTGGTATGCAAACACTTTAATAATATAGATAAAAATATTTGTAAAGGAACATTCCAAGAAAGTTCATACATTCTCCTTTTTTATAATTATAGAGTTAGAAACCCATCTATACATAGCAATATAATCTATTATGCTTCCTTTAGTTTCTTATTTCAACATCTCAAGTGTTGATTACATTATAGTCCCATTTCCAAAGAATTTTCCATGAGATAGAGTGTTCTTAATGTAAGAGGATGCTCAAAATATTAGTGATGTAAGGTATAGTAGTAGATGGTGAAGGGTTTCATGAAAGTTAAGTTGAAAATGAATATGTTCAAGTAGATGTAGAATGTGCATTATACTCTTGAAAGATAAATTGAAAAATAATTGGCTAGCCTTAGAAAATTTGGTTTGACTCCAAAATGCTAAGATGTAATGTGATCTGACTAAAAAATATTAAGAGAGCTAAACCACATGTTAACAATCATAACCCTTTGAAGGCCTGTTTAAGGGCCTAGTTCGGTTAATTCAACTATGAACCTGCTCAGGCCGGTAAGGTGGGAGAAACCATAGGAAGGGTGGTGGAAGGTAAATTTTGATTGGGCATCTAAAGGTAATCTAGGCCCTTCGGGCACTAGCAGTATTGTGCGGGATTGGAAGATAAATCTTCTGGATTTGGGGGCCATGAGGCTAAAGGAGGGAACAAATAATATAGCATAAGCATCAATAGTTCTATTAGCCATCAGAATAGCGAATAAAATTAGAGGAAAGAAAATTCACCTTGAAATGGTTTCGCTAATAATTATACAAGCATTAGTTAAAGGTGACACGAGTGCTTGGTTTTTGCAGGGGCTGATAAGGTGAATTAAGGAGGAGCTGACATTTTTTGAAGATTATAAAATAAGTCATGTCATACGTATGGGGAATGTTGATGCTGACACACTATCAAATTGGGCTCTCTCAATTAATGAAATATATTTAATGTGGTTTGAGGATTTACGAAGCATTGACCTGGAGGACAATTTGTGGCAGCCTTTAGGGAAAGGTGATTGCCTGTGCTGAATGCATGTTCAACATTTATGAATTATGGTTGGCAATCAGTGTGTCTTAATGAAACACATCTTATTGCCTCAGTCTATGTTCCTTTGGTGTCATTTTGCATTACACTTTGTCAGTAGTAGGTGTGTTGGTGGTGGAATTATTTCGGAGGATGGAGGCTAGCTTTTCACTTAATTCTCGTAGGAAGCTTGATCCATTCATAGGGAAGGTGACTATGAAATGGCTTCGAGGAATGTTTCAGTTCAAAGGTGCTTAGGTGGCACAAGTCATCCAGTTAATGTTGGGTGACACGTTTGATAGCCTTACCCATAGGTATCATACAAACATGGACATTTATTCCCTGGTTATGGCGTGGGGTTTGGAATTGGGTGACTCGATGGAGGTGGTGAGGAAGGTGATGCGAGAGCTGGTGCATAAGGACTTTCTGGGGGGTTTGGAGTCAATGCTAGCCAGAGCAATCCTAGGAGTGGGACTTGTCAAAGTCAAAGGAAAATTTGGTGGAGGACCAGAGATGGTTGGGCTAAATTATTTGTTCATCCGTTGGCTCGATGACCCAACCAAAGATAATTGGCGATGTGATGCGGAGAGAGGATGGAAGGCTTTGAAGGTGTGCATTGAATTGAACGCAGTTGAGGCAAACATCAACAATCTAAAAGACTATGCTAGAGAAGAAAAGTAGCTAGCCATGGGGTTATGCACATGACAAAAGACGAAGGAGAATCTGGATCTGATTCTGGCAGAGGAGGGTAGTGCTTCAAAAGTCTTAAATTAAGTCTGGTTATAGTCTGTGTTTTAAAAAAATAATCCTTTGAAAATTGACAGAGGGAATTTAGACAAGGAGTCCAAGAACACATGCTAATAATTATAATTATTGACTACTTTGAAGAAAGTTTAATCCAAATCCAAAATGTTTGGAAGCCAAACAAAGTTTATATAGCTCCAAAATGCTCAGAGAGCTAGATTAGATTTTGATAATCATAACCCTCTTAAAAAAAAAGTTAGATCATGAGTACCCTTTGTAAAGGGAAGTTAGACAAGGATTAGGTGAGCTTAGAAGTTAGACAAACTAGAGGAGCTAGAACTCATGTTAATAATAACTACTTTCTACAAATTGTGTGAGGGAATGAAATTGAAGAATGCAGATAGATAGAGGAAAGTTGAAAAAAAAGTAGGCTCCAACTATACACATGTTAATAATGATAACTTCACATATTGAATGAAAGAGGTTAAATAATGCAAGATGAAAAACATAAAGTAGAAAGTAGAAAGTTAATTTTGCTGTTGGCAAGCTCACATCAACAACTTCTTTCATGTTACTGGTAGCTCGCCAATTTCAAATGTTAGAATATGTCCTATGTGGAATCAACTGCCTCCTAGGATTGTCCAGATTGACCCCCTTAGTCCTAGGTTTTCCCCATTCTATTATTCCTCAGTATGATTTTTTGGTACATTATTTTATGGACCGCATTCATTATGCTAAATATTTTTTCAACTATTGATGCAGGCGAAGTAGCCAGATTTGGTGCTGGGCATGCTCCTATTCCTTTTCTGTTTGGGGAAATATTTGTCTTTTAGGTGCATAAATATATATATCTATTAAGGAAAAAACAAATTTGAAAGCAACTATTTTATTTATGCTTCCCTGTTAGCAATTTTTTTCTGAGAAATTGGTGAAAGCCCCATTTAGATGGTTGAAAGATTCTAGCGAAACACGTTCTTCCAATTTTGAGCTAAACAAAACGCATTTGCAAAAAACGCTTATAAAAACATTTTTAAACTGATGCAGTAAAGTCCATTTCAATTCTTCCCTCATGGTGGATTTAAAATAGATTTTTATGCCGTCCCTTAGAAATTCTTGCTTTCTTAGTATTTCTAACAAGTTTGTTTTGCTATGTGACTTTTTAGGATATTTCTAATTATTCAACTTATTAGAGTGATCAATTTTATCACATGGTGGAATGATTACTGGTTGTCAAAGAAAAATGCTGATCTCTGGTACGGCACAATTTCAATTCAATTCAGTTTTTCAGCTGTCTTTAAAACATTAGATATGGGTTGCTAAAATCAGTAATAAAATTTGATCTTCTTTTTCACTGTTGAGTGTCTGTCGTCTCATACCCATTTTAGTAGCCCTATTACAGTCAAGAACAAGCTATCTCCGAGTTAGTCAGAAATTACAAATTGGCAAATGAATTCTAAATCAGAAAAAATCCTCTAAAGTGAGATCATATTATTGCAAAAGGAGTTCTATGATTTGGAAGAATCCATCTTAATAATAAATCCAACAAAAGACAATCCGGTAAAGAAGAAAACTATATGACATAACTTTGCATGCCTGAAACAAAGTGAATTCTCAAATAAAGAAGAAAACTAGATTACATAACATTGCATGCATGAAACACAGAGCGGGTCTGCCAGTACAACAATTGGAGAAATATAATTATTTTGGGGGTTGTTGGCAAGGATCCAATTTTGGATGGAATGGAAGCACTTTTTTGATGTACAAAATATTTTAATGCAAGCTACATCTCCGTGAATTAAAACTGCATATGACAATGGACAATGTCTTCTGATTTATTCTAGAGAGACCTATGTGTTGTTTTGGCATCATAGTTTACTTATTATTTTTTCATACTTCAACATGCATATCATCCTCATTTGTGTAAGGAGGGAGGACACCCTATGTGTTATTTTGGCATCATAGTTTACTTATTGTTCTTCTGCATACTGTCAACATGCATATCATCCCCATTTGTGTGGGGAGGGCGGCACTTTTTTCCTACTCTAGACATGATATGAAACAAGCACAGCTATACTGTGATGGCCAATCAGAATTTAGCTTTTTAAGATTTATATGCATTTCTACTACAACGATAAACAATGAGACCTCTACATCAGAACAAGTACGCAACTGAAATATCGATGTTAGATCGATGTTGCAAACTCTTCGGCACGTGGCAGGGACTGTAGCTAGCGCAGCTCTTGTTATTGTTGCTTTTTCCAATACTTCCAATACCTTATTGTCTTGGCTCTAGTGGCCACATACTCAAGCCTTGATAATGAGTTCTTCATTACCTTATAATAATAATACTTTAGGCTAGATAGTAGGGCGCTTTCTTCCATGAATCAACTGTGGCTTGACGAGTGATTACTCCTACAGGAAAATATTCCAGATTCCAGAGAGGAATTACCGTCTCAAGATAAATAGTTGATATGAAAGGGATCCAGATTTAATAAACGGTGTGTATGTATAAAACTTGCTTGGTATCCATTCATGAACAATGTCAAAGGCATGTGCAGGTACAAAACATTCATGCAATATGAAACGATTAAACTATGAAGACTGAAACGATGGCAATGACAAACTTTGAGAATAGTATGTTCTGCGAGCTCTTTGATTTCCATCTATGAATAATGTGAAAGGCGTGTGAAATTCTGTTTTGCATGAAAAATTCCATGCAAGATGGTACAAGTTAACTATGAAGAGTGGAATTTTATTTTGCATGAAAAATTACATAACCATTACCAGTTATTTTTGTGCTTAACATCACTTAACATCTGTGACTTTGCTTTACAGCATTTCTGTTGATTGGAATGCTGTCACATGTACCTACAATTGATTATTACATTCCATAATACGAATTATGTTGAATTTATTAATTTTAAATAAAAAACTTGCAAACAACAAACTAGTACAATATTACTAACTCCTACTTTGTGTGGATGTAACTTTATTTTAATTTGTTTAAGAAAATCATGGATTTGTTAATTTATTTGGTTTTGCCTTTCTAAAGTTGTTTTAAACAATGAAAATATAAGAATGGTGATATGATGCAGTTTTTAATTTATTTTTAATAATTATGATGTAATTAATAATTTTAAATAATTTTAGTAAGTAAATTTTTGATATAAATAGACTTTTTTTTCTTTATAATTATTTACTTTTGAAGTAAGTGTAAATATCTAAGTATAAATCAATTTAGGTTAAATAATTATAATTAAGAATGATAAAATAATTACAAAATTGATTTTAGAAAATAAGTGTGATGTGAAAATACATATTTTGTTAATCAAATAATACATATCTTTTGTGAAATTTTTGGAATATACTTTGTCTTTGGTCTAAAAATGTGTTTTCCTTTATCAATAGAGTACGTATGCTCTTCTTTAATATATGGGGGTAGGTGGTTTTTAAGAATACTTTTAGAGTGTTTTCATTGTCTTGCAATGAGATGCGATCTCCCAGATCAAACCTTACAAATATGTAGAAAAATCAAAGATAGTAGGCAAGAACCCTGTAATGATGTATGCAGAATTATTACCCCTCTTAGTTCACCAATTCCAAATGCTTCTCTATGGATTCCTTTAATGTTATAAGATGAGAGAGGATGTGAGAGATGAGATATTGAACAAATGAATGCAAATGAATATCTTTGAATACTAGCACATAGAATCAAATGTTGCTAAACATGTACTCAATCAACTCAAGCAAAGAAAATAAAAGGGATCAATTAGTTAAAAAAATTGAATTTAAAAATGTAAGGGTCAATTGATAATAATGGGGTTTAAAATTAAAATTTGAATTTAAAAATGTAAGGGTCAATCGATAATAATGGGGTAAACCCTATGATTATAGAAATGATAGGCTAGGTGGACAAAGGGTCAAATCCAAATTAATAAAGTTTATATCTAAAGAAGTATATAGATAAGTGTAATAAATGCTCAATGCTCAAAAAAGATGAATGTATTGAAGTGTGTGGGTAAAATTAAAATCTTGTATCACATCTCAGTTACTAGAAACTACTTGGCGAAAGGGGTTCACCCAAAACCAAGTGATTATGACATGGAGCCTACGTGGCATAAGCTAATTAGTTTGAAGGTTTCATGAGAAAGTGATTCGACTAAGTATTTAAAAAAGAATAGGGTTCTACTTTGTAAAAAAAAAATAGCCCAAACCCTAGTAAATAGTCCATACTCCCAACAACCTTGTAAGATGACTAGGTTAGTAAATTTGGCTCATTCATCTTAGTGGCTTGATGTTTCCTTCATTTCACTCACTTTTATTTATCTATTTTTGTAGTAGTAGAAATTATTGAAGAGTAAACATGTATTTTAATATTTAAGTAAACATGTGAGAATCTAGAAAATATTACATGTATATATGTAATTTATAAACATAAAATACATAAAAATATAAACTACATTAAATGACATGAAATTATTCATTATAAAATATTAAGTAGGTACAAATGTTACATGTATATATGACTAGAAAATATGTAAATAACTTAAGTATCTTGGTAAATATAATCATGATCTTTTGTATCTTTTATTATCTCTAATTTTTTTTCATGATCTTCAATACACAAACTGCAATTTTGTTGGTCATGTCCTCTTTTTTGTAAAGTTCTCAAATTTAACATTTTCATGATCTTCAATAGATAACCTCTACTTTTCTTATCTCAAAACCATTTGAATGTGGTAAATATGTCTTAAGAGTTAAGAAAAATATCATTTGTGTTCAACCAAAACTTATTGGTAGCTATATTTTATATTCTTCATCTATGGGGCTCAATTTATTGTATGAACATTGATGCAACTAGGTGAAAATTAGGGGATTCATTATCTTGTACCCAACTATCTCGATCATTTTAGACTACACTATTATGGTGTAGCCTCTTAAGAGACTTACGTGTAAAAGATACATAACTATGACAAATTATTTCCTATTATCCATGGTACTTAAAAATATTCTATCTAAACCTACACCTTCATGTAGGGTCAATCAACAATAATATATATATATATTTTTTATTATTATTAATATCTTCAAACCATATGACCATGGCAATGATGTAGGAAATTTATAAAAATTGTCATTTACGTTCAAGAACTTGTCGAGAGGAATATTTTGTGTTTCCTATGTATTGAGTAAAAAATGTTTCACCGACACATCTAGGTGGGTTGGTGAGCACTAGGGAAGGTGTTCATTCATTTCCTAAGATACACAATCATTCTAGGCTAAAATATTATGACTTGGTATCTTAAGAAATTTAACTGCAAAAATTGCAAAACTATGAGTGATTGTTGCTTGGAATTCACGACACCTATTAATTTTTCTTTCTAAACCAATAGATTCGTCTATGGTCTCTTCATAATCTCTTTTGTTTTTTATTATCTCTAATTTTTTTGACTATGGAAATGATATATGGAAAGTTGCAAAAAATATTAGTTGTGTTCAACTAAAACTTGTCAAGAGCCATATCTTGTGTTCTTCATGTTGTAAAGTTGAACAAAATGTGAAATATCTTATTAGGGTGGGTGAATTTTAGTGGAGGAATTTCTTTCACCCCAGCTATCTCGATGATTCTAGGATACACTATTTTGGTGTACTCCCTTAAGAGCGCTAAGTTCCAAAAATTGCCAAACTACGATAGATTTTTTCTTGGAATTTGTGGAACCTAATAATGTTCCCTATAAACCTACATATTCATGGAGGGTACCTCTAATATCACCTCTCTCAAATTTTATTATCCCCAAACCATGCAAATGATTTTTGAAAAGTTTCAAAAAGCATAATTTTAACTCAACCCAAAGTTCTTAAGAGCCACTATTTTTTTTCATCTCATTAGGTTCAACCAAAGTTTGCTTGAACACATTGGTGTGAGTGGGTGAAAATTAGGAAATGCCTCTTTTTTACATCCTAACTATCTTTATGTTTTGTGCCACACTATTCCAAGTTAGTCTTATAAGAACCATAAGTGCAAAAGAATGTCAAACTACGATTGTTTGTTTCTAAAAAATTTGTGGCACCTATGAATGTTTTATCTTAACCTAAAAATTCATGTACATTAATTCCATAATAAACTATCCTAGTTTTTATTATCTTCAAAATATTTGATTATGGTGATGGTGTATAAAAATTTGTAAAAGGTGTCATTTTTGTTTAGCCTTGAAATTTGTCGGGAGCCATATTTTGTGTTTTTCATCTTGTGGGCATCAAGTAACTATGTGCAATTTTTGGTATAGTTGGGTGAAAATTTAAAGTGGAGGCCATGTTTTCAACCCAAAATTTATTGATTATTTTAGGCTACACTATTATGGTATAGTCCATTAAGATCCCTAGATGCAAAAATTATCAGACTATGAAAAACTATTTCTTTGAATCCATGATGCCTATGAATATTATATCTAAACCTACAGGTGGATATGGTGTCCCTCTATAGTTCCCTATCTTTATTTTAGTAAATAACACATTATTTGACCATTCTAATAGTGAATGGATTGTTAAAAAAAGTATAAGTTGAGAGAAGTGTAATCGTGGAAATAAGATTTTTCGCATTATGTGTTGTGGGGCCCAATCCACAATTCGACCATATCAATATGGGTGTGTCAATCCCTCAAAACACCTAGATTCTTGTTTTTTCATACTCGACCTAAGAATTTCCTCTTTATGACTATTAGAACACTAATCTTTATGTCTCTACAATAATCATATTTGGATTTTTTTATCATTTTTATAGACATAATGAAAAATGATCACTAGATCATGGTGTGCACTAACCTAGGATACCAAAATATTGCATCTCTCTTACATGTATTCATGGGATCTAATGATCTTGTGGTTTATTATGACTATTATAGCATTACAATGGACTATTATGTGGATTATGAGAAATGTTAACTTTTGAAAATTCTCATTTTTTTATATGAATATATCCATCATTATCTCTTTTAGTGATCTTCTATAAACCTTAAGAAAAAATTTCAACTTTATTTCATGGTGACTTCATGAGTTATAGGGTTCAAAATAGTATGCTAATAGTCTCATATGATTGTCATGGTTGAGTATGATAGTGGATAGTCCTAGGGTAGTAGTCAATAAACCCTTACTTTCTTACTCCTATATTTTACATTCATTCTCTTATATGGAATCAAGTGTTTAAACCAAATAAATATTCTCAAATTATTATAAGCCCTCAAGAACTCCATTAGAGCTTTGCCTTCAATGCTTGACCTCAAATATCTATCACCAAGAATGAATATCTAAATATAAATGAAGGAAACCCTTAAATATTTTTCTTCAATGCTTGATCTCAAATACCTATCACCAAAAATGAATAGCTAAATATAAAGGAAGGAAATCCTTTATTAATTCTAAGCATAGGGTTAGATAAAACCCAACAAAATTTCACATGCTCTAACCAATACAATGACATCACATGTGTTCATTCCATATCTAGGAAACTCAAACCAAGAAATTCAACATGAGTCACTCTTATAAAAGAATGCATCCAAAATAAAGAGATAATTAATGCCCCCCATTAGACTAATTTCATACTATTTTTAATAGAAAATAAGAATTTGTATTATAACACACATGATTAAAATGACATTATTGATTATTTTATAGATATAACCTTTATTGATATTACATGATGTAGATTTAAAATTTTATATTTTATCTAACGATTTTTTTCTATGCATGATGTGTGTAATTCCTCTTTGTATATCTATGAAAGTTGAAAATGCGAACAATTATAATATATAGTTTTTAGTTGGAAAAATAAAGTCTTGTGATGGAAAATATTGCTAAATACAAGAATTTCGTAATTAATTAATGAATAAATTAGCGAAAATAACAAGAAATATGAAGAAAAAATTAATATTAAAAGGAAAGAACATGAATTTCATGTTGGATATTTCATATTGGTTCATCTATAGAAGGACAGGTTTCCTTAGGGAGCCTACAACAAGATAAAATGTAAAAATAAATGATCATATAAAATACTAAAAAAAATTCTATCTAATATGTATTGTGCTAGTTGAAGGAGTAGAAATTTCTCCAATATTGAAAGTTTTTGAATTGTACAACTACTTGAAGGATATAAAAGTGAAGAAAATGATACAAATATAGATTTATATTTGGAGCAATAATGAATACAATAGTTACCAAAATATAATTGGATAAAGTTGAAGCAATAATTGACACTATATAATATAGAGGAAAAGGGGAAGAAAATACATAGAACATTTGGAAAAATGGAAAAGATAAGTAGTAGAAGAATCAACCTATATGAGTGCATCTGAAGTTTCTAAACATGAATAATTGTTCAAAAATAGAACAAAAAACTTGGTTGATAAACATGGTACTAATCCCTAAATTGTGGGTATATTGTAGTAACAAATGCACTCCTAGTGGTTTTGCACATTATATTACGATATAAGGTACAAGGGCATAATGCCTCTTGAGTTTGAGATTCCATCACTAAACATTTTTTATTGATATTATTTATGATTAAATATATATGAAACATCAATTATATGAGTTTGATAATTTTGATGATATATAAGAGAACATGCTAGATAATTTAAACTTTTACCAAAGATAATTAAGAAAGACACATAACAAGGAAAAATAATCATTGAACTTTGAAATTGGAGATCCAGTCCTTCAAATAAATATGAACATTCTAAATGATTAAAACATATAATATTTAATCTAATTATATTGGTTTGTTCATTAATACTTTTCAATATGTCATTGATGCATTTGACCCTTAATAGAAACTAGTGAAATATTTAGAGTTAGCATCATACAATTTAAATGATATTATTGTTGCATGTTATTTGCAAGGGGGTAGGTGGTTAGAGGTACTTTTCATTGATTATTTTTCTTCCTAATCCACCCTTTACCTTGTGAGCTTTATTTTTCTCTTCTTCCCATTTACAGGAATCTAACTTTATATGTGTTATTGCCTAATGAAAAGTAAAATAGATTGCTCAATAAGAACACATTCAATTTTTTTTTATTTGGTGTTAAGTGAGCTGAATAGCCTAACATTGTAATGTCCCTTCCTTAGGCGACTCAGACTATAGCAGAGGTTGGCCTACTATTAGGGTTCCTGTAGGTCAAAAAAATGGTTAGGGGACCCAACCGAGGGTTGTGGAGATTAGCTGGGGGCTTTACAAGTCTTTCAATTTTGAGTTCATTTGTTGAATCCAGGGATAATTTGGAAATATTAAAGTTTTATTTAATGGAATAGTAAAAATTGAATAGTAATAGAAAATTATAACATGAATAGTGAAAAGTTCCCCCGATCCTAGTAACTCAAAGTTATTTTAAAAAGCAACCCCTTCTTTTGATGAGGAAAGACCCTCAAGTTATTATTTTATTACTTTTTTATAAAAAAGCTCATGGAAGGTTATAAAGAAATATTTTGGGCTCACTTTTGGGCATTCTATTCTCATTTCAACAAAATAAAGGTCTCTTGAGGACAAAATCCATTGGAGGATAGTGAATTGGATGAAAACCCAATTCACAAAATAGGGAAATCTACCTCGGGTTTCCATTTGGACATCATTGGTCTTCATCGTAGGTTAATTTGCATTTAGAATTGATTGTAGCAATGGGTTCTCATAATATGATTGCAGATTGGGGTTGCTTATCAACAAATATCATCATTTCAGTGCATTCACCAACTGACTATACCATTTGGGTGTCTTTTTTAGTCAAACTCTAGTTGGAAATTAGGGTTTTCAGACCACTAAAGATAAAATTAAGTTTGGCCATTGTTGGCATGCCTATAGCTAGTTACTAAAGTTCATATTGGTCTTGTTTCAAGGTCTAGATTCGCCACACCAAGTTTATTTGGAGTTGTATTGTCAAAGGAAACCATCAAACTATCATCAAGTATTCTCTTGGCATGTTGGGAATATAAATATTTCATTTGTATAGGGTGTAATAGTGTTGTTACAGCTCTAATAACTTTATACCAGACCTATTATTATTGTAAATCAGACTTGATATAGTTTTAATAAAGATAACTTTTGAAGTGGAATTCATGTTATATGTTTATGGAATCTTCTTTATCATTTTTATACATATTCTTTTTAATTTGGCAACATTAAGAACTCCAAAAAGGATTCAAACAACACATACATGCTTAGAAATCAGTCTCATACTAGTTTACATGCCAACCATTTGATGAAATGTCAAATTTTCAAAACTGAGTTTTTTGGGTTATATCTAGAAAGGGATATTTTAGTGGTATCAAATCCACAATCCTGCCAGCTTGTTGGGTGAAATCTATTGGGTACACTACAATTTTGGTTGCCTCTCAGTTTGGATATCGAGTTACTTTCATGGCTAGAATTAAGGATGGAATATTGTTACCTACCTTCCTTCTTGCTCTACCAAAGAAGGAAACAACACCTAGTCTAGAGACAATAATGAAAGACCTTGAAAAAACACAATAGATCAATCATAAATTGTAGCATTTAGATGATTCAATTTCAAGGAAAAATGGAAACTCTAAGGTTTCTTCTTCAACTACAAGTACAAGTAAGAGACTTCATGCCATGTCAACACATGATGCAATTATGAGCAGCTACCATAAGTATTGCTCCCTTCCTAAAAAGATACAAGACATCCTTTCCTTTACACAATTTTTGGGTATATTGAATGAGGATGAAGATTAATTGAATTTTTGAAGTCCATATCAGCAGCGAAAAAAGAACAAAATATCAAAGGATAGTAAAGAAAGCATTAGGAAAGGTGAAGAGTTAAATGTGCAAGAACAAGAAAAGAAAGAAGATTTTTTTCAACCTACCTATAAGGATAATGAGGGAAAAATTAATTCATCATGTGAAGACGATAGCTTGGAGGAAGAAGAATCACATGGTTGTCATGTTGAGCACGAAGATCAGTCACTTGAGAAGGAGTCTTTATGTACCTTGACATCACATCCATTGGTTGATGATGATGGAACAACTTGTGGATCCTTGATCATCAAGAAAAATGAAGGAGAGATCATAATTCCTAGTGTTGTACAAGGTATGGTAGCCTATAATAACCTTGGCTCCCCTAATTTTATAGACATGTTTACAATAGAAGAGAATTTTATGAGGATGTTTGAGATTTATTGCATTGAAGAGCTATTCTTAGAGACTAGGAGGTCACCAAATGGGAAGATACTCCACTTTGACAATGTGTGGTTTGTCATAAACCTTACACCATGGAGTTGGTGGGAATATAAAAATAGAGCCACCGTAGAGATGGAAGCATCTAGCAGGTTTGGGACACCTAAACCAGCTAAGGAGACATATTATGTTCAGCTCGCTACTGCTCCTACACCAACACTTCTTGAAGAGTCACCCACTATGAAAAGAGAAGCAGGAGAAGACATCCAAGGAACCTTGGAAAGGTATGATTAGCATTCAGATTTTCCGAGTTTGAATAGCAATATAGTGTCCTCATCTGATTTTGAATCCAATGAAGATTGTGGAGATCATGATCCTAGTGATGCTAAGTGGGAAGATAAGTATGTGATCGAAAATTCATTTTGCCAATATCCTATATCAATATATGTAGAGAGGCATGATTCTATTGATATGATGCCAATTCACTCTTATCATGAAAATCCCTTGTTTGAATATGATGATGAACATGACGGTACAACTAAGATCTTGTATGAGGAAGGAAAGTCATATCATTCATGTCCCTTGATGAATTAGCTAAAGGTGAAGGAGGACATGATAATGGTAGCCTTATCCCATTTTGATCACATTTATAAGATGGTGGCAGATTTGTGGGGGGGAAATAGGCCCTAGGATCATGAAGTGTTGCAAGAAGCTTTGATCAAGAGGAAAGACAACAATGTGCACCTTCTTGTGGATAGAGATCACCTCTTTACACTTGCAACAAGGACAATGAAACAAAAGTTAACTTGAAACCATGATGCTCATACGTCTCTTCAGTTAGGAACACATTTAGTTGATGACCTTCCATCCATAAGGGAAGAGAGGATAAAGATCTATGAGGACTTCACACACAAGAATGTCGCTTCTTTCCCTTCACACATTGATGATCATGAGATGGCTGAGACACTACACTCAGTGATCCCATGTGAGGATCTAATAATTTTAGTTAGTGTGGAGATTGAGCATATGGAGGACAGAGATCACAATGCAATTAGAGCTACACATAACTACATTGATGGTAGTTTCGTAAAGAAAAGAAGATTGCATTATGAAGATTTTGAGGGATTTGATGTGACTATAGCACGTGGAATTACTATTCTTTGCAAGAAGAAAGTAAGTAATCTTAGCATTATCTTTGATGAGTATACCCTTTGTGATGAATTTTATGTACTTTATTTGAAGGGAAATGAAATTGTACTTGGTATGCAATGGCTACATTCTTTACAAAGGGTCGTCCAAGATTTACAAGAAATAGAGTTGTGTTTCATACATGATGGGCAACAAGTGATTATGAAATCCCTCAAGTATACCTTGTTTCATCAAATAGTAGCCGAATCAATGATAGCTTTGGGTCATGATGTGGTTCATGAAGACCTACCATTTGCATCTGAGTAGGCTTGTATTGAACTAGCATTTGATGGTAAGGATTTGAATGTTGAAATTGATAGAAAATTTAAGGATTGGCATTACATTATACCTGATCTGTTTGAGGACATCAATCCTATGGTTTTTCATTCTCATGAAATAGACATGCTAGCACCTTTGGATGATAGTTACTTGTGGTCTACTAATTATGGAATACAAAATTGGAGTGTTGGTTATGGTAATTATGTTGAAAAACATGGCACTACACAATCTGATTTTGTATATTAGACCTTTGAGGATGTGGAAAAGACACAAGAGAAGTGTAAAATTTGGATAGCAAGAGCAAGGAAAGCTAAGATAATTGTTGGTCAACCAAAAATCATCTTGAGATGGTAAAAGGAATTAGGCAATCGGCTTCATTTGATCATCATGGGCTAGCCATTGATGACATGCATGTGTGTGGCAATATAAATGGAGGTAATTCAGATCTGCAAGGTACATTGGTTCCTTTTGATAGGCTGGGTCAAACCATTGAGTTGACAATTTTATATTGGAAAGGATTCTATATGTAAGTATTTGGATTCTTGGATAGACTATTCTCCATGGTTTGATTGTGATTCTTCATTATTGGTATGGAGATGTGTTATTTCAGTTTTGATACAAGAGTGTTTCGAATAGTTTATAATGATGGAAATCACTATGTCTTTGTTGAGAATGGGTCTAATGATGGTTTCCTACCTCAATACACCTTGGAGGGAACATTTGATATCCTTTGGATGATACTATCAGATTGCATTCTAATGTTTTGATTTATGACAATGAACAAAGAAGGATGAATGCATTTGTGTTTGGTATCTACATATTCATGATTGAAACCTACATTACTATGGATGGGTTTGTTTCACCGTGAACACATGGAAGAGGACCAAGGATCTTGTGCTTCAATAGATTGGAGGTTGTCAGTGATTGGGATAACAAGTTTATGAGAATCTTTTGGTAGGAGTGATTTTGTTTAGCAAGTACATAGTTAACACCTAGCACCAGTTACCACCCTGAGATGGATGGACAGACAATGATAGTTAATAAGTGGGTTGAGGGTTACTTGTCTAACTACATTTCATGACAATAGAAGGGTTGGGTGCGATGGTTCTATTTGGGCAAGTATTATTATAATAATACATATCACAAGTCGATTGGTATGAATCCCATCCAAGCGTTGTATGGTTATGTTACCTTATCTTTTGTGGACTTGGCGTTCGGTGATAGCAGAGTGCCTAGCGCTTGGGATTGGTTATAAGACAGCTAGGATATCCTTAAGGAACTTTAGGATAATATCTAGTAGGCACAAAATTGGTAGAATATGTATGCAGGTCGACATTGAGTTGAGAGGACTTTTGAGGTCGGAGACATGGTTTTCTTGTGCCTACAACCTTACATAGAGAGTACACTTAAGAGGAGTGGGGCAGAGGAAATCAAGCCTCGATTTTATGGTCCATACAAAGTATTGAGGAGGATTGGAAAGTTCACATATGAGATTGAGATACCTCTTGAGAGTAAGATACATAATTTATTTCATGTGTCTTGTTTGAAGAAGGATTTGGGAAAACATGTTGTATATTAACCCATTTTTCCCCCACTGGATGAGGAGGGCCGATTAGTTTTGATACCTGCAAAGATTCTAGAAATGAGGGAGAGGAGGTTGCATAGCTGAGTGATCAAAGAGTATCTAGTATGATGGAGGATTTTCCATTGGAGAATGCCATGTGGGAAGGAGAGATGATACTTCAACATCTATATTTTCTATTGCTTGAGGGCAAGCAATCCCGAGAAGGGAGGATTGTAATATCTCTTCCTTAGGTGACTCAAACTATAGAGGAGGTTGGCATACTATTAGGGTTCCCATAGGTTAGCAGAATGGTTAGGGGACCCAATCGAGGGTTGTGAAGATTAGCTAGGAGCTTTATGAGTATTTCAGTTTGGAGTTTAGTTGTTGATTCCAGGGATAATTTGGAAATATTAAATTTTTCTTTAATGGAATATAGTAAAAGTGAATAGAAATAAAAAATTATAACATGAATAGTGAGAAGTTATCTCCATCCTAGTAACTCAATTTTTTTTTAAAAAGTGGCCCCTTCTTTTGATGAGGAAACACCCTCAAGTTATTATTTTATTTCTTTTTACAAAAAAGCTCATGAGAGGTTATAAAGAAATATGATGGGCTCATTTTTGGGAATTCTATTCCCCTTTTGAGAAAATAAAATTGCAATTTTAAGCTTTGGAAGAGGATTTCAATAGCATATAGGTCTTTTTAGGATGAAATCACTTGGAGGATAGTGAATTGGATGAAAACCCAGTTTACAAAACATGGAAATCTACCTAGGGTTTCCATTTGGGCATCATTGGTCTTCATCATAAGTTAATTTGCATTTAGAATTGATTGCACCAGTGGGTTATCAGAATATAATTATAGATTGGGGCTTCTTATCAGTAGATATCATCATTTCAGTGCATTCACCAATTGGTCGTACTATTTGGGTGTCATTTTTAGTCAAACCCTAGCTAGAAATTAGGGTTTCCAGACCACTAAGGAGAAAATATAGTTCATCCATTGTTGACATGCCTATAGCTAGTTACTAAAGTTCATATTGTTCTTGTTTCAAGGTCTGGATTAACCACATCAAGTTTATTAGGAGTTGTATTATCAAAGGAAACCATCAAACTATCATCGAGTATGTTCTTGGCATGTTGGGAATATAAATATTTCATCTGAATGGGGTGTAATAGTGTTGTTATAGCTCTAATAACTTTATATCACACCTATCATTACTGTAAATCAGACCTGATATACTTTTAATAAAGGCAACGTTTGAAGTGGAATTCATGTTATATGTTTGTGCAATGTTATTTATCATTTGTGTACATTTTCTTTATAATTTGGAAACATTAAGCACTCCAACAAGGCTTCAAACAACACATACATGCTCAGAATTTAGTGTCAGACCAAATTACACTCCAACCATTTGACAAAATGTCAAATTTTCAAAATTGAGTTTTTTGGTTATATCTAGCAAGGGATATTTTAAACATTGACAAAAGACCATGTGGTGGGAAGAACGTGCAACCCAAAGTTGGCGAGTGAAGACACTATGGAGTGGAGAAAGAGGAAGGGCAACATGCAAAGGAGGCAGAATCAATGAAGAGAGGGAAAGGAAGCTTGATGAGGGTGAAAAAGATGAGACTATTATGAGAGGAAATAGTTAGAAGAGGTGTTAGGGGATATCTTGCAAAAATGAGAATATATGTTAGAATTTAAAGTTGTAGAGGTAATGCCACTAATTGGGAAGGATGGTGAGGATTCCATGCTTGAAGAGAGGATGACACATGTGATGAATTATCCATGGTACTGAATTGCTGGTGGTGAATTTTCTATGAGATGAATTTATCATGTGTGGTGAATGGTTGGTGGTGAATTTTCCAAGAGCCAAAATAGTGAATTAGGTATTTAGAAATAATATTTCCTTAATTTTTAAAATATTATAAAAACCATCTCAAATTTTCAAAAAATTATATCCATAACATAAACTCACATTTAGATGCAAACTAGGTGGCTCTATGCTAAATAATATATCTATAACATAAATTCAAATTTAGATGCAAACAAGGTAGCCCTATGCTAAAACTAATTTCTCTTAATGAAAATAAACTTATCCCTTAGACTACAAATTTATAAAAATATATCCAATTACTTAAAAATATTGAATATATCTTTTATAATCTCTTCATCACTTTTTATCAACATCTTCAATAAGTTTGAAAAATAAAATCATTCTAAGGATTTTCAATGAAATATTGAAAATAATAGTAAGAGAGAAGAAATCCTTCATTGATTTTGATCCTATTTCTAACTCAAAGAGATAAATTAGTATTTTAAATATTTAAAAAATTGATTAGTGGTTCCATTCTCTAAGAGGACTCAAATTTGACTTGCAAGACCCAAACATGGCTCCTACAATCTAGAAACATATCATCAAAAAGTCAAGTAAACATGAAAAATAATTTAGTGCACAAGGAAAAGAGATTTAATTTCCTTACTCAATTTCATGGACTAGGGAAAGAAGAATAAAATATGGATATTATTTGGCTTTAGAGAATGATAGAAACAAGAAGATATTTGAAGTTAAGATTAGAGAAGTTAATAAAAAACTATCCCAACCAATAACATTGAAGGAGTAAATGAATTATAAATAGTATAAGTATAAATATAGGATAAATTTTAGAGGTTCTTGATTCTACAACCTTCACGAGTAAGGGTTTTGATCACTTGTGCATCAAGAAAAGAAGAGAGAAGCAATTAGACACCCTACTTGGGTATGTCACAAGTATTGGTCTAGAAACAAGAAGTTATTAATTCAATTCCATATACACAAACATGTGCTCCCTACAAATTTAAGCTAGTCAAATTAGTCTTTGTTTTGAGTATCCTATGCATTACACTAAACTTCATGAACTACATACAAATGTATAGGGAAATAAATTTAAGGATATTATAATCTATGAGGATGTTTTGTGATATATAGAAAACTAATAGTGGAGAGCAGAGCTCAATAAGTTTTATTTTTATAAATGATGTCGAATATATTAGTGTATAATAGTGGCTATAATAGTTCTTTCCTTGATGAGGTTTTTCCTTTATTCAATTGCACTTGAACCCATTGGAATGACAATAACATTTCCTTTATTTAAAATATGTCTAGTTGAGGTGACATGCCAAATCTTGCATAATGAATTAGATGGGTGTGTCTAGTGGCCCTATGTGTGATTTTCACGTTTGTAATGCATAGAAAATATAAGTCCTACACTTTTGTCAAGAGTATAAATAAAAAATTTATTGTGAAAATAATAATGTTTGAATTTGTGTACCTTATCAACACCCAAATAAAATTGTATAATTTATTTTGAGGGTTGCTATGTAAAACAACATGTCTAATACTTAAGTTGGAAATGAAATTCTAATAACATTTATTTTGTGGTAGTATAAATAAGGTGAAATATAACCCATTATATAAAATATTCAATTTATTATTTTAGTGGCCTCTTAATTATATGTATTACTCTTTGCAAGATCTTAGATTGACCATGTCCAATTTTTCATAGACACAAAGGGATCTAAGCATTGAATATGATGATAGTGGTTCCTAGAGATTATCACGTGATAGAGAGGGAAGATAAGGTTGATATTCATATTATTTTATAGACCTTGATACTAGTGTCTTTTGTGATAAAATGCTAGGTCTTCTAGCTAGATACTATTTATATCAAAAAAAGGTCAAATTCGAGTAGAAATCACATCTAATTAAATTTTATTTTATTCATAGGTAAATTTCTAGTAATGTAACAATATTTCATGAATGAGTTAACTTAATTCATATCTATGTGTGGTATAGGTATTTGTAACTATATGAGAACATGGGAGGAATAATAAGTATATTTTTAATTTATTTTGGGATTTTTAATGCTAGTTGTATATTGGTGAAGCGAATAATTATAAAAAAAATTCTAAGATGAAGATTCCATTATAATATCATTGTGTGAATGTGTGATATGTGGTTATTGTCACATACATATTTATAATGAATTGTATCTCAAGTAATAATTTAGTAAATATATGAATTAATTATCTCATGTAAGATAACATTTGAAGGAATCCATCAAAACTTCCTTATCAATGATTAAAATCTACATCATGTATAGGTTGACTATCTATAAAATTATCTCATGTGTGACCAATACTAAAGAAAATATTGGTTGATAGTATTCTCCTTGAATAAATTCACACTTTAATTTTCTTGTACAAATTGATATACTAGTATTTGTTGAACCTATGATGATATTGTTTTCTTTATAAGTTCTTTGTTAGTGTTTTCTACAAGTATGGGGATAATTTTTTTTGGAGAGAGTGTGGGTTTTTGTTCTTGTTTGATCTAATAGCCTGATTGCTAATGCCAACTCTTTTTGAAGAGAATTATTAGACTTAGACTATATTGAAATAATCTAATATCCACTTTATTATATGATTTAAATGACTTATAAGTAGCCTATGTAATATGTTAATTACATCATTCCCCACTGGTTATTCAAGTGCACCATGGATTGTAGTAGGCCCCTATTTATACTTGTTAACTATGCACATGCCAATGATCCTTATATTATCTCACAACATGGTAAAATCTTAACATTTACAAGGGTTTTTAATAATTTATGCTCATAGTGATAGAAATATTGGATATTGTTGATATGTGGTTGTCATTGATGTCAAAACTATTGGAATTAATATCTTTAAGCCTATATATGTCGAGGATATTGAGAAAATTGTAATAAAATAAGTTACAGACTATCGGTGATGCAATGAAGTTCAATATGATGGCTAGCTCAATATATTGATGATGAGAAGTTGCATATTAAAGAGTTTGTTGTCAAGTATATCTAGTTTATCCACATGAATTTTTAAAGGTTTGCATGAAGGTTTGATTAAGTTATGAGTATCTATGTTTCGACAGATGTTTTGTTGCTTTAGTTGGTGTTCCAGAAAGAAGATGTTGTGATTCTAATAATTTGAGTTGTTGCGGATGCTTCTGCGGTGATTCATGATTCTTGTGGATGTTACTAGATCATTCTCTATTCATGTTGTTGGTTCGCATTGATTGTTGTACTCACGATTGGTGATTTTCTTTTGGGAGTTCATTTTTTTCATGATCATGACCAATAGGGTCATTGTAGCATGTTGTGGATCTTCGAGGCTAATCATTTAAGGTGTTTCATGTTCAAGACATGTTGTTCTGGGTCTCTACTATGTTTTGGCCGGCTGTATTTGATTCACATTCATGAATTGTTTATTAATTTGGGCTGACAATTTATACACATTCTATATTTTTTTGGGTCGACATGTAGTTGATATTATCCTTAGATGCGGACATATATGTTCGATTTATTTGAGGAGATTGGAATGCAAGGTGTGAGATGTGTGAGTTTTGTGTGTGAATAATGTTCTAATATTTCAAATGTAGAAGTAAAGTGTGAAGGAGACTGAGCAGAATAAAGTGTTCATGTGCTTAACCGAAACAATAATTAGGCATTAGCAGATGCTATTTTCTCAGTTCAAATCTTCAGATGTAATCTGAATGTGACTATAAGATAGTGAGTCTTCCTTTGGGCAGTAAGCCTTTTTGTATTTGAGCAATGAGCTCTAGGTAGTGTGCCTGAATGCATGTGCATTCCCCATTTACTATAATTTTAATAGAGTATAATCTTGTGGATTAACCTCCACAGTGGTTTTTCTCCTAAGAGGGTTTCCATGCAAAAATCTTGGTTCTATGTATATTTTTGATGTGGTGATGGTTTATGCTTTGATGTTTATTTATCATATCTAAGAATAAGTTTAATAAATATAATTTATGTGACAACTGATTCACCCCCCTCTCAGTTGTCTGCCCTTGCGTTGCCAACAATTTGTATCAGAGCAGGTTCCTCTAGATAAGCTTGATCACTTGAGGTGATCTGAGATGACAACATATAAGAAGGATAGTCCAATATTTGATGGAACAAACTATTATTTGTGGAAGATTCGAATGGAGTGTCATCTGAGATGCATTGGTGAACCTTACTAGACAATTACAAAGAATATTTATATCATCCCACAAAATTGTCCTTCTACTCCAAGTGAGATTAAGGAAGCCGAGTACAATATCAGGGTTAAGGAAGCATTGTTGAGTGCTCTAACTAATTCTGAGATGATAAATGTAATGGAGCTGAGGATTGCTTATGAGATCTGGAAAAAGTTGGAAACCTTGTATGAAGGTGATACACGTGAATATTGCTAAGCTGCAAAGCTTGAAAGGGAAATATGAAACATTGAGAATGGGTAAATATGAGATCACTTCTTTTATGTAGAGATTGAATGAAATGTGTGTAGTATTAGGTGTGCTGGTGGAACATTGGAAGAATCAAAGATTGTTGCTAAAGTGATTAGATACTTGCTTGCTGCATACAAACACAAAGCTCCTGCTATTGAGGAGATCCAAACTATGACAAATGTAACTAGAGACATGTTGATTGGTAAGCTTGTTGCTTTTGAATTAAGTGAGTTTGGTGAGTCTCTTTCTAAGACAAAATCTACATTCAAAGCTATTGTCTCTGGAAAAGCTAAGAAAAACTATGATTCGAGAGAAAGTTCTTCTAGAAAAATGTCCAAGTATGAGCAAGAAATCAGAGAGATCGAGGAAGAAGAGAGAAAACTAGATGAGCTTGAAGCACTTCTTGTCAAGAGGGTAGCCAAACGAGAAGGTAAGTATAAAGGGAAATTTCCTCTTAAATAGTTTTCTTGCAATAATATAGGTCATTTTGCCTTAAGGTGTCTTGAAAGAGTTCCTAATCTAAGATCTAACAAGTCTAGATTCCAAAGAAATTGTTTTTATGTTGTTGATGAAGGTGTGATAGATGATGAATCTGATAAAGAGAATGTAAGTGAGGATGATTTTTTTTTTATTGCTATCAAGGAAAATAATCCAGTACCTACTGAATCTACTATTTGTATGAATGTGGAGAAATATCTAGCTACTAGATTTGAAGAAAAAGATGAATGGATGATTGATAGTGGATGTTCTCATCACATGACAGGTGATAAAAGTAAATTTATGAGCTTAGAAAAGTATGATGGTGGTGTTGTAAGATTTGGTGATGACAAAGTTGATGCAATCCATGGCAGAGGATCCATTTCTTGTGATGGTAAGCATAATACTGATGATGTCCTATATGTGGAAGGTTTTTAGCATAATCTCTTGAGTGTTGGACAGATGGTTGACAAGGGATATAATTTTCAATTCAAGGATGGAAAGTGTAAAATATTGGGAAGTTCTAGAAATTTGATTGCATCTGGTACAAAAACAAAAGGTAATATCTTTCACCTAAGTACTACTAGTAAAAGTTGTATGATTTCTCAAGTTGATGAAAGTTGGTTGTGGCATAAGAGATTGTGTTAAGTAACATTTGGCAATATTATCAAGATAAGTTCTTCTTCGATAGTGAGAGACCTTCCTAAGTTGATGAAACCTACTAATACTATATGCAAGGAATGTAAGTTAGAGAAGAAAACTAGAATGTCATTCTAAAGAAAACAACATTGTTTAAATGAAATATTGGAGCTTGTGCATACTGATTTGTGTGGTCCTTCTAGAGTCACAAGTTTACAAGGAGAAATGTATTTTATGTTACTTATTGATGATTATTCTAGATTGATGTGGGTTACTTTCCTAAGGTAAAAATCTGAAGCTCTAGAGAAATTCAAGAATTTTATGGCTATGGTTGAGACAAAGACATGTCTGAGATCAGATAGAGGTGGTGAATTCAATTCTGGTGAGTTTAATTATTTCTATGAAGAGCATGGAATACAAAGACAATTATCTGCCCCATGAACCCCTCAGCAAAATGGAGTTATGGAAAGGAAGAACATGACAATTCAAGAAGCTGCTAGGACTATGATGCTGGAAGGAAATGTTCCTCATATCTACTGGAGAGAAGTTGTGAGTACTTCCATTTACATTCTCAATCAGGTACATGTCAAAGGTGATACTGGTATGAATCCTTATGAGCTATGGTTTGGTCATAAGCCTATTGTTAGATAGTTCAAAATATTTGGGAGTAAATTCTATATCAAAATAGATAAAGATATAGGAAAATTTGATGCGAGAAGTGATGAAGGAATATTTCTTGGTTATTATACTAAAAGTAAAGCCTATCGATGCTACAATAAGAGATTGAGGAAAGTAGTTGAAAGTGCTAGTGTCAAGGTTGAGAAGACATATTTAGACCATCCAAAACCTGTGAATATGAATCAGACAATTAGAATGATAGTTCAGATAAAGGAAAGAAAGTCTAGACTCTAAATCAAGTTCAAATCATTCTAGTGAATCAGGAAAATAAAGAGGAAGGAGCTAGTGAAAGTGCAGAAGTAAGATCGCAAGAGCCTAAGACTCCAAGGTATGTAAGAATAAATCATTCAAAAGATCAGATTATAGGTCATAAGAACAAAGGTGTTTAGACTAGGAGAAGAATTGCAGAAGAGTACTAATTGATCTCAAAGATTGAGCTTAATAATGTTAATGAATCATGCAAATGTGAGCATTGGGTGGAAGCAATGAAAGAAGAACTACTAAAAATTGAGAAGAATGATACATGGATTCTTGTTCCTAGACCTAAGGACAAAAATGTAATTGGAACTAAATGGGTCTTTCAGAATGAACTGAATGAGCATGGTGAAGTCAGAAACAACATAAGACTGGTGTGTAAAGGATATTCTCAGATGGAAGGAATTGAATTTGATTAAAAAATTTCTCATGTTGCTAGGATTGAAGCTGTGAGACTATTTATTGCTTATGCTACTTACACAAATTTCAAGGTTTATCAGATGGATATCAAGTCAACATTTCTAAATGGTGAAGTGAATGAAGAAGTGTATATTGAGCAACCTAATGGATTTAAATTGATTGATCAAGGAGATATGGTTTGTCGGTTGAAGAAATAATTGTATGGAATTAAACAAGCCCCAAGAGCATGGTAGGATAGATTGGACAAGTATTTTTTGAATCTTGGATTTAAAAAAGGTATTGCTAATAGTAAATTGTATTTTAAGATTGATCATGGTAAAGATTTTACTATCGAAGTCTTTATTGATGATATCATTTTTGGAGGATATGATAGTTTATGCATGAAGTTTGTTGACCAGATGCAGTATGAGTTTGAGATGTATATGATTGGAAAAATGAAATTATTTTTGGGATTACAAATTGCTCAGGGAGATAAAGGGATCTTTATATCTCGGTCCAAGTATGTGAAGGAACTACTAAAGAAGTTTGCTATGGAAGATTCAAAGCTAGTTGGTACACCTATGGTGACCCAATGTAAGTTGACTCAAGATGATGATTCTCCCAAAAAAAATTAGACTAGATACAAATCCATGATTGGTGGATTGCTCTATTTGACTCAAAATAGACCTAATATCATGGATTTTGTATGCATTGTTGCAAGATTTCAAGCTGATCCTAAGGAATCTCATGTGACAGTTGTGAAGAGGATTTTTAGGTACTTGAAGGGAATAGTAAATTTTGGCCTATGGTATCCTAAAGAAGATGACCTTACTTTGTGTTCTTTACTAATGCTCACTGGGTAGGATATGTGAATGATAGAAAGAGTACTAGTGGTGGTGCATTTTTCTTCGGAAAGAAGTTGATTTCATGGTTAAGTAAGAAGCAGAATGCCACTTCTTTATCTATTGTAGAGGCAAAATACATTGTTGCTGCTAACAATTCTACTCAAGTATTGTGGATGAAGTAGATGTTAAAAGATATTAGAGTTGTCTATGATGAACCTATTATTATATTATGTGATAATTGAAGTGCTATTAACATTTCTAAGAATTTGGTGCTGCATTCAAAAACCAAGAATATATCTATCAATTTTCACTTTTTGCGAGAGAAAGCGAGTGAAAAGGAAGTCATATTGGAGTATGTGCCTACTAAGGAACATATTGTAGCTATCTTTACCAAGCCCTTGCCTAATGATACTTTTGATTATATCAGAGGGAAGCTAGGGGTGATTACCCCTCCTAATCAGAATTAAGATGCAATGACTTGCATCAGTCTATGTATTTCATATTCATATCTTGTGATCCAAATTGATGTTGTCGTGGTTGCTACTCAAGGGGAGTAGTCAGATGTTCAAAAATGTGGTTCTGAGCTTGTGTGTACCTCTATCATTGATGTCAAAGGGGGGGATGAGTCTTGTGAAAAACTGTGAAAGAGTTAAGGAGAAAAGAGTCAAAATCTAAGGGGGAGAAAGTGCTAATTGAAAGTTGTGTTGATGGTGTTTTTCACATCATGTGTCACCATCATTGCCAAAGGGGGAGATTGTTGGATATTGTTGATATGTGGTTTTCATTGATATTAACACTATGGGCATTAATTTCTTTAAGGTTGTATATGTTGAGGATATTAATAAAATTGTAATAAAATAAGTTACAGACCTTGTCTGTGATGCAGTGAAGTTTAGTATGATGGCTACCTCAGTATATTGATGATGAGAAACTATAGATTAAAGGGTTTGTTGTCAAGTATATCTATTTTATCCACATTAAGTTTAAGAGGTTCTCATGAAGAATTGATTAAGTTATGAATATCTATCTTCAAACAGTTGTTTTGTTGCTTTAGTTGGTGTTCCTAAAAGAAGATGTTGTGATCCTAGTAATCTGAGTTTTTGCGGATTCTTCTGTGGTGATTCATGATGCTTGTGGATTTTTCTAGATTGTGCTCTATCTGTATTGTTGGTTCACATTGATTTTTGTGCTCACAATTGGTGATTTTCTTTTGGGAGTTCATGTTTTTCATGATCATGGCTAATAGGGTGATTGTAGCATGTTGTGAATCTTTGAGGCTAATTGTTTAATGTATTTCATATTTAAGACATCTTTTGGATCCATACTATGTTTTGGTCAACGCTATTCAAGTCGTGTTGATAAATTGTTTATTAATTTGGGCCAACTGTTTGTACACATTCTATATTTTGTTGGGCTGACATGTAGTTGATATTATCCTTAGATGAGGATATATATGTTTGATTTCTTTGAGGAGATTGGTATGCAAGGTTCATGATATGTGAGTGCTATGTGAAAATAATGTTCTAATCTTTCAAAGGTAGAAGTAAAGTGTGAAGGAGAGTGAGCAGAATAAATTATTGATGTGCTTAACCGAAACTATAATCGGGCATTAGAAGATGCTATTTTCTTAGTTCAAATCTTCATATGTAATTTGAATGTGACTATAAGAAAGCGAGTCTTCCTTTGGGCAGTAATCCTTTTTGTATTTGAGCAGTGAGCTCTAGGCAGTGTTCCTGAATGCATGTGCATTCCCCATTTACTATACTTTTAACACATGGGTATGTGTAGGATCATGATGGGCCAAAAAGTGGCAATATGTAAGTGAGATGATGGACCATGTGGCTGACGAATTTTATTTTAACCCAAAATTGATGAAACAAAAAGGGTTTTTAAAGGAGATTCTTAGATTTCCACCAATATAAATTATGCTTTACTTTGAATTTAATAAATTATTATTATTCATTTTCTATTTGAATTACGACTAAAGTCTTGATTGATAGGCTGACTGAAAAACATCTATAGATTTCAAAGGATATCACATTTTTTGAATTTGAAACATGTGTCATATTCTATGCTTCATATACTATAGGATTAAAAAAAAAGAATTGAATTTCATTAAGTTTTGACCAAGTTAAGGTGGTCAAACGTACAAGTTTTTATATTTTTTAAAAGTTGTAATAAAAAAATAATAATTAATTTATTACTTGGAAAAAAATTACAAAAAAATATGCATCACATCAAGACATGAGTCTTCTACTTATATCTTAAATATTATAAAAAAATATTATCATTTTATTATGGTTAGGGTGGTCAGACACACACCTACTTCTTATTTTTTCCCTGAAATTTAAGTACTACTGCACTGAAATTTCAAATTTTCACCAAATAGAATTTTTTTAAATAAAAATAAACCTAGTAGTTTAGAAACTAAATTTAATTTGCAACAGATTCTATTCTTACATATTTTTTAAATAATATAGTTAACTTATTCAAATTTTTACGTCGAGCTGCCTAATTCTGTTTTTTCATAATTTTATTGCCACTTAAGGGCTTGTTTTTTCCATGATGATCCTACACATGCCTAGAGTATAATCTTGTGGATTAACCTCCACCATGATTTTTCCCCTAACATGGTTTCCACATAAAAATCTTGTTGTTATGTATAATTTTGATGTGGTGATGATTTATGCTTTGATGCTTATTTATCAAATCTGAGAATAAGTTTAATAAATATAATTTATGTGACAACTAATTCACCCCCCCTCTCAGTTGTTTGCCCTTGTGTTTCCAACAAGAACAATCATTTTAACTAGAATATGATATAACTATTCATGCAATCACATGATGCTCACTTTATAATTTCAATTAGGAGTGCACTATGATTGAAATTAATTTATGCTAGCTATACTAGGCACTCTTCCCTTTATCTTGTTAATTTATAAAATATAATTAATTATGGCATCAAAGGAGAAACATATCAACCTCTGTAACTCCTATGAGGTGTTAGCCTTTATAGGCTCATATTGATGCACCATTAGTTAGTCATATCCATGTAACCTCATGCTGAGATACATTATGTATTTGTAAGTTTCTAGTAATTTCATTAGATGGTAGAACCGTATGATATTTAGATATAATAGAGAATTGTGTAGCTTGCATGACCTCTTAAGTTTTGAGGGTTCTCAAATGTTTGGGTTTATACCATGTATTAAAAAGAATTGTTAGAGCATCCTATAACCTCTTATTACACCATTGGCTAGTGTTTCTAAGGTAGACAAGTGGTAGTTCGTATATTATTGATTATATGTTTCTTACATTACCATATCCCCATAATTTAAAATCCTCCTATTATGTGATTATCAATCTCAATAGGTAAGAGAAATTTTTATCACACATAACATGCTAGTTTTATGTAATGAAAGAAAATTACTTATAAGCGAGATCGATGATGGGCAGGAGTGATCATGGGTGCGGTCACGGGTGTGGTCACGGGTGGGAGAATTTGAATTTTGAATTTCAAAGCAAAGGTAGTGGATCTAGGAGTGAAGCAAGGTCGAATCAGGAGATGGATTCGAGTCGGAAGCAAGGTAAGGATGATCAGGATGAGGTGGATTCTGGTGCAAAAATACAGGTGGACCCTGGGGGAACTGAAATTCTAGCTGTTGTCTCTGTTTCTTCTCCCACTGATAAAACCGATAAGGTTTGTGGGGATGTGGGGACCACTGGCGGTCTTGGAGGCAACTGCAAAACCTGGACCTCGCTTTTCGGGGTAAAACCTAATGGAAAGTCGCCCTTCCCTCCGGTGCTAAATATCTCTTCCCCTGCTGGAGGTAAGTTTGCTATTTCGATCCCTGATTTGATTATAGATCATAACATTGCCTTAATGGAACAAACTTTGGTTGGAAAGTTTATGGGTCCTAGACCAGATATCAAAGTTGTTAGGGATTTTGTTAAAAATAAATGGAGAACCAGTGGGAAAATCTCTGTTGCTGCTCTTCCTAAGGGTTTTTTCGCTTTTGAGTTCACCTGCAAAGAGGACATTATGGTTATGAGAGGTGGTGGTCCCTAGGTGATAGGAAAATCGTCCTTGGCTCTTAAGAAATGGTCTTCCCATTTGGATCTATTGGACTCTATTTTTGAGAATGTTCCAGTCTGGGTCAGACTTCCTGGCTTGCCTCTGGAATACTGGAGCGAAGATGTCTTCTTGGGTATTGCTAGTTCTTTCGGTGAGCTCCTCTCGATTGACACAATGACAGCTGCTAGAAAGAGACTGTTCTTTGCAAGGATCTGTGTGGGGGTCCCTCAGGAAGTTGATCTACCCTCATCGATTGAGATAAAGTCGAAGTTGGGCTCCTTGGAACAGAGCATAGAATTTGAAACAATCCCTTTTGCTTGCTTCAAGTGTAGGAAATTTGGACACTGGGCAAAAAAATGCCCTCTTAATGGTGCCTTTGAGAAAGGCAAGCCAGCTGAATAGGGGAAAAAAGAATGGAAAAAAAAGAAGAATGACTTTGGAGAAGGAAGTAGGGAGAATAAAGAATAGGAGCTGGTGGTGGAAGCTGATAACCTGATAGTTACTGCAGAGACTGAAGTGGGTTTGGAGGACAAAGGTGAGATCCCTTTAGAGCCTCATAATCCAGAAGTTCCCATGGTTAGAGATTTTATTGAGGACACCCAAGTTGAGAAAGGAGATTGCATCTTGTCTCCTTCCTTTTCCCAAAGGACTGTCCCTTCTGATAGAAATGACGAGTTTCCGGGTTTGGAGGATATTCCCAGTGCTGGATTATCCTTGGTCTTGAACATTCCACCTCTCCCTTTGTTTGCTGGCTCTCCACCCCCTTTGGGTGTGGAACATCCTTTGGAGACCAGTTTGGTAATTGGGATTGTTGAAGCCCTTGTTAATCAGGATCATTTAGAAAACCTATCCAGTAATGCTTTATGTTGTCAGGAGAATGGAAATATGGATACTCTACCTTGGGAACAAAGATTACCAAATGATAAGGATTGGGAATCCAGTAGAGAAACGGATAGTCAAGAAGAGACTGATAAAGAAGAGAATATATTAAAGAAGAAGAATGGAAAAAACAAGCAAGGGAAGACCCCAAGCAACATCTCAACCAGATCAAGAGGCAAGGTTGATTGTGGTGCACCAAAAAACTCAAAAGGCAATAAGTCTTTGAAAAAGAAAAGAGAGTTGAATAGCTTTCAGGAAATAGCGGATGGCTCTCAGAAAACCATCCCGGAGTGTCTTAACTCCCTAGTAAATAATGAAGATTATGTCCTAGAATATTAGGGATCTCAATAGCCCCCACAAGCAAGATGTTTTACGCAACTTTGTTAGAGATCACAAACCAGATATTCTTTTGATTCAGGAAACTAAAATGCCTAAGGAGAAAATTGAAAAATTGAAACTCTTTCAATACTACTGTAACCAGGGTAATAATTCTAATGGTGCCTTGGGTGGCATTGCTACTTACTGGAATTACCACATCATCAAGGGGGATCCAATTTTGGAAGTTCCAAATCACATAGTTACTAGATTCACTCATTTAAGAGATAACTTCAGCTGGATTCAAATGAACATTTATGCTCCTAATGGTAAAGGTTTGAGGAAATCGTTTTGGTTGGATCTAGCTTCCATTAGAAGAATTTTTGATAAAGAAGTTTGGATTGTTATGGGGGACTTCAATACTCCCTTAATGAATGGCGAGAAATTTGGGGGATCCCAGATTAACCTGGAAAGTAAGGAGGACCTTCAGAATTTTATTGATACTCAAGGGCTAATAGATCTGGACCTTCATGGAGCTGCTCACCTGGTCTAATTGCAGAAAGGGGACAGACCTTATACAGGTCAAACTTGATAGAGCTCTGATCTCTAATCATTGGTATTTTGACTACTTCTGCTCCTTGAAAGCTCTTACTAGAATAGGTTCTGATCATTTTCCTATTAGTCTTACTATGGATCCTATTAAAATGAAGAGGAACACCCCTTTCAGATTTGAAAATATATGGATCTCCCATCCTTCTTTTAAAGAGGAATTAAAGAAATGGTGGAATATAAGTATTCAAGGAACGACTATGTTTAGAGTTGCCAATAAATTAAGGGAAGTGAAGTGTAAGCTTAAGGAATGGAAAAAGAGTTCTTTTGGGAACATATTCAAGATCAAATCTGAACTTCAGATGGATCTAGGAGCCATTCAATTCAAAATCCAGAATGAGGGTTACTTGAATGATAATAAGGAAAAAGAGTATGAGATCCTAAAGAAAATGCATGACCTTATTGGGAAGGAGGAGGAGTTTTGGAGACAAAGATCTAGAGCTCTTTGGCTGTCCACCGGAGATAGAAACACCAGGTTTTTTCACCTATCGGCTTCTAAACACAGAGCTATTAATAGAATATCACAAATTGATATGAATGGAACTAGTTTTTCTGAGGATGAAGATATAAAGAGGCAGGCAGGTTCCTTCTTTAAACTTCTCCTGTCAGCTAGGTCCGAAATAAACCAAATTGAACAAGATCAGTTGGTGGAAGCTATTCCAAGAATTATTACCCAGGAGAACAACTCTTTTTTGACTGCTATCCCCACCAACGCGGAAGTTAAGAGGGCTGTCTTTTCCTTTGATGGGAATAAAGCTCCGGGGCCCGATGGTTTTCCTCTATTCTTCTTTCAACGGTTCTGGGATTTCGTTGAAGAGGATGTGGTTAATGCTGTTAAGGAATTTTTCAGAGCTAGATGTCTTTTAAAAGAACTTAATGCTACTTTCTTGGTCCTCATTCCCAAGAAACCTGGAGCTGACAACTTTGAGGCCTTTAGACCTATCAGTCTTTACAATTCTATTTATAAGATCATTTCTAAGGTTTTAACCTCTAGAATCTTAGTTTTTTTGCCTTCCTTGATCTCTCCTCAACAGAATGGATTTGTCCCTAGTAGAAAAATTCTCGATTCTATTGTTTCGGTTCATGAGAACATTCACTCCCTTGTTGAATCAAAGACTGAAGGTTTTCTCTTAAAGCTCAACATTTCAAAGGCCTATGATAGAGTGGATTGGGTCTTTTTGTTTAAAATCTTGAAGGCCTTCGGTTTTAATAATAGGGTGGTTCATTTGGTGGAACAACTGGTGTCCACAACTTCTATATCGGTTATGATCAATGGCTCCCCGACCTCCTTTTTCCAGAGCACCAGAGGTCTTAGGCAAGGTGACCCTGTCTCTCCTATTTTATTCACTATTATGGCTAAAAGCCTTGGTAGGAACTTGAAAAAACTGATTGACTATAAGGTTATCTCTAGGCTCAGACCGTCCTCGAGCAACTTGGTGTGTTCTCACCAACAATTTGTTGATGATACTATGCTTATGGGTAAGGCTTCTGTGACTGAAGCTAAATCTATTAAACCGTTGCTTGATAAGTATGGGAGAGCTTCAGGACAGCTGATCAACAGTCAAAAAAGCTCGTTGTTCTTTTTCAACACTCCAGCTCATCGTCAGACTAAAATCGCCAGGATTCTGGATTTTAAGGTGGATACCCTTCCTGCCACCTACCTGGGTCTTCCTTTAAGTTTGAAACCTCCTGATGCTTTCTGGTCTTCGTTGGTGGATAGATTTAGTAAAAAGCTTGCCGGTTGGAAAGGTGCTCTACTTAGCCAAGCTGGTAAGCTTTAGCTCCTCAAAGCCACCCTTCAGAACCTCCCTATCTATGCTCTGAGCCTTTTTAAGATCCCTGCCAAATATGCTGAAACTATTGAAAAAATTCAAAAAAGATTTCTTTGGTTGGGTGTTGAGGAAAATAAAAGAATTCTTTTAATTGATTGGAATTTGGTCTGTAGATCTAAAAATAATGGCGGACTTGGGCTAAGAAGAATTAGATCTATCAATAAAATCCTTTTGGCTAAGCAAATTTGGAGAATCTTCTCTTCCTCCAGGGAGTGGATTGATATCTTGGCTGGTAAATATTTGGATAACAATTTCTCTATGATTATTAATATGGATCCCCACCTTCTTCCAAAAGGATCCATATGTTGGAACAACTTAATTATTGGAAAAAAGATTGTGGAGGAAGGCTTTGGTTGGCATGTTAGGAATGGTCATAGTACTAGATTTTGGGAAGACATATGGCTTTTCAAGGAACCTCTGATAAATATCAATCCCTTCAGAGATTGGGTTGTGACCTATAAGGCTAGGTTTGGTACTTTTTTGAAAGATTACAGTGAGAATGGTATTTGGGTTGACTTATGCAAAGTGAGTCAAGCTCTGGCCTCGATCCAGATTTCCCTGCTGGCTATTAAACTTAGTTCAGAGCAGTTGGAAGACCGTGCGGTCTGGTTCGACAACCCTTCAGGTAATTTTTCGGTATCTTCTACCTTTGCTAAGCTCACGTCTTCTCGGGATCATCCTCCTTGTTGGTCTAAAGCCTGGTGCAATAATCTGATTCCTAAAATTAACATCTTTTTTTGGATTCTACTTCAAAATAAGTTGTTAACGACTGACAACCTGTGTAAACGGGGATTTCAAATTCCCAATAGATGTTGTCTTTGTAAGATGGATGCTGAGTTAGGTAATCATTTATTCCTTCATTGCTCTTTCGCTGCTTCTATTTGGGATAAGTTTAATAGTTTATGGAATCTCTCCTAGGTTTTTCCTTGGCTCATTGAAGATTTCTTCATCCAATGGAAAGCGCTGACAAGGAACCCTTTACTTCAGTTTTTTTGGGAGATTTCTTTCCCTCATATTGCCTGGGGCATCTGGAAAGAACACAACAATAGAATTTTTAGGAACAAAGAAGCCCCTGTAGATTGGGTCTTTGATAATATTGTCAGGAATCTAAAGGAAAATCTCAATGCTGTGGCCTAGAAGGATAGAAAGATTCTGAATGCTGACTTTTTGAACTATGATCTTGGCATTGCTAAGGATTGGAACATACTCCCCATTCTATGTAGTTTTAAAATGAAGAATAAAAAGGATAGAGTGGGAGTTTGCTAGACTTTTCCACCCGATGGGTGGATCAAAGCTAACTTTGATGGTGCGGTTAAAGGTAATCCGGGGTTGGCGGGCTGTGGTGGAGTTATAAGGGATACCTATGGAAATTTCACGGGTGCAACGGCCTCTCCTCTTGGCTCTCAAACTAATTATTTGGCGGAGGCGGTTGGAGCCTACCATATTATAAACTTAGCCCAAAGCCTCAATATTAAAAATTTATGGTTGGAAGGTGATTCCAAAAACATAATTGACTACCTCTGTGGCACGTCTCCTCCCTCGTGGACCATCAAATCTTGGATAGATGAAGCTAAACTGAAATTGGACAGTTTTGAAAAAGTTAAAATAACACATGCCTACAGAGAAACCAATGTTGTTGTGGACTTTTTTGCTAATGAAGGAGTTAAGTGTGAAGAGTTATGTACTTGGCTAAATTATAGCGATCTAAATGTTGAAGTCTGTGCCCTTTTAAATTATGATAGATCATATGGTAAGGCGTCGTGTTAGCCCTTCTATGAGGACAGGTCAGATATCCCACATCACAATTATTAATTTGAGTGGTACCGAGCCCGGTGGAGTAAATTGTATGTTTACCCCGCATGCTTTGTGGGTGTTTAGATTTGGCAGGGTGAAAGGACTGTGTTTGGTTCTTTCTCTCTGTGTCGGCCAATATGGGTGGGGTCAGAAAGTGATCTGAGCCAAACAACTATGATATCCACATGAAAAATGCAAAGGTATGGAACAAGATAAAAAGCGGAGGCTTGTTACCCTTTCTGGAGAAGCTTCGTGGTTCTGATATGGAGGCAATGAAGCTCTTTGCCAAGAATTGGCATGATGGAAATCTGACTCTGTTCGGCAGTAATGTTGAGCTCAACGAAGACTTAATTGCCAAAGTCACTGGTTTACCTATGGATGGTAAGAAGTTTTTTAGGGACAGGGCTTATTCGGGTGAAGCTGTAATCAAATTCCCGAAAAAATGATAAGGAGAAGTAGAACCTGATTAAAATTGCGAACAACTATTTTGATGTTGATTCCATCAAGTCTATATGGCGGAAGGTGCTTCGAGCCATCATGGAATATATCACTGTGGATGGCCGCTTCACAAAAGTCTACGGGTACCACTTTTCCCTCCTCAACCATTTTCGCCATAAGGTTAGGGTTTCTATTCCTTACTATCTTTTTTTCTCTCTAAAGAAAAGAATGGAGGATAACAAAAAGAATCCCAAAAGATTCCCTATCCTCCATATTGGTCTAATTAGGCTCATTGTTGATTATCTGCATGAGCATGCCCCTGCTACCTCAGAAGCCAACCCTAATATTGACAGTGAGGATACTGAGCCCAGTGGCTCGGATTATATGCCTAGCCCTAAAATTGGGCCTAAAGATCCTAGTCTGCAAGCTAGCCCTTCCAGGAACCCGAGTAAAATCCGGAGAGCGTTTAAGCCCATCTGCCTTCCTCCTAAGAACAACCCTATGGGCAAGTCCACCCAGGCTAAAAGTCTTGTCTCTTATTCTGAAGAGTCTTCTAAGCCAGAGGAAGCTGCTACCCATACTTCCGAGCACTGTGAGGGCTCTGCCGCTGACTTACAGAATGTCGATTCCCCTGTTAATGCTGGTAAAGAGCCATCCCTAGATTTCCTTTATCTGGCTAAAACCAATTCCGAAACCCACTGTAAAATCCTGGACTGGACTTTATCCGAAATCAACGAGCTTAAAATCAAAAACTGGGCCCTGCAAAGTAAAATTGAGGAAATGGGAGTTAAGATTGCGGATTTGGGCAAGAAAGATACGGTCCACAGCTTCAAGATTATAGATAATGAGATTGAGGGCTTAAGAATCAACATCAAAACTATTGTTGAACAGAACCATAGAATAGCAAGACACAATGCAATAATAATCAACGCTATGACCGAAAAACTTGATAAAGCCCAGCAGGGTTCCTTGGTGGTGGATCTTGATAACACTGAAGAAAAAAGTCAGGAAACTGATGGTGGTATATCTAGAAGAACCAGAGCTAATTTGAAGAGAAAGGCTCCCTTAACCCCAAAAATGGTGCACACTTTCAAACAGGGGGTCATTGATATGCAGGTGTTGGAGGCAAAGACTGAGACTGTCCTTCGATCTCTGAATTATTCCTATGTTCTTCTGCTGTCTTTTTCTTTTTAACCCTCTTGGTCTTTTTTGTCCGTTTGTTACTGTTTTTTGTTGGACAGCTTTTTTTTGGTGGACCGTTGGTGGTCCTTTCTCTATCTTGTAAACTTTGTGGTTTCGGGTCCCTGTAAAACCCATTTTACCCTTTTATCAAAAACATTGTTTTATTTTATTTTCAATAACATTTTTCAAATGAAATGCCATTAAATTTACTCATGTTATAATAATGTTAAATATAATTACTATGAAAATGTTGCGTGTCTTCTCATCTTTCTAATTGTCTTTATTTATATTTGAAATATACTATATTTATTATTATTTTCTCTTACTAATGTTGTTGTATTCATCAAAATACATGGGAAGTTATTTTTATTTATAACTTTTGATTCACTTATCAAAATTTGAAAAAAAAAATGTATAAGATTTTTATGCTTCATTATTTACACAATTACGAATGTATATATTTTTTACTTTTGTGCAAGTTATGTGATGTGCATAATTAGATATGTGATTTTAAGGATACATCCTCTTTGAAAAATCATAAAAAATAATTAATAAAAAAACACAACTTCTAGTATTCACTCTTAGCTATAATTTGACAAATAATTTAGAAAATTACTAAATGTAACAAAAAATAGAGAGGTGCACATTGAACACTATGTTGTATTTTAGTGAAAAATTATAACTCAATGTGTGTAGAGTATTTGAAACTCTTAATACTATCCATTTAAAAAAAAAATTTGTTTAAAATATAGGTTCAAAGTACTACAATTATTTTTTATCTACAAAATTTCAGTACATGTATATGAAATTAGTCACTAAAATTGACTGTTATTTGATTTCAGCACTTTTAACCCCATTTTAATCCCTTACTTCAATGCACATACTCAAATATCTTAACATAAATAAATATTTTTTATATAATTGTAAAGTAAAATATAATATATTTTAAGTAAATAAAATAATTTAAGATTATATCTCTTGAATTTCTTTAGATATATATTAAAGATATCTATATTTTGGTATAAGGTCCAAATGAATATTAAAAGGTTATGTTAATAGAAACATAACATTTTTTATAGAATAATTTAGTTGAAGTTAATGTGAATAATTGTAAACATACTTTATAGTTGTAGAGTATGAACTATTCTAATTTTGTATCAATGTGTGTTTTATTAATTTGTGATTTTTATTTCTAGTAAAAGGATTCTCTTAAATTTATTTAAAATTTTAGTCAAAATTTTAATAAATATGTTGCAAAGCTTATAAACAAGCTTTTTAAAGGTAATAAAAACTCAAAAGAGCCTATCAAACCAATTAAGCAATATAGCTTGCAGTTATTAAGAAAACAATTGAACTATCAACTGAAAATAGTAATAATGAACTAAAAAATAATGGTCCATGATCATTGAATATTTTCAAGAATTTTCTAACAAATTGCAATAATACTTTTTAGTTTTTTTAAAAACAAGTTAAATATATTTAAATAATTAGTCGATAGGCTATTATACGTGAGGGAACCCCACCGGCATTTCCAGTAGTTTGACGCTGGCAGGAACCCTACGAACTTTACGGCAGGAGTAAAAAGAATGTATGTCGTCATTTGTGGGGCTTGCTCAAATCACTCGTTTCAATGGAAAGACTTACTAAAGCAAAAAAAAAGACAGGACATCATCTGTTACATGCTAAAACAAATACCTCGGCATCTGGTGATCCAATCCAATGCACCAGTACAAAGATTTGTAGATCTTTCATATTTACTACTTCGGTCTGCATAGCCAATTCCAGCCTTTCGTGGGTTGTCCATTGTTTTTACACTAACCACCTTAAATGTCGGCATACCCTCTTCCCTAAAGTAACCGTTCAGTGTTTTTCAGCGCACATGAAAATATTACTGATTATGAGTCCCATTTCTCCATAAAATTGCATGATTAGCCGATAGGCTATTTACTCTAACGCGGTCGGGGAGGAAAAATCATTTTTAACCGATGTTATCCAACCGTCGGAGAGGAAAAATGAATTTGGTACTTTATTTAATTCAAAGTAAAAACTCGCTGTACAAACTGACACATGCTAATTATTTTGGTTGATGAGAATATGACAACTGCCATTTTCTCGCACTGTCATAATAAATATTTTCATTGAATGGATTGGAGAAGAACAAGTGGGTAGGTACGATTATAGATTTTGAATGCATTTTTAATCTTTGTAACTGTCCTCGCAATATCTTCTGACACTTGATCCGCATATCTCGAGTGAAAAGATTTGATATTAAAAATTAATATGTTTATATTCATTGAAACATGATGTATGCGATTCTATCAAACACCCTAAACCCTAAATATGACGCTTACTAGTCCATCAAACACAGATATCGAAGGTTATATTATGTCACAAGGTATGGCTCGAGTGTGTCTGCATTGTTTCACGCCATTTCTTGCGGTCTTCGTGTTTCTTTGCAATAAATAATAATAAACCAAACCTTCACTATATGCAATAAATGTGAACCAACTTTAAATAGCTCTTAGTTGAATGAGATTTGTTGCATGTTTGAAGTCTATGTGGCGAAGAAGCAGGTAGAATTATGTCAAACGGCTAACGTGCCTTGTCTACATTTCCCCTTTTTGCATACAAGTCTACCATTCTTAATCTTGTTTTTACTCTTTCTGAATCTCTGCTCTTCAATATTTCTGATTTTGATTTCAAGATTTATTTTATTATTTATTAACTGTTGTATAAATTAGTTTCAAATGGGACTGTGAATTCTCTGTTGAAATTGAAAGTATTCAATGAATTACTTCCTACTTTGTGGTTACATTTCACTTATAAACTTAAACTTGCTTTGTGCAATTGTCTAAGATTTCTTAGATAAAAATAGCTGGGAGGCCAACAAATTTGTACACTATGTTTACCCATTTCGTTGAAAACATCTAATTTTTAAGCTATTTAGGTGGCTTTATACCAGGAAAAAATAAATGTGTTATAGCTTATTCATTGAGTAATTTCCTTTAAATGCAGTTAGTTCATTTTGTAAATGTGGTTTTTTACTGTGCTTAGAGGTGAAATATGCACTTACAGCAGGGTAGCGGTTGTAGTATGTGATGCCACTATTGAAGAAAGAAAGAAAAAGAAAAAAAAAGAGACTTAGCTACACGTATCTCCCCATATCCTTTGTAAAAAAAGAAGAATTAATCTAAAACCAAAAAGAAGAGGAAGCTTTGACTTAATAAAAAACAAAACTTCTAAATCCTTTAAATAAATAAAAAGAAAATACAAAATGGAAACTTTTCTGAGTATGGGAAAGCATGTTATAAGTAAGAATGATTTGCTTAAGATATAATTAGAAGTAAAAAGAAAAGAAAAAGGGGAGATTTATTTATGTATCATTTTGTTTACATTATTATTTAAGGAATCTCATATTACTATCAAAATTATATTAATTATTATATTCTAATATTGTCTATAATAAAAATATAAATAATTTATTTATTAGAGAAAATTGAATTATTTGTTTTATACTATTGAACCAATGCAAGAATTGACTCAAGATAGAATAAATTATGAATGTTTATTTATCCATTTTTTTTTATTTCTCATAGAAACATATCACAAAATTTATTGATAAAGAAATATATTTTTGTTTTTAAGATGAATCATCCTTGACTTATTTTTCTAAATGGGACATACTCATAGTATAGAAAATATAATTTAAATATAATGAAAAGAATATCAATTGATCACAGTTACTTAAATAACTAATAAAAGAATATGTATTTTGTAAAGTAATGAAATATAAGAATGAGTTAAATTCTAGATATATTTTTAGAGGAAAAAATAAATTTTGATAGTTACATAAAACATCTAATTAATTAATTATCTTTTATTTTATAATTAAAATTTTGATATTGCGTCTTTATATTAAAACTGTATTGATGATAAAATATTTATTTTATATTTGTTAAACAAGGTTCTATTTTAGTTAATTATTTCTATGAAGTGGGTGGTTCCAAATAATGTAGTCAACAAATAATTTAAAAACGGAGAATTATTTCAACAATATACTTATATATTTAAATAATCTTATTTGTTTATTAAAAAATTTGTTTAAGATTATTTTAAAATTTATATATTTATATATTTTAAAATGGCCATAGGTACATCCTTCCCTTTCCATAATAAAAATTTGATATTGCATCTCTATATTAAAACTCTATTGATGATAAGTTATTTATTTTATATTTGTTAAACAAGGTTCTATTTTAGTTAATTATTTCTATAAAGTGGGTGGTTCCAAATAATGTATTCAACAAATAATTTAAAAATGGGGAATTATTTCAACAATATACTTATATATTTAAATAATCTTAATTGTTTATTAAAAATATTGTTTAAGATTATTTCAAAAAATATATATTTATATATTTTAAAATGGTGACACTACATCCTTTCCTTGCCATAAAAATGGGTGGTTGATGGTGTGGCCTTTTTGACTCTAAGCTTAAACACACTTATTATTATTTCCATGAAGTGGATGGTTCCAAATAATGTGTTCAATAAGTAATTTAAAAATGGAGAATTTTCTCTTTGTTGAATCTAAGTAGCCATATCATGTGACTAGTTTTATTCAAAGCATTCTTCAATATAATTTTAATTAAATAAATGACACAATGTATGTAAATGCCATATGCTCCCACCTTAGGAGATATCTTAGGAATTGAGTTGAAATTAAAAGTTAAAAAAATAAAAAAAAAGTTATTCCTTAATCTATAGTTTAGTATTAAAATAATTTATTTCTTATTTTAAATTTAATTTTTTTTATAAAAATTATATAAATTTGAAATTAAATTAAATACTCACCATCTGAATTGTTAATTTATTTGGTTATTAACTACTTTGATCTAAGTTATTTGATTGATCAATTACTTTTTTTGATTTGCTAAACAAAAGAGAGATTATAGGAATAAAAAATATATATTTCTTAATCTAAATAATTTGATGAATAAATGTATATTTAAATTATATTCTTTTCCCATTTAATGAATTCATTTAGTTATATTTAAAGAATCTTGACAAATCTTGATGTATATTTTATTGATGAACTACTTTTATTGATTTGTTAAAGAAAAGAGAGATTTTAGGAAAATAATAAAAAAATATTAATTTCATTATTTGATTTATCAAGATTCTTTAAATATAATTAAATGAATTCATCAAATGGGAGAACAATATAATTTATATATTATTTCTTCAAGATAAATCATGTAGATCACAAAATCTCATCGCCACAAAAAATAAATACACCACTTCTACATGTACATGATAAAATACCAATGTATATCGACATAAGTATTGCACCTCATTGGGGTGCAAGTGCTAGTATTAAACGAGATGTTAATAAAGAATTGAGGTGAAATGAAGCTCTTATCTATTACATTCAATCTTTTAAAATTTTCAAACATAGGAAATTGGGATGAAAAAAGAGAATAAAAATAAGAATATCACACCATTAGAATTTGGTTTTGATTATTGGTATAGACAATTTAATTAGTACACCAAAAAATATATATTAAAGGGGTCATTTCAAGAAAGTTTGAAACCATCCATACATAGCAATATAATATGATATGCTTCCTTCACTCTCTCATTTTAATGTCTCAAGTGTCAAGTGTTGATCAAATTCTAGCACCATTTCCAAAGAATTGTCCATGAGAGAAAGTGTGCTTCATGGAAGAGGATTCTCAAAATATTAGTCATGGAAAGTATAGTATTAGATGGGGAATGGTTGCATGAAACTTAAGTTGAAAATGAATAGGCTCAAGTAGATGTGTGAATGAACATTATATTCTTGAAGGAGAAATTGAGAAACAATTGATCGACATTAAGAAAATTTGTTTTGACTAAAAAATTCTAGGAGAGCTAAACCACATGTTAATAATCATAACCCTTTGTAAAGAAAAAATAGACAACGAGTACAAGAGTTAGAACACATGCTAATAATCACAACCCTTTGGAAATTTAGAGATGGAAGTTAGACAAGGAGTAGGAGAACACATGTTAATAATTATAATTATTTACTACCTTTAAGAAAATTTAATCCAACTCCAAAATGCTTGGAGGCCAAGGAAATTTGATCTAACTCTGATGAAGGGCACTCCCCTTGCAATCTGAAACTCACAACAATTGAGAATTGCACAAAAACAATATGCAAGCAGGAAGCAAATATTTTCTATTATCATTGAAATGAAAATGAAATTACAACATTACAGTTGCCATCACATAGGCGTTCTGATTATATAAATATGCAAATATTCAAATCAAAGCTGCAATCCACTCTTCTTTGCCCTCCCTTTGTGACCCCCATTCACATCTTTTATTTGGAAGGTGTAACCGCCCTAGAATCTTCTAAAAAGTGTAACTTCCTTAAGAAGATATTTTGAAATTTGATTAATTTTTGTAGTACAATTTCACGGAGTCATAACTTCCGACTGACGAATTTTCTATTATAACACCTTTTCAAAAAGCTCTCAAGAGATATTCCGCAAAAAAATGAGTCGTAAAAATTGACCACTTTCATTTTTTGCTAGCTTGTAGGCCCATCCGGAGTCTCTAAGTGCCTCGAAATTGACTTCAAATATTTTGATAGGTTTTTTGAAAATTAAAATTTTAAAATCTCTCAAGTAACAAATGATATTGAAATTATTTCTTTGTCATTGGCTTCAATTTACCATTCTAGAGTTCTATGTAAGATTTCGTACCCAACTGTGCATAAATGCAAACTTACTAAAAATAGTAACCCTGCCAAATTTGGCCCTTACTGAAAAAAAACAACATAACAATATTTTTTTGGGTCATGCAAGAATGCTCTTATACCCTAGATGCTCCTACATCAAACTCCAAAATTCTAGGATACATAGAACACATGTTAATAATCATAACCTTGTAGAAAAAGAAGTTAGATAAAGAGTACCCTTTGTAAAGCAAAGTTAGACAAAGAGTACGAGAGCTCAAAAGTTAGATAAAATAGATGAGCTAGAACTCCTATTAATAATCACAACCGTCTATAAATCAAGAGAGAGAAATAAGTTGAACAATGCAAAACTGCTAGAAAAAAATTGATCAAAAAGACTCCAACTAAACACATGTTAATAAGCACAACTCTCCACACATTGAATAAAATAAGTTAAACAATGCAAAATAAAAAAGAAGAAGCTGAAAAGAAGAAATATGGTAGATAAGAAATATAGACAATTAGATTTGGAAAGAATCCTAAGATATCCCACCCGAGTGCAAATGAAGGCAATACATTACTCCCTCTTATTCTCATTTATTTTTCCAATACTTCCAATACCTTATTGCTCCAGTGGCCACATACTCAAGCCTTGAGAATGAGTTCTTCACTACCTTATAATAATAATACTTTAGGCTAGATAGTAGGGCGCTTTCTTCCATGAATCAGCTGTGGATCCAACGAGTGATAACGCCTACAGGGAAATATTCCAATTCCAGAGAGGAGTTACCGTCTAAGGATAAATAGTTGATATTAAAGGAATCCAAATTTAATAAAAGGTGTGTATGCATAAATATTGGAAACAGGGGCGCAGTCATTAAAACAGAATTTCCATTTTCTATTCATCAATGAAATCATTACATCAACCATTAGAGCTTCGGTTCTTTAGACTTACAATTTTTATGAAACCATGCTCATACTACAGGTTTACATCTTGCATCTAACAGGTAGATTCAGATCTTTCACAAAGAGGTGGTTTCAGATGACCACGAACTAACAAAAGTGGTTTCAGCTGACCACAAACTAACAGCTCTGCGGAGCTGGACTCTGCCAAGAGAGTAAGAATAAAGCAAAACAGACTCAACAATATATAGAAGATTAACCAGCTACGAAGGATAGACAAAATGCAATAAAATATATATTCCAGACCACCCATAAAACGTGTGAAGAGAGCAGGTGATGTGACAGAAGACAAGCTGGAGGAGTAAATAAAAATCAATTCGAATCCTTCAAAAAACTGTCCCAAAGTTAGTCTTTAATGCCAGAATGGGACGGAGATTATTTGCTCATACGTGAGAGCATTTATTTCCCAGCTGGATTGCATCATCGCAGCCTTCGTGTCAGCAAGACAAGTAATGAGGTTAGATTTTGGGTTGGATATGATTAAACTGCATATTAATTCCTCCAGCCTATCCTCCGTCACATCATCCTACTTCGCATGCTTTCTGGGTGCTAAATAATATATTATTTTATTGACTATCTTCTGTCATCGATGAATGCTTAAATCTATATATTGGTTAAGTTTGTTTTTGGTATGTACTCTCAAGAGTCCAAGAGCTGTAAGTAATTCAGAAGTCTGCAATCGTGTCTAAGAAAGAGCTAAAGCTCTGTAAATTGTAAGGAGATGTAGTGGGTGTATGGTTGTCAATGAGCAGAAGTTCAAGCATTTGTCTAAATATAAGTTGTAATGGTGTCTGTCAAGGAGCAGCAGCTCCAGGAATCTTAGAAGATCTGTAATGATGTTTGAGTAGCAACTCAACCTGTGCAATGTTTGTCTATGAATGAGTAATAGCCCAAAAGTTTTATGTAATGTTTTTATTCTGTTCAATACAAGTCGTATGTCTATTTCTGTCTGTTTTCTCTTGCCATTACAAACCAACAATAAAAGCTGCTTGGTATCCACTCATGAACAACGTCAAAGGCATGTGCAGGTACAAAACATTCACGCAATATGACACGAATAAACTATGAAGACTAAAACAATGACAATGCCAAACTTTGAGCATAGTATGCACTACAACCTCTTTGATTTCCATTTATGAACAATGTCAAAGACGTGTGCAATTCTGTATTGCATGAAAAAATCCATGCAAGATGGTACGAATAAACCATGAAGAGTGGAATAATATACGTAGCCATTGCCATTTCTTTTTGTGCTTAACATCACTTCACATTTGTGACTTTTCTTAGAAACTTTTCTGTAGATTGGAATGCTGTCATACGTACGTGCAATTGATTATTACATTCCATAATACGAATTATGCCGAGTTTATTAATTTTAAATAAAAACATGCAAACAACAAACTAGAACAATATTACAAACCGTTACTTTGTGTGGATGTTGCATATAGTAGAGAATAAGAATGGAAAGGTTTACTGATTATGTAACTTTATTTTTAATTATTTAAAAAAATCTTGCATTTGTTAATTTATTTGGTTTTGCCTTTTTAAAGTTGTTTTAAACAATGAAAATATTAGAATGCTGATATGATACAAATACTTTTAAATTATTTTAATAACTATGATGTAACTATTAATTCTAATAAGTAATTTTTTAATATAATCATATAACTCTTTTTCTTTATAATTATTTAGGTTTGAAGTAAATATAAATATCCAAGTATAAATCAATTTAGGTTAAACAATTATAATTTAGAATGATTAATAAGATAATCACAATATGAATTCTTGAAAGTAAGTGTGATGTGAAAAATACTTAGTTTGTTAATCAAATAATACATTTTGGAATATACTTTGTCTCTCATCTAAAAATGTGTTTTCTTTATTAATGGAATACTTATTCTCTTCTTTAATATTTGGGGGTAGGTGGTATTTTAGAATACCTTTAGAATGTTCTGATTATCTTGCAATGAGATGCGATCTCCTAGGTTAAACCTTACAAATATGTAGAAAAATCAAAGATAGTAGGGAAGAACTCTAGAATGATGTATGTAGATTTGTTACTATTTTTAGTTCACCAAATCCAAATGTTTCTCTATTGATTCCTTTAATGCTACAAGATGAGAGAGGATGCGAGAGATGAAATGTTGAACAAATGAATGCTAATGGATGTCTTTAAATAGTAGCACATAGAATCAAATGTGTCCAAGCCTGTACTCAATCAACTCAAGGAAATAAAAGAAAGGGGTTCAATTATTCAAAATTTAAATTTGTATTTAAAAATGTAAGGGCCAATTGATAATAATGGAGTAGACCCTATGATTATATAAATGATAGGCTAGGTGGACAAAGTGTTAAATCTAGGTGGATAAATTATATGTTTAAAGAAGTATATAGATAAGTGTAATATATGCTCAATGATCAAAAAAGATGAATGTATTGAAGTGTGTGGGTAGAAGTAAAAACTTGTATCACATTTTTGAGTAACTATGTAATTTCTACCATAAGTCTTTCAACCAAAAAATACTCAGCCAAAGGGGTTCACCCAAAACCAAGTGGTGATGACATGGATCCTACACAGTGTGACCCAATCGATGGAAAGGTTTTAGGAAAAAAAATTGTTCAATCCAGTAACTTTCACCCAAAACCATTAAATATAAAATTAAAAAACAAAATGGTCTGACTCACTCAAAAAAACTTTAGCGCAAACCCTAGTGAATAGTCCATGTTGGCAAAGATGTGTTGTCATTGATTCCAAAGATGTGTGTTGAAGGTTGGACATACTTTAGAGATAGTAGGCATGTTGAGTGTTAGTCAATAGTAAAGTATGCGGTTGAATAAGGTTAAAGTGGCACTCTATTTGATTTCTAAGTATGTTTAAAAGGCTAGTGCATAAGTGATGATATGTTTACAATACGCCTACTTTGATATAATTCAAGGTTAGTGTACCACATATTGAGATAAGTTGCAGAAGATTGGTTAAAGCATTTATAGTGCATACCATATGATAGAGTCACAATGGTTTGGTTAGCATACCTTTGTTGTGCAAGCCTTTTTCTTGTGGTTTAGATGCTAAGATGGTTGAGATGTGAAGGTTTTATATCCAAGGTTTCAAGTCATCACAATTTCTATAGTGAAAGTTACAAGTAACAGTGTTATGTTTTGTGCTTTGACAGTATAAAATGTCAATGAAGGACTATTCGGGTGCTCCACATTCCTCTAGTAAGATAGATGTTTCTTTGCAGTTAGGGATATATTCATAGAGATATATGAATTCTTCTTTGTAATTCTCAGGTGTTTTGGTAATCTGTAAGACTAGTTTTCAGATGATAGTCTACTACAGCTTGTTTGGAATGCTTTGTTCTTGTCTATACAGTGGGTTTCTTCTCTTGCAAGTTAGCATATGATAGTAGATATTTCTTTAGGTGAAGGTTGAGGATATATTGGTGATGAACTACAATGCTTACATCTTGATCTACATGGATAGTTTTGATCTCTCACCAGTGGTGCAAAGATGAAGGGTCCTATAATTCCATGTGCCTATCCATAATTATTTTTCCTTGGAATATTATATATGTTTGTGTTGAACACCCATAATATTGAGAGGGTGGGTGAATTAGTATTCTCTAAACCAATTAAACACAACCCATCCAAATAATTGAATAGAAATAACTTCAATGAACAATGAAATCATGAATACAACTACAGAATTGCATGACACATGAACACTAGTATTTTTACCTGGAAAACCCAAAAAGGGAAAAACCACGTTGAGGGTTAGCTCACAATATATTATATCCAAATGTAAGATATTACAAAGGCTCATATTAGGACACACTATCTAGAAAAGGGATCACAACTCACTGAGTAAGTACAAAGAAGGGTTGACAACAATGCCTATTTGAACTGATATAATATCATCTATCATATTCTAGATTTCAGCTCCATTGAGGTACAAAATGATCCTCACTCAGTCTGCTTATCAATGTATTACACATATGTAGGTGATTCACCATACATGTCATAAATTTTCTCGGCTCTATCACATTCACATATCATATATTCCTTTCACACTTTTTCTGCACCATTCTTCTCACTCACCACACTTTCTCTTTTTCTCTCATCATCATCCCAAAAGACTTGGTAATGATCTCATATATATACCCATGTTAGGTGAAACTTTAATTAGGTTAGCCTAACTAGAAGTAACACACAAAAACTAAACATGTCACCCTCAAATTATTTCATCCACACTTAGTGCCTAAATTCAATACTCAATTTACATCAAAATAGGTCATCATTGACCTAAATATAAATCCCGCATAAGATAGAGTTGCTCAAATATTTTCCACAAAATATCAACTGTGTTAGGTCGGCCAAAAATAGACCTAAACACAAAGTCTTCACAAGCTTATGAAATTTCGTCAATCGAGTTACCTAAAAAATTAATCTCCCATTGAATTCTTATTCAACTGACATTCATCAACTTATCTTCATCATCTCAAGACAAAATAATTTTTCTCGAGGAAGAGTTGAATCTCCCACATTGGTATACTATTCCGAAGATAACTGCGATATACAGTGCCACACCTTGTTATTCATATCTTCTAGGAAATTGTACAAAATGTCACAAAAACTTGAATGTAGATTCATCTAATGGATCTAAAATTGTAGTTATGATTGTAGAAGATTACACCAATATGCAGTGAAGTGTGGACCCGAAAATTGATGCATTGAACCACAATATTGACAAAGGAAATACTTAGCCAAATTCCTGATAAACCATTCTTTTTAGATCAATTGGTATAGTACAAAGGTCACCAAAAGTACGTCCATGTTAAGCTAGGATGATTGCCACAATTTTGACATCAATGAAAACACTGGATCAACCAATGTATGTACACTTCATGCTCATGTTTCCAAACTACATCATCGGTGACAAACTTCCAACAGTCTCCCCATTTGTCATTGATGGCAACATGTATATTAAAAAAAATTTCGATGACATGATCCAAAATTTGTCTCCCCCTTACACGTATAATCAGATTGTCTCTCAAAAAGGTTTGCCAGTCATCTTTCCACTATCTCTCCCCCTTTGACAAAAATATTTTTCTAATATCTCTCCCCCTTTGACAAAAATATTTTTCTTATATCTCTCCCCCTTTGACATCAACGAAAAAGTTCATGCAAATGCTCAGTATGCTTCCCTTATATATATATATAATGACTTTCCAAAAAAAGAATTTTTTGATGCAAAAACTCATAAAGGTAATGCATATCAACCTAAAGATCTAGATCCTTTGAGCTTCTTTAGAATATCTTGCCAAGTGGATTTCCTTTCATTCCACAGTCTTTTTGCTTCTGCAAGAGTTTTGTACTGAAATTCAAGTTCCACTAAAGTCTCTTCTCCTTCTTCCATGATACTAGGGTCAAGGTTTATTTATGGTAATTTATTAGCATTGACAAGGGCACTAGATATAGGAGTATGCTTTATCTTCACCAAGTCCCTTAGCATCATATATTGTTTGATTGCATATTCCCTCTGATTCTGTAAAGCCAAGAAATTTTCATGCAATTGTATAATGTAAGTCCATTTTTTATTGTTGTTATATCTTGCTAAGTCATAAGTATATGCTTCACAACCTATTTGAGTTTCAATTGAATTCATCTCATCCTTTTTAATTTGAGTGTTGTTTGGCCATTTCAAGCAATATTATAGTAAGTTTTGTGCTTCCTCTTCACAAATTTGAGTATCCTTCAATTCCTTCATATACCTCTGATGTGCATATGCACATTTCCTTTTGATATTCTCTAGAATATTTTTTGTAGTCGTTGCTTTTGATCCTCCTTTAGCTTATTCTTTTAAACTGGAGACATATTCTTTCAATGAATCAACCAAATTTCTAAAATTTTCTATATTAGATAGTGATGAATTGATGCGTGTTCCTAGGGTTACCTCTTGTAAAGCTTTCATGGCCTCATCCTTGTCTTGTGCATGTATGGTTTTGATTCTAGTTTCATGATCATGTTGAGCATCATCTGCATGCATCCTTCCTTATTCTATGTTAGTGAATTCTTGCTTTGCAACCTCTTGTTTAATTTCAACTCGAGAAATGACAAAGATCTTCCTTTTCTTTCTTGCTCTCCTAGAACTATCAAAGGCTTTAGTTCTAGTCATGTCTTCTAATTCTATTCTACTAAGGTCTTTAAGGATTTTTAAAATCACTTCTACATAGTGAACAACTTCTTCCTCAGTTACTTCATAATCCAAAAAAAATCAAAGAATGCCGCAAGAGTATTGCCACGAGCATCCATACCACCAAGGTTTCTCATGAGATTTCTTATATAATGTGCAAATAGTTTTGTCCTTTTCCACTCCACCTTCCCAATTACCAATAGTTCCTTTATGAAATAGAAGATAAAATAGATTAACAAAGTACCATACCTAAATATATGCTTCATGCCCCTTTTCATTCCCTTTAGGTTCTTCATCAAATGTTGTTGGAGTAACTCACATAGATCATAATTAGCACCATATTCAATCATGTTATGTGCAATGTGAATGGTAGTGGTAGAAACTGTATAATCATCATTAGGTCGACATATTTTGTTTCCAATTATCCTTGTAGTGTACCAAATAGTCAGATTCCTAATTATCTTCAGGGTGAATTGGTATTCTCCATCAAGTCCTTGACCTTGATAGATTTTCATCCTGGAATTGGTTCGGAGGACCACAAACCAGTTACATCACTAATAGGTTCCTTGGTTAGTGAATATTCACCTTCAATCCAAATGGAATCTCTATAGATTATGCTTAATACCATTATGATATACTTATTTTTACCTTCAATTCCTGGGAACGTTTGCCACACATCCAATTTCCTTTCATTTAGGGTTTTGTATTATGGTTTTAGGATATTATTATCTCCTTCCAATTCATTTTTCCACAAAACACTTAATTCATTATTGGAAAATTATTTTATTTTTCCATGAATGTATGTATTGATATCCTCAATTGGTAAAACTCCAAAGGGAGTGCAAGAAAATGCCACCCATCAGATCTTCTAATAAAACTTTCCAAGAGTACCTCTTCAATTCAAGTTGTGTTTTCTTTGATACATTTATGACCTTTGGTCCTTCCATTAAATATAAAATTCTGAAAAAACCAAGAGCACACAAAATACCTCTTAAACTTGCTCATAAAAAATTAGGGTTTTGATGATCTGGTACCAGGAGACATGTCAAATTCATCCACTTCTTCTTCTTCACATTACTTCTCCTTTGCATGTGTATAATGTAATGACTTTGTCTTTTTAAGTATGCTTTTAATCCATTGATTTGACTCATCTCTACAATAAATGATTTAGATAAAAAGTTGGTGAACTTTGAAATCTTATATACACAGTCAACTTTTAGAAGCTCTACAAACTTCCGCATTGAAATATTTTCTCTTGCAATTTTCATCATCACAATATCCTTCTTCATCTTCTCTCTTAAATATGGAGGGAAAGGATATTGCGGGAGGGGGAGAGATGATAGGGGTTGTACCTTATATCATCATAGAAACATATGGATCTAGTGGTTATCACTATGTGACATGAAGATTTTACATATAGTTTTTTGTAAAAAAAAATCATAAAATTTAGAACAAGTAAAATTTTCATTACATTGCAATCAAGCATGACAATTAGTGGATCGTCTACATGATTTATTTTGAATTAAACATTATATTTTATTTATATTAGATATATTATATGTTTAATATTTATTTGTCTCTTATATATAAAAATAATATATGAACTATATTTATTATTGTAAATTATGTTATATATAATATATATTATTAAATCTAAATATAATTTAAGATACACTATATAATACTTTTTACATATAATACTAATTAAAATATTTAATATAGTATATGATTTATATTTTTTCAAAGTATTATTTAAAAATATATTTAAATTATATTTATTTATATAATAATATAATATTAAATAAAAATACTATATATAATATATTTTATAGAAATTATTAATTAACTATAAACATAATATATAATTAATATGTAAAATACTTTTTAATTTATTTTATGTAAAACAAATATTATAAATTATTAAATATTATATATTAATTAGGTTATATTTATAATTAAAAAATTTTAATACATAAATATAGCTATAATTTAAATATTTATAATTTAAAAACTTCTCTGATTGAATGCAAAGTTATTGGGGCTATGGTGATTCCAAATAGAAGAGGCCATGGATTTCTAGAGGGGTGAGGGGAGATGTTGGAGGGGATGATGGAGAGAACCATTATGTATGCTTGGGGACCCTGCCTATTGGCTATGATGTATTTTAAGCTGCATGATGTGGCATATAGGTATGGACAATCTATTAACCATAGGGTGATGTTAATCATGGTATGGGCATGGGAGAATATTGGTATGTTTAGGCCACCTGTGGAGAGGTACTTGGCGCCAAACTTGCCTTATGTCTATATTTACGAAGGATAAATTATACAGATTTGACAAGATAATAATGTGGGTTACTACAGGAATTGGATTGACTTGGATGGGTTTGCATGGAGGCCCTATACGGATTGTGTATCATCTAATGATGATTTAGATCACTTATCGTACTACCATCACACTAGATATCTAAATGGGAGGATAGTGTTGATGCAACACATCATTGAGTGACACTTACTATAAATATTTCTCTAGTGGTTTGGGGAGCAACAAGATGTTCCTATTGGGATAGCAGAGTATGCTAGGTATGCACGAGAGGTCACATAGTGGGGTCCTATGATTAGCTTCTAGGTGGTGATGTAGGAGATAGTGAGGCTACAACTGATTTAGTGGGGTGCAGAGGTCAATGTAGCTAATGTAGGCAGGTGAACCCACAAAAGTGGTTTACAATTCGAGTGAGGAAGGAAAACTTCCAAAAACCTCACCCATGCAAAAAAAAATCATTTTGAGGGGTTCGAGCGAACTCAATGTTTGAACGAACCTAAAAGGGGTTCACTTGAACTAGGGTTCGAGCGAACCACTTTGCATTTGATAACCCATGTTTCCCATTGTGGAAAGGGGGTTTGATCAAACCCTGGTTCAATCAAGCAAGGTTTTGAGCGAACCCCTTGGGGTTCGATCGAACCCATTAGGTTCGCTTGAACCCCCCTTTTCCCACCTTCCCACCCTCTGACACAGAAAGACTCCAGATTTTCACCCTTCGAAGCTCGGGTTGAGGATGAAAATGGAGGAGAATTCATAGACCCCACTGGAAGATGGTATTCCTTAGAATGAGCTATCCAACGAATATAATTTTAATATGTTTTGGTTTTATTATGTATGTGTTTTTTTAGTTTTATTAAACATAGGTTTTTCACCGAAAATCAAGCTCTTTGTTTTGCACATGTGGAAAAATATAAAATTATCGAAAAAAAAATTTAAAAAATATTTTTGTACTGGGTATTGATATCCTTGATCCATTAAAAAAAATAAAAATTAATTTCGATACATACATAAAAAGTTATATTGTATACAATTCGCCTATGTTTGAATTGCAATTGATTTGACTTCAAAACTTTATTAAGGAAAAAATATGAGACCAAATGAAAGTGCTAGATATCATAGTCAAAAGTCAAAATTCAAAAAAAATACAATTTTATCCTTCATACAAAAAAAGTTATGTTGTATACGGTGAGCGTCGCTTTTAAAAAATGTTGTTTTCTGAAAAAAAACCAACTTTCGTGGGAGATGGAAAAAGAAGTGCAATCTGATTCCACAAATTTTGAAAAAAATATTTTTATAATCTACAGACAAAATGTGATGAGACTCTAGTTTGCATCATCTTTAAATTCATCATGGTTTAGCCACTATAGGTGCCTGAATGTGAAGATTCAATGAAAAATAATAATTGCAGTGTCGAGTTTGGCCAAAAATTGTAAACCACTATTGTGGGATCACCCAGGCACTACTCTAGAGTATGATGCATTGTGGGTTGTACATAGGCCTACATTTTTTACAGATCTAGACCAGTCGATGCTAGTGGAGATGTTAGGCAAGGGTCCACAGGATAGACTTTGAGGGCAAGGGTGAGGAGGTGGCTGAGATTGTGGATATGGTGGCAGAGGATGAGGAGATGGAGGGAGAGGAGACCACCAGAGGGGGAGAGATGACAAGGTTTGGTAAGGGAGAGCAAGAGTAGAAAGTTGATAATCATAGGATCCATATGTTCATGTGATGATATAACATGCAACCAATTGGGCTCATATCTATATGACCATGCTAGATAAAAGGATCTAATTTGAATGAAGGGTGGGAATGATGGATATGGAGGATGATTGATACAGTGAGCGAAGTGATCTAGCACATGATTCCTAATGTGTACACATGGGCAGTCAGGCTTCACATGAAAAGGATTTTGGGAGACCAATATTATAGTATGTGAAGGGGTTATCATAAAAGATCCATCAAAGAACATTTCCAAGGGAGATGTGATGATATGATAAATGAGTGGATATGGATGGATGTAGAATAGTGTGTGGATTGGGTGAAAAGGATTAAAATGGAGACCTTGGATCAACAAGCTCTTATTTTCACATTCTTCTTTGATAGATACCCCCAATTATTTTTGATGAAGGGACATAGTTGGAGATCAATTCTTTCTTACTTTCATTCTTTTGATATATGCCCCTAGTTATTTTTGATGAAGAGGAATAATTTTGCTTACTTTCATTCTTGAATTTTATTTTTATCATTTACTTGTCCAATATCTTTTTATTTTGACTAAAGGAATCTTCTTGATCGCTTTCTTTCTTTGCATTCTTTCTTTTGATTATGTATCTCCATTTGTAAAAGGCCCTTTGACCTTTTATTTTTGAGCTATATCCTTGTTATTTTATTGAGGTGGAACTTGTTGATCCATGTCTATGATGTGGACAGACATGAGCGATTTGGATGAGTTAAATGAGATTGTAAGAATGCGTGATTCATGAAAAAGCTTGGTGATGCACTCAATAGGTTCTCTGGGACTATCCTTTTTGACATTGCTAACATTAAAGGAAGCTTTCACATCCTTAATGAGTTGGCAAAAGGACTCATTAGAGGAAATAATAGAGGATGCATACCCTAACTTAAGATGGTTGAAATGGACATATGATGGTTTAAAAGATGGAGTGGAAGGAAAAGGATCATAATATGGAGAGGGATGATCCTGAACATTCTCAATAGGATCATGGGAAAATATGATAAAGACAAAGGTATCATTAGGATCCTAAAAGGTCTCGATCCAAGAATAACAATATTAATTTGACTCAACATCATTCTTAAGAGTTTGAATATATCCTTATTACCATTAACATTTTCTCCTACGAATGACTTCTCAACACCAAATGAACTATCCATACGATACTCTCCACACCCCATACCATGGATTTAGACCTTGGTTTTGGAAGGTGTAGTGAATGGAGTGGATGATTTGATGAGATTAGATGGATCAAAATAGTGGGATGAAGAGGCCTCTTGATTTATGGGCACTTGATGCTGAATAGTTCCTCTTAGGTTAGTACAATATTGAAAGGGGTTGAGATCACTAGGAATAGTAATTTTAGTGCCATTGTGTGGAAACTTGAGGCATTGGTGGTATGTGGATGGTATAGCCCTCATGGTGTGAATCCATAGGCAGCCAAGGAGAAGGTTGTAGTGTAAATCTAGATCCAAGGCATGAAATATTGTGTTTTGCATAGCTGGACCAACTCTTACGAGAAGTGACATTACTCCTTCAAACAAGAACTCAACATCATCATAAGACTTGATAACAATTTTCTTAGTATGATTATGCAATTCTCAGAGTATCCCAATGATTTTACCAGTTTTAGAGTGCAAATACTCAGAATCGATCCACCATCTACCAAGACTCATATGATCTTATTTTTATTAACGTAGACTTCAAGGTGTAGGGGATCATTATGATCTAACTTTTATATGGAAAAGTCTTGTTCAAAGAAGGTGACGTGATGTGGCATTGCTAGGTATCTAACCATGGCCTAGAACTCATTGAAATTTAGGTTGGTGAGTACAAATTCTTCTTGCAAGGAATTATCAAGGATAGCTCTGTGTTGAGGGGATATGTGAAGGAGTTCTGGAATAGATATATGTGTGAGAGTCTTCCCTATCTTCTCTAGGAGATTGTACTATATTTTTATTGTGGGTTGGAAGCAACCCCTTATAGAGTTACCTTGGCTCTGCGAGTAGTGATAACACACTTTGAATTTTTGTTATTTATGGTAATGGTGGAAACATGATCATCAAAGGTTCTTATGTGGTGAACGATAGTGTTGTAATCATGTGCGACACAATTATAATTCGTATTATTGTTATTCCCTGAACTAGAGGTTTTTCCTTTGTCATGATATTGCAAAGGAGTTTTAAATATTGTATGATTAACATTTGTCCTGCCTTGTAAATTTTCTACTAAAATGTCTCCTCATTCAATGAGATCTTGAATGATATTTTTGAGTGTCCAACATGAATATGTCTTATGTCCTTTTCCACAATGATATTCTAAATATTCATTTTCATTTTAGCAGTTAGGTTTGACCAATGTAGGTTCATAATTCTTGATGTCTTTAAGTTGAATGACATAGGATTGTAAAAGATGCTTTAGAACCGATTCAATGGGTTCACCCAATGGGGTATATGTTCTCTTAGTGTGTGGAGGTCCTCTATGTTGTTGGTTGTTTTGAACTGCATTCAATGTTTGATCTTAGCCTTGTGTTTGGGTATTTGATATGTTTTATGGGTGATCCCACATTACTGGTTTATAATTTTTTTGCCAAGCTAGACATTGAACTGATTTCTTTAACTAAATCTTCACATTCGAGCACTTATAGTGGCTAAACCATGAGGAATTTGAAGATGATGAAAACTAGTGATTTGTGACATTTTTTTAGTAGATTCTAAATATTATTTTTTCAAAAAATTTGGAACCAGATTGCACTTCTTTTTCCATCTCCTTCAAAAACTAATTTTTAACAGTAAACACCATTTTAAAGAGGCACATTACTGGATAACACAACTTTTTTCTATGAAAGATAAAAAAATTATTTTTTCGAATTTAGATTCAAAACAACAATATCTGGTGTATGGACCTGGTTTCATAACATTTTATTGAGTTTTTTTCTTAATTAAGTTTCAGAGTCAAACCAGTTACAATTTAGACATGATTTACTAGCTAAAAAATAACTTTTTTTATATGAATCAAAATTCAATTTATTTTTTTGTTGGATCAGGGACATCAATATCTAGTGCACTGATATTTTTTATTTATTTTTGATAATCTACTATTTTTCCACATGTGCAGAATAGAGAGCTTGATTTTTGGTGAAAAACCTACATTCACAAGAAATAAAAAATTAATATAATAATCAAATTAGATTTATTTAAAATTATACTTTTTGGGAAGCTTATAATAAGGAATACATACTGACAAAAAAATAATTTAAAATGAATTCATTTGATCCCCCAAAAGGTGAATCAAATGTTGAATTTTATCAGCATTTTGATAGGTGTAAAGGAGACTCCATTATAGGTATGGTTTTAAACTAGTAGGGTTCTATCCAAGGGGGTTTGATCTCAGGTGGTTTGATTAAAGCCTCTTCAATTGAAATCCTTTAAATGGAACTTTTGAAGGCTTAAATCATTATATTTTCTAAAAATATGTGATTTCAACAAAAAATAGGATCTCCTAGAAAGTGTAAATCACTATTGTGGTATCACCCTGATGTGTTTGGCATGGAAGGACCTTTGAGGTGAATTGTGGGGCCTTTATTTATCACTTTAATAGCATCAACAACTCCATCATTAGTGACATTCTTGTTTCGGGACCAAAAATTTCTTTTGTCATTATTAGCCTTTGGGGTCTTTTTGTGCACTTTAACTAGTCCCTTTGCCACAAGAGCCTTTTCAATAAAGACACCTTTCTCAATGATATGCTCAAAAGTTGTGAAAATTTTTATTTGGAGTCTAATCATTAATTTTGAGTTGAGGTTTTCCACAAACATGATGATTAGTTGTTTCTTAGGGATGTGGCAAGAAAATTTTCTAGTCATACTTCACCATCATTGGTAGATTGATATGAGTGATTCCCCCTCATATTGTTTAATTGTTCATAGTTTTGCAAGGGTTATGTCACTTTCTATGTTGAAGGAAAAGTGATTAATGAATCTGTCAGCCAAGTCACCCCATGTCTGAATCCTATGGGGATGGTGTGCAAACAATTCTAGAGCTTGTCCTTTAAGACTTTGTGAAAATTTAGTCTCATTAAATATGTAGGATAGAAAGCAATTTCCATATATTTTGTATTAAACTCCCGTATGTGTTCCAATAGATCTCCTCCCCCTTTATACTTGTGTAAGATTTGTGCTATGAAGTGAGGGGGAAAGGGTGGCATATATAGGCTTTTGTCAAATGGATAGGGGCACAATTACTCCATGGAATAAGTTTTCTTATTGGTACCCAATTGTATGTTTGTCATCTATTGTTGTATGGCTTGTATTTGTTGCATCAAGGTGTTTGTAAGAGATGGTGTTGTGTTTGTTTGATTTTGCATGATGGCATTGATATTGGTATTGAGATGGCTAAATGTTGGATTTGAGTTTGGATTGATATTTTGTTGCACGGGACCTTTGTTACGTTGTGTAAATGATGCATTTTTGTTGGTTTGATTCATAATGAAACTGGTATTTGATTTTTCCTAGAAGTCATGTTGGTGTTTGGTGTAGCATTTTGATATTCAAAGGTTGGACCTTGATTTGTATTTTGAAATTGAGGCATAGGTCCTAGATTTGTGTTTTGGAATTGAGGTGTAGGTCCTGATTTGTGTAAAAATTTAGGTCCTTAATTTGTGTTTTGATTTGGTATTTTACGTGGGACAATATGAATCATTCTCGATTTGTTTGATTGATTTTGATTTAATGGGATAGTGTTTTGAAATTGAAATGTGGGACCTTGATTTTTGTTTCCAAATGTAGATGGGGGATCTTGGCTTGTGTTTTGAAATAAAGGATTTGTGAATGTCGTACCCATGGAGCTTGATGAAGCAAAAGATCTACCAAATGTAAAATTGTGTCCTTGTGTTGTAGCATGGGTTCCCTTGTTTCCAAATGTTAAGGTATTAAGAATGTGTGTAGTTGTTGCAATGTGTGTTGTTGTCCCAAGTGGTAATGTAGTAGAAATTTGTTTTGAGGATGGCATCCCTAGTGTGAATAAATTTTGATCGAGTCCTTGGTTGTATGTAGCTTCCTCTACAATCATAGAAACATCAAAGTTGGAGGGAAGTTTAGCACCTTTATTGGCTAGTGCATAAAAGTATCTATTAGGATCACCACTAACAAGTGCATCAACAATGCATAAAATCCTTGGATCTTGGTAAGCTCTTTCGACCTCTTTGGGAGTCAATTGTTTTTCGAAACCAGTTATGTCTAGATTATCAATGTGTTGGTTGATTCTCTTTGTGGTGTTATAGAGTAATTTGAATTTGTCCCAAAGTTTGTGTCATGATTTGGACTAGAAAAGGGGTCACTTGAAGAATCCATGTCCTTTTTTATAGTTCATGATCTTTTTTCAACCATGTAAGACTTGCAAGTTGGAAGATATGATAATGGAGGGGTGGTAATGCAAGATGATATGAAACTAAAATAATATTTTTTGATTTTTTTGATATAAGGATGCAAGATGACCATGGAAGGATAATGATGACCTTAAGACAAAAGGATGAAGCTAAATAAAACTAAATGGGATCAATGGATTCCAAATGATACCAAAGGGAGGCTAATCAATGATCAAAGATAAAGATATGATACTAAGGAATACTAATCAATGATCAAAGGTAATGATGCAACTAAGTCCAAGATGAGATTAAACTATGTATTTTGTGATTTTTTGGACATATAAGGATGAAAAATGATAATGCAATCTAAGTCCAAGACCAAGGAATGATAGGACAATAAATGATGTTATTATCAAAGGATATGTAAAATGATACTAAAGATATAAATCATTAAGATTTAAGTGGTGGAAAAACAAGAATAGACAACTGAGAGGTGGGGGGGGTGAATCAATTGTTACAAAAATTAAGATTATTCAACCTTAAACAACCTTTAATCTCATATCTGATAATTAACAGCGAAAGCATAACTCAACAACACATCAGAGACACATGAACACCAAGATTTTTATATGTGGAAACCTTATTAGGGGAAAAACCATGGTGGATATTAGTCCACAAGATTATACCCTGTTAGAAGTATAATGAAAGAAATGAATAGGGAATGCACATGCATTTAGACACACTACCTAGAGCTCATTGCTCAAAGGGAAGGCTCACTGCCTTACATAATACAATAAAATTAAATCCATCTGATGAACATGATCTAATAAATTAGCTTCTTCATAAGCCTAATTACAGTTTTGGTTAGGCACAATTATACTTCTCTCAACCTTCTTCACACTCTGCTCTGCAATCAGATGATCTGATCTTTATTCGCACATATACACATGGACATAAAACTTTACACATGCTTACAATGAAGAGACAATTTCTCTTATATATCCGCTATACGGATTTACATCAACAACTTTGTCGACCAAAAATAAATAATAAATTAGATCTGTCAGCCTTAAGACATGAACAAATCTTAATGTGCACCAACCTAAGTTGGTCACAACATAGTGAGGACCTAAATCAACATCCTCGAACATGCCAAATAGTAAAATATTAATCCATAAGGATCTGCAACACGCTACCACCATCATTTCGACCAAGAACATGAAAACCTTAAGCACACAAGGAAACATATTCAATCATGAACACGCCGATCAATGCAGACGTACCACAGTGATAGAACACAATCTAGAAACATCACTGAACACCTCAGAAACATACTCAATAACCCAATTCACTAGAATTGCAATCTCATTTTTCAAAAATACTTGCTATAGTAATTGAATAACTATAGGAACATAGAACTTCATAACTTCCTCAATTATTGATGCGTACCATTGAAACTTTTAGACAACATACTAGATAGGCTCAGTAGAAAAACCTTTAGTACATGCTCCTGATCAATAATGAACACAATGTTTCATCACTCTGATCTTCTCAGCTTCACTAGTTGCCTGCAATATATTTATTACAATTTTCTAAATATCCTCGACATATACAACCTTCAAAATCACCAATGCTAATAGTGTTGACATCAATAACAACCACATATTAGAAACACAACCAAAAAATCCAACAATCTCCCCCGTTGGCATTGATGGAAACACATGATGTGGAAAATAATACCATCAACACAACTGGATGTTCACATACTTCTCTCCCTTTGATCTATAGTTCTCCTCTCATATCTCTTCTCTCCCTTTCTTGACTCTTATCCCCCTTACTTCAAGAGTTTTTCACATTGTTCTTCTCCCCCTTTGACATGAATGGAAAAGGTACACATGCTTTGATCCACATATAATCTGAATCATCTGATTACTCCCCCTAAGTAGTAGCCACCACAACATCAATCTGAAACAAGATCTGACTGCAATTCCATAGATTGATGCAAATATTTGCATATTAGTTCATATTAGGAGGGGAAATCACCCCTAACTTTCCTCTGAGATACTCAAAAGTATCCTTAGGAAATGGTTTAGTAAAGATATTTTCAATTTGTTCCTTTGTAGGCACATATTCCAATCTAACCTCTTTATCACTCACCTTGTCTCTCAAAAAGTTATACTTGATAGATATATGTTTTGTCTTTGAGTGTAGCACCAGATTCTTAGAAATGTTTATGGCACTTGAATTGTAACAGAATATAGCAATAGGTTCATCATACTCAACTCTGATATCTCTTAGCATCTACTTCATCCACAACACTTGGGTATAGTTGTTTGCAACAACAATATATTTTGCCTCAGTAGTAGATAAGGAAATGGAATTTTCCTTTTTACTTAGCCAAGACACCAGCTTCTTTCCCAAGAAGAACATAGCACCAGTTGTTCATTTCCTATCATTTACATCTCCTGCCCAATCTTCATTTGTAAAGGCATTTAGAGTAAGATCATCATCCTTTGGATACCATAACCCAAAGTCAACTGTTCCTTTCAAATGTTTGAATATTCTCTTTATTGTAGTCACATGTGATTCCTTTGGATCAGCTTGATATCTAGCAACCATGCACACATCATTCATAATGTCTGGTGTTTTTTGACTCAAATATAGCAATCCACCAATCATTGACCTATATCTTATTTGATTAGCCTTAGGAGAATCATCATTTTGAGATAGTTTGCATCTGATTACCATGGGTGTACCAACTGGCTTTGAATCTTCCATACCAAAAAATTTCAGTAACTCTTTCACATACTTGGACTAGGAAATAAAGATTCCATCATCTAGCTAAGTAATTTGTAATCCTAAAAATAATTTTAGTTCTCCAATCATTGACATTTCAAATTTAGTTTTCGTTTCATCAACAAATTTCATGCAAAATTCATCATCACCTTCAAAAATAATGTCATCAATAAAGACTTCAATAATCAACTTTGTATCCTAATCCAGTTAGAAATATAGATTGTTGTCAGCAGTACCTTTTCTGAATCCAAGCTTCAACAACTATTTATCCATTCTTTCATACCAAGCTCTAGGGGATTGTTTGATTCCATATAGTGCTTTCTTCAATCGACACACCATTTCTTTTTCATCATTCAATTGAAATCCATCTGGTTTCTCAACATAAACTTCTTCTAGTTCACCATTCAGAAATGTTGACTTCACATCCATTTGATATAACTTATAATTATTGAAAGTAGCATAAGCAAGAAATAACCTTACAACTTCAATTATAGCAATAGGGGAAAAATTTTCTTCAAAATCAATACCTTCCATCTGTGAGTATCCTTTACATACCAGTCTTTTTTTTTTCTTGATCACTTCACCTTATTCATTCACCTTCCGAAAGACCCATTTGGTTCCAATCACTTTTTTGTCTTGAGTTCTAGGAACAAGAATCCATGTATCATTTTTCTCTATTTGCATTAGTTCTTCCTTCATTGCTTCCATCCAATATTCATCTTTACATGCTTCATTGACATTGCTAGGCTCAGTCTTGGACATCAGACAATATTCATTTGTAATTCTACTTCTAGTTTTCACACCTTTGTTTTTGTCTCCTATGATCTGACTTTCAAAATGACTTCGCTTTACATATCTTGGAATTTTTGGTTATGTTCTTTCTTTTACATCTCCACTATCTTCTTCTTCATGATTTTATTGATTCACCAGAATACTTTGAGTTTGGTTCTTTCTCTGTGAATTCTTTCCATTATTAGTACTATCCTTTTGGTCATCTAAGTCAAATTTGTTGTACCTAGATGATATTTCAATATCCTCATCATCTCTGAAATTTGCACTCTCAACCATTTTCTTCAGTCTTTTATTGTAACACTGGTAGGCTTTGCACTTAGTAGAGTATCCTAGAAAGATTGCTTCATCACTTCTAGCTTTGAACTTTCCTATATCTTCATCTCTTTTAATATAACATCTGCTTCCAAATATTTTGAATACTTAATAGTAGGTTTATGACCAAACCATACTTCAAAAGGAGTCTTACCAGAATTATTATTGATATTCACCCAGTTGATAGTATACATAATAGTGCTTATAGCTTCTCTCCAGTAGAAATGAGGAACATTGCCTTCCAACATCATAGTTCTAGAAACATCTAAGATTGTTTTGTTCTTTCTCTCAACCACTCTATTTTTTGTGGGGTCTGAGGAGCAAATAACTATCTTTTTATTCCATTCTCTTCACAAAATGAATCGAACTCCTATGAAGTGAATTCACCACCTCTTTCTGATCTTTAAACCTATCTTAGTTTCTCCCAAAGCTTTGAAGTTATTGAATTTCTCTAATGCCTCATGTTTTTCTCTTAAGAAGGCAACCCAAACCATTCTAGAATAATCATCAACAAGCAACATAAAGTATCTTTCTCATTGTAGAATTTTGATTCTGGATGGACCACATAGATCACTATGTACCAAATCCAGTACTCCATTGGAATAATGTTGTTTTCTCTAAAATGAAATTCTTGTCTACTTTCCCATATGACATTCCTTGCATATAGTGTTAATAGGATTCACTAACTTAGGTAGATCTCTGACTGCATGTATGGAGCTTATTTTGACAATGTTATCAAAGTTCACATGACACAACCTTCTATGCTATAACCAACTTCCATCAACTTGAGCAATCAAACAAATTTCACTAGTAGCATTCAAGTGAAAAATATAACCTCTTATCTTTGTACCTAAAACAATCACATTTCCCGAGCTTCCCAATATCTTGCACTTACCATATTTGAACTAAAGATTGTAACCTTTATCAACCATCTTTCTAACACTCAACAGATTATGCTTCAATCCTTCAACATAAAGAACATCATCAGTATTACATTTTCCACCAAGAGAAATAGTGCCTCTACCACAAATCACACCAGCATTGTTATCTCCAAATCTTACAACACCATCATCATACTTTTCCAAGCTTAGAAACTTGATTTTATGACCAGTCATATGATGTGAGCATCCACTGTCGATCACCCACTCATCCTTCTCATCAATTCGAGCTGCAAGAGATTTTTCAATATTATGATTACCAGTTGATTAAGTGGACACCAGACCATTTTCCTTGACTGAAATGAATATCAATTCATCTTCATTTCTAGTTTCTTTATCAGATTCATCATCAGTAACTCCTTCTTCAGTATAATAACATTTCTTTTGAAATCTAGTCTTATCAGGTTTATACTTAAAGACTATTTCAAGACATCTTGATGCAAAATGACAAGTATCTTACTGCAAGAGAAACATTTAATAGGTATCTTTCCCTTGTACTTACCTTTTCCTCTCACTTCTCTTTTCACAATCAATGCTTCCAATTCTTCTAGCTCTCTTTCTTCATCTTCAATCAGTTTCATCTCTTCTTCATACTTGAATGTTTTTCTTGAACTCTCTCCTGGACCATTTCTTTGTTGGCTTTTTCCGGATATAGTAGCTTTGAATGCAGATTCTATCTTAGGAAAGGATTCACCAAATTCACTCAACTCAAAGGCAACAAGTTTTCCAATCAGCATGTCTCTTGTCACATTTGTTACTGTCCCGAGCTCTTCAATAGTATGATCTTTTGTTTTGTAAGAATTAGGAACATATCTAAGTATCTTAGCCACAATATCATCTTCTTCCAAGGTTCCACCAGTACATCTAATGTCCATCACTAATTCATTTACCTTTTGTGAGAAGGAAAATATTTTTTCATCTTCACTCATCTTCTTGTTCTCCCACTTGCCTTTTAGACTCTACAACTTAGCAACTTTCAGTAGTGCATCTCCTTCATACAATGTTTCCAATTTTATCCAGATATCATGTGTAGTCTTTAGACCTATTAAATTTGTCATCTCTGAATTTGTCAAAGCGCTTAGCAATGCTTCTATAGCCCTGGTATTAGTTTCTACTTCTTTGATCTCATCAACAGTAGAGGGACCATTCTGAGGAACTATGTATGAATTCTTTGTAATCTTCTAGAAAGGCTCACCAATGTACTTCAAATGACACTCCATTCTGAATTTCCACAGAGAGTAGTTTGTACCATCGAATCTAGGACTATCCTTCTTGTATGATGCCAACTCGGATCACCTCAAGCTATTAGACTTCTTTAGAGGAACTAGCTCTGATACCAATTGTTGGCAAAACAAGAATAGACAATTGAGAGGGGGGGTGAATTAGTTATTACACAAATTAAGCTTATTCAACCTTAAACAATCTTTAATCTCAGATCTGATAATTAATAGTGAAAGCATAACTCAACAACACATTAGAGACACATGAACACCAAGATTTTTATACGTGGAAACCCTGTTAGGGGAAAAACCACAGTGGATGTTATTCCACAAGATTATACCCTGTTAGAAGTATAATGAAAGAAATGAATGGGGAATGCACATGCATTTAGGACCACATCCTAGAGCTCATTGGTCAAAGGCAAGGCTCGCTACCTTAGACAAGAAAATTAGATTAAATCCATATGATGAACATGAACTAAAAAATTAGCTTCTTCGTAAGCCTGATTACAGTTCTGGTTAGACAAAAATATACTTCTCTCAACCTTCTTCACACTCTACTTTGCAATCTGATGATCTAATTTTTATTCGCACATATACACATAGACATACACATCTACACACACTTACAATAAAGAATAAACTACAACTATCGGCCTTAATACATGAACAAGTCTTAATGCACACCAACCTAAGTCGGTCACAACATAGTGAGGACCTAAATCAACATCGTCAAACATGCCAAACAATAAAATATTAATCCATAAGGATCCGCAACACGCTACCACCATCATGTTGGCCAAGAACAAGACAACCTTAAGCACACAAGGAAAAATATTCAATCACGAACACGCCGATCAACGCAAACGTACCACACTGATAGAGCACGATCTAGAAAAATCACTGAACAGCTCAAGAACATACACAACAACCCAATTACTAGAATTGCAATCTCATTTTCTAGAAACACTTGCTATAGTAACTGAATAATTGTAGGAACACAAAACTTCATAACTTCCTCAATTCTTGATGCGTACCACTAAAAAATTTAGATAACATACTAGATAGGCTCAACAACAAACCCTTTAGTGCGCACCTCTTGATCAATAAAAAACACAAATTTTCATCACTCTGACCTTCTCAGCTTCACTGGCTGCCTGCAATATTTATTACAATTTTCTCAATATCCTCGAGATATACAGCCTTCAAAATCACCAATGCTAATAGTGTTAACATCAATGACAACCACATATTAGCAACACAACCACAACATCCAATATTAAGAACAAGGACGTTAACCAATCTATTGTTGACCCAAGGTAACTAACCAAATTGTCATTGACCTTTGTAAAGACCAAGATTGAGATGAAATATTGGAAAAGAGAGTCTAAAATAAGACACATATTTGAGACCCAAATTTTGACCAAGATGATGATGAAAAAGATTGATGGATGAAAAGATAAATGTCAATGACAATCTGAATAAGTAACCATGGATTGTCCTAAGGATTCATAAACTTTCTATGTCTAAAATCTAAAAGGTAAGTGAAATCTAAATGAACCTAAAATATGCACAGCAAGGATGAATAATGCAACCTAAATGCAAGGAAAACCTAAATGAAAATAGGGAATATGAACTGATCAGGTATTGCAAGTCTATTTTTTAGATAATAAGATCATTATCAAAAAGATTGAGATTGGGCTTTGTATTTTGTGGATTTTTGGTTATCAATCATTTGTGGCTCACTATTCTACAAATGTGGCTCATAGATGAGGTTCACTATCAAGAAAATGAGATGCAAAAAAAAATATATGGGTTTTTATTTGAAAGATATGACTTAGGATATCAATTGTTGTTCTCTAGTGAACATTTATGCAACTCATTTTACAGTTGTGGGTCCGTTTTTGTCAAATGTAGTTAATAGAGAGTTGATTTCAAGTTTTTTGATTGATTTTTGACTAATTTTGGTGTGATTTTGTGAAATTGTTTTTGGAAATCACAACAAATAGTCTGAGCACACTTTTTTGGTCTAATCTAAGTGTGAAAATGTATAATTTCAATTTGTATGAAAGCACTTGTAAACAATGCATAACCTAGGCTAGAAAGAGATACTACTTGTTGAGTCTCAACTTAGATTTCTCTTAACACTTAAACAAACAAGATAGCTAGAGATCTTGGTGACACTAGCTCCCTCTTACATGGCATAGGCACACCAAAATCTTTTACCCTCAAATATCTTAAGATCTTATGAGGCAAGGGATTTCTTGCCTCTACTATGAATAGTGAATGTAGGGTGGCTTCGAAGGTCCGACCTCCTACACTAGCAAGTAAAAGGGTTTTTGGCCTCTACAACAAGTGGTTCTTAATCCATGTTTTGAGGTAATACTAGTGTCTATACATGGAGTGGTTCACTCAATTAAGAGGCCTCTTAGACCTGAGAAAAGTTTTTTACATTTCTCAAGGATATTGAGGGAGAATTTCATTGATATAGAATAGCCGCACCAGGTGATTTATGACTTTACCAACAATCATAATTATTTATACTATGGACTGAAACAAAGTACCACTTGGGTCATTCCCTCTCGCAATTCGGGAGGCAGACCCTCTAAGGATAGACAAAAGAAAAACTAGTATGTTGTTTTTGATCTCCAAGATCACATCAAGTGCAAGGAGAGAGAACACACAACACCTTTTTCTCACACTCACATGGTGTTCATTTTTAAAAATAAGGCCCAAAACCAAATGGGTGGTGGTTATACAAATTTCAAAAGACACTTTTGATTCTCAAGATTGTCAAATAGCATGAGAGAAGAGCATGCACATCTAGAGGCAAAATATGAACCACAAGATGAAGTAGACACAAGTTAATTTTAAGCCAACTTATGGTGTCAAACAAGCACTTGAGTTCTCTTTAGACCAATGAAATGTGATGAAATTAAATTTTAAATCTCATGAGTAAAATATTCAATTTTTTGTTCATTTTAGCCTTCATGAGTGACAATGCATGTTCATTTTAAAACCCTTATGAGTGTGCAATGTAGTTTGTAGTTTTTCTTTTTAAAACCATATGAGTGAGTATGCAAGTTGTGTTCATTTTAAACCCATGAATGGAATATGAAATTTTTTGTTCTTTTTAAAACCATATGAGTGAAGATTTGTAAAAAAACGCTCTTACAAAATAACTCTAAAATAATAAAATAAAAGAAAGAACACAAAATTTGTTTCGAAAGAAACAATTTTGTTTCAAAAGAAGCATTTTTAAATCTTCCTACCAACTTGATGCCACCTATTGAAACAAAGAGATTAGTAACCCAAAAAACTTCAATTATAATAGAAAACTAAAAAAGTGATATTTTTCTCAAAACTAAATGAAATTCAAAATCATAAAAAGATATGGAAAGATAAGACATGGACCTTTGAAACCCATAAAGTTTTTTGCAAAATATTGAACAACAAAATTGTTATAAACAAAAGAAAACATGGGTCTTAATAGCTAAATTTTAAAAAACAGCAAGTACTAAAACAACCATAACTTTCTCAAAAATCAACAAAATTGAAAACTCTAAAAAGTGTAAGAAAGCTAAGAGTGAGCCTTACAACTCCTAGAGGTTCATTTTATAAATTTATATGCATCCATTTTCTATTCTCAAAAGAAGATGACAGGTTTTGGTGTGAATTCTTGGTTGTAGCATACAAAACAACAAAAGCAAACAAGAAAACAAATGAATTTCTCTACAAAATTTTAAGTTTCATGTGAGGTTCACCAAATGTAAGATTCAAAAATGAAAAATCACTAAGACCAAGGAGCAACCACTCTACCTAAGATCTAAGACAAAATCCCAAATCGAAACAAGATAGTACAAATGATCAAAGGAAGCAAACAATAATGAAAATATAAAACAAACTGTCCTATCAAAGTTTCTTCATCTCCCTTAATTCTCCTCCATTATTTCTCAATTTGCAAAGCTTTTTCCTTAGATTTTGAACTACTAGAATACCTGCAAATGACAATAAAAAGATAGCAAGAACTTTGGAGAAATATGGTTGTTAGGAAAAAATGAAAGAGGAGGCCTTCTTTTATAGAAATGATTTCAAACGAAAGGACAAGATCAATCTTATAGAAAGATGCCCAGATCAACGGAGGAGGATTCATTCACCACAAATTAGTGGGCTAGGGATGGCTACGAATGGATGATCAGGATTGAAAGAAGACCAAAGAGAATCAATGATCAATATTTGAAATGAGAAAGTGGAGAAATTATTTAATTCATGAGAAGAGCATCTTTGACCAGATTTTAAATTTGGTAAAAGATAATGGAGGAATAAATAATCATTTTAAATTATTTATTTATGGAGGAATGGAAAATGAATATGTAATTTAAATGGTTATGCAACTGTTTAAATTAAATATAGAAGCAAATGACAAAAGGGAATTAAATAATTAAGTTAGATTAATTATTTAATAGAGGGAAAATCAAGAGAGGGAGTTAAATAATTTAAATAATTATTTAACTAGAAGAAAGGATGAAAAGGATTAATGAATAGACACATAATTAAAAATAATTATTTAACTATAGACGAATAATGACAAGCCAATAATTAAATAAATGATAATTTGTTTAATTATAGAGGGAAAGGGTGTTATCAAGGAGAATAAAGATCAAGAAATGAATTAATTAAAATTATTTAATTAATAGAGGAATGTGATCAAAGAAGATTATTAAATAATTAAAATTATTTAATTATGTAGCGGAGAAGACCAAGACAATGGAAAAATGACTCTCGCAGACCAAAACATTTTTTTAGTATCTACAATAGATATACTTCATTTTACGATGAAGGGTAGAAGGCACCCAAATCATCTTATGAATCCATGGTCTACCTAAAAGGAGATTATATGAAAGATCATGAGGCATAACATGGATTGAGGTTTGTAATGTTACCTTCCCGACTATAATAGGTAATGTGATCACACCATGCGGTTGTTTTCGTACATTCTCAAATCCTCGAATTGATAAGGAATCATGTTGAATTATTGATTTATCTATGCCAAGCTTATCCAAAAGGGTTACACTACACACATTAAAAGCTAAGCCATTGTCAACAAGGGCTTGCTTTATCCTTGTCCTATTGAAGACGACTATTATCATGAAAGATTAATTTTATTTTTGCACTTCTAGCGAAGGTAACTCATCTTAATGGAAATTAATGTCTAAGTTGATCAAAGTTATAGCTTGAATTTGGGATTCCATATCATTTGGTTTCACATTAGGAGGGGTAGGAACTTGTTTTAAAGAACTTTGAAGTATGTTATGATAAATAGATGAGGATTGAATAAGATCTCATAAGGATATCTTAGTAGAAGTATTCTTTAGTTTTTCAACAAGATCATACTCCTTTCCATTATCTAAAGGAAAACAAGGGGCAGGGTATGTGCAGGATCATCATGGAAAACATAGGCCCTTAAGTGGCAATAAAATTCAGTAAATCAGAGTTAGGCAATTTGACGTAAAAAAATAAATAAGTTATCTATATTATTTCAAAAATATGTAACAATAGAATCTATAGCAAATTGAATGTAGTTTCTAAACTACTAGGTTTATTTAAAAAAAAAAAACTATTTGGTGAAAATTTGAAATTTCAATGCAATAGTACTTAAATTTCAGGGAAAAAATAAGTAGGTGTTTATCTAACCACCCTAACCACAATAAAATGATAATATTTTAGATATAAGTAGGGGACTCATGTCCCAATGTGATGCATAATTTTTTTGTAATTTTTTTGAAAGTAAATAATTAATTATGATTTTTTTATTACAACTTTTAAAAAATATAAAAACTCTTCTGTTTGACCACCTTAACTTGGTCATAACTTCATGAAATTCAATTCTTCTTTTTTTAGTCCTATAGTATGTGAAGCATAGAATGTGACGCATGTTTTGGATTCAAAAAATGTGATACCGTTTGAAAGCTATAGATTTTTTTCAATCAGCCTATAAATAAGGACTTTAGTTGTAATTCAAATAGAAAATGAATAATAATTATTTATTAAATTCAAAGTAAAGCATAATTTATATTGGTGGAAAGTTGATAATCTCCTTTAAAAACCCTTTTCGTTTCATCAATTTTGGGTAAAAAAAATTCTTCTACCACATGGGCCATCATATTACTTAGATATTGCCACCTTTTGGCCCATCATGATCCTGCACATACCCAGCACTAGGAAAGATAGGTTGAGGTAATGAGAGGGATGTTGGAGTTATTTTTCTTGGTTGTGGATTGTTTCTATTGTTATATGTATGAGAAATGGTATTTTAACTCAGTTGCTATGAAACATTTTCATTGTCAAGTTGCCTTTTAGGTGGTTCTAAGATAAGCACAAGTTTATTTTGAACTTGTGGTTATTGTGAGGGTGGATAATTGATAAGTTTAGGATTAGGAGAGTACTTCAAGGGATATCGAATGTGCATAGCCTCAAAAGACTTATCCTTATTTTCATGATTTCTTAGTGAAGGATGGTCTAATATCACTTCATCATCTTCATCTAAGGTAACCATATGACTATTGTCAATGTTGTCATTTTCTTTCACCATGATATCTTCCCTAGTAGGGGAGTCTTTAGGAGAGTAGAAAACTAGAAATTAATGAAATTTAAAGGTTGGTTCCTCTAAAATACCCGCATCAAAAGTAGGGGAGTCAACTATGGTCAAATTTTATTGCTTATCAATGATGGTATCCTCTTGTTCAATGATGTTTTACTTAGTAGGGGAAGAGAAACAAATAGGATTCTCATGACACTCAATTATTGGATCTTCTAACACCAAAATATCTTCATCACAAATAGGAGAGATATTAGGAGAAGACCGAATTTGATTTTCATGATTGTCCACTATTGTATTCTCTTTTGTTAAAACATTCTCATAAGTGGTAGAGAAGGAAATTTTCTTGGCATGCTTAGAAATGTAAGATACTAACATTTTTTGACCAAAAATGAAAAGTGTACTTTTATATAACTTATGCATGAATGTAAACATTGTGTATGCAAAAGTGAATATTACCTTTATCCAACTTATGAAAAGCACCAAGAATGTAAACATTGTGTATCCAAAAGTGAAAAGAACTTTTAACCAATTTATGCCAAATTTCATGAATGTAAACATTGTGTATGCAAAAGTGAAAAGTACTTTTATCCATACTATGCAAAGCTTGAAGAATGTAAACATTTTCAAATCTAATGATTTTTTCTACTAAAATTATTTTAAAAATAACTACACAAAACTAATTTTTTGACCCTAATAATTGATTGATTTAGAATGCAAGAGATTTTAAAATGATGTTGTAGTCACGAAAAAATTATCCCTTCTAATTTTCCTAGCTTGTTTGGTACCTCCTTGTGATTTATGCCTGATATCACCTTGATCTATTGTTGTGATGTGTTTTATACATCCACATTAGGTTTTTGGGTGGGCTTCAACACCTAAATAAACATAACTTCTCCCTAATTTAATGTTCTAAAATGTATTTATTTACATCTTCACATTGAATTTAGAAGGCTTGTGAACTAAGGAGGACCTAATCTAGTGTTTTAATGTGTTTTACACATTCACATGGGATTTAGGGCCCTTCTAAGCTAAATAGACCCAATCTTTCCTTAATTTAGTGTTGTAATGTTGCAAGTATGGATGTGTTTAGTGGTGTTGTCATTAATGTTGTCTTTGATGTCAACATGGTTCAATAAGATTGCAGATGGTACTTGTATAGTTGATATATTGTAGAAGTTCTTAGATTACTTGGAGCTATATTTATGAAGTTGTAGTTGTGTTTTTGCCAAGTGCTTTTAAGAAAATTCTAGAAATAATGAAGTTAGTGTTGAGTGTGTGTTCTGAATGTGCTTTGTTATTGTGCTTTGCATTTATTTTGTATTGATCCTATTCCTATGCAGATCTATGGTATTTTTCATGAGCTTCAATGGGTAATATATAAAAAAAACAGCTTTTGGATCGATGGAGAATGAGAAATGTGTTCACCAGTGTGAACTGGTTTCACAAAATTATTTGTTTGTGGATTGGGAGAATTTTTTTGGCTCTAAAGTCTTATGTTGTCATGTGTTAGAACTTACAGATCTGGGAGATGATTTTTTTTATGTTCTGACAATCATTCATGTGATTTGGCACTCCAGAAGACTCTCCAGAGCTCTTGTGTGTTGCTTTTTGGTCTAGTTGGACTATTGAAGAATATTCTATGTATGAAGATTGTTACAGTTGTTGTGGATGTACCTGAAGGTTCCTTAGAGATTGTAAAATACTTGGTGAAGTGTGTTGAGTGATCCACGTGTGATAATATTTTTGGAGATGCATGTACTTAAAATTTCATTTGTTTTTTCATTAGGTTTGGTCAACCTAGTGTTTACACGTTACATAAAGATTTTCTATCAAATTAAGGAAGCATGTGATTAATCCAAGATATTGTTTGGGTCCTAATTAAATGTGTAATTGTTCCTCTCTCATTCTTATCCACCATGGGAATGTGGATTATCCGACCTAATTTGAATTTATAAATTGAATAATGTTTAGCCAACCTTGGAGAATTCTTCTAGGGTTGAAGATTGTATAAAAGAAAGATGTTGCAAATTTCAAATCAAGCAAGTGAACTGTGTGAAAAAGAAAAAAGAGTAGAGTGTGTAAGAGTGAATCAAGGAAACATTACTTTGATGTGTTAGATTAATTAAAGCAGTGAGCTAATGGTGTCTACAATATTTTGATTAAGTTGCGAATGTGTGGAACCTTTTTGGTGGATCTTTATTTATCTTTTCTTTTTTCGGTAGGCAGTGAGCCTCCTTCTAGATAGTGAGTCCTATTTTTGGAAGTGAGACTTTGTATGTGATATTACAGTATTACTATATTGTGAGCTAATCCTCACCATGCTTTTTCCCTCATTGGGTTTTCCACATAAATCTAGTGTGTCTAGTGTCTGCTTTCTATTATTTATATGTCATGTTTACACTTAGTAACAGGATGAGTTAAAGTGGAATTGTCTTGTACATTTCAACAATTGGTATCAGAGCTCAGTTTCCTCAGTGAAAAGATTGACCGGTTGAGGTAGATAAGATGGCACACAAGTTGAAAATCCCTATTTTTGATGGAGCTGATTATAGTGATTGGAAAGAACATATGAGGGGTTATCTGGTTTCTCTTGGTTTCAAGACCTAGAAAGTTGTAGAGATAAAGTATGTTGCACCATCCGCTAGTCCTTCCTCTATAGATGAGATTGTGGCTTATGAGGAGAATGAAAAGCCTGTTGGAATAATGGATGATGAATCATCCAATGAAGCAATGCACACTTCAAAGGATCTTTCCAAGAAGAAATTCAACCACACATAAAGTATTGCAACTAAGGGCATTCAAATAGAGATTCTATTATAAGATATGAGATATTTTACAGGAGAACATATGCCTAATTATATAGGCAAGAGTAAGACCTAGAATACACAAGATGGTTCCAAGTGTCTAAATCACACTACATGTGACAACATGAAAACCCTAACAACCTACCTAGGGAATGATGACTTGATTGAGATAAGTTCTAGAAAAGACAAATCATCTTCTAGAAGGAATATTATCTCCTAGAAACATGGAAAGGGTAGTTACCCCTTTATTAAATAATTTATTTAATAATTCAACCTAGGAATAAATAATTAAACTAAGACCTAAGTTAACTTATGCTATGCAATAAATAATTAATTACACTAACACCCCCCATAAGTGCAACTTAGGGAGGAAATGAAAAATGCAATGATTATGCAATAGATGATGGGTCTCGGCTACATGATGGGAATTTTAGGTATCCATTTACAAATGAGAATGAAAATTAAAAGTAATCTCCCACAAATGGAGAAAAGGGGAAAACCGAGTGGGAAGAAAACCCCTCTCCAAAAAGGAGATGAAAATGCAAATAAGTGAGAAAGGATGGGAAGGATGGAGGACTCCAAAATACCCCCCAAGTACACCATCTATCACATAGATACAATACAATGAAAATCCCTCCAAAGAGAGACTATATAGCTCCCCCAGCACATGTGATCACCTGCAAAAATGGTAAGGGTATGTAGAAAAAACAAGATCCAATGTCGACAAACAACTTGTCTCCCTTTAAGAAGAAACAAAACCAAGTGCAAGTGCAGGGATACTTCCCATTCTAGATAGGAATTGAAGGAAGGAAGGAAGGATGTGATTGATGATGTCTTAAAGAAATGCTCATATGTTTCCTTTTCCATTAAAGATGAAGATGCCACAATCAACTCAGGTACATACCTAATCAATGAAGAAGGTGACAAACCAAGACTATATCGAAACTGATGCTGGACAAGATCCAAAGACTGTAATATAATAGTCCTTCCATTGAAGGAATAGATGGAGACAAGATTTCCACCCCATAATGAAGTGTCCTCAAAACCACTGAGAGAATTATGAAGCAACAAAGGTGTCTAAACCACATATCTCCTTCTAGGAAGAAGCAAATCCAATGGTAGATGTTGAAGAAACTCCAACTCCTGAATGGAATGAGAGGGAAGAAGTTTCATACATAAAATCTTTGAAGAGAAACCAAGTGCCTCCAAAATAGTCTCTATATTCCCAATCAAGGTCGAGACAAAAGGATGTGGAGACTCGAGAAAAATCTCCAAAGTGGAATCTGAATAGAGGAGTGATATCCCGTCAAGAATGTTCTCCAAACCTGTAGAAATAGCCAAGTATACAATCATTGAAACAAATCCATTGTGTGATGCCAAGCCTAAAAAACTGAATGTGTCTTGATGAATGAAGATGATGGAAGCCTTAGTCAATGAATCTAGACAAGGAATCACTGAATCTGAAGGGATACCAACTGTCTCTGATGGAGAAGAAGAAACATCTAAGGAAACCTTGTCAACCTCTTTGGAATATTCAAGGAAATTGAAACAAAGAACCTCCTGCATAACCATATCATCATGGGGTATCTTATCTAAGGAATGAAATTATGAATCATGATCATTGGAAAAAGGTGGAGTGTCATGTTCTCCATAGATCTCTCAAATATTGGTCCAAAGAATATGAGGAAAATCACAATGATTAATAGTACTAAAAATATCACAATCAACTTGCATTGAATTGATCTTTAAGAAAAATCCTGAATACCTTCACTTGGATGGAGAACTATACCATACAAATGTGGCAATAAATCGAGTGATTGGAGATGGTGTATGATCCCATCCCGCCAAATTGTTTATAGTTTCCCTTCTACAACATAACTAGAGAAGGAGTATATGCAAGCCCCATAATGTACTATAAAATTTCTCCAAAAATACAAAGACAATGACCTTCAACAGAAAATAGAAACTTCCAAATATGATATGAAACTGAAGAGATGCCATCCGAATCAAAATTCCTTTTCCCAAGCTTCAGAAGATCCAATTTATTGAATAAATGCACTAAATTAAACAAAACCAATGTAAGAATACTTAGATCTAAAACTGATCAAAGTGACTAAAATGATGAAAAATTATCTGAATTACCTTCTTAATACCATTCAAATCACCAAATTTCAATAACCAGTTGAGAAGATATTAGTCATTGAGTCCAAACTAGGGTTTTGACTTCAGTTGATTGCAACTTTTGATAGCAGTAGAATTATGAAAAGTTGACTGCACCTCTAGAAAGTAGGTTGAATCATCTTTAGGTTGATATCTTGTTTGTTTAATTTCGAGACCATGGCACAAAGATATAGCGCTTTGAAAAAAACTACCTTATAAGGACCTACAGGCTAAACAGGTGCAAAATTTTAGCACCCGCACTTTAAAAATTTGCCCCTGGTCGCTAATATGACCACGGGACTAAAAGTTGGAAAAAAAAAGCACTCAATTTAAGGAGCGATGTCGGAGTGGCTGCAGGGTGGATCTTCGGTGGTGTGGCCAGTGAAGCAGGAAATGCCGCTCAGGGATTAGTGGTAGCCCCAGTCACGGATAGGACTAGGGTCTTTGGCACTGGGAGATGTCGCTGATGATAGAGGCCAAGAAATTGAGGTTGACGGGATGACCGATCATCGATGGATGGTCTATCGAAAAATGATGGAAAGCCAGTGATGATGGCCGGTGATGTGACTAGTGGACCGACTAATGTACCCGCAACCAATGGTGAATTTAAGTCTACATATTTTTTATGAAAAATCGCCAAACAAATTTTTTTGATTGTTTTTTTATTATTGCCAAAGAAAAATTAAAAATCAAGAAATATGTTGATAGAAAATATTTTAATCTGTAGAATAAATTTATCAAATACCGACCAAAAATAATATAGAGCCTGAAGACTATAGTTGATGATTAAAAAATCAAACCCCACATATTTTAATAAAATTTCGATGGAGGAGTTTTTCATATGCCGACCATTCATTAAAATAGCAGGTTGATATGATATTTTTTTTTTTGCAACTATAGAAATTTCCCGAATATGATATTTTGCCAAACTATATAGAAAAAAACCCTGATTTTTCTAAAATTAAAAATGGCCTATGATTAAAAAAAAATTTCCTCAAAGGACTACTGGAAGGGATATTTTTTTTGAAAATTATTTGGATAGTACGATTGATTTTGCAAACTGTAAAATATCTCTGATGGCTCCCGAGTTGATAAATCCGAATTTGATGAATGGACAGGAGATCCTAGGGTTTCAAAGCCTTCTGAAGACAATGGCAAGCTTGGATCTGACTCAATCTGCTCCAGAAATTAGCTTGGTCCTTGGCTGGAGTTAAGTAGCCTACAATGGAAACCTTCAAGCCTGCAATGAATCTCTATCACCCAACTTTCTTGATCCTGGAATGAATCTTCAGGGTATGTGCAAGATCATGATATGGAAAAAATAGGCCCTTAAGTGGCGATGAAAATTCAGAAAATCAGAGTTAGGCAACTTGACGTAAAATTTTGAATAGGTTATCTATATTATTTCAAAACTATGTAAGAATAGAATCTATAGCAAATTTAATGTAGTTTCTAAACTACTAGGTTTATTTATAATAAAATCTATTTGGTGAAAATTTGAAATTTCAATGCAGTGGTACTTAAATTTCAGGGAAAAAATAAGAAGTAGGTGTATGTCTGACCACCCTAACTACAATAAAACGATAATATTTTTTATAAAATTTTAGATATAAGTAGAGGACTCATGTCTCGATGTGATGCATATTTTTTGTCATTTTTTTCCAAGTACATAATTAATTATGAATTTTTTATTACAAATTTTAAAAAATATAAAAAACTTGTATGTTTGACCACCTTAACTTGGTCAAAACTTCATGAAATTCAATTTTTATTTTTTTAATCTTATAGTATGCGAAGCATAGAATGTTGCGCATGTTTCAGAATAAAAAGATGTGATACTATTTGAAAGTTATAGATGTTTTTCAATCAGCCTATCAATTAGGACTTTAGTTATAATTCAAATAGAAAATGAATAATAATTATTTATTAAATTCAAAGTAAAGAATAATTTATATTGGTGGAAAGCTGAGAATCTCCTTTAAAAACACTTTTTCATTTCATCAGTTTTGGGTAAAAAAACATTCATCAACCACATGGGCCATCATATCATTGACATATCGCCACTTTTTGGCCCATCATGATCCTACACATACCCTTCACTGGAATGGCTCTAATACCATGTTGGAATAACGGATACAAAATCATCCAATGAAGTTGCACACACTTCAAAGGATCTTGCCAAGAAGAAATTCAACCACACAGAAAGTGTTGCAACTAAGGGCATGCGAATAGAGATTCTATTATAAGATATGAGATATGTTACAAGAGAACATGTGCCTGATTATATAGGCAAGAGTAAACCTAGAATGCACAATATGTTGCCAAGTGTCTAAATTACACTACATGTGACAAAATGAAAACCCTAACAACCTACCTATGGAATGATGACCTGATTGAGATAAGTTCTAGAAAAGACAACTCATCTTCTAGAAGGAATCATATCTCCTAGAAACATGGAAAGGGTAGTTACCCCCTTATTAAATGATATATCTAATAATGCAACCTAGGACTAAATAATTAAATTAAGACCTAAGTTTACTCATGCTAGTGTAATAAATAATTAATTACACTAACAAAGGCAAGGTATGTTATCTTCAGTGCTCTATCTAAAACTAAAAGGAAAAAAGTTATTTCTTTAGGCACTGCTTATGAATTATGTGAAAATTTGAAAGACATTTATGAAGGAAATGATAGAGTAAAATTTTCAAGGAAGCTAACAGCTAAGAAAAAATCTGAGAACTTGAGAATGAAAGAGGGTGAAGATATTTCAAGCTATTATCAGAGAGTTGAACTTGTAGCAAATGAGATCAAGAATCAAGGTGGTACCATGCTAGATGAAGAAATTTAATTGATAAGATATTGATGACCCTACTAGAGAATTACAATGACAAAGTCTCTGCTATTGAAGAATCATATGATCCAAAGACATTTAGTAATGAGCACCTAATTGGTATCTTGATTGTATTCAAGATGAGGACATATGCAAGAGATAAGAAAAAAACTGAAACAACCTTTAAAGAAATGAAGATAGGACATGATGATGATGATGATGAGGATTCAAAAGAGTTGGAAGAAAATTTCACAAGGAAATTGAAGAAAGGTACTGTAAATACAAAGGTATGTTTCTCTTTAAGTGTTTTAGTTGTGGAAATATTGGTCATTATGCATCAAGATGTCCTAATAGAGCTACACACAAGAAGAAAAAGGATAATAATAATAATAATCATAGAGACAAAAAGGATAAGAAGTTCAAGAAATTATATTATGGTAAAGAATATGTAGGAATTTAGGATAACGAGTTTGACTTTGAGGAGGATAAAGATGAATGTTTATTTCTAGCCCTAGAAAGTAAAGTTGTATTTTCTAACCATGGAAGATATGCAAAGCAATCTAGTCCAGAGAGAAAGAAGGATGAGATGGAAGGTACTTTGGTAACTAATTTTCATGCTAGACAGGATGGAGACTTTTGGGTAATTGATAGTGGGTGTTCAAATCATATGACTGGAGATAAGAGTAAGTTCACTAAAATTGAAAACTATGATGGATGAATAGTTATGTTTGGAGATGACTACGGTGCTAGAATTATTTTTAAAGGAATAATTAGTTTTGATTGAAAACATAGTACTGACGATGTCTATTATGTTAAGGGTTTAAGGCATAATATTTTAAGTGTTGGAAAAATGTGTAGCAAAGGATTCAAGCTTGTGTTTAAGGATAAAACTTGTGAGATTAGAAAAGGATCTGAAATTGTGGTAGCAATGAGAAGAAGAACTCATGAAAATATCTATCATCTTAAGAGTGGTGATGGTCAGTGTTTTATTTCACAGATTAATGAAAGTTGGTTGTGGCACCAAAGGATGTGACATGTGAATTTTGACAAGCTGATTAGGATTAGTTCTAAGGAAGTTGTTAGAGATCTGCCTGGAATCACAAACCCTTCAAATTCAATTTGCAAAATTTGTGTTGGGAAAACAAACAAGAAGAAGTTTTAAAGGGAAAGAACAATCATCTAGCAAAATGCTAGAGTTGATTCATACAAAACTCTATGGTCCTACAAGAACAAGAAGCCTTAACAGTGACAAGTATTTTATGCTCTTGATTCATGATTAATCTAGGATGACATGGGTTACTTTTCTTAGAGAGAAAGCTCAAGATCTTGATAGATTCAAGGTATTCAAGGGAAGAGTAGAGAATGAGGTAAAACTAAGAATCAAATTTTTAAGGTATGATAGAGGTAGAGAATTCACTTTTGGTGAGTTTAATGCATTTTGTGAAGAACATGGCATAAAGAGACATTATTTTTCTCCTAGAATCCCTCAATAGAATGGAGTTGTGGAAAGGAAGAACCAGATTGTTCAAGAGTCTACCAGAACTATGATGAAAGAATCAAATCTTCCTAATGTGTACTAGAGAGAATCAATCCACATTGTTGTTTACATTCTTAACAAAGTTTAGGTCAGAGGTAACAACACTAAGGCTCCTTATGAATTATGGATTGGTAAGACTCCTACTGTTAAATACTTTAAAGTATTTGGAAGTAGATATTACATTAAAAGAGATGATGAAAATATTGGAAAGTTTGATGCTAGATGTGATGAAGGAATATTTCTTGGACACTCAAATAACAACAAGAAATATAGATGCTTTAATAAAAGCGTGAGGAAAATAGTTGAAATTTCTAATGTAAAATTTGATGAAGCTATGTATAGACTAGTAGAAATAAGTGAAGTTGAACCAGATGATCCTATTTGTGGGAAAGTGCAAGAAGAAGAAGAAGAAAAGGAAGAGAAAGAGAAAAGTGATGAAGACGAGATTCTGAAACCTGCACCTAAGACTCCTAAATATGTATAGATAAATCATCCAGAGGAGCAGATAATTGGAGACATAAGTGAAGGTGTAAAGACAAGAAGAAAATTGGTTGAGGTAAACTTGTGTTTACTTTCTAAGATAGAACCTAAGACTCTGATTGAATCATGTGGGTATGTGCAAGATCATCATGGAAAAAATAGGCCCTTAAGTGGTGATGAAAATTCAAAAAATTAGTTACGCAACTTGATGTAAAAATTTGAATAAGTTATCTATATTATTTCAAAAATATGTAAAAAAAAAATCCATATCAAATTGAATGTAGTTTCTAAACTACTAGTTATATTTAAAAATAAATAAAAAATCTATTTGGTGAAAATTTGAAATTTCAATGTAGTAGTACTTAAATTTCAGGGAAAAAATAATAAGTAGGTGTCTATCTGACCACCCTAACCACAATAAAATGATAATATTTTTTTGTAATATTTTAGATATAAGTAGAGGACTCATGTCCCAATGTGATGCATATTTTTTTATAATTTTGTTCCAAGTAAATAGTTAATTATGATTTTTTTATTACAACTTTTAAAATATATAAAAACTTGTATGTCTGACCACCTTAACTTGGTCAAAACTTCATGTAATTCAATTATTTTTTTAATCCTATAGTA
>CM021107.1:575151321-575191445 GCA_007115665.2 Sequoiadendron giganteum | reverse complement strand
TTTAGGTATACTAGTGATAAAAGGTCACTTCTATTCCTCATTTGTCACTTTTCTATCTCGAGTGAAATAAGTTGGAGAGCTCTAGGTGACCTAAGGAGAATTAAGGCAAAAATCAAGTGTGAAGGTGATTCAACGATCGATTTCACATCCGACAGAAAAAAGGCATTTATCTAGAACTTCTCATTTTTTGTGATTTGGGCAAGATAAATGCTCCTTTAGTGGTCGAAGTTAAGGACATACCTCATCCTAGATTAAAATTGCATCCCCACAAGTCATTAGAGACCGATCCACTAGGGGCATTTTCATTAGTTTCACATGGAGTCTTGCATACAGAAAATATTAGGGTTTAAATTCATAAAACTATTGAGGATCTAGGAAGGAATCAACTTGTGAATATGTACAATCACCATATAGTTGATGAAAATTTCAGTGTAAAACCAAAACACCAAATCTAGGAATTAAAGAAATTCATTTTGATGGTTAAATCTCCTATGTTCATGGAGTCAAAATGGGTCTTCTATGTCTTGATTCAGGTACATGAAGAGTTCATGTGGCTTAATATTCCCTTCAAAATTACTAAGGAATCCATTAGTGCAGTAACTGGTTTGAATTCCTCCGGTGGTCTACCTATCTTGAAGTCCGTGAAAAATCAAACCGTCACTGACACCATAGGCTTGACATATGATAGGAGAGCAATGTCTGTTGACAATATTGCTGATATATATTTCAAATTTGCATCTATGGTAATAGGTTATAAGCTTTAACACTCTAGTCAGGAAAAATCTGTATTCGGTACAACAATTTACATCGCCTACCAAATGGTGAAAGAAAACATGGAATATGATCTGTAAGAATTATTAAGGATTTAGCTGATGGAAAACCTTGTGAAGATCAAAAAGGACAAGAAAAATTCATTCAAATATGGTAGTCTTCTTTTATGCCTATTTTTCTATTTCATGGAGGAAGTCTTGGGTGTTGGAAAAGTTCAATGGCAGAAGAACATTATGGTAGCTGAACAGATCTGAAATCTATTGTACAATCTTACACATATGAGAACTAGAAATTCAAATATCTAGGGTTATTTCAAAAGTTTTCAAGCCAACATGCAAGCTAGGGAAAGAATTCCCACCACCATTTTGGAGAAATACAAAGGCTCAATCTGCTTCAGGGTGAATATTGATCAGTGCCTGATGGAAGCAAAAGATCCAATAGCTGTTTGGATCATGCCTATGGGTTATGAGGTCGAGGAAAATATTTTGGAAATGTATGCTCAACATTTGCTAAGAAAACCTCTAGATCTGACTGAAGAGACATTTGGCACATATGTAGAAAAACACACTCAAATTCATAATGAGCTCAAGAAATTGACATCAACCAAAAGAATAAGAAAAGAAGTTGAAGTTATTGCAAAATGTTTGGGTGTATCCACAGAGAAAATAAATGAAGTCAGGGAGAAAATGGCAAGAGAGGCAATAGCAGGGCATAATGCTAAAGAGGCAACAAAAGCTTAATTAGTTGGTTTGGCAGCACCATCTGCCCAAACTAGAACAATCGGAAGCTTGACATCTCACTCAGCTCCTGTAGAAAAATATGCTCCTTTGAAAAGTGAAAGAAAAAGGTCCAAAAAGGAATCCCAATGAAAGAAGAGAAAAATAAAAAGAGTCTACATGATGATTTTTGATGATGACAAAACAAAATCCGATAAAAATGTCAAGGAGATCAAGCAACAAGGTACTAAAGCAACTTTTGTACCAAAACCCTCCAGTGTAGATGCTTAGGAAAAGAAAAAGACTAAATTTGATGCACTTGGTATGTTTGTTGATCAACTTGAAAAAGAAATAATTTCATATGGAAATCTTAAACCTCTTTCTCAATGGTATGAATCTTTCTCTGAATCTGATAAAATAATTCTAGAAGAAGCTACAATAAAGTACATGAATATTTTCAAGAAGTTTTGGTTGAAATTATGTCTAGCCTCCCAAAAGGACTGTATGATATTTTAGAATCAAGGAGATTAAGTTCCCTAACTGAAGAAGAAAGAATGGGAGAATGAGTTCTTATAGAACTATGTTCGAAGATTTTTGTGGAAGATATGAAAACATTTTTGAACAAAGTTAAACACAAGTTTAGTAGAAAGTCAAGGTTCAATAAAATGATGATTGTCCTAATAGATGAGGTTACTTAAGAAACACATCAAATTTTGAAAGAGATGCTACTGAATGAAAAAATCAAAATTGTGTCTGAGGAAACTCATATAGATGGTGTCTCATCAAATCCGATCAAAGATACAAAAGAAGAAAATTTTGGTGCTAGCGAAAACTTTGAGATTCTACTTCTTGAAAGAAAAACAGAAATCCCAATGGAAGTTGATGTAAATGTGAATGTACAAGTTGGATTGGAAAAGAATACTGAAGAGAATTCAGAAGCTTCAGTTGAGGAAGCAATAGTCGAGGAAAAGAAAAGCGATACAAAAATGAATTCAAGAGACACTGCCGAGACAGTTAATAAATTCTTGGTGGAACATAAGGAAGAGATTGAGTTGGAACTAATCAGAGGTCCCATTGACCTATCAACTCTAAGCCCAATTCATATAAGGAAGGTGGCCTTGTTTACTCAAGTAAAATCTCAAGAGGAGTTGCTAAAATCTGACATGGAAGATAGTGAATTGTTGGCACTTGTGTTAGGAGTACTGGAGAATATCATGCCTTCCTTTGTGAAATATCAGAATGAATCTTCATTTAGTGAACTGAGAAGGCTTATCAGCTCAATGAGTACTCATTTTAAGTCTATTGAAAATTCTGCATTGGCAAAAGTGCAAAAGGAATTTGATGCAAAAATATTCAATGGATTGAAAGTGTTGATTTCCCAAGATAAAGTTAGCTTGGCCACTTGTGTCAAGCACATATTGGATTCTCTATCTGAAGGAGGCAAGATTTACAAATCATGTTTGTCTTTTTAAAAGTTTACTGGAGGAAATGAAAACAAAGTGAAAGACCTGGAGAATCAGTTAGCAACTATCTCCGAGGCATTTTATCCCCTATTTGGTAGTGTTGGGAAGATTGAAGGTGAAGTTATGTCTCTACTCAACAAGATAAAAGGGTTGAAGCATGAAAATGATAAAGTTGTCTCCAGAATCTACGAACTCAGAAGCATCATAAGCCCCGAAATTGATGTAATGGGCAGTGCTCTAAAAGAAGGAGAATAAACTATGGTAGTCAATGATCCAAGCAGCCTGGAATCCATAGAAACATTTTCCTATCTAATTTTTGGACACATAACAATAATGGAAATCCTTAAATGAGTTTTGGATTCAAACCTAGCATAGTTAAAGATGGATTTTGCAGACATCTTTCAACTTTTGTAAGGTAAAGAAGCACCCTTGTACAATCAAAATTTTGATTACTTCTTTTTGGTATGTGACCCCTGCCTTTGCCATTGATGTCAAAGGGGGAGAAGTGGTGTGAAAAATGCCTAATCAGCTCAGGGGGAGAGTAGCATTTTTGAAATTTTGGTTTGTAGTGAAGTTTATCTTGATACTGATCCGACACTTAGTCATTTTTCACTAAGTGTTGCCATCAATTCCAATGGGGGAGATTGTTGGAAAGAGACACTGCAACTATCATGTGGTGTTTTCATTGATAAAACCCTATGCATTGATAAGGTACGCATATCCTCATTAATGTCTACTAGAAGTCAGATTGAAAATTGACAAGGCAGAACAGGGTATTCGGTAACTCAACATTCATTGATTTGTGCATAGATTTGAGGTTACCATTTTGTGTTGTGCATCTCACACAATGATTATTGATGTATTATGTCTATTGTGGTTGAAGCATAGTGGATTGAACCAATTTTCATGAGAGTTAGAAGATCTGGTTGGCATATTCTCATTTTTTCTTGTATTAAGGCCAACTTCATAAATATATTAAGTCACGGATGTATGAGAACTAATTAATTAAATATCTATATGATTTTATCGGTTTGTTTGGATTTTTTCCAAGTTGTGGTAGACCATTAATGGTACACATTGTATATTTCTCATTATGTGAGCCGACAGTTGTAATTTTTTTGAAGCCAAAAAAGTGTAAACAAATCCTATGTTGCAGATATATATACAAGATTGTCTGTATCATTTTATGAGAGGTACATGTTATGTAAGTTTTTGATTTGTGAGTCAGAGTAGAGTAGAGGTGCGATTAAGTGTAGTTTCACTTGTGCATAGAAGATTTGTGTGGTGTGTATAAGCACAATAGAACAAAATTACAAAATTAGTCTATAAGGCAACAAATCTATTATTGTACTTAATCTGGAACTATAATTAGGCATTTTAGATGCTAACATCTCAATTCAAATTGTCAGATGGTTTTAATTTGAATCTAGGGCAGAAAGCCCTATTTTCTTTGAGCAGTGAGCTCTAGGCAGTGTGCCTGAATGCAAGTGCATTCCCCTTTTGTAATCTCTATTTTGAATATACTCAAAATCATAAATTGTGGATTGGCCATCCACTGTGGTTTTTCTCCTAACAGGGTTTCCAAGTAAAACTCTTGATGTCATGGTGTTGTGTTTGTTTACTTGTTCATGCTTTATGTTTGAATGTTCCTAATGCTTGGAAGTTAAAGATTAATAAAGTTAATTTTTGCACAACACTGATTCACCCCCCCCTCTCAGTGTGGCTTGTTTCCAACAAAACATTGAAAAAATAATCCACAAGGTTCCACAACATACTACAACCACCATATCGGCCAAGAACATGAAAACTTGAACACATAAAGGAAAAATCTTTGATCATGAGCACAACGATCAATGCAGACATGTAACAAGGATAGAGCATGATCTAGAAACATCAACGAACATCGCAAGAGCATACACAACAACTCAAATTATGATAATTACATTATCTTCTTCTAGAAACACTAGCTATAGCAACAAAATAACTGCAGGAACACAAAAACTCATAACTTGCTCCAAACTTGATGCGCACCTCTGAAACTTTCAGAGGATAAAACTAGATAGGCTCAACAACAAACCCTTTAAAGTGCAACTTCTAAATACCACCATACTGAACTTTCCACCACACTGAAATTCATAGCTTCATAGACAACCTTCAACATATTTATTATAATTTTCTCAATATCCTCGACATATACAACCTTCAGAACATCAATGCTAATAGTGTTGACATCAATGACAACCACATATTAGCAACACAACCACAACATTGAATACTATTTGTTTGTAGACTAGGAGAAATGTTTTTTCTCCATAGTCTTTTGGTGTCATTTTTTAGATCTTGCAGATCTGGGAGATGATTCATACTAATTTTTTCTATGATCTAACAATTGTGCTTGTGATTTGGCACTTCAAAAGACTTGCTCTAGAGCTCTTGTGTATTGCTTGTTGGTCCAGTTGGACAGTTGAAGAATATTTTGTGTATGAAGATTGTTGCAAATGTTGCAGATGTTCCTAAAGGTTTCTTAGAGATTGTAAAGTGTTTGGTGAAGTTTGCTAAGTGATCTAGATGTGATCATCTTGCTGGAGATGCATGTACTTCAAAGTTCATTGGTGTTTTCATTAGGTTTTACCGACTTGGTGTTTACAGGTTACATAAAGATTTTTCATCGAATTAAAGAAACATGTGATTGATCGTTCGATGTTGTTCAGGTCCTAATAAAATATTTAATTGGTCCTCTCTCATTCTTATGCATTGTGGTAATTTGGATTAGATGACCTAATTTGAATTTATAAGTTGAAGAATGTTTGGCCGACCTTGGAGAATTCTTCTAGGGTTAAAGATGGTATCAAATAAAATTAAGATGTTACGGATTTTAGATCAAGCAAGTGAAGTGTGCGAACAAGTGTGAAGAGCATAGTATGTAAGAGCAAATCAAGGCAGTAGTACTTTGATGTTTTAGATTCTTGAAAGCAATGAGTTAATGGTTAGTTTTTTTAACACTTTTGTTTGCTTCCATTGGCTAGTTATTCAAGTTGGTAGAGTTTTTGTTACATGTATTTTACTATATCTAGCTTAAATTGGTCCATTTCATGCATTTCTTAATACCAAATTTTCATTTACAACATTTCATTTTCAGATAATTGCATACTGTAATCAGTAAAAAAAAATTGAAATCTAAAAATTGCATTTCATCTTAGGTATTTACATTGCATTGTGATTTTGTATAGATTATTGTTCAAAAATGTTAGTTTTGATATTTTCTAAGTTTTCAAAGAAAAAATTAGTCACTAAGCATGTTAGTCATTCATTCAATGTACTCCCTAGTGACGAGAGTCTCTTAGTGCAAGAGAGTTAAAATGTTGACATTTTCCTTAAACCTACACCCCCTATTATCTCTCCTATTTGTGGGAATGATGTGATAGAAGATGAAAATATAGAAAATCCTAATGATCATAGTTTCTCTTCTCCTAATACCTCTCCTACAAGTGAAGAAGGTATTTCAATGTTAGGAGATGCACTCATTGAGAATCATGACATTGTTGAAAACTCCTCTTCTATAAACTCTCCTACATTGGAAGATATTATGGTACAAGAGAATGAAATCACAAACACATTTCTAAACATCACCTTACCTAATTTCCATTCTCCCCATTCTTGTGAGAATCATTTAGTGGAAGACGAGATTATAAATGATGAGGATATGTTGGTGTTAGATGATCAAATATTTAAGGTATATAAAAACTTTCTTCATGATCCTTCCCCTACTTATCCTATTTAGAAAGACAGTAGGGAACAAAGGAATGTAGTCATACATGATCATGATAATCATACTTTTTCTTCTCCTAGTATCTCTCATAGATATGAAGAACATACTTTAATGATAGAAAATACAATAGATGAAAGTCATAAGAATATTAGTTTTCTCCCTTCACCTATAGAAACCCTTACTAAGTAAGATAATTCAACCATAGATCATTCCCCTGATGAAGTCATCTTAGAAGAAGAAATTCTTGAATGTCAAGAAAATTTGGTTTGTAGTTCTCCTAAAACTCTCCTCCTAGAGAGGATATCATGTGGAAAGAAAATAACAACAATAGTAATGTGAATTTCTTGGATGGTGGTAAACAGGTGATTCTATATTGCCCTTTATTAGAAATACATCAAAAAAATAACACCCAAGTTATGAATGTGCAAGTGTCCATTAGACCCCCCTTGACTATTGGACCTCCTACACACCTCATGGGACATCCTAAGAATCCCCTAATTCTTTATCCACCTTCACACAAACCTCCAACTCAAAATAAACCTGAACTTATCCTTTACCCACCTAAGAATAATGTGTCATAGCATTCAAGTCATAATACAATTGCTCATACATATAACACTAGGAATAATCTGAAACCAATAAAAACACCTTCAACATCCCTCCCATTGCCTAACCCCATCTTACCAAGTCCTCCTTGTTTACCTCCACAAAGTGGAATGGAGAAAAATCTTGTTGAACAACTAAAGAATACTCCTGCTAAAGATATCATTGTGGGACGTCATTCAAGCATCCCCTTGTAATGCCGAAAAAAGGGTCCTTAGCCTTTTTTGCACTTTTTTAGCTCCTTCTTGCAGATTTTGGCTTAGTTTGGCCTTGATTTAGTGTTGTAATGTGGGTTACACATTCACATTAGATCTTGGGCCCTTGTGAACTAGTGTACTTTAATGATGCCTTGTAAAGGTGTTGTGATACACTTTCACACTTTTGTAGTATTTATAAGCATGATTAACTTTATTTCTATCATAATTTCTCTTAGCCTTGTCTTATTTGGTGTGTTTTAAAGTATTGTAACACACATTCACATTCCTCTAGGATTTTCATCAATGATTGGGCTCTCTCATGCTTTAATTCACCCCTTTTTACATCCACAATCCTTATTTGGATATATTTTTGAGGATAATCTTGACAAATGGTATTTAAAACATCAAATCCCTGAAAACCCACCTCAAATTCCTAATATGGGACTCATTCACTATTCTAGGTGAATGAGTCCCCCTAGGTGGGACTCATTCACCCAAGGCGGCAAATGAGTCCCCCTTAACTCATAAATCAAATTTAATATAAATATTTGGTGGGATTTTACTATCCAACATCCAATGTTGGCTTGTAGTGTTGTAATTTTTGGAGTTCTTGCATAATTGGATATAAATACAAGGTTATTTCACTCATTTTCATCCTAACACCCCAAGAATTTGAGTACTCATCCTAATAGAAAATTGAGTTCACAAGAGAATTTGATAAAGAGAATTCAAAGCTTTCAAGGGCATATTATCAAGCTTTCAAGAGCATTCTTCAAGATCAATCATCATGTCAAAGATCATATCCATTATGTTTGTCTTTGTGCTTATAATTGTGGTGTAGAGTTCATTGTCCAAGCAAGATTTGCATTCAAGATCTATCTCCTACTTGCAAGAATCAAGAACCACATCCATTGTGGCCATTTCAAGCATATATTCAACACTTTCTTTCAAGGGTTTCATGAGTTGCAATATGACCTTTTGTTCATTCATCAATCTCCTTTCCATTTTATTTCTATGTCAAGGTCTAATCACCAATAAGGGGTTTGACCAAGGAAAAACCCCATTCTCTAACCCCACAACCATTTTTTCCTCTCTTTGCATGTGATTTGTAGGTCTAGGTTGCAGATTTATCAAAGAGAAATATTGGAAAATTTGTCATCAAGTTTTCAAAGAAAATTCAAGTTGTCAAGATTGTGACTAAACCTTAGAGGAGCTTGGAGAAGACCTACAGGTTGAATTTAGCAGTTTCATACCTAGATATGAATTGGGAATAGAATAGTAGACTAAGGGATACAAAATACAATTTTGAATTTATAGAAATATAGAGGTAGAATAATTTACCACTATTGGCTAATGAGTCCCACTACTATTGTCTGTTAGATATTTTTGTTGATCTGAGTACCCTTTTATCTGAAACCTATTCTGACAAAGTTTTCTTGACATTGGATTGATTCACCCAGCTTGGAAAATGACACTCAATTGGCTTCAATGGTAAATTTTCCAAGGTTTTAGACCTTCATTCTGGCTTCTCTAGTTTCCCAGGTGCACATCTCCAATTTCATAGCTTTTTGTTACTATTTTCTTGCATTTCTAGATCATTCTTTGAAGCATTGCATCAAATAAGGGTTTTTGCATTTCATCATTCATTTCACTGTCTTTCCAATTTTACACTTGGTGGTGAACCCCTTATTTACATCATTTCATCCCTTAGAACACACACTTTTCCATATTTGAATCACCTTTGCATTGGAATCTTAAGGCTTTGTTCTTGAATGTAAATGAAGGATTTTGTTGCCCTAGGTCCTAAACCCTAGTGATAGCACACAAAATTCATCAATCTCATCCCTCATTACCATAACATGATTCAAAGTGCCTTACAAAAAGTTCCTATCCTTTCTAATGTGCAACCGAATGACATAGCATCCATAATTTAAGGAATTAACACTGGCATTTTTTATCCACCAAAGTGAGCTCCCTCCTTTGGAAGTGCAAAAATACAATGAAGCCTTCATAATAATATCTCTATATAAAAGGAAAGGGATAAAGAAAAATCTTGTTGATAATGGCTCAACCCTTAATGTGTGTAGTGTAACCCTTTTGGACGGGCTTGGTGTGGATAAATCAAAAATGCAACCTGACTCTTTATCTCTTAAGGGATTTGACAATGTAGGAAAACAACTGCTTAGTGTGATCAATTTTCCTATTATACCTAGAAATTACACATTAGAAACACTGATCCATGTTATGCCTCACGATTTTCCATATAACTTCTTTTTAGGGAGACCATGGATTCATGAGATGAATGGTGTGCCTTCTACTTTACATCGTATCATGAAATATGTCTACAAAACAAATTACACATAGTCAAAGTTGACCTCAAACCAAATAGTTGTTTAAACATTGAGAAAAATAAGGAGAATCCTTTGAAAACATTAACACCAACTACACAAGTTTAACACATGCAACAAAAAGAAAAATAAAAAACACTAAGCAAACCATGAAGCTATTAGAAGATGATTGGGGCTCCTTAGACTTCAAACCAACATTAATGCGAGAATATAAGATCATAAACAAAGACTCTAAAAAGACAAAAGAAAAAGTAGTAATGCTAACACAAATTTCGGAAGACCCTTCTAAAGCATCCGCCTAAACCACTTTAGAACAAATGACAACAAATTACATGTAACAAAATTTGATGAACTTAATTATGAGCAACTACTAAATCCAAAAGAGATGAATAATCTTTATGTAAAATGGTATGAACCTATGAAGCAACTTAGTTATATTGGAAAAGGATGTGGTGCTAGAGAACAAGGTATCCATGTCCCTATAGAGCCTCCCACACAAGAAAAGATTAATGGTCTTGATTATTGTCCCTTGAAAGAAAGAAATAAGCCTTCACTCAATATCAACACTATTACAAAAGATCCTTCTAAGCCAACTTTAACATTAGTGTATCCTGAACTAATAGACACTAGTGGTTTTAGTTGTTAACCTTTGAATGAAACAAAGAAATAAAGAAATATTTGCTTAATGTCAATGTCATCATGCAAAACACTTATGATTTTAATTCATTAGATTTTACCCCTCCTATAAAGGAGAGTACAAAATATCACAATCTAAAGAGTCTTGTGTAAGTATGACACCTAATACAAAGCAAGTGATACCTTTGTCGCAAAATAAAGGAACATCCTCTATTATTGATCAAGAAGGTATCTTGTTGACACTCATCCAAGATCGTTTAATATCTCTCCCTGCAAGAACACGAAAGAAATTTTACTATAGAAATTCATTTTGTGCATATCATAGAGTTCATGGTCATACTACTAATGAATTTAAGGCTTTAAGTGATAAAATTCAACATTTAAAGGAGTGTGGTGCTCTTCCTCATGTTGAAGCACCTAATTCCTCTAATTGATACTAATTTTTGCACTAGCATGTTTCTCATCAATCATTTCAGATAATCCTTGTCCTGTACTAAGTGGGTGCATGGGGTTAGGTAGCCTTGTCATCGTGTGTCACTTGTCATTGTCTCTTTTGGCTTGTTGATCACCTTTCATGTACATATAAGAGAAAACTTGGGATGTGGACGACATGCCTTAAGATTGAATCACATGTGACATACTTATTCATAATGTAGTTCGATTTAGAAACATATGACTTGGCATAGGTCTTTTCAAATAAGCTCTCACATCCTCTTCTACTTTCAATAAATTTCTCACAACAATGGTGTTAGAAACTACTTTAAAGTGGGGGCATACATCGACACTCATGTTTCACTGTGCAATTTTCTCTCTTCTTTTGATGCATCCTTTTTTTTGGTGATGTCATTGGGTTTGACTTCCTTTGAGAGCATGATATTTATTTGACTTGTCCTCTCTTGGATACATTAGGCATAATGTTCCATAAGAAGAGACCTTGCATGAACTAAGAAAAAACCCTTTGAACATTCTTTACATTGTTTTTTATTTATAACATTGGTTATATGGCCACCTTGTATAACACACTTTGCTTGCCTGCGGAGCCATATTCTTTGTACATGAGTCCCAAGCATATGAAGTATTGCTTGTCTCATGAAGCTCAAAGATCATTTTTTCATGGTTCCTTATGAAAGTTATCAGGAGGTATAACTCTAGTATGGTTTCACAGGAAGATGAATGAGGGCATGACTTTCCCTTAGCCACTCATGTGTGTGTGAGCACATATTTTCCGTATGTGTCTCACCTTCTTGGATTACTATCCCAATGGACAACCCAATGTTCCATTGCCTTAGAGTGAGTGTGCATATTTGGACAAGAAACTCAGATCTGATCCACATCATGTTGGACAAACGGTTGAAGCTTGATCCATCTCATTTTTACTTGTTTTTCTTTTTCTTTCTTTTATTTATTGACATTGTATGTTCATGTATCTTGTTTTGCTGCATATTATACACCTTTTGCATGTCCATTTGTACTTACATCAGTTTGACTTAGGATATTGGATTGTGGGGGCTTGACTTCTTCCTTGATCTTTATTATCCTAGACCATCTGCATTGGTACGATTGGACCCCTCTTGAATGTCTACTTCAATGTGAGTTTGAAGTACCTGTTCATCATCACACTAAAGTGGGGGATAAATGTAGTCATGGAAAAAGTATCCCTTCTACTTTTCCCAGCTTGTTTGGGCCCTCCTTGCGAGTTAGGATTGATATCGCCTTGATCTATTGTTGTGATGTGTTTTATAGATCCACATTAGGTTTTTCGGCCCTTTTAAAGCTAAAAAACTTAACTTTTCCCTAGTTTAATGTTGTAAAATGTACTTATTTACATATTCACATTGAATTTAGGAGTCTTGTAAACTAAGATGGACCTAATCTAGTGTTGTTATGTTTTCTACACATTCACATGGGATTTAGGGCCCTTCTAAGCTAAATAGACCCAATTTTGCCTTAATTTAGTGTTGTAAAGTGTATTTATCTACACTTTCACCTTGGATTTTGGGAGATCTTGTATTTATAACCTTGAAATCATCATTAATAGGCCCCTATGACCCCATATTATGCATCCCAAAAATATTTTAATAAAAAACCCAACAAAATCGACAATTAAGCCTAATTTACACACTCCTTAACACTTTAGCAGTCAAAATAGGCCTTGAGGGACCCCTTCACCAGTTTGGGTGAATGAGTCTCATTCAAATGGGACCCATTCACCACATATGATGAATTAGTCTTATTTGGCCTATTTTTGAGGTTTTAAGTGGGAACATTTGGTTTTAAGTTCAAATTTCTTCTATGTCAGCCTTTGGGGTCAAATAAATAATCATTTGGGTGCATTACCTATATAAAAAAGCTCTCAAATCATTATTTCACATAATCCTACATGATATCAAGACAAGAAATTAATAGTTAAGCATTCCAAGACATCACAAGAGCATCAAGAGAGCATCCAAGATCATTTTTGTGGTATTCAAGGGAAGAATTCTTCATCAATTGTTGTAGCAATTCAATATCTATCATTATTTCAAAGATTATCAAGAATCAATTATTTTATTGAGCTAGTGTTGTGATGTAGCATTGAATATTTAAGATCAAGCATTGTTCTATACCTATTGTCAAGATCAAGATCTACATCCTTCGTGGCCATTTCATGTTGAGTTGTCGATTTACAAGACATCATTTACAAGAAATAATTCAAGGTATCATTGTCCATGATTCATGTTCTTTGTTTCATGTTTCATGCATTCATTTCATTGTCTCATCATTTGGTTTAATTACCTATAAGGGGTTTGACCAAGGAAAAACCTATTCCCTAACAATCAACACTTTTTCTCTCTATCTCTCTCTTTGTGTAATTACATATCTAGGTTTCTTGGAGCTTGAAAGATCATTTGAGATTAGGTTACAAGCTTGTTGGAGTTGTATCCAAATATGCAATGTGATAATCCTCACTAAAAGGTCATCTAAAACCTTGAAATAAAAGTTTTATATCCAAAAACTTGGAGAATCAAATTGAACAAACTGAGAAGAGTAGATTCATACTTTGAATTCTTGAAAGAGAAGAATGGGATTGATTCACCACAAGTGGCAGATGAGTCCCAGTACAGGTGTTTTCATAGATCTTTGTAGATTTGGATACCCATTTGCCAAAAACTGGTCCCTGTATAGAAACCCTAATTTGGGACTGATTCGCCCAAATTGGAAATGAGTCCCAACAGGCCAAAATTTTAGAATTTGAAGAATTTTGAGTCTCCATTTAACTCTCTACAAGTTTCTAGGTGCACACATTCTATTTTGCAACTGTTTGTTTTGTTTTACACACTTTTCTAGGTCTTTGTATCAAATTAGGGTTAAGAATTTCATTTGTTTTTCCAGGTTCTTACCTTGTGGTGAACCCCTTATTAGTTTACATTCAACCCCTAGGATAGCCCTATTGCAAGATCTCTTTCTCTTTTGCATTGAGATCTCTAGGGTTATCCTTGAATGGAATAGCTTAGAAGTAGATGTGATAGCACTTAATAATAATTATCCTTCACCCCCATTTACCTTTGTTCCAGATGTGATTTCCATTTTGTGTTTGAAAATGTAATTGAAATGAGACCAATTAAGAAAATATTTCCAAAAATAGTAACTATGCAAATTAAAATAGTAACCTAAAGGAAGCAACTAGAAGAACAAATAACAAGGCTTCAATGCACTAAAATACAAACTCAGACTTAATCAGGGACTATTACACCCAGGTGGGTGTATGATTCCCACTTAGGGTTTTTTGAAGATTTAGATAGTGAAAAAAAGAGATCAAACAATACTCAGGAATCTACCAAAATGGCCTATATAGGGATCAGTACACCCAAATGGGCATATGAGTCCTAGTTAGGATTTTTAAGACTAAATCACCAAATTCTGAGTTGATTTCTATATTTCTAGTTTTTGTATTCAATTTATTGTTTGTAATTACATATTTATGTTCAATTGGATTTACATGCAAATGTGAAATAAAGAACAAAATGATCTAATATGATATTTAATTTGAATGTAAATCTAATAGTAAATGAATGGAGAATTATTCTAAATGTAATTATGATGCAATACTAATGCAAATTATTGTAATTTTCAATGAAATTAGATGATGCAAACATGCAAAAATACAACCTAAATACACTTTTAACTAATGTAAGGTTTAGGAGCCCTACATGAAATTCAACTAATGAAAATCTAATGCAAAGCTAATGCAACCTAGATCCAGGGATACAATGGTCTCCAAATAAAAATTGAAGGGTCCAAAGGTCGAGTTCGCCAAAAATGAAATAAAGAAAAATAAGAGAGAGGGGGAAGATGATCCTCAATTAAGGGATGCTAACCCTCAATTTTTCTCCTTATTTAATTACAAAACTAGATCCCTCAACAAAGTGACTATTGACCCTTAGGTGAATCAACTCCATCGAGGAATCTAGTGGGTTCCTAGTGTAATTGGATGGGATTTCACCATTAAATAACATTTCAAAAGGGGGAATGAACACTTATGCAAATTCACTATGTAACCTAGAAACCTTAAAACATGAAATTTGACTAATAAACTAAATGGAAGTAGTAGAGTACTTGGTGGAATGAAGATTCCAAGACAAGGTATACAAAGTATGAAAACTTCATTTTAGGGATACACTGAGACTAATACGTCAAACTGAGCATATGGGTCCTTTTGTAGGATTTTTAGGGTAGAATATGGAATCTTTTGATGACTAAAAAGGATTTGTAGAATGGTGATAAAAATCTATCTTCAAACTAATATGCCAAACTGGGCATATAAGTCCTCCTATAGGGTTTTTGAGGATCTTTCTGAATCTTGCAAACCCAAATCCAACACTATTGAATGTTGCTAAAAGGCCTTACCAAGACTAATACGCCTATTTGGGCATAAATGTCCACTTGCAAGGATTAGAATGATGTTTTTGTAGCCCCAAGCGCTCTTTTGCAGCTTCCTTCATGTCCAATCTCCAAGTTTTGAAAGTCTAAATTTTTCTTTGTAGGTGAGTTTCTACGAAGATGATAGCTTGTTGACAACTTTGAAAAAATTGACAATTTTGTCTTCAAAGGATCTTCAAGCTCCAATTCACCTATATTTGCAAATGCACATCAAGAGATAAAAATCTTGTTTTTTCAGGGAATGGGGGTTTACCTTGGTCAAACCCCATTTTTGTAATTAAACCTTAATGGAATTTAAACATGAATGGAAGGATTGATGAATGAAAAAAATAATGCTACAACTCACCAAACCTTGTATGAAACCTTAGAAAGAAAACTTGAAATTAGCATGAAGTGGCCTCCATGGATGTGGATCTTGATCATGAAACTTTGATAAGAGATAATTCCTTGAAAAACTTGAATGGATCTTGAACACTACATCGACATGTAATCTCAAACAACATGCATGATCTTTGACATGATAATGGATCTTTGATTTCTGCAATAATCTTCTTCAAATATTCTCTTGAATGCTTTTAAAATGCTCTTGAATGCTCTTGATCTCATAAATTTTCCTTAGGAATCCTCTCATCAATTTTCTAGGTGAAACTAAATGAAATAGCCTTGTACTTATACTTTTTTATGCTTAATTTCTTTAAATTACAACACTACAAGCCGACATTTGAAAATTAAAACTAAGGACAATAAAATTACACAAAGAATTTGAATTAAATTAGGTCTTAAGCTTAAGGGGGACTCATACGCCCAGTTGGGCATATAAGTCCTAGGATGTAAAACTTGGGACACATACCTTGAAAAGTGTGATGTTTATTATGACATATAAATTTCGGGGCCCAAACCTAGGGAGGACCCATATGCCCCATTGAGCATATGAGGTCTAGATCCCTTAATGTAGAACAAATTACTAAAATTCTAAATTATGTAGTGTCATTTATTAAATGTTAGTATTTTGCTTATAAAAATGCAATTTACTAGGCTTGTGGATGCAAAATAGGACGAATTAATGCATAAATAAGGAAAATTTTAATTAAAAGGGCCCAAAACATTGTGAATATGTAAAAATATTAAAATACTAAATTAAGGCATCACTTAGCTCATTTTATTAATTATTCCCAAATTAAGTTATGAAAAGGGATGTTGGCATATTGTTGTCATTGATGTCCAAAGGGGATCATATGTGAGATGGAACTGATCCTGCATGATGGAGAGTCAACATTGATTTCAAAATGTTGGAACTAATCATGTTGTTGTAGTGAGTTTATTCAACACTCAAAAGCAAGGTTTGATTCAAGATTCAACATGGTTTTTCTGAGAGCTCCTCAAAAATGTCTGGTGCAGTTCCAAAATATGTAAGATTTGATTAGAATCAAATTAATTATGCTCTTTGGAAAAATTGGGGTTTTTGCAGCTAAATCCTAGGGTTGCAATCATGATGTCTTAATAGATTTTATATTTTTTCATTGACTGCTTGTTGACAATTGGCGGTTGCTTAAGTTGTGACTTAAGCCTTTGATGTCATTTGGAGAACTAACCCCTTCACCTAGCTATTACCAACATGACAAATATTCAACAACTATAATGTTTCTAAAGTTTCTCATGAAAATATTTGTCTTCTCTTGATCAATGATGAAGGTCAAGACTTGGAGATCGGATGGTCTTCACATACCTTGCTGAGATCTCAATGGGGCCCGATCAAGACCCACAGGGTTGATGGGGAACAGTGGTGATCAAATGTTGAAGATCGATGGTGCTCATAGTATGCAGGGTGGGACCTAAAGAGGTAGTAGATGTATCTAGTGGAATGTGATATCATAATGACATGTGGCAATGAATTATTGCATCAAGGCAATCAGTAATGGTGTATGATCAATGGTTGCAATCAAGAAGATCTGATGGTTCCCGCCAACCCATTGTGTTTTTTGTGGGTCTCGGGTAAGTCTTGTGGGGACAATGGGGAGCAATGTAGATCAAATGAATTTGATTAAATGATTCATGTTGATGGAAGATAGAACACTGGTATGATCAAGGAAATGAATGCAAAGGGTATTGTCAATGGAGGATATTTAAATAACCATTTATCAGAAGGTTGTGTTTTAAAGTTGCAACAGTGAACAAAGAACACAAGACTATGGTGTGAAGATTGAAGATTGATGGTTCAGATTTAAATAAGGAAATCATGAATGACTAACTATGTGTGAAAAAGGTCTCACCTATGGACCAACCAAAGATAGAAATTTATTAATCTACTTGCCTCAATGACATCAGTAAGATAATTTGATGTACAAAACGATGGAATAGATTGTCATGAATCAAAAGATAAAGATCAGATCAGAGGTTTAGAAAAGAGAATTAACTTCATATCCAATCTTAGGGTTTGGAAGGATGGAAATGAAGGAAAATACTCTACACTAGAAATTAATCTTGTTTGGCTCAATGCAGATGAAAGAAAGTGAAGAAAATATTCACCCTAGCAGATGATTCGATTTGTTAAGAAGATTTCGAGGAAATCATGATGATAGAACCCTACACAAAAATATTATGTAATGTGTCTAAGTGTGTAGAGTGAGATATTTAAGTGTTGTGAAGAGTGGATCAATGCTTGTGTGTTAATTGAAGAACATGCTAAAATAAGAATCTGAGAGCTAGAAAGAAAAGGGCAAGGTGCATTCAGTTGGACAAAGAATACACTAAAGAAAGAAGAATAGAGCCGAAGGAGTACAGTGCAGAATAGAGTTGGAACATAGAGGTGTAGAAGAGAAAATAGAGTTGCTATGACAACAATAGATAGTTGAGTAGTTATAGAGTAAGTTGTAACATTGAAAAGAGTTCATTAGGAACAAATTGTAAAAATTTTACATGTTGTAAATCTAATTGGTTGGTTCCATTAGATAACTGAGTTGGTGTTCAGTTCAGGGGATAGGTGTCTCCTTAGGGTTGGTGCCCTTAAAAATTGTAACAAAGGATTTCATTGTGAGGCTTGATTAGGACAACAACTCCTAACAGTGTTTTCTCACCATGGTTTTTCCCATCTTGGGCTTTTCATGAATATTTTTTGTTATGTGTTGATTGTGTTTATGTGCATATGCTTGTCATGTATTTAGTTTTAATATACACATCTAGTTGTTAATTGTTGTGACAAATCATTGGAAGAAAAGGATAACTTTTCAGTATCTACTTATTCACCCCATTATTTTCCAACAATTTGTATCGGAGCACTAGGTTCCCTAGGAGAAGCTTAATCAACTTGGTTAGGTCCTTGAATTTTTGGATACAAATGGCCAATCTGGAAAGCACCTCCTCAACCAAGCCACCTGATTTTTATGGAACAAATTATTCCTATTGGAGCTCATTAATGAAAGGATATTTGGGATCTTTAGGTTTTGATGTGTGGATGTTAGTAGTAAATGGATACACACAAATTGGCACACCCCCTAGTAATGCTATAGCCAAAAATGACTTTGAAAACAATGAAAAGGCATGGTTCGATATCATGAACAATCTATCTAGGTCTGTGCATATCAACGTTATGTATTGAAGAAGATATATGCAAGAGATGACAAGGTAAAACTAGAAAAGTAGCAAATACTGAAAGATAATTTGAATGTCTAAGAATGATAGAAGAAAAAATTGTAAACTATCTTATGAGAGTAAATGATATAGTGAAATCTATCAAAGGATGTGGAGAAGAGATGAAAGAGGATATGGCTGTACTGAAATTGATTAGGTCAATGACATACAAGTATGATTCTAAGATCTGAGTCATAGAAGAAGGGAGAGAAATAGAAAATCTATCTCTAAATGAACTACACGACATATTCATAGCCTCTGAGAGAGGATGAGAGATGAAGAACCATCTAGGAAATAAGCTACTTTCAAGATTGTCAACAAGGAGAAGGATGTGTCTCCCAATAGGGACAAGGCAGAAATGAGTCCAACTGAGGGTGATGAAACTAATGAAGAAGAGTAAAACTTCATTACAAGACTAAGAAGAGGATCCAAAAAATATAAAGGTAAGTTTCCCTTCAAATGTTTCAAAGGCAATAAAGTAGGTCATATTGATGCTAAATATCCTTACAATAAGAAGAGAAACTCAAAATTTGAGGTAGATGATAAGATGAAGAAACCCTACTATCCTAAGAAAAGGAACTTTTAGAAGAAAAATAAAATTCTATACATCCAAGAATATAGTGATGTTTCAAACTGTAATAGCTTAGATGATGAAAAAAATTGTGCCTTTATTGCTAGTAACCATGAGTTTCTCTTTATGGAAAAAGAGTCTAAGGAGCAGAAGAATGAAAATGCTGGAGATCTTCCTAAAGAGGGTGAAGAAGAAGGAGTAGTTGAACTCGAAGGAGAACTCATCTATGCTCTAGATGTGATAGATGATCTCTGACATGAGATTGAGAAGTTAAAAAGGGAGAACAAGTAGCAGAAGAAACTTGCACATAAAGAGTCGGATAAATTAAGAAAGGAACTACAAGAATCTACCTAGAATGTGGTAGATTTTTTGCTAAATCTAGAAGAAGCAAAATGAGTAGAGGATGTGATTAATTCCAAGCTCTAATTTGAAGTAGATAGATGCATGAAGCTTGAGGAAGAGATTTTTTCTCTAAGAAGAGATCTAGAAAAGGAAAAAGTTTAGATAGAGAAAGGACTCAAACTAAAATGTGTCTCAAGCATTCTAGATGAGTTACTAAGCACCCAAAGGCATTCAACTAAAGAAAATTTGGGCTTAGGTTTGGAGAAAGGACATAATTCCTTTGTTGATGCCTTTGCAAAGCTATATGAAATATTTAGAGCAGAAGAAAAGTCTGTCTGTCAAGGAAAATAATTACAAAGGAAATGACTACAATGAGAAATCTGTAAAGAAGGAGAAAACCAAGGATGAGAAGAAGCCCATCATGGACAAGAAGGATAACCAATCAGATATTGTGTGCCAAGAGAACAAACAAAGCTTCAAGAGGATTGATGCTAATGGGTTTACTAAGGTGAGAAACTCAAGAAGATGGACACACACCAGACCCCCTCCTCTAGTACTAAATGCCATGACTAGGTATCCCACATATTTCTATGGATATTTTTATTCATGAACTTAGTTTGGTCATAGGGCTTGGGAGTGTAGAATCATTCCTAAAAGGAGTTGATATGAATATAGTTTTCTCTAATTTTTATAACTTTGGTCACATATCTAAAAAGTGTAGAACATAAATGATAAAACCAAATGTTCAGAATGAGGAAAGGAAGATCTTACCTTCTATGACAAACAAAGAATTATATAATAAGGAGGAGATAGTAGAAAAGATATAAAGGAAAACTAAGAAACTGTGTAAAGAAAAATGAGAAAGCTCCACACAATCATTGATTGCTCAAACAACTTTGTATGCCAAGAAGAAAAATCCATGGGTGATAGATACTGGCTGCTCCAAACACATGATTGAAGATAAAAGAAAGTTCATAAAACTCAATAAATACAATATAGGATCTGTGAGTTTGGGTGATAACACTGTAGTCAAAATATGTGGTAAATTCATCTTAAGTTTAGATGAAAAAACTCCCACAAAGGATGTCCTATATGTTGAAGGTTTAAAGCATAATTTTTTAAGTGAGAAAAATGTGTGACAATGGTTATAAGGTCACATTTGATTGAAAAGGTTACAAAATCAGAAAGAATAGAAAGATATTTGCACAATGGTTGAGAACTGATTGCAATCTTTACAACCTTGTTAAAGTAAAATGCAAAAGCTATCTTTTTGGACAAGTTGATGAAAGTTGGTTATGGCACAAAAGATTAATCCATATAAACTTTGAAAATTTGGTAAAAGTGAGTTCAAGAGGTTTTGTTAGAAATATGATTAAGGCTAGAAATCCTACAAAAGTCATATGCAAAGAGTGTCAGCAAGGAAAGAAAACAAAGAATAGTTTTCCAACTAAACAATTCTAAACCACAAAGCCTTTACAACTAGTTCATGCTGACCTATGTGGACCCACAAGAACAATAGGACTTAAAGGAGAAAGATACTTTATGCTAATAATATATGACTATACAAGGATGGCATGGGTAACATTTCTAAGGGATAAGTCACAAGAATTTGAGAGATTCAAAATATTCAAAAAGATGGTTGAGAAGGAAATAGGAAGGAAGATAAAATGTTTAAGGTCAGACAAATAAGGAGAATTCACGTCTAGTGAATTTGTTGATTACTATGAGGTACATGGAATTTAGAGAGATTATTCAGTACCAAGAGCTCCAGAAAAAAATGGAGTGCTAGAGAGGAAGAATAGATTTGAGCAAGACATGGTTAGAACAATGTTAAAAGAGGCTAGATTAATTGATATGTTTTGGAGAGAAGAAATCTACACTGTAGTATACATTTTGAATAGAGTCCAAATTTGAGTACATAGTGATAGTACATCCCTATGAATTGTGGTATGATAGACTTGCATCTGTGAAATACTTTAAAGTATTTGGAAGCAAGTGCTACATCAAAAGAGAAGATGGAAAATTGGGAAAGATTGAATCGAGAAGTGATGAAAGAATATTTTTAGGATATTCCACTCAAAGTAAAGCCTTCAAATGCAATAACAAAAGGATAGAAAATATTGTGGAAAGAATCAATGTGAAGATTGCTGGAAGTATAAAAAATATCAAGTTTGATCAAGACAATTTTGATGATGCATCAAACTGTGAAGAAAATGTAGCAAATGATGATGAAGAACCTGAGGAAATAGATGTTGTAAAAAGAAGGATAAACAACTGAGAGGGGGAGTGAATCAGTTCTCATAGAATTTAAAACTTATTTAACATTATTAACCTTTAATCTCAGATCTGATAAATAAAAGTGAAATAATGAATCAACAACACATCAGAAGCACACATAACACCAAGATTTTTGCATGGAAACCCTCTTAGGGGAAAAACCATGGCGGAGGTTAATCCACAAGTTACACCTTGTTAAAAGTATAAAGAAAATGAATAAGGAATGCACATGCATTAAAGCACAATGCTTAGAACTCACTGCTCAAAGAAGACACACTGTCTTACATAAAAATTTAAGATTAAATCCATCTAAGGAGGTTGAACTAAGAAATTAGCTTCTTCAAAAGCCTGATGAAAGTTCAGGTTAGGCTCAAAAACACTTCTTCACACTTCACTCAAACTTATTCACACTCTTCTCTCCAATCAAATGATCTAATCTTTATTCACACATTTCACATAAAAACTTCTCACACATACATCTCAATTGAAGAAAAAATTTGACCAAGTATATATCCGCTTTATGGAATTACATCAACAACTTTGTCAGCCAAAAATAAAAGAATAAATGAATTACAAACTGTTGGCCCAATTCATGAAAAAATCTCAATGTGCACCAACTAAAGTCGGTCACAACATAGCGAAGAAGTAAAAAAACATCCTCAAACATGCCAATCATTCAAAAATTAATCCACACGGATCCACAACACTCTACAACCATCATGTCGGCCAAGAACATGAAAAATCGAATACACAAAGGAAAAATCTCTGATCATGGTCACACTGATCAACACAAACGTGCAACAAGGATAGAGCACAATATAGAAACATCAATGAACATCACAAGAGCATATGCAACAAATAAAATTACCAAAATTGCATTCTCTTCTTCCAGAAACACCAGCTACAGTAATAGAATAATTGTACAAACATAGAAACACACAACTTGCTCCAATCTTGATGTGCACCTCTAAAACATCTAAAGTATAAAGTAGATAGGCTCAGAAACAAACCATTCAAAGCACAACTTTTGAATACCAACATACTGAATTTTCCACCACACTGAACTTCACAGACAATATTCAACATATTTAATATAATTTTCTCAATATCCTCGACATATAGAGCCTTCAAGAAATTAATGATAAGAGTGTTGACATCAATGACAACCACATATCAGCAACACAACCACAACATCCAACAATCTCTGCCTTTAGCATTGATGGCAACACATGATGTAAAAAATACCATCAACACAACTAACTCTTTACATGTTTCTCTTCTCGTACTATTCTTCTCCCCCTTACTTTTGGCTCTTCCATATCTTTTCACATTTCTCTTCTCCCACTTAGTTCTTACAAAGTTTTTCACATTACTCTTCTCCCCCTTTAACATCAATGGAAAAGATACAAGATCTGAACCACATATCTGAATCATCTAAATACTCCCCCTGAGTAGTAGCCACCACAACATCAATCTAGATCAAGATATGAATATGAATGCACAAAGTGATGCAAATACTTTACATCTTAGTTCTGATTAGGAGGGGAAATCACCACTAACTTCTCTTTGAGATACTCAAAAGTATCCTTAGGCAATGACTTAGTAAATATGTCTACAATCTATTACTTATTAGGCACATACTCCAGTGTGACTTCTTTATCACTTATTTCATCTCTCAAAAAGTGATATTTGATAGATATATGTTTTATCTTGGAATGCAGCACCAAATTCTTAGAAATGTTTATGGAAGTTGAATTATCACAAAATATAGCAATAGGCTCATCATCCTCAATTTTGATATTTCTCACCATCTGCTTCATCCATATAACTTGAGTACAATTGTTTGCAGAAGCAATTTTCTAACGAAATCTTAGATTCACTTGGCAGCCAATCTTCTTCAATGAGTGCTATGGTGGTTTCCTTACTTCACCCTTTCAACCCTTTCAACTGTGGGTTTTGTCTTGGACTAGCCTTTTCTCAATAGCCACCCATAATATTTTGCTCTCCCTCGATTTGCCATGAACGCTGGCTAGCAGAGCTTCGATGCTTTGTCTTCTTCCTTCTTTTTCTTCTTAATTTTTTACAGAGCTTTGTTGCTCTTCTTTTTGCTTCTTTTTCTAACCACCATCTCCTCCATGTGCCTTGACTGGCGGTTCTTGATAGCTACGGCTATCTTCCAAACTCTTCTTTTTTTTATTCTTTTCTGGACTAGCCTCTTTTCAACAACCATCCATTGATTATCTACAATTTCTTTCTCCTTTGTCCATGATCAGCAAACCATTCTGATAGTGATCACTTCTTAGCAAATATCACTTGATCAACTACTACTGATATAAACTCTTTGAACTCCTTTTAACAGCAGCAAAAAATTCTACTCCCAGTCAACATGATCGACCTTGCTTTGATACCAATTGATAGATTTAAAGGAGGAGCAGACAACCAGAGAATATAAAATAGACTTGAAATTATATATTACTCCACTAAAATATTACATCAACTTTGAGCTACTGCTCATTCATGATTCAACCATTACACTCTCACATACAGGTGGTTTTAGATTACCACAAACTCACAAGCAACTCTCCTGAGTTGGACTCCAAAGAGTAAGAAATAAAACAAACTTCAACCATAATATAGAATGCTCAATGCATACGGAGGAGAGAGAATGCAACATAAAATAAAATATTTCATATTACCCACAAAATGTGTGAGGTCTGCAGATGAGACAAATGATAGGTTGGAGAAATTAATATGAAGACTATTCGAAATCCTTGCTAAGATCTGCATTCATTTTTTATCATTAATGTTGAGATTGATAGTGATCCAGAGTTGATACGGAGTCCGATTCAAAGGATATTGATCTGATAGGTATAGCTGGATAATTCAGTGACGATAGGTGAGATTATATTTCTAACAATATGAAATACCAAAAAGAATCATGTTTTCCTTATATAATTCCATTTAATTTATCATTAGTGACAATTCATAAAATGAGTTTATCTTATCTATCAATACAAACTACATGCCACCTTAAGTTTTTAAATAAATCAAGGCTCTCCACCGAATGCATTAGCACATCAGCTTGCAGTTTGAACTATCCTCGTTGATTTCATGTGTTTTCTGAATTCATTGACTCATGAATTTCTCATGCCTGAGGATTACCCAAATTTTTCTCCTTCACGAAATTTGCAATAAAGTGGAATCCCGGACACTCCCCTTCTTGTGAAATCAATATAACTTCAAAAGAATCTTTGAAACCTCAGGCAATTTCATCTTTCGTGGATTCCGTCAGTAGACCGATTCCTCAAAATATCATTACTTCACGAATTTCATTTCTTAAAGAAATCATCAAACCTATTTACTCTCAAAAAATCCATACATTCAAGAATTCCCCGAACTTATGTACTCCTAGCCTCAACCTATCTGATGTTCTCGATCTATCATGGATTGTATATGTCTTCAAATCCCAATTGTAATGCATTTCAAACTCCTTTCAACTCGCACAATTGAAGTGTAACTCTTCAGTGTAAACTCAAATCTCCACAAACTTAGTGATACCAGTGTTGAAGGCCCATCCTTACATTTCTCTTGAAGCACAATTTCCACTATGTGAAGGAATGTAATGGTAGGTGAAAACAAATAGAAAAAAACATAAGACTTTCCTTAATTAGAAAAAAATGTTGCAATGATTTTTCATCATCTAAGTTTGGGCTCTTTCATAGACAACTTCATACAACAAACCCACAAATTATATTCATTCAATTCTATAGCAAAACATATTCATTCTTAATATACTACCATTACATACTCTGACTATCGATTGAGCTTGTGCTCTTTGACAAACAAACATCAACACACTACCATCTTTCTTGTTACAACTCTTGAGAGCCAGACTCTTGAGAGAGTAAATACAAAGTGCCCAAATTCAACAATATATAGAGAACCTATCATCTAGGATGAAAGCTTGCATAGCAAAAAAAGTAATAAAATACATTTTTAGAAACTTGACTTGCACTCCAAGTAAAACTCATTTGAATCCTTATAAAGATTTGTCTTTAATGTTGGATGAGATATGACTATAGAACAAAGGATATGGAGTTGTCAAGAACAATTGAAAAATTTAAGTGAGCAGGTGTGATTACAATCTCCAACACTCCCCCTTAATCACAACTACGAATTCTGATTTCTTTTTTGATCACTTTCATTGATGCTTCAACATTTTCAATCTTCAATCTTTAGCTTCTAGGAATCAAACCTAGGAAATCCCATTTTGTTGTTGGGATGCTCTACCAATGAGCTCTAGCCCTTTTTGGTAGCCATTCCATCTTAGGTTCAAGTGTGATGTACTTGTTTTATCACCTCCCACAGAGTCACACTGCTGGTGCTTGGGGATCCTATCGTTAAATTGGCTCTATTGGCCTTATTCTCAGACCTTGCAAACAAGTGGTTTCAGATGACCACAAACTGTCATATCAGTGGTTTCAAATTACCACAACTAACATGACGGGGAAGTAAATGCATACTTGAAGCTCAGACAACTGGTATCCTCCTCTATTTTTTTTTATTTCCTTTGTCAACACCTCTCCTTACTTTTTTCAACCGTTTTCAAAATATGCTCTCAATCTAACTCTCTCTCAACTTAGACACTTGTAAAACTTTACAAAAAAAATTCTTATCTTCACCAAAAATTTAACATCAAATTCTTCTACTACTGCGACAATTTCTTTAAGCACTTAACTGATGGTCTTCAGACCTTTTCTTTCTTTATGTATGAGGCTACCTCTCAATCAGCTTCAAAGCCGTCAAGAGCCATCGTGAGCTATCAAGAGCTCATCTGAATCTATCAGGAGCCAATCCTTTGGTTGTTTGTGGCTGCTTGTCTTTTTGTTTGCTCACATCAAGAGTTATAAGGAGCCGTCAAGAGCTAAAATTACAGATTTAGGAGCTGGACTTATTTCTTTCTTATATTGTTCTTCATGTGTTGGGTATGGGCTCTAACAGAGGCTTCTCTTCTCAAAAATACTCCAAAAATCAAAACTAACAACCTCTTCTCTTCTCAAACTACTCCAACAAACAAAACTAACAACCTCTTCTCTTCTCTAAATTCACAACTTCAAACTCTCTTCCATCTCAAAAATAGAATTTTTTTTTACCAATAACTTCTCCCTTTTGCAAAAATCTTCAAAACAAAAAAACAACGAGTTACCTTGATTTCTAAGAAATTATTTTGACCATTGAACTACAACCACTACAATCACTTTTGACTAGCATCCTTTGTCTTCCATAAAACAAACTGGCCTTTTCAACACTGGCATTTCACAATGACTCTCCTTTATCTTTGCATTTTCTAATCTTCAACAACTAACTCCTTATTCCACTTGGGGGATGACTTTACCAAGAATTTGATTTAGCTTCAACAAAAAACTGTGACTTCCTCTTGTCTTCTCCTTTGTCTCGATGAGCCTTTTTATCTTTAGCTGCTGCAGGTACTTCCTTGCAACGTCAAGCTTTGAAAAATATTGTGTGCCTCTTTGTCAGCTTCTTTGACTTCAAGTTGCAACACTCCATGATCTTTCTATTGCAAGATTTGTTCAAGATCTTTTACCAGGCTCCAAATAATTCAAAACACATATAACAACTTCTCTCCAAACCATGAACCTTAAGCAACTTCCTCTTATGCAAATGAGCAGCTTCAATATTTCTTTGACAATGACTTTCTTCATAGAAGTTAGCAATATGACTTTTCTACATTCAAACAACAATAAAAAATACGATTACTTCCATTAAATGGTGACTTAATCTTGGCTTGAAAGACTTGAGAAACCCATGAATTCATTGTTAAACAACTACTTCTGTAGTCATACTTACAATAAATTCATTTCTTGGCTTCTTTACAAATAGCAACAGACTGTTCTTCTACAAATTTCTCACTCTTTTCAACATTCCACACATTGTTGGACTAGCCTCTTTTCAATAGCCATCCATGAATCTTTCTACTCCCAGTGAACCTGACCGACCTTGCTTTGATACGAAATGAAGGAATGTAATGGTAGGCGAAAACAGATAGAAATAGACATAAGACTTTCTTTAATCAAAAGAAAAATATTGCAATGATTTTCCATCATGTAAGTTTGGGCTCTTTCATAGACAACTTCAACAGACCCACAAATTATATTCATGATTCTACAACAAAACATATTCATTCTTAACATACTACCATTACATACTCTGACTATCGATTGAGCTTGTGCTCCTTGAAAAACAAACATCAACACACTACCATCTTTCTTGTTACAAATCTTGAGAGAGTAAATACAAAGTGCCCAGATTCAACAATATATAGAGAGTCTATCATCTACGGTGAAAGCTTGTGCAACAAGAAAAGTAATAAAATACATTTTTAGAAACTTGACTTGCACTCCAAGTAAAACTCATTTGAATCCTTATCAAGATTTGTCTTTAATGTTGGATGAGATATGACTGCAGAATAGAGGATACAGAGCTGTCAGGAACAGTTGGAAAATTTAAGTGAGTAGGTGTGATTATAATCTCCAACACTATGGATCATGATTTCATAACCTACCCCATACTTTTTCTTCAGGAACCTTATATACAAATGATATTTTTCTCATTGTTCCCTTGACAAGTTCAAATGTAAAGATATATCGAATTAGCGTCTAGTAACTCTATACAGGTCTAAAAATGGTCTGGATAAATATGATTAATTGAATACAATTATTTGATCAATTAACCTTTAATTCATCTACTTATAAATAAATAGAAATATTTATTTATATAATTCACATTTTATATTTCTTCTATCTTAATTAAATAAACAAATTCAATAATTTGTTTTAATTTAATTATCCAATTCTTTTATTCTAATTAAATAAAAAAATACAATAGTTTGTTTTAATTAAATTATATAATTCTTCTATCTTAATTAAGTAAACTAAAATCACATAGTTTTTTTAAATATCATCTCCCTTTTATTAAATAAACAAATTTCAAAATATTTTATTTAATATATATCTTCCCTCCAAAATTGAATATATCAAATATTTAATTGAGCACATGTCTACAAATTTTCTCTCAACAAAGTTGAAAGCTTCAAGTTGTATTCAATTCTGCTTTTCCAATTAAGCACATGTTTACAACTTTTCTCTCAATAAAGTTGAAAGCTTTAACTTGCATTCAATTTTTTTTTATCTTTCTAGACAAACTTTTACAGTTGGAAATAGTTGGCTTCATGGATCCACAATTTCTTCCTAATCATTCGCCACAATTTTTTGCTCAAGGAAAGCATTTTCCCTTCTTCACCAAAATCTTCATCTTCTACCATTGCTTGCTACCACATCAAGGATTGTCTTTAAAAAATATAAAAACAACCTCTTGCTATAGGAAATAGATCCCACTTTTATACAATTTTACTGTGCAAGAATCATATCAGAACATTTAGCATACAACATTTAGCAATTATGAAATAGAATCATCTTAGCAATCATATTAGATTATAATCATGTCACTACATATCATTTTAGTTGCATCCTAGTTTAACATTTCATATCATATCATAGTCACGGATTTCATTATCAATCATCTTATCACAACATATCATTTAGATCATCATTCTCATTCTCTAGGTTTTCATTTTAATAATCACAGTGCACACAATCTGAGAGCCACTTTGATTTAATAAATCCTTGGAGTTAGAGAGCAATGAAAGAATTTTAGAGATTTGATTATGTTTCAATTATATTAAATTTGTTGTTTGAATTCTTTAATAATGTTGCATTAAAGTTTGTTGTTATTTATTTCACTTACACAAATTTCCCACACAGAATAACAGATGATGTAATAATAACTTTCTTTACTCCTAGATCCTAGGACTGTCATTTAGATCAATTTGACCCCTCTCAAGAAGTGTATCAAATTTCATAAATGATCATCACAATTTTCCAACTTAGCAACCCTTTTAAATCCCATATGTTGCATGATAATGGACACCTAAATCCTCAATGATTCTGCAACTATCAAGCCATGATACGAATGAAGACAACCAACCATGACTGTGACATACAATCTCTCCCCTATGGTGACTTTTGTGGATCTTCAGAGCTTCGAGAGCTTAACCTCCTTATTTTGTTCACTATGAATACATTCATATCTTAACTTCATGAGTTCCTCATGTTTCCTTCCCATAAATTCATATACCATGGAAAATTAGTCCTCAATGTCTCATTGATCCATCGAATAGTTTATGTGCCTCCAAATACTCCCAGAATTTGGTTCTTGAATTAATCCAAGCCCAACTAAATATTGCAAATATCCTCCAAATGCAAAATTTTGAACCCATTGTTATTAACTATGCATGCTTGTAGAGCATGATAAGTGCAAAATGCCAACAACTCAAATTAATGCATCATCAAGGTTTCAATTCACAAATTTTAAATACCCAAAGTATTCTAATTATACCTGTGAGATACTGATTAGTGTAAGACCAGTATACCACCAGATGCAAAGTGGCAACTATGAATAACCGACAAACCATTACCCCTATGTTAAACATTAATTACAGAGTGAGATTTAGAATCTCGAACCAAGATATAGGAGACTCCATCTTTCAATCTAGATCTCAATTCAACTTGCAAGGGAGACCAGACTAGTGATCAAACAAAATATGAAAATGTAAGCAAAAAAAGGGTACCCACCCCTGGTGGGGCATGCATGTGAAAACAACATAACACATACCTAAAAAATGAAGATTCGAATGGAGTAACAACCCAATTATGTAGTCTTTTTTTCTTCTAGAATAAAACTTCTTAACAATTTGAATCCTTCACAAGCTTGCTTTCTTTTCAACGTTCAATTGTATATCACTCAAATAAAATTAATAACAACAATTCAAATAACCAATGTATAATGCTAAATTCCTACAATTCAATCACAATTAACATTTCAACACTACAAAATTAAAACTTGAATTGATATATGTCAAATTTGATGTGAAATCTTTATTACTTCCTCCTTCCTAAGTTGGAAAACCATAAAAAGGTGGTGGAAAGTTCATGCAAAAGTGGTAGAATGTGAAAACTTTCCATGTGCACTTCCCAATAGCATCAAAAATCTTTTTTTGTTGGAACACACGCATAACCAGTAGAATAATAGAACAAGTGGGCTTAGATCACGGGTTTGCTAACTTTTTTACTATTTTTAGAGCAAGCCAAAAAGCGCTCGCATTATAACATGAGCAAATTTTTTCTTGCTATACAAAATGACTATATTTCAACTTCTTCAAAATGTGCTTGCGTTATGAAAATATTGATTTTCTAAAGGTTTCCTAACTCATTTTCTCATTACCCACCATTCTCCCACCTCTATCTCTCTCACACCTATCTTTCCCCCTATGAATCTCACCCCTCTCTCCATAGGCTATAGGTCTCTCACTTCTATATCTCTCATGTGGTTCTCTCATTATTTCTCGAACCTCTCCATCTCTCTCCCTCCTCCTTACCTGCCTTTCCCTCAAGTTTTCAACTTCACTCTCTCATTTTCTTCTCTCTCCCCTCACCTCTCTATCTCTCACCTCTATCTCACCCTCGCCTCTCTATGTCTCTCAATCACTCCTTGTCTTCCTCTCCATCCCTCCTTATCCATCTAGGTCTCTCACTTAACCCTAAACCCTATCCCTAAAGCATCAACCTTCAACCCTTAAAGCTTAAATCCTAAACCATATCCCTAAACCCTCAACCTTGGAAACTATGCCTTAAACCCTAATCCCTCAACCCTCAACCCTAAACCCTTAAACCCTTAATATCTCAACCCTTAAACCCTCAACCCTAATCTCTCTCTCTCTCACCCTGCCTAGATAAGTCCATATCACTCCAACCCCTTCCCCCCCTCTCTCTCTCCCTCTATCCCTCCCACCCTACCTAGATAAGTCCCTCTCACTCCAACCCCTTCTCTCCCACTCCCTCCCTCTCTCTCTCTCCCTCTCAAGTCTCTCCCTCCCACCCCCGCCCTCTCTCTCTCTCTCTCTCTCCCTCTCTCCCTCCCATGCTACCTAGAAAAATATCTCTCTCTAAAAATTCCCCCTCCCTCTAAATACATACATACATACGTACATACATACAAGTAGACACACATACATACATGCATAAATACATTCTTACAGACATACAATCTTACATACATACATACATACACTGATACATATATACCTACATACATACGGGTGTACATACATATACACAAGCATGCATACATACATACATACATGTCATACAAGCATACATACATACATTTAAAAAACTATCATTTAACACAAAGCAAGACATAACATGAGAAAGTCATAACGTGCTTGCATTATGTCTTGCTTAGGCAACTCAAGCAAAAATGCAAAAAATATGTCAAAACTATGAAATAACATGAGCATGTTATAATGTAGGCACATTATAAAGTGGGCACATTATAATGCAAGCACACACAAATCTCTCTCTCTATCTCTCTTAAAATTCTCCCTCCCTCTAAATACATCCATACATATAAGAAAACATACATGCATACATGCATACATACATACTTACATACATATAAGCATACATACATATGTACATACAATCTTACATACATACATACATACATATATACATGCATACATACATACATACATTGACACATACATACATACATACATATAGGTGTACATACATACATACAAAAATATATACATACTTTTAACAAACTAGCATTTAACACAAAGCAAGACATAATGCAAGTTCTTTATAACATTCTCACGTTATGTCTTGATTAGGAAATTCAAACACAAACACAAAAAACTATCAAAACTATGAAATAACATGAACAAATTATAATGTGAGCGTGTTATAACTCAAGCACCTTATAACGTGATCACATCATACCGTGAGTGCATATAATGCACTTGAATTATTTCTTTCTTTGGGAATCCCCAAGCCTTAGGCTTGGTATTTGTTTTGCATTACCAACCCAAAAGTTTGGAGTTCCTTCCCAACATCTAAAGATATGTTTTTTCATATTCTACAATATTTCACATAATTGTGTTTGTGCTAACCATCAAGTTCTCACATGTTTCAAGGTGAACAAATCAAACACCTAGATAATGTTAGGCTCTCTCTTAGCTATTTAACAATGTAATATGTTCACATTTTGACAATGTTAAGCCTTTCATCTTTAATTTATTTTGTTGGTGTGTCTAGTTTTTTGCAAAAACCAGTGTTTGGTTTTTTTTTTCTTTACAAATTAACCATTCATTGAAATTTCAAATAAATTACATTTTTAGAAACTAGATTCCATTCTACACATATTTAAAAATTTGATTAGTTTTCAAAATTTATAGGGGTAGCACGACCAAAATTTTATTTTCCAGGATGTGTCCACTTTGAAAATTAGTAAAATATCAAATATTCATTAAAAAATTATCAAAAAAGTTGAGAATAAACTACATGTTAGCTAATTTCTCACTGAAGCGATTTTAAAAATACCAAAAAAAATTAACCTTTTGAGGTAGCCACAAAAGTTGCTATGTTATGTTTTTTTGACAAAAACAACACCAATTTTTGTGGCTCCCTCTTTCGAACCCCTAAATCTATACCATGTTTTAAAAAAAATAGTAGTTTAGAATGAAGACTCGAAGCACTTGCTATATTGTTTTTGTTGCATCTTTAAATTTTGAGTGTAACTATCCTCAATTTCTCATCCAAGGTCAATATTTCCTCATTTCAAAAAAAATGTGGCCACTTAAGACCCCCTTTTGGCCCCCCATCTTTTTGCACTTACTCTACCTTTATATGCTAACATTCCTCTTAAGTAATAGGTTGGCCTTGAGCTCAATTGGCACCAAAGCCCAAAATTCAAATTCCCAACATGCTACATTAGGTCTGCCTTAAGGCCAATGTAGACTCCTTTGGAATAAGTGTGCCTTTTTGTGGACCCATCAACATTCTTTTCTTACTTGTTTCAACTTCTTGAAACTTCACCATTACTTCTACATGATCTTGCAATGCCTTATCCTTCAAGTCTATAGGGGTGGATGCTAGTAGACTAGCACAAGACCTTCAGTTAGCGATATCTTTATGTTGTCCAATCCTCCCTTCTTGAATTTTGGATATGATGCACAAATGCCATCATAGGTGCTATGTTCCAAACCGCACACTTGAACATGATCCTTCAGAGGAATACAAAGGGACTCTCATAATTGACCTTGTCCTGGCAAAGTGAGTCTGAACTGATGATCTTTTGATGGTGATATCTTTCCCAAGGTGATGTGTTTTCCACGAGATCTAGGTATGTTGTGGAGCCTTCATTACATATACTACATCCCAAACCACAAATTGATATAAGCTCCTATGGAAGAATATGATAGAATCCTCGAATTCTACTCTACAACCATTTTTTCGGGGAAAGGAACATGACATCTCATAGTTAACATTGTGAATGCATCATTCACCTTGCTAAAATGTATGTTGCTTTCCCCCAACACCAATTAAGAGAAATAAGAATAAATTTGAGTTGTTTCATCAAATACACCTTGAGTAATTAATGCTAGGCTATGTCTTATTACATGATTGCGTAAAATAGATATGAGGTCATGTAAAATTGTCGGGTCTTCTCAAGTTTGACCAATTGATTTTAAATGTTATCAGTTGTGATCTATTCACAATCAATGAATTATTATCCTTGACAAATAATAATGAATAATCACATCTAGTAGTGAGAGGTATTTGTCTCAATATGGCCTATGACCCTGTTTAAATGAGTAATCAATTCAAACAAATCTTAATAAAATGTTTACTTGTATAAGTTATTTGGAAATTTGGATAGCCTTTTCCTTTTTTCACTTAGCGAACACCAAGCTGGTGGCATTTCGTATTCAACCTTATGTTCCTCATAATGTTTCTTACCTATTTATTTAGTAACTTTAGCATATTCTTCTCTTTGTGGGAGAGAGAAAATGGTGTTTAAGGATTGCCTATCTAGTCTAACAACTACTATACTTTTAATAGCCTTGATTTATCTAGTTTCAACCATAACATTTTTCCTAGGCAAGAACCTAAATCAGCACATTATATAGCTGTAGGAAAACTATAGTGTGAGCCAATCCACTTTCAAAAATCCTTAGGGTGATTGTATTTTTAAATTTCTCGACCATTTTCCCATAACTCATTCATATTTACATTCCTTAGCACTAAATCCTTGACCTTGGTATTTCAATTTCAAGGACTTAAATCTCCTCATACCCTTGGTACTTGTACCTCATTTTAACTAGTTTAGAAACTAGGATTGTTTGAATAAGGAAAATAAGATGGTTTTGTAGGGTCTAGTTGGAAGAAATATTAGCTCTAAATTATTGAGGGTGATTTTGTAGATATTTCATTAGGCATGTGAGGTTTAATAATTAGATAGGCCAATAGAAAAAGGTAATAAGCTTTAAGTGAAATTTGGAGGTGACCTAGTTTTATTAAAATGGAGAAAAATGATTAGCTGAGAACAATGATTAATTCGTACGGCGGTATGTGGATTATATTCAATGAGAAAGTATTTGTAAATGTATAAGTGCTAAAGGGGAGGATGAGAAAATATACCTTATTTGACAAATGTAGATTGGGGATATTGGAGCTAATGTAGGGAACAATCCTTCACTAGCATGTGGTGTGCTTATGTTGTAGAACTCCTTAATGGTGAAATTTGGAGGTTAATAATAATATTAGAAGGATTTAACTTTCATTTATACCCTTTTTATGTTGAATAACCTTTGAGTGAAACCTACAAAAATCATTTAATAATTTCATATTCTTTGAAATCAACAAGATTGTGTTACTTTTGTGATAACCATTCCATTGTACTACTTTTTTAGTTGCTCTAGGAAATTATAAGGTTCCATGAACTACTTTGGGAGTTGGAGAGCTTCTTGGAACTAGCCCATTTATTGAAGTCAAGCACTACTACATATAAGGGGGGTTAAGACAATTTTTGAGAAAATTTTTAAGTATATTGTCTTAACATGAGATGAAAAAAAACTTGCTTATTGTCTTAACTTGAGACAAGAAAAAACTTGCTTATTGTCTTAAATATTGTCTTTAAGCGAGCATCTCAAGTTATTGTCTTAAAAATTGTCTCTCTAAAGACAATATGAAACAAAATTATTTTTGTCTCTTTAGAGACAATATGTTTTTAACCCCAACTATTGTCTCTCTAGAGACAATATGAAAAAATGTGCTAAAAAAAATTAAAAACTTATTTTAATTTTTTTAGTATGGTTTTCAACATTCAATGTTTCCAAATTTTCATCATCCTCTTGTTTGCTGGAAGGAAAACTGATTTTTCACAGCTACATCCACTCAAAACAACTCAACACATCATATGACCTGCATTTAACATGAGATTCCTAGTCCAAGATTGCATGAATAAGACATAACAAAGGATTCATAAATGAAATCACAATTTCTACATCAAATCACTCCTTGCAAAAATGAAACAAGAGAACTAAGAAGGAACCCTGCTGCCATTTTGTTGATTTTGAAAGGAGTTTTGTTGTTATAATGATTTTCTTTGAACAGCAAAAAACAGAAAAAAACAGCAAGAACTAAAAAATAAAAGTCCTAAGAGAAGCCTTTATAAAGAGAAATCCTCAAATCAGAAACTTTCATCGAAGAAAGGGCTGCTAATTTTGATAAACTGCTACAAACACCTTGAAATTAGCTTTCAAACTGAAGGAAATGGCTAATCTAGACACTTTCCTCTGCTGTTGCAAATAATTGAAGTGTTTCTAATTTGATTTATAAATTCCGCCCTTGCCAAAATCAGTGCAAAATTTCCCAAAAATCAAGACCCTTGAGCAGTGTTTCAAATCTGAGAAATCTTGCCAAGTTGTTAGAAATTCACCTTTGTGCCTTCATATTCTTGGTATCTCAGAGATCATGGAAACCATGCATTTGCACCCTGAAGATAACATTTACACACACTAAAGGCATCATAATGACTGTAACTGCTTTCTCTCATCACTGCCCTCTTTTGAAGAATAACACTGCAACCTTTGACTTGCTCAGTCATGCTTCTATGAGACAAAGCTATGAAACTCAGAATTATAAAACTCCAAAGCACTTTCATCAAGCAAATCTACTACCCCTGCCATTACTACAACAATCACTGCAACTTATTTCTATGATTCCATTGCATGATGAGCCTGAGGAACGTTGCGACTGTTTTTTTCTTTACAATAGGTTTGCATTAAGCAAGTCTACCATTGGGGTTGTACTTACATGAAGATGTTGGCTATTGAATAATGCATTTATCCCCTTCCTTCAATGAGCCTCATAACAATGCTCCTCCATGCAAATTAAGGCTTCAAAACAGAGTGACTCTTGTAGAGCACTAATCTGCAATATGACTTTGAAGTTGCTCAGTAATTGATTCAATGGTGATAAGACTAAAAGGTGTAGCATCAGAAACATTGCCACTTGATACAAGTATATTTGATAAGGCACGTTCAAAAGCTATCCAAATGTTTATCTAAGAGGAAATGCATGTGAACTTATGATAAAAACTAGAACAATGCTTTCAAGTGTCATTTCTCCATATACAACGCTGCCCATGTGAAACAAAGAGCTTCTATCAACCACATTTTATCCTCTGTGATCCTCCAAATGATTGAGTTGGCATTCTCCATAAATCTGTTGTCCCTCTCTTTCAATAGACATGCCATTTGATGATAATTCATTGTCTATGCATGTAATATCTTGTTTGTGGAATTGTCCTATCTAGGTTCACAACTGAACAAAAAGAAAGATGACAGTCTTCATGAAAAGACTTAAGGTTTGGCACATTCATAAGCTAGACTGCCCCAAACAAAACCATGCTCTTTTATCACTGGTCAATTACTTGCTTCCTTATTTTTAAATTGCCCATTGTCTCCTTGATGAACTTGACAAGATGACTTTAGAGATGGTCTGCATTCCACAAACATAAATTAACATAATATAATATGAAACTTAAGATAATTCTAATTCATATAGTACAGAATATAAATTAACAAGTATGAATGTCTAATACATTTAGAAGCTTTAGAGTTCTAAACATAGACAATGTGATTAAATCCAACTCTAGAAAGGTGCTTGTATCTAATCCTCGTAGTAAGTCAAGAGGAGGGAAAAGAATGGGAGTTTAAATTAGACTAACTAAGCCTTAAAAACTGCAATTGTTTAGGTCTTAACAATAGCCTAAGAAAAGACCTAGATGAGATTCATCAACAAACTATGGTTAGGATACTTTGAAGAAACGCAGTCTAGCAAGAGAAGTAAAACAAAGTACATTGATATGTGTTTTTCTTCATTGATCAAAACCTTATTTTTATAACTATACTATTTGGTTTGTAGATTATTAAATTAATTGTTGTTGAAATCTAAGAGTATAGAAATTTGTAAGAAAATGTCTAAATCACATAATTAACAAAAATTAAGGCATGATATATTCTAAAGTTAAAAATAATTAACAAAAATTAAGGTATGATATATTCTAAAGTTAAAAAGAATGTGCTAGTTTAATGAGTGTGCCAATTTGTTCTGAAGTTTACTGATTGAAGAAAGCAATTTAATTTTAATGTGAAAAATAATGAAAACTTTATAGTATAAACAATTACAACAAGTGAGAATTTTTATCTCCCTCTGCATCACAACATTTGGAGGAAATCATAAATGTAAATATAACTTGAATTCTGTACCTAGGACTCAAAAGATGTGGGAGTATTGGTTGTGGAGGCCTATTTGCTGTTTACTCCATTGTTGGCTAGCTTCATTATGGCTTTGGCCTGCCAAGTACATGTCATAATTTAAATTGTGACATACCATTAATGTTGAGTGTAACAATCTGACAGTTAAATAATTGATTTTATGATCCTTCTTTTTGTTAAATATAGTGTAGACGAGCAATACCAAACAGAAATCGAGAACATCAGAATCAAAAGTGAAAATACACTGAATATAAGCAATACCAAAAAATTATCAGAAAAAACAAAGAACTCTTATTGTTGGAAAATGAAAACTACAGAAACCATTTTATTTGTCCCCTCAAAGTCTGCCAAAATATGTCTATATGAACAACAACAGATCCCATTGGGGATATTACAAAAAGACAAACAAATGCCACCATGGCAAGTTTCCCAGCATCTTGTTGATAATTCACAACAGATCCTTCAAGTTCCATTGCAGTTGTTTGAGGATCAGCACTTGTTTGTATCCTTTAAACAAATAAAGCAAGGTTTCATAACACCAAGTTCACAGATTTGCCATAGCATAATGACAGTTCAAAAATAAAATGCAAAGAAGTTATCATTTCCTTCACTCTCCATTCAAGGTGTTTCAAGATCATGTAGTGGTTGGGCCACATGCAGATTGTCAAGGGTCATAATGTAAAAAGGCTTAAAGGTTTCAAAACATCAAGGTTTGCAAGTTTGCAAAGAGAACAAAGGATGATAGGGTTTTACGATTCAAGTCACTAAGATTGTTTGGTGGGTTGTAAACTTCAACTTTATTCAAAGTATTTACCTTGTTGAAGACAAGGATCATCAGAATCACTAGAAGAAGCCAATTATCAGACTAGTTATTTTCATCTCGTGTTACTTTTAGGCACAACTATTTTAGTTGTTGCTATCTTGGGCAGATTGCTATCCCAAGATGATCTTTTAGAAGATCTATTTGGAGATATTCTATTTTAAGATTTCTTATTTTATATGATGTATTTGGAAACAATTGTGTACTTAAAGCTCGCTTGGATTGCAAGGGAAGTATCCTTAGCCTAGGAACTTCAGCACGCATTTTATTTGTTTATCATGCAAAATATTGTAAAACAG
>CM021107.1:575124178-575143614 GCA_007115665.2 Sequoiadendron giganteum | reverse complement strand
TGTGAATATTTTATTATGAATAATTAAGCTGCAGTATAAGACTTACAGCTTACCTGTACCATTTCACTTACAAAGCTCAAACCACCTGGTCCAATAATAGACCCAGCAAGTAAGTACCCTGTAATAACCTGTCAAGATTTTCAAAGCTTGGTCAAAACAAGAAAAACTAGTTACTCATAGGAAGGGAAAATATGAAAACCAGAATTTGAATGCAAGATAGAAATGTAAAAATTGCTAGAAAGTGTGTATAATGAGGTTTGAAATAGCATATTTATGAAACTCGCACTTGTAGCTATTTCAAAAATGCAAAAATGCCACCAAATTAGCTTTGATCATTTCAAACCACTTCAGCACTTGTAGATAGTACCGATTGCATTGGCATCTAGGTAGACAAAAATCTTCAAAAAGTTTAAGAATTGATTAAAAATAAACACTGATCAAGGTTGATTCGATATAGTACCTTGACAAAGAATTTTTTAGGCTAAGGAATCAGCTAAATGAATTCTAAAATATGCTAAGAAAATAAAGTAGAAACTAAAAAGTAGACAATTTCCTAAGTCTACAATACAGTAAAATGTTAACACATTACTAAAGAGGGATAGATGGTAACACATGAACTCTTGGGCTTGCATGCAAAGGCCAACTTCGTGATTGGCAAAACTTTTAGTGAGAGTGGTGATAATTTCTTAAATTTGTGCAGCGTAGTCTTCAAAATCTAAATGGATATATCATCAAAGTTGAAGGGATCATCATCTAGCACTTCCAAGAATTGTGATTTTTTGGTTATTAAATGATTCCCTTTTAAGATTAAAATTTACTTAATCAAGGATAAGCAACTACCAATCAACTAGCTTGATGAAAGAACGATTTTAATATTCAAGAAAAATCATGTATGCAACGATGAGATAATTTCTGCAAACATTTAGAACATGAATGCTATGAATTCTATTATTCCTTTCAGATTCTATATCAGTGTCCTTTAGCAATAATCTATAATTCATCATTTGTATCTTCAAAAGTAAGAGCTCACTTGGAAACCATTTTTTGTTTTTGGGTAGGGTATGTCATATCTGTCCTTTTCCAAGGACAAGATTATGTTACAAGTTTGATTTTGATATTTCCTTGGGCGAACTCAATGCTCAAACATTGTTGTGCAATTACTATTTGTTCTCAGCTTTGCATGACTGGGAACTTTCTTACTATACAAAATCATCTAACCTGCTATATATAGTATTGATCTTTACAACAGGAAATGACTAGCCATGGGACAAGACCACATTAAAATATCATTGGTTCAAAATGTTCAAAGACATCCTTCCAGTGGAGTTTTGAATCATAAATTAAATGCACAGAAGGTTCTGCCCCTATAAAGTTTCTATCCCCACAATCTACTGTGTTACAGCTCCCGATCAAATATCCGTGTCACCCTCAAGTGGTCAGCTAGATCGAGTGAATTCTGAGACAAACAGATAGTGTTTCAGCAGTCTAACAAGTGATATCTCAAGCTTTCTAATGGCAACTGCAATACTAGCATCACAAAATGCATATTTATGATGGATTACTGTTTAAATATACAACATTGATTTTAATACAATTTAAAATACCATTGCTTTCTCTCTTCTACACTTCTATACCGTTTTAGACTCTAGATTGCATATAGCATTTGAGAGAATTATGTAAACATCTTCTGCAAAAGTATGTTCAATAGTGAATATATAAAAGGCTAGACATGAGATATAAGATATCAAACGAGTTCAAAGTAGAAGATTTGAGGAATCCTCTATTGCATTTGTTTAAATACCACATTTTAAACAACCGCAGGGTTACATAAATCTGTGTTTGAATACACTGATATAAAACTCACCATCAACATTTATTTATTTACTTACATCTGATTAATATCGAAATCCTTCACCTACCAAGTATCGTCCTCCCATAAGCTCAATGGGACCTCCGTGTAGTCATCGATAAGACCATAATTGGTACCAAAATAAACGCGTATCAAATACTCGTCGTAGAAATCGAGGTAATTCGTGCGAAGCTGATCTGCAGAAGCCAAAAGGAGATTGTAGTTGAATTCATTCAGACTCGTTTCATCTTCCACCGAATTCGTAACGACTCGCTTCTCCTCATTATAGCCGCCCATTTTATCGATATAGTCGAGCAGTGCCGTGATATTTGCGTCCTGCGCAGTCCCGCTGACAGTCCGCTTGGCCTCGGGTGCTATATCCAAATCAACATTCTTATTGTTGATTGAATCTTCTGTTTCTTCTTCCTTATCTCTTGGCCTCTTGCGGAGACGGCTGGAAGCATGAAAATTCTCCTCTGCCATTTTATCGATATATTCGAGCAGTCCCATGGTATTCGCGTCCTGTGCAGGCCCACTGCAAGTCCGCTTGGCCTCGGGTGCTATATCCAAATCAACATTCTTATTGTTGATTGAATCTTGTGTTTCTTCTTCCTGATCTCTTGGCCTCTTGTGGAGAGGGCTGCAAGCATGCAAATTCTCCTCTGCCATTTTTCCTGCAAACGAAATGGAAACAAGGGGTGCTATATATACACACAAGTAGAGACAACGTAAACGTCAGAGATATATAGACACAAAGTATACAACGTAAGACAAAATGATGTCAGTAGGTACGTGTGCAAGCATCTGCTATTTTTACATTAGGGAAAGAGTGGAGAAATGCTAACAAAGCGTGCATGCAGAAGATTTTTCAGAAAATGACACATGGATGAAGTCCCCGTCAATGAAATCTATCAGCAGACTGCATGGCACCTCTGATTTATGTAATCTTTTTGTACAGCAAGCATGTGCTATTTAAGCCGAGAGGCTTCCTACAGTGACAGCCAACGATCTGTGTAAACAAAAATGATTCACGTTGAAATTGGCATGCATATGACAGTTGAATGCATGGTAAGAATAGTGGTCTGTGTTGTTGCATGGGAAAAATGAAATGTTCAACATGCATTTGAAACAGTCGCCTAAAAAAGAAAGGGTGAGTAAATGAAACGGTCAGTCACCTATTTCACCACTGCAACAATTAAAATTCTGACCATTTTAAAGTTTGACACAGACATGCAACAATTAATATCCCGTAGCATTTAACAAGGGCGAAGAGATCCATTTTGTGCTGGAGTACATGGACGGGGTTCTAAGGAAGTGCTGCTAAGGCACCAACTCTTTGTCAACGTCTATATAGATGCTCAGAATCTGATACGATTCATTATTTTTTTTTTCCGTTTTCGTCCTCAACTTAAACAGAAAAGGCACTACATTTTCGTTCAGAACAGAAATGCACAAATTTTTCCTCGAGAAAGTTTAGGGGGGTGAGAGACTTCATAGGTTTTTACTGTACAAAAAAATAAAATCATAATGTTTTTCATATGTTAAATATTTTGACTAAATCCTTTATTTTAATCTGCCTTCTCTTACTTTGTTACTTGTATTTAGCTGTTAGTGCAAATATTTTAATGACCAGTCAAGGTTTTCTTATTTGGCAATGGACTTGAGATGGACTTTGCGCAATGGGTAGGTTTGTTGTCATGGAAACCACCATTTTGGTAATTAGGTCGATGGATTATTAGATTATTTTATCATGGGCTTCTTTACCGTCTTTGGGAAACTTGTTGCATTTACTACTTTTGCACTCTCCACAGTCAAATGGGGGATGAAGCTTATCATTCTGGAAAGAGACGGGTGATGGGTCGCTTGTATATTGGTGGTGATCTCACTATGTCTCCAACTCTAAAACTCTGATACTTTGAGATCCACCTTTTGTTTAGTGTGAATAGATTGAAGCAACAGTCGTAGGGAGATTAGTTTTGGTTCGTCTGATCATATCAAAAAAAATCTGTTGGGTAAGGGTTTCATAAATTTTTTTTGTAAACTTTACCCCTTTTTCTCATCAGTATCATTGACAGCACGACACAATTTGTCCACATCTTGAGTCCATATGCTTTCCTAGTTGAGACGTGGACGCTGCAAGGTATGAATCAGATATAATTCACACTTGATATCGCTCATGATATCTTTGCTATTACTTGTTGAAAAATGCAATTCCTAACTATGAGGAGAGAAGCTTTATGTGTGTCGGCACCTCTTTCATTTATCAATTTGATCCAAGATTTTCTTTGTTATTTTCTCTTCAGTAATGGAGTTGCCTTCGCAAAGAAAATACATCAGTATGGAGTGAGGAGAAAGGAAAAAGAGTAGCAGTTCATTTTGTTAACAACAAAATATATAACAACTGTAGAGAAATCAACTATTAATATCTTCATTATCAAATTGATTATTTTTTCACAATATGCAAGTTAAAAGTCCCTTGCAACAACTCTCTTATTTCTATTTCTATTCAAATAATTTTATAGCTCAACTTTTAATTTTAGTAAGACAACATTTTGGAAGGTAGCAAAAAATTCTGGAAGTTGAAAGAAAGCGTTTTTTTTTTTCAATTTTTGATGTCTATTTTTTATTTCAATTACAGTAGTTGCTCATATGTTTTCCAAAACTCAATTGTGAACTGTTGGCCTGTGTGAAAGATGAATTTATATGAATTACAAATCAGTGAGTAAATTTGACTCATATATTCAGTGGAACTTTTTTTTCATATTTATGAAAATAAATTTGAACCAATTTTCTTCTGTTCTCAAAGCTGTACAAAAATTTACCAGGCAGTTATGAAATCTATTATTTTTAATATAAATTAAAATGAAAGAAAGTTGAATTCACAACTCACACAAAATCTTGTAGCAATTGTTTCCTTCAGTGTATTCTTTTTAGGTTACCATTATACTAAATTCAGCTCTCTTTCTTGCATTATACTAAAGTTTATTAAAACGCTAATTTAAATATATTTGAAGTTTCAAATTTGAAGTATATTTTGAATAATAATTTTGAAATATTACAAAGAAGGAAATATATTTTAATTTTGTAATAAAAATTTATTTTGCAAAAGATTAATAAGATCTCAAATAAAAAATCAACATTTATATACAAATATTAGTAAATTTGAATAGTTGTTTCCTTATTTTCAATGTGACAAAATTCTTTCATAATCAATTTTGAGAATAAATTAAATAGACATTAATAGAGAATTCATGTATGCTTTTGAAAATCATTCAAACATTTAAACTAATATTTCAAATATTTCTTTCATAATTAGAAATCTTAAACTTACCAAGATTTAAAAAGATTTCAAATATTTCTTTTGGTAATTAGAAATTTACTAAGATGTCAAATATTTCTTTTCATAATTAGAAATCTGAAACTTACCAAAATTTACCATGATTTAAAAAAATATATATAAGTAAAAATCTTATTTTTACAAAAATTTACCTTTCAAATATTTTGTTTCATAATTATAAATCTTAAATTTACCAAGATTTCAAATATTTATTTCCATAACTAGAAATCTTAAACTTGTCCATGATTTCAAATATTTCTTCTCATAATTAGAAATCTTAAATTTACCAAAATTTATCAAGATTACAAATATTTCTTTTCATAATTAAAAATTTTAAATTTACCAAAATTTATCAAGATTTCAAATATTTCTTTCGATAATTAAAAATATTAAACTTACCAAGATTTACTATGATTTCAAATATTCCTTTTCATAATTAAAAATCTTAAATTTATAGAGATTTTTAAATATTTAATTCCTAACATTAATTTTTTGAAGATTATTAAATATACCCTTTCCAATTCCTTAAAACCTCTTTTAAGTTAGATTCATTTGTGAGATGGAAAATAGCAATTATGAAATTAGTCAGTTTCAACTAATTAATTATCAAATTCTCTTTTTGTGATAGTGGTTAGTATTTATGTTAAAATTAATTTTGTTTTCAAGGGAGAAAGTTGTTTTTTCTTAATATTGGATTGATGTTAAAGTTAATTATGTATTTTCTTAAAATTAGATTGATGTTATAATTTCAAGGGAGAGTTTGTATTTTCTTAATATTTGATCATTGTTAAAGTTAATTATATTCTTAAGAGAGAAAGGTCAAGTATTTCCTTAATAATTGATTGATGTTTAAGTTAATTAAAAAAAAGTCAAAAGTTGCATTAATTTCTTCAAATATATAGAATTAGTCAATTAAAAATATTCAAGATCTTTTTAAATCAAGAAATCTCTTCTTGTTTTTTATATAGATTTATTTAAGTAATCTTTTCCAATAAAAAATTAAAATTAAAGAATTGATATAAAAAATATATTAAATTACTAGACATAATTTTATTTTTTTCTAAAATTTAGAAAATTGAGCATAATTTTTTTTTCCTAAATTTACTATTGCATATAAAAGTAAGTTTCTAAATTAGTATTCTTAAAATTAAAAAAATATTTATAATATTTAAAAAAGAAAAATATTGTTTGATGTGATTGTAAAATATTTTTAATAATTAAGCCTCTTACAATGGCAACAAACAATCTATGTAAAGTTTTTGAAACTACATTTAAAATGACGCGCAGGTGACCGTAGTAATGAGCAACAAATAATTTTTTCAAACATTGATTTATAATGAAAGATGAAAGTTGTAAAAGTTTGCATGCTTGTTCAATGGTCAGTGTTGGTGGTGTTAGTTACAAGATGACGTGTTTGAAGTGGATGGTAGTGGAATAGATGTCTCCTGTAAAGTTTGGTTTGGAATACACCTTCATTTATCGCTAGTTTGGTCCATTGTATGTCTATGTTTGTAACTTTGCAGAAAGGAGATTACAAGATGGAACTAAGAAATAAAAATAAAATTATATCTCAATAAATTTAACATAATAGATCTCTCTTCATCTTTAATATTATTATAAAAATAAAAATTATCGAGAAAACTCAATTATTATAATATCTAAAATTCATTCTTTTGATTGCTATTTTTCTGTTTTTCTTTGTTACAATTGTCTTTAGTGCTCTACCTAAATTCTGGAATCAAACAATTTAGTCACAGTTGTATTTGAGATTAGTTATCCATTTTATATGTGAGGGCATTTTGTTAATGATATTTCTTCAGATTTTCCATTTCTATTTTATAGTTTTTCTTTATATACAATGCAAAAGAGATGCATGTTTGAGTTGCATGACAGAGTCTTAGTTGCAGATATTGGCTAATAGTTTGTGTTTCTTGGCAAACTTGTAGAAAATATTTTCTTTCCAACATTATCCCTTAGATAGATGGGTATTTTATGTTTCTTATAGTAGTTTCATTTTGCAACTTTGTGATTTAATATTTGTAATCTTAGCTAGGAAGATCATGTTGGTCTGTTATCATGGTCATGAGAAGACTCTTGCATTGATCATATGCATGCATTAATAATTTTTAGATATATGTTCACTTTAATTTTTTTTCTATTTTTATGTATTTGTTTTTTTATCTTTTATGTCTAATATATCTAATTATTTAACTAAAAGGTGGTTATAAAGTATTTTTTTGTATAAAAATGCGTGTTTGTAAAGAGTGATAAGAAAGTGCATATAAGAGTAAATAAGGTGTAAATTATAAATCTTATTTTGTTTGATCATGGTTTAAGATTAAGATTCATCAAATTAAGTATTTATTTTTGTTGGCATAATTGATTGAGCTTGCATCATGAGATCTAATTTGTATAAAGATGGCATTTTATCTTTATGCATTAAAATTGACAACTCAAAAGAAGCTAATCAAGTAACAAAGTGTTGGACCTTCATGTACTTTTCTACTCAATATATTTTGCTACGACATGAGATAGATAGGTTACAAGATAAAAAAAAATGAGGAATAGTGAAGGACCCATCAAAGAGAGTATCAAAGAGCTTATCTAAAGGAATATCAAAGAAAAAGAAGACAACAAATGATAGATGCACAAAGAGAGGAATAGGGAATATATATAACCAAATGGTTGAGGTTAGAATTAATGTTAGGGATAAAATTAGTGTTAGGGTTTGGACTACAATTAGGGTTAGATTTACAATTATAATTAGGGTTACAATTAGAGAAAACATGTATAACCAAAAACACATTAGGGTTAGAACTAGGATTATTAAATATTTAATATTAATAAAAAATATATGATTATTATTAATAAAAAGTATATGATTATTATTAAATAATGTTATTAAAATATTACAAATGCAATTGCTACTAACATACCTATATTTAGAAAAATCTATGTAAAATATGTGAGAGATATCCTTCTCGAGGTGTCTATTTTAAATTAAATTTACACCATATAAATACAATAGACATATGAAGAAGGATATATCTCGGCTTATTTTACATAGATTTTTCTAAATATAGGTATGCTAGTTTTATATTAGAGAAAGAGTGGAGATATGCTAATAAAGTGCGCATGCAGAAGATGTTTCAGAAGATGACACGTGGATGAAGTCCCCGTCAACGAGCTCTATCAACAGACTGCATGGCACCTCTCTTGGGCCCCACTCAACAACTAATCTCCCATTATGGCCTTTCCCGCTTTCTCAGGTAATGCGTTTTCAAATTCGGGGTTAAAATATATCTAATGATGAAGTAGACGACTTCTAATTTTAGTTAGATAATATTTTTCGATTTTGCTTATGTAATATTTTTATCATTTTGATATCATGGAAAGTAGAAATTTGATTTTTTAATGTAAACTATCATTAAAGTTGTATTTTAAATTTTTAATTAATATTTTAAAGAAAAAATTGAAAAATTAATTTTTAATAATAAAGAATTTTGAGATTATTTAGATTGAGATAAAAATTTAAATCATACTTTGTAAGATTTTTAATCAAAGATCAAATTTTAAAATCAATTATCTTATTAAAAAATTATTTATTTTATTTATTTTTTAACTATTTAAATTGTTTAATATAAATTTAAAAATTATCTTTAAAATTAATTTTAAAATATTATTTGTGTAAAAAATTATATTATAAAAAAAAATATAATATAAAATAATAAATGTAATATAAATAGCATTAAGTGCTTTTAGAATATCTTATAGATATATATTTAAATTCTTGTAAATTAAAGGTTTTTCAATATTATTTAAATGATGAAATTAAAATAAATTTACTTTAAAGTTACAAAATAATGTTCATAATTATCTTTTTTACTATTATTTATTTATTCTAAAATATTTTTGAATTAATTTACAATTGATTTTGTTTATATATTATAAATATTAATTTTTATTTTAATAATATTTATTAATGATTATTTCTAATTTTTTTAAAATATTTATAAAACTTAAGTTCAAATAATTATATATACTAGCATAAATATATATTAATTTATAAATAATATATATAAAAAAGCCCATAGATATCCTTCTTGAGGTGTTTATTTTAATACGCGTTCTTATGATATTTTTTAAAAGACTTGACTCGTACAATGAGCTGCGAGCGGCTGCCACTTAATCGAAGCAAAGATAGAAAAAAAAAATTATAATCCAATTATTAGCTATACAAGGATAATTGAAACAATTTCAAATAATTTCAATATTTATTACAGAAAGATATGTTCAAGGGGACTTTCATTTTAAGCATGGGTATTGCAAGCATAATTCAAGAAAAATGGTGAATACATGGGGATAAAAGGAAATGAGGAATCTATCAAGGATAAAGGAAGTAGATCATGATTATCTATGGGCTTTAAATTTCTTACGAGAGGATTATCATCATATCTCAAACCTTTCAAGAAAAATGGAGAGGTAGTTATGGATGTTTGGGATGTTTTCAAATTTATAGTTGATCCATCCTTTGTAGATAAAGATGTTTATGAATACCTGGATCATCTATAGAGGATAAACTTGTTGAAGCTATTTTCGTGCAGATGATGCTAGATGGGTTTATTTGAAGGTGTTATCTTAAGTAGTAGACATTGCATATTAGCATGCATGATATTCTAATTGGACATGATTGATCAAAATTCTTTAAAGTAGCTTTCTGTAGATTGGCCAAACTTGTTTAAAGTAGCTATGAGTAGAGAGCACGTTATGAAGAATTCAGGCTCTTGTTAAGTCATTGCATGTATATTGATCCATGTTAAGTCTTTGACTTGGAACTGGCACAAATTGATCCTATCGATTGCATATGTGCAAACAGATTGCTCAAGAATCATGCACAATTACCAAAAGCATATAACACCCAACAAAGTGAAATCGAACAAAATTTTAAATAAGACATGGCATTGCAAAAATACAGGGGTCTAGAAAGCATATAAAGGCACCGATAACTATGTTCAAACCAACAAAGAGTTAGTGGCTAACAGAATAATTGGGGCTTCAAAAGATCCCTTCTTGTACTGCATTCTATACTGACCGTCAACTAAAAAATGTGTTAAAAATTAAAAAATAGGATTGGAATAGTATCTGCCTGCTTTTCTACTATCAAATGATTTGATCCAGAAAGTCTTTCCTAACAAAGTCGACAAGGATCAAATGCAAGAAAAGAGTTAGTGGCTAACAAAATAATTGGTGCTTGAAAAGATGATAACGAGATAAGAAATCTCAAGAATTATAGCATCTCATAAGAGAGCTCAAATTAGATTTCAAATGTAGATGTAATTTCAGATTTTAAATTTAGGAACCTACAATATCCATTTCAGACCATACTATGTTATGAACATATATTTTTATTTGTTTCTATATGTTATCCTATGCAGATGGCTTCCGACCAGATCTGGTGTGCACATGCCACCATGTCAGAGGTACTTGTGCCTTTGCTAGGTTGAAGAGAATGGAATCCTCAATTAAAGCTTTGCATTCAAGCAAAAATGAGTCTATAGTCGGTGGCATTGTTCTTGTGAACGTATTGGATAGAGCATACATGCAACCTTTTCCAATTCATACCACCCTTTGAATCTTTAATTCACATTGTGAATCTGCTGGATTTTTGTAAATAAGAAGGCTCCTCATAAGGATACTCAAGCCATGTTGATCCAGAAAACCTAAAGGTCCTCACTTCAATTATGCAAAGTGATTCACAATCGATGACAGACGGAATGTAATGCCCCACCACATAACCCTAGAGGAAGTTGCAATAACTACAAAGACACAATATTTTATTTATTTAAAAGTACAATATAACATGAAACTTCACTATCTATCACCAACATCCTCTAAGGCTACGAGACTAAGGTTATGTCTAAACCCATAACGTAAAACATAAATGCATTCATAGCATGATTAACTACTTATCAAGAATTAAATGTACATACATTCCAAACATTGAAATAGTATAAAAAAGATAAGATATAGATCAAGATTCCAATATTGCATTAATTCATTAGATAAGGTTTACATCACTCATTCCCAAAATGAGGTAGTTCATACAAATGTGTTACATAATACATGAAACCTCCTTGAATACAACTAAGGGGTAATAAAATACAAGAGCCATCTAAGACAATAAATAATGCATGAAAAACAAGCTAGAATCCATGAGCTTTCCACTAGAAGACCTTACCATCACGATCTGAAGAAAGGGGACCCAACGGTGTAGGGTGCACATTCCTCCCAACCAAGTGGTACCCAAAGGCCCATCCCCTGTGCTAGGAGATAGCAACAAGGATCCATGACCAAACCTACTACCTCTAGACATAGGCTGACACATACTGAACTAAACCAAATACAATTGATAGGCCAAAACTAGTGGTAAAGAATAAGAAGGATTTATGCTCGGTCTAAGAGTGTCAACCCAGGGATTGTAGCATGCGAGAAGCATTGCAGCAGTATACTTGAAGGGAGGAAAGTAGTGAATTGAGGGGGAATGAGTGCAACTAAAACACACACTATGATAAAATTCTGGTTTAAACTTATATTTTTATTCCGCTCTATTATGTGATAGAAGCGTGATAGGAACTGTTACAGACTACAAAACGATAGCAGAAAACTCTCTCATGAATCCATATAATATAATTTGCACCAACATTGACAAAATATCAATAGTTGAAAATCAATTTTAAACTAGATTGTAAATAGTTGAAATAACAATTACACATAGAAAGAAAATGCTATAGGAAATTAAATCTCACAACTACAAAATCTATTAAAATTAAATCAAGTAGAAAATAAATATCACACAACAAAATAAACGTCATCGTGCTTCACCAAGGAGTGGGCCCTTGCTCCACGACTTGCAGGTGAGAAGAGACGAGAGCTTTTTATGTTGCCTTAATCAATAGAAATGTTATTTTATTTATTAGAAGTAATACAAAAAATCTACTATAAAAGTCTATCGACCAAATTCTCTATTAAAGTCTATATATTCTTAGCTCCCTTATAGTGTGCTTATTTATATATGCGTTATTTGAAACAACAAAATATAGTAAATAATAAGTTTGTTTTGGCCTATGACCAATGAACTATAGTGCGATGAAAAATTAAAATAATTATGTTATAATAATGAGCAGAAATAGGAAACAAAAATAAGACGTGAAGGTTTGCAGATTTTTCTCCAACTATTTAGCAACAAATCTCTCAGCACAAGTTTCTTCTTCATAGCTGGCAGTTGCATCTCCACTTTGAAATAACCATGATTTCTTGTGCTTATTCGAATTTGGCACTAAAGGGGTAACCAACGCCAGCTTGGACATTAACATCACCTTTGAAAAGATAATAGAAATAAATTGCTGATCATAAAGTACAATAGACAGAAGTTCCTGACTAGAAAATGATAGGAAGATAGTCTGCATAAAATGTGATAGGAATTTCTTCTAATCAACATGCTACAAGCTTTATTTCTCAAGTCTGAAAATCACAATGCTTATTAGTAAAGACAACCAATCATTAATTTCTATATTTTATCCAAAACTCTATTAAATACAACTTATACATATTTAATCATATGCAACATAAAATGGGGAAATATTATGATATGAAACGAAAATGGAATGTGGAAGTGGATATGAAGGTATATGAAATAGGCTAAAATGTGGCATAAAATGGGACACAATTGGTTCTCATCAACAATAACAACAAACAATTGACTTAGGAGGAGTGTCATCACAATGTTGCATGGGTTATTAAGTCTTCCTAGGCCCTGACCCCCATCCTAGGTTATCTTGGTAGCCTCTCATGACTCCCGGCCCCACATGCAATCCAAAGCGGAATCGACTATCTTTTGAGAAGACAAGATATCAATCTTGCCATTCCAGGCCTTCTCATCTCATCTCAAGTCTATACTAGCACAAGGGTCCATGAGCAAGGCACATTAATATTATTAAGTGTTGAATACTACCCAATCTCCTAATCAGGGAAAAATTTACTAGCGAATCTTCAGGAATTGGTGAATAATACAAGTTAGAAAGGATGTTGAATCGCTAGGTTTTTACAAAAAAAAAAAATTGTCTCGATTAATTCACCAATGCATTATTTTTTAAATGATGTGTCATTGGAATTGATTCACCAATAGTTTATACTGTAATTACAGATATTAATTATATTCGCCATTAATTTTATATTCCTACAAACAATTTACCTTTTCATTTTAGGGATATTTTAGCTTTGAATAGGTTTTTAATTTATTGCCATCGATTAGCTTTTTAATCGAATGGCTACAAATCAATTCCATGACTTTATATGCACGTGCCTTTTAAAAAGGTTGTTGAGGCTCGAAATTTGATCTCCATCGTTCATTGTTGCCAATAGTTCATGACATATGTCATCATCGTTGTATCGACGAGACATCCCTAAGTGTCCCACCGATGATGTTCACTCACATTGATAAGCCTTCCATACTGCACTTGGGGTCCACCAAGGCATAGGTACACCACTTGTGTAATTCCAGAGAATCATGAAGGGAATGTAAAATATTCATGCCAAGCTCCCGGAAAGACATCCGATCAAAGCTTTGTTTGATCTCCACCATTCACTATTGCCAATAGTTCATAACATACATCATCATCGTTGTATCGACGAGACATTCCTAAGTGTCCCAACGATGATGTTCACTCACATCAATATTCGCTCATGGAATGAACTTGCAATCGTCCAATTTAAAAGCTAATGGATGGTAAAATTTTCAAGTTTCATTTAATCTTACTTTTCAATTGAGATTTTTTTTAAACACTTCATCTATGTGTGCTCCAATGCATTTTCAATAGTGAATTTATGCTTGGTGGCGAGGGGCTCTGCCCCTTGACCTCGCTGTTGTCTCTGGACCTTGAGAGGGGGCATTGCCCCCTTGACCCCCCATAAGGGGGCTCTTTTGTCTTGATCCCCGAAAGGAGCGTTGCCCCTTAACCCCACCGGTGGTTGCCCCCCTTGGGCCCCTACTTCAATATTAAAAAAAAAAATTTTAAAATGGGGGAACTGGGCCGACCAACTATGCAAATTTTTAAAGGAGAGATTCACCATTATAATTAATCGTTTTAGTGATTATTCACTAGGATTCACCACTGTGATTATTTTTTTTACCAATTATTCATTAACGATTCGCCAGGATTTTACACCTTCCCTGCCGGGGGGATTTCTTAAAGTTATCCCTGCCCCTAATATATTAATTACATTATCACTGGACAAAACTAACTTACAATGAGTTATCCTGGAACCACTTTGTGTGTTGAACCTTGTTGAAAGCCACTCCCCTAAGACAACCTTGTGGAACAATTCCACTATCTAAGGAAATCTAGTGCTACTACAAATATACCAACTCCACTCAAAACATTAGGGCAACACTTCCCCATTCATGGGAACTGGGTAATCACTGATAAAGGAAAACACACTAACCAAAGGTAACAATCTGGGCTGAAATTTAAAATAATTCACAACCCCTAAATCTCTATCACAACTGGAAGACTTATAGCATCCCTAAACCAATTTCCCCAAACAGTAAATAGAGGAAATTACGTGCAAGACAATAATACAAGAGATAAACTACTTTCAGATATATTAAATCCAATTTCCCTCTTTCAGTTAATTTATAGTAAAGAAATTGCCCAAGTAATAAAATAAAATAAAATAAAATAAAAATTAAAGCCCCTTAACAACCAGAGATGGGAAATTCTAAGTTATTTGTAGTTCAATTTCCTTGATTACTTTTAAAAGAATAATAATTTCTACTTCAAAACTATTTCTTCCAATTCTTCTATTTGTTCACCTAATGCATGCACCCATTTTAAATAAAAATCATTAATTATATATTTAAATATATAAATACATAAATACATAATTATATATTTATATATATAATTATGTATATGCCCAAAATATATATATGTTAAATATATATCAAAATATATTCAAAGAATCCACATTATTATCCCAAATCAAAATAAATAAATATTTAATATATATATATACATACATATTTATATATTAAACATAAACCAAATATAAATATATATATATTATATTATATATTTTAAACAATATAAAATACACAAAAACTGAAATCATTTAAATCACGGGCGGACTAAATAGAAATGGGTGTCGGACTATACATTGTACAACCGACCAACCCAAATATTTTTGTTGTTGCGCTGCCTTTGGCAACGCTTCCCCCATGGATGGGTGTGGTGGGGGAATAACCCCCCCCACCAAACTTATCAATTAAAAAAATATAAAAAAGACCTTCCTCCAAAAAGAAATACTCCTAGTTGTATGAAACATTATCTGTATGGCGATAACAGTTAAATATAGAGGATTTAATCAATTTTCGAGCAATTCTATCTATATATATACCACAATATATGTATATATATGTATGTATATATATATCTATATTTATATAAATTTGATTAAGTAAATACGGTAATTGGGAAAGTAATTTCCAGAATGAGTTCTATAGGAAATTTTTAGAAAAATAATGAGAAGCCAATTTATAGAGATCTTTTCTTACAAATGAAATTCTCAAATCAACAGAAAGAATTCTTTTAAAACTAACCAGAAAATGAATCTTAAAGAGAAGAACAATAAAATTCATACAAATCATTTAAGAAGAAATTTCCTGAGATGATTTCAACCTATAGGAAAATTTTCTACATAAAACTAAATTTCCTTTCAAAGAAGATTTTCTTTCAAGATCCCTAACTGTATTCTTCTGGGTTCCTCTAAATTCACAATAATCCCAACTAACAATTTTCCTATAGTTTCCATAGAGAATTTCATTCGACAGATAATTTTATTCTATAGAGGATTTTATTCTACAAAGGATTTTATTCTAGAGAGGATTTCATATATGACAATTATAATTTTTAAAACAAAACTCAAACTTAAAATTTTGCATAGACAATCTTTTACAGAGAAAGATCTAAACAAAGAAGATTTTCAATATAAAATAAACAAAAATTAAAGAAGGAACATGTAGTCCGACACCTATGAATTTATAAATTTGAAGCAGCGCCTCCTCCACTGATCCAAGTATTTTCTCCCGGATGGACAATAGCTTCCTTTAGAACAATACAATTTCTCGAACACAATAAAAAAAGATTAATTTAATAATCATCTTAAATAATTAAATCCATTAAATTTCGTTTTTCAAACTTTTCAACATAATAGTTCAAAGCAAAATTAAGCAACTTTTACAAACAAAAACCCACTAGACCCAACGACACACTGAGATTTCTTATCAAAAAAATTATATGAAATACAGGATGGCCAAATATTCTACAGGACAACATGCTTGGATGGTTCATGCGAGAGTTGTGGTGGCTTGCAACATATGCCAATATGTCAACATATGGAAAATAAAAATGAGGTAGGATAGAAACTAGTAGAGTTTGGGAAGTATAAAATAGTGGCATATGCTACAAAAGATGGGTCTCAAGAAAAAAGGTGTGATTTGGTTATTCAGAAGATTCTAGTGTATTAGTTTATGTCCATCTTTCGTGACAATATACTATATGAGTATGCAATGCATACCCATAAAGCCTGATGTTTGGACACACAATTCAAGATATGCAAGGAAACCTTTCTAGTTGGAAGCATAGTATCAGTGGTTGAATTGAAGATAACTACACTCTACAACCATAGCGTGAAGTGTAGTCATAGTATTACAACTCCACATAGGTTTTGATATTTGTGCACATAACATTCATTCATGCATTTGATAGTGTAGAGGACCGAAGAAAGGTATTGAGGGAGTACCACTTTTACATTAGTGATGATCGCACACATTCTGCAAATTTCATGCAAGGTTGCTTCCAGATGTTCTACAGTGGTTTGGCTCAGAGGGGCATAGCATGGGGTTGGTATATAATATGGTCAGATAACTATGCAACATAGTTCAAGAACTCGTGCATGTTATATTGGTTGTGTAGGATGCATTTCACTATAGGTGTTCAACATATGTGGAACTTTTGTGAGGTCGGGCATGGAAAGGGTGAGTATGATGGTGCAAGAGCATGTGTGAAAAGAGCACTAGCATGAGAAGAGTTAAAGTATAAAGACAATGCAAAGTTGATAGATGCAAGATCAATTTTTGAGCGGTGTAATGCTTCAATGGGTCTAGGTAATGAAGGTACGTCTTCAGTTCATAGTTTGTTTTGGTTGATGGATGATACTAACATTGCACCACATGAGCACTATTGTACACTTACAAGACTGAGTGAGCTACACTCTTTCCTTAGCTCAAATGCAGGTTCATGGAGTATCGATACACGAAAGATGCAATGCTTTTGTTCTTCATAAGCAATGCAAGCTTGGAATGATTGTGAGTTAGGGGAGTGCATTGACAAATGGTTGAAAATTTATCTTAGCCCACTTCACATGTATCACCCTCTGATGGCATTGGAAATGACATAGATGGAATCATTGATCGACTTTGACCACATATTAGATATAGTTCAACCAGGTAATATATCTACTTGCTTAGTTGTTGAAATTCCATATTATTATCTTACTTTGTAGTGTATTTGTAATGTTGACTAATTTCAAGATATTTTTTGCACATATCAATGCAAGGAATATTTATGCAATTATTGCAGATAAAGACAATGAAGATGAAAAAAAATATTACTTGTGTCATTGTGTTGAGGCCAAAAATAAATTGGAGGCCCCGATTATAGATGGAGAAAACACCGAATACCCGATAGGATCAGTTGTGGTTACTAGAACATGGCTTAGAAGGTACCCACATAAGAGTGTTAAACATTGGTTGTTTTAGGACTTTGAAATGCATTTTAATATTCTTCATTACTCGAACCTTGTCATAGAATCCAATGTTAATTTGACCAAATATGGAGTAGACCTTTAAAAAAGACCTTATGGAAGGTCTATGAGTCTGACCATGAGGAAACACTTGACACAATAAAGAGTAGAGTAGACCTGGATGGTTCATTGGATTAATTTGTAAGTATGCACATTGGTTCTTATTAATTTATAGTTGTATTCACATTAATTTTTTTGATGCCATGTTATCATCTTCTTTTACTTTTCCTATTTGTAAGTAACCTGCCGAAAATTGATTAGTGTCCCCTTGAAGAAAATCCAGATTTATGAGCCATCCAAGAGAATATAAGCTATAAAAGCAATGCAACATCCTTATTTTGATGATATTGACAAATATTAATTATGATTATAAGCCATTACAAGAGTGTGTGTGAAGGTTGGTGAGGTAATTTCAAGTTATTCATTTGAAGATAACCTTATCATGAGACCCTATGATGTAGACATTATAAGAGCATCTCAAATTTCAAGTTATTCTATTCATTAGAGTTGTTGTGTGCAATAGGTATCTTGGAACTCCCAGTGAAGATGTATGACCATGAGTGACTAAGTTGAGAGACTAGCATGCCTATCTGTAAGTCCCTTCCATGCATTTTCATTTCATTCAATCCATTTTGGATGCTCTTTCTTTTTCTTCTTTTACTTTGCATATTTGTAAGTAAACTACGAAAATTTATTGGTCTCTCCTTGTAGAAAATGTTGATTTATGAGCCATTGAAGAGAATAATAGCCACAAAAGAAATGCAACATCCTTATTTTGATGATTTTGATAAATCTCAATTTTTATTTGAATCCATTAGAAAAGAGTGTGTAAAGCTTAGCGAGGGAATACCTATTGGAGATTGTTGATATGTGGTTTTAATTGATGTCAACACTATTGGAATTAATGTCTTTAAGGTTGTATATGTCAAGGATATTGAGAAAATTGTAATAAAATATGTTGTAGGGTGTCGGTAATGCAGTGAAGATCAGTATGATGGAAAGTTCAAACTGTTGATGTTGAGAAGTTGTGGATTAAAGGGTTTGTTGTTAGGTATATCTAGTTTATCCAATGAAAGTTTTAGAGGCTCACTTGAAGATTTGATTTAGTTATGAATTTCTATGTTCTGACAGTTGTTTTGTTTCTATAGATGGTGTTCCTGAAAGAAGTTAATGTGATTCTAGTAATCTGATTTGTTTTGAATGCTCCTATGGCATTTCATGATGCTTGTGGATGTTTCTAGATCATGTTCTATCTGTGTTATTGGTTTTCATCGATCGTTGTGCTTGTGATTGGTGATTGTCTTTTGTGTGTTCATGTTTTTCATGTTC
>CM021107.1:575016749-575124078 GCA_007115665.2 Sequoiadendron giganteum | reverse complement strand
TCTCTCCTACTCCCTCCCTCTCTCTCTCTCCCTCTCAAGTCTCTCCCTCCTACCCCCCCCTCTCTCTCTCTCTCTCAGGTCTCTCCCTCTCTCCCTCCCATGCTACCTAGAAAAATATCTCTCTCTAAAAATTCCCCCTCCCTCTAAATACATACATACATACGTACATACATACAAGTAGACACACATACATACATGCATAAATACATTCTTACAGACATACAATCTTACATACATACATACATACACTGATACATATATACCTACATACATATGGGTGTACATACATATACACAAGCATGCATACATACATAGATACATGTCATACAAGCATACATACATACATTTAAAAAACTATCATTTAACACAAAGCAAGACATAACATGAGAAAGTAATAACGTACTTGCATTATGTTTTGCTTAGGCAACTCAAGCAAAAATGCAAAAAATATGTCAAAACTATGAAATAACACGAGCATGTTATAATGTAGGCACGTTATAAAGTGGGCACATTACAATGCGAGCACACACAAATCTCTCTCTCTATCTCTCTTAAAATTCTCCCTCCCTCTAAATACATCCATACATATAAGAAAACATACATGCATACATGCATACATACATACTTACATACATATAAGCATACATACATACGTACATACAATCTTACATACATACATACATACTTATATACATGCATACATACATACATACATTGACACATACATACATACATACATATAGGTGTACATACATACATACAAAAATATATACATACTTTTAACAAACTAGCATTTAACACAAAGCAAGACATAATGCAAGTTCTTTATAACATTCTCACGTTATGTCTTGATTAGGAAATTCAAACACAAACACAAAAAACTATCAAAACTATGAAATAACATGAACAAATTATAATGTGAGCGTGTTATAACTCAAGCACCTTATAACGTGATCACATCATACCGTGAGTGCATATAATGCACTTGAATTATTTCTTTCTTTGGGAATCCCCAAGCCTTAGGCTTGGTATTTGTTTTGCATTACCAACCCAAAAGTTTGGAGTTCCTTCCCAACATCTAAAGATATGTTTTTTCATATTCTACAATATTTCACATAATTGTGTTTGTGCTAACCATCAAGTTCTCACATGTTTCAAGGTGAACAAATCAAACACCTAGATAATGTTAGGCTCTCTCTTAGCTATTTAACAATGTAATATGTTCACATTTTGACAATGTTAAGCCTTTCATCTTTAATTTATTTTGTTGGTGTGTCTAGTTTTTTGCAAAAACCAGTGTTTGGTTTTTTTTTTCTTTACAAATTAACCATTCATTGAAATTTCAAATAAATTACATTTTTAGAAACTAGATTCCATTCTACACATATTTAAAAATTTGATTAGTTTTCAAAATTTATAGGGGTAGCACGACCAAAATTTTATTTTCCAGGATGTGTCCACTTTGAAAATTAGTAAAATATCAAATATTCATTAAAAAATTATCAAAAAAGTTGAGAATAAACTACATGTTAGCTAATTTCTCACTGAAGCGATTTTAAAAATACCAAAAAAAATTAACCTTTTGAGGTAGCCACAAAAGTTGCTATGTTATGTTTTTTTGACAAAAACAACACCAATTTTTGTGGCTCCCTCTTTCGAACCCCTAAATCTATACCATGTTTTAAAAAAAATAGTAGTTTAGAATGAAGACTCGAAGCACTTGCTATATTGTTTTTGTTGCATCTTTAAATTTTGAGTGTAACTATCCTCAATTTCTCATCCAAGGTCAATATTTCCTCATTTCAAAAAAAATGTGGCCACTTAAGACCCCCTTTTGGCCCCCCATCTTTTTGCACTTACTCTACCTTTATATGCTAACATTCCTCTTAAGTAATAGGTTGGCCTTGAGCTCAATTGGCACCAAAGCCCAAAATTCAAATTCCCAACATGCTACATTAGGTCTGCCTTAAGGCCAATGTAGACTCCTTTGGAATAAGTGTGCCTTTTTGTGGACCCATCAACATTCTTTTCTTACTTGTTTCAACTTCTTGAAACTTCACCATTACTTCTACATGATCTTGCAATGCCTTATCCTTCAAGTCTATAGGGGTGGATGCTAGTAGACTAGCACAAGACCTTCAGTTAGCGATATCTTTATGTTGTCCAATCCTCCCTTCTTGAATTTTGGATATGATGCACAAATGCCATCATAGGTGCTATGTTCCAAACCGCACACTTGAACATGATCCTTCAGAGGAATACAAAGGGACTCTCATAATTGACCTTGTCCTGGCAAAGTGAGTCTGAACTGATGATCTTTTGATGGTGATATCTTTCCCAAGGTGATGTGTTTTCCACGAGATCTAGGTATGTTGTGGAGCCTTCATTACATATACTACATCCCAAACCACAAATTGATATAAGCTCCTATGGAAGAATATGATAGAATCCTCGAATTCTACTCTACAACCATTTTTTCGGGGAAAGGAACATGACATCTCATAGTTAACATTGTGAATGCATCATTCACCTTGCTAAAATGTATGTTGCTTTCCCCCAACACCAATTAAGAGAAATAAGAATAAATTTGAGTTGTTTCATCAAATACACCTTGAGTAATTAATGCTAGGCTATGTCTTATTACATGATTGCGTAAAATAGATATGAGGTCATGTAAAATTGTCGGGTCTTCTCAAGTTTGACCAATTGATTTTAAATGTTATCAGTTGTGATCTATTCACAATCAATGAATTATTATCCTTGACAAATAATAATGAATAATCACATCTAGTAGTGAGAGGTATTTGTCTCAATATGGCCTATGACCCTGTTTAAATGAGTAATCAATTCAAACAAATCTTAATAAAATGTTTACTTGTATAAGTTATTTGGAAATTTGGATAGCCTTTTCCTTTTTTCACTTAGCGAACACCAAGCTGGTGGCATTTCGTATTCAACCTTATGTTCCTCATAATGTTTCTTACCTATTTATTTAGTAACTTTAGCATATTCTTCTCTTTGTGGGAGAGAGAAAATGGTGTTTAAGGATTGCCTATCTAGTCTAACAACTACTATACTTTTAATAGCCTTGATTTATCTAGTTTCAACCATAACATTTTTCCTAGGCAAGAACCTAAATCAGCACATTATATAGCTGTAGGAAAACTATAGTGTGAGCCAATCCACTTTCAAAAATCCTTAGGGTGATTGTATTTTTAAATTTCTCGACCATTTTCCCATAACTCATTCATATTTACATTCCTTAGCACTAAATCCTTGACCTTGGTATTTCAATTTCAAGGACTTAAATCTCCTCATACCCTTGGTACTTGTACCTCATTTTAACTAGTTTAGAAACTAGGATTGTTTGAATAAGGAAAATAAGATGGTTTTGTAGGGTCTAGTTGGAAGAAATATTAGCTCTAAATTATTGAGGGTGATTTTGTAGATATTTCATTAGGCATGTGAGGTTTAATAATTAGATAGGCCAATAGAAAAAGGTAATAAGCTTTAAGTGAAATTTGGAGGTGACCTAGTTTTATTAAAATGGAGAAAAATGATTAGCTGAGAACAATGATTAATTCGTACGGCGGTATGTGGATTATATTCAATGAGAAAGTATTTGTAAATGTATAAGTGCTAAAGGGGAGGATGAGAAAATATACCTTATTTGACAAATGTAGATTGGGGATATTGGAGCTAATGTAGGGAACAATCCTTCACTAGCATGTGGTGTGCTTATGTTGTAGAACTCCTTAATGGTGAAATTTGGAGGTTAATAATAATATTAGAAGGATTTAACTTTCATTTATACCCTTTTTATGTTGAATAACCTTTGAGTGAAACCTACAAAAATCATTTAATAATTTCATATTCTTTGAAATCAACAAGATTGTGTTACTTTTGTGATAACCATTCCATTGTACTACTTTTTTAGTTGCTCTAGGAAATTATAAGGTTCCATGAACTACTTTGGGAGTTGGAGAGCTTCTTGGAACTAGCCCATTTATTGAAGTCAAGCACTACTACATATAAGGGGGGTTAAGACAATTTTTGAGAAAATTTTTAAGTATATTGTCTTAACATGAGATGAAAAAAAACTTGCTTATTGTCTTAACTTGAGACAAGAAAAAACTTGCTTATTGTCTTAAATATTGTCTTTAAGCGAGCATCTCAAGTTATTGTCTTAAAAATTGTCTCTCTAAAGACAATATGAAACAAAATTATTTTTGTCTCTTTAGAGACAATATGTTTTTAACCCCAACTATTGTCTCTCTAGAGACAATATGAAAAAATGTGCTAAAAAAAATTAAAAACTTATTTTAATTTTTTTAGTATGGTTTTCAACATTCAATGTTTCCAAATTTTCATCATCCTCTTGTTTGCTGGAAGGAAAACTGATTTTTCACAGCTACATCCACTCAAAACAACTCAACACATCATATGACCTGCATTTAACATGAGATTCCTAGTCCAAGATTGCATGAATAAGACATAACAAAGGATTCATAAATGAAATCACAATTTCTACATCAAATCACTCCTTGCAAAAATGAAACAAGAGAACTAAGAAGGAACCCTGCTGCCATTTTGTTGATTTTGAAAGGAGTTTTGTTGTTATAATGATTTTCTTTGAACAGCAAAAAACAGAAAAAAACAGCAAGAACTAAAAAATAAAAGTCCTAAGAGAAGCCTTTATAAAGAGAAATCCTCAAATCAGAAACTTTCATCGAAGAAAGGGCTGCTAATTTTGATAAACTGCTACAAACACCTTGAAATTAGCTTTCAAACTGAAGGAAATGGCTAATCTAGACACTTTCCTCTGCTGTTGCAAATAATTGAAGTGTTTCTAATTTGATTTATAAATTCCGCCCTTGCCAAAATCAGTGCAAAATTTCCCAAAAATCAAGACCCTTGAGCAGTGTTTCAAATCTGAGAAATCTTGCCAAGTTGTTAGAAATTCACCTTTGTGCCTTCATATTCTTGGTATCTCAGAGATCATGGAAACCATGCATTTGCACCCTGAAGATAACATTTACACACACTAAAGGCATCATAATGACTGTAACTGCTTTCTCTCATCACTGCCCTCTTTTGAAGAATAACACTGCAACCTTTGACTTGCTCAGTCATGCTTCTATGAGACAAAGCTATGAAACTCAGAATTATAAAACTCCAAAGCACTTTCATCAAGCAAATCTACTACCCCTGCCATTACTACAACAATCACTGCAACTTATTTCTATGATTCCATTGCATGATGAGCCTGAGGAACGTTGCGACTGTTTTTTTCTTTACAATAGGTTTGCATTAAGCAAGTCTACCATTGGGGTTGTACTTACATGAAGATGTTGGCTATTGAATAATGCATTTATCCCTTTGAAGTTGCTCAGTAATTGATTCAATGGTGATAAGACTAAAAGGTGTAGCATCAGAAACATTGCCACTTGATACAAGTATATTTGATAAGGCACGTTCAAAAGCTATCCAAATGTTTATCTAAGAGGAAATGCATGTGAACTTATGATAAAAACTAGAACAATGCTTTCAAGTGTCATTTCTCCATATACAACGCTGCCCATGTGAAACAAAGAGCTTCTATCAACCACATTTTATCCTCTGTGATCCTCCAAATGATTGAGTTGGCATTCTCCATAAATCTGTTGTCCCTCTCTTTCAATAGACATGCCATTTGATGATAATTCATTGTCTATGCATGTAATATCTTGTTTGTGGAATTGTCCTATCTAGGTTCACAACTGAACAAAAAGAAAGATGACAGTCTTCATGAAAAGACTTAAGGTTTGGCACATTCATAAGCTAGACTGCCCCAAACAAAACCATGCTCTTTTATCACTGGTCAATTACTTGCTTCCTTATTTTTAAATTGCCCATTGTCTCCTTGATGAACTTGACAAGATGACTTTAGAGATGGTCTGCATTCCACAAACATAAATTAACATAATATAATATGAAACTTAAGATAATTCTAATTCATATAGTACAGAATATAAATTAACAAGTATGAATGTCTAATACATTTAGAAGCTTTAGAGTTCTAAACATAGACAATGTGATTAAATCCAACTCTAGAAAGGTGCTTGTATCTAATCCTCGTAGTAAGTCAAGAGGAGGGAAAAGAATGGGAGTTTAAATTAGACTAACTAAGCCTTAAAAACTGCAATTGTTTAGGTCTTAACAATAGCCTAAGAAAAGACCTAGATGAGATTCATCAACAAACTATGGTTAGGATACTTTGAAGAAACGCAGTCTAGCAAGAGAAGTAAAACAAAGTACATTGATATGTGTTTTTCTTCATTGATCAAAACCTTATTTTTATAACTATACTATTTGGTTTGTAGATTATTAAATTAATTGTTGTTGAAATCTAAGAGTATAGAAATTTGTAAGAAAATGTCTAAATCACATAATTAACAAAAATTAAGGCATGATATATTCTAAAGTTAAAAATAATTAACAAAAATTAAGGTATGATATATTCTAAAGTTAAAAAGAATGTGCTAGTTTAATGAGTGTGCCAATTTGTTCTGAAGTTTACTGATTGAAGAAAGCAATTTAATTTTAATGTGAAAAATAATGAAAACTTTATAGTATAAACAATTACAACAAGTGAGAATTTTTATCTCCCTCTGCATCACAACATTTGGAGGAAATCATAAATGTAAATATAACTTGAATTCTGTACCTAGGACTCAAAAGATGTGGGAGTATTGGTTGTGGAGGCCTATTTGCTGTTTACTCCATTGTTGGCTAGCTTCATTATGGCTTTGGCCTGCCAAGTACATGTCATAATTTAAATTGTGACATACCATTAATGTTGAGTGTAACAATCTGACAGTTAAATAATTGATTTTATGATCCTTCTTTTTGTTAAATATAGTGTAGACGAGCAATACCAAACAGAAATCGAGAACATCAGAATCAAAAGTGAAAATACACTGAATATAAGCAATACCAAAAAATTATCAGAAAAAACAAAGAACTCTTATTGTTGGAAAATGAAAACTACAGAAACCATTTTATTTGTCCCCTCAAAGTCTGCCAAAATATGTCTATATGAACAACAACAGATCCCATTGGGGATATTACAAAAAGACAAACAAATGCCACCATGGCAAGTTTCCCAGCATCTTGTTGATAATTCACAACAGATCCTTCAAGTTCCATTGCAGTTGTTTGAGGATCAGCACTTGTTTGTATCCTTTAAACAAATAAAGCAAGGTTTCATAACACCAAGTTCACAGATTTGCCATAGCATAATGACAGTTCAAAAATAAAATGCAAAGAAGTTATCATTTCCTTCACTCTCCATTCAAGGTGTTTCAAGATCATGTAGTGGTTGGGCCACATGCAGATTGTCAAGGGTCATAATGTAAAAAGGCTTAAAGGTTTCAAAACATCAAGGTTTGCAAGTTTGCAAAGAGAACAAAGGATGATAGGGTTTTACGATTCAAGTCACTAAGATTGTTTGGTGGGTTGTAAACTTCAACTTTATTCAAAGTATTTACCTTGTTGAAGACAAGGATCATCAGAATCACTAGAAGAAGCCAATTATCAGACTAGTTATTTTCATCTCGTGTTACTTTTAGGCACAACTATTTTAGTTGTTGCTATCTTGGGCAAATTGCTATCCCAAGATGATCTTTTAGAAGATCTATTTGGAGATATTCTATTTTAAGATTTCTTATTTTATATGATGTATTTGGAAACAATTGTGTACTTAAAGCTCGCTTGGATTGCAAGGGAAGTATCCTTAGCGTAGGAACTTCAGCACGCGTTTTATTTGCTTATCATGCAAAATATTGTAAAACAGTTATAAATAAGTGTTTTTGGCACATAGATTGGGTGGAATAGCAGTTTTATGTCTACTTAACACTGAGATTATTATTGAAGCTTTTTGTGATCTTGTGTATCTGCTGGTTAGGTAAATTGAATTGGTTTTATTTGAAAATTGCAAGCTTTGTATTGCTATTTTCAAGTAAATGTGGTAGTTGTAGCGTTGTATGAAATTCCCTTCATTTGATTCACTTAATCTCGTGTGTAATTGACTTTTAAGTCTTTCGTTGTATTCACACTTTTTTGTCTCTGCTTTTACCTAGAAAGAATGGGAGTTTGTTAGCTATTGAAGATGTTAATTGTAAAGAAGTGATATAAAAACATCTCATCTTGATGAGTCTTAGGAAGGGCAATAAATAGGACAGTATCAATTCATTGGCTATCGAAATACTCGGTGTGTGTGACTTATATGAATTGCAAAGAATACAATAAGATTTATCAATGAAAATTAATAATTTTTGTAAGCTTGTATTGATGACATTCATGCTTTACCAGGTTTCATTAGTGTCATGCCATCATCTCCTTTGAATTAAATAACAAAATATATTTATAACTTAATTGAATCAAATAAATGAAAAGGTCTTAGAGAGTTCAATCCATCTATAACAATAAAATGAGAAGATAATAGAATTTACTATGAAATATTACCTTTTTCTCTTCTTCCAGAAGTTCTTGGGTAGGCCTGTAGACTACTGCAATGCATAGGTTCTATAGGAAAACAATCACAAGTAAGCTCGACATATCATATGCTTAAAAGAATGGTAAAACAGAAAACAAACAATTTTCTTGCTACCTTCAAATCACTGCCAGAATAACCTTCTGTTGCATGAGCTAAATCATTAAACTTTAAAGTCAAAACCACTATCTAATCTCTCCTGAACAAGAATAACCAGTAAAAGTTTTGCTCCATTCTTAGCATCTGGTAAAGACATATATTCTGAAGATGATAAGTGAAATAAGTTATTACCATTACAAACAGCAACACCTTAAAAATGATATTACAGAATGTCAGATATCAGAGTACATATTATAATACAACAGAGTGATAGAATGCATATTCCAGATATTCTCTCCAACCTTCTGGGCAACCAATGGATGACTGCATCGTCAAGATCAAATGGTCGATTTGTAGCAGCAAGAATTAGTATTCTCTGATTTTCTTTAGATCGCAGCCCATCCCAAGCCACCATAAATTCATTACGCATTCTTCTTGTTGCCTCATGTTCAGAAGCACCACCACGTGCTCCTAGAAGACTGTCTACCTAAGAAATAAATAGAATGTAGGATTCACAAAATCAACACTGGATATTAAGAAAATTATTTGCACAACATACAGCTGTGCAAAAGGATGATAAGATGAGATCAGCCAACAGATTTTTCATTACAGATAATTATAGATAAAGGCATCAAGCTCTTACAGTGGATATTTATATGCATGCACCATAGCATAGATTAGACACAAGTGAACTAATTCTTGAAGCTGCAAACCTCACACTATTTTTACTAAGCTTTCTTAAATACAAGCCATTCTTTTATATAAAAAATAACAGAGTGAGATATTACAAAACGAATAGCCAACCTATGTCACAAACAGTCATTAGTTCGGTCACCTTCATAGACAGGGCATTTAGAAACATCTACAATGCATGAAGAAGATAAGTAATTAAACCTACTTCATCAACAAATATGATGACTAGCGCAAGTTTGCTTGCAAATGAGAAAAGGGCCTTTGTCAATTTTTTTGCATCCCCAAACCACTGCACCAAACAAAATAGCATCAACATCCAAGCAATATTATCATTATAAAGATATAAAACTACAATTCTCAAAGAAGAGTATTAAATCTTGAACTCGAAAGGAAAACTGTGGAAAAATCTATATTATTGTAGAACAAAATATTTGTTTATAAGAATAAAGGGAGAATTTAAAGAGTTCAAAAGAAGTATAGTAGGACTGCCTCTCTCCAACAACCAACAATTTTAAAATAAGTATCTAAAACAAGAAAGCAAAAGAACCTTGAAAAGAAAGATTTAACTAAAATAAGTAAACACCAAAAATATCAATTTGAGCAAAAAGATATATGTTACAATTAAACAATGAAAGGAAATTCTTCCTCCAAACAGAAATCCAGATCAAAGGCATGACTTGGCATTTTATCTTGGACCAAAAGAAAACCCAGCATCCTCATCAATCAACACAAAACGTCTTATACAAAATTTTATAATATCCTTATAGGAATAGTGGACTCACAGGGTCTAACTGGATCATCCTAGGGGGAAGCTGCATACTGCTCCCAAACCCTCTCCTTATGTGGCCTTAATTATGCAGTTGTGGAGAGGAAATTAGTAATGTGTATCTTAAACCTATAGTGGGGACCTATGTTTCACAGTTTGCTAAATATTTTATCTTTACCCCTATTAGTAATTAGTAATGCTTTACAATAGCATCAGTGTCCCTGATGGGTGTCATATGGGCCACCCAGCAAACTTTCCTCAAGCCTATATTCCAAGTGGAAACCAAGGTGGAGAGTGAAGGAAACCCCGAATCATCTCATATTGATTAAGCAGTTTCCTCTTTTGGATGAGATTTGTTTTTATATTTTCAGTGGTTTCTTTGGTTTTTTGTTTTAGTTGTATTGAGCTCTATGTCTAGCTGATGCTTCTTTCTTTATAATCTCATGTATGTTATAGTTTACTCTTGGGTGTAGGCCCCTACAAAACCCAAACTAATCTATCAAAAACAAAGCTGGAGCATCATAGCAAGTGTTGTATAGAAAGAACATGTGTGAAATATATGGATCAAACATAACATATGGAATCTCCTAGAAACAATGGAGCATAAATTGATCTAACCCTAAGAATTTCAATAATGTCTCTTTCTCTAGAATTTATTTAAATTATGTATTCTTTTTCATTAGAAAGTAATGATAGAACTTTTAAGGATGCAATCCCCTTGGATAGCAACTTCTTAACAGTGGAGACAGGGTTTCAAATTTCTCTCAACCAAAAATTCTTCGGGTGGTGAGCATGAATTACTCATGCTAAAAGTCTATGACTGACTATAAAAACGAATTAATATATGGGGAAAACATACAGAGTGAATAGAAAATGCATTTATTTATGTATATAAGTAATAAAACAATATATATAACTCATTTTTTTACTAAAATAAATGATTTCCTACCTCCTTGAAGCCCAACATTTATAACATACAATATTAATTATGTTATCATTTGGAATAACCAGAAAAATAGAAAATACAATCACCATTGTGAGCAATTCTTGAATAAAATATCAACCTAGGAAGGAAAAATACTACCTAAATTTGTATAAATACACAGCTATGCTTCATTGTCAAATCCACACATTCAAATCTTTCTCAAAAGAAAAATTCACAACATGCTACCTTTGAAGTAAGTGTTGAACTTGTGATACTTATAAAATTTACACCAGCTTCAGTGGCAAGTGCTTTTGTGAGTAGGGTCTTCCTAGTTCCAGGAGGACCAAACAACAATTGTCCTTTACATGGATGCAAATAGACACATATATTCTATGTCACTAACTCTATGTTACACTAAATATTACTTAAATTATCTTAATGGAAACATTGAAAATAGTATCAAAGGGGAACAAAAACTTGAGGCATAAGTACCCAACAATAGTATAGAAACACAATGTTTCAGATGGCAAATGCACCTTTAAGAGACCAATAATATCAGTTTTCTCCACATCGCACACACACAGATAACTATATGCATGGTGAATAATATATCTCAAATATATATTTACCACTCATTTCAGCCAATGGTTTTTATTTGTCGAAATTATTTTCAAGGATTCAAGCATACCCTCAAAAGGTTTCCATCACGGAAAAGCTCTAGCCTCTGCATTGGAAGTGTAACCAGTTCTTGCAATGTATTTTCACATCTTCAAGAGCCCCAATATCATCAAACTTTACACCAACTTCATTTGGAAGAACAACAGTAGAAAGAAAATTGTTCTCGGGATATTACAAAAAGAGTAAGACAAACTTTGAGGTGAATAGCAACATACTAAAACCCCTTTTCTAGCTCCTCTTTATACAGATCTATCACAGCTAGTCCCTTCCATCTACCAAACTATCGACACTTATTTCTTTTTCTCCAAGAGATAGGGCAGTTTCTAACCACCACCATCAGCCTAGTATCCTCCCACTCCCTAGTTTCTCAACCAAATTAATAATATGGGAAGAGACATTTAGTTAGTCTCAAAGCTCAAAGCATTTCATTTTTCTACCTAAAGCTCAACTTTATGTCTGATGAGAGCCTTCTGAAACAACACACCAATTATGCAGTAAAATCATATTTGGGTGTTCAGTTCAAGATGGAAATGAATCAATCGAATATACCCAGTCATCACATTTATGTATGTTGACTGTTTATACTCCTCTGAATCAAATTGACAATTGTACATAGTACATACAACAAAAATATGCATGGGGTGTTCAATTTCTAAGAGGAATAAGCTCCCAAAACATGAGAAACGGATCTAGCTTACTGATAGATCGAAGTAAAGGGCATGACAGTGAAACACTCAATAATTTACTGCTCTGGAAGGAAAGAAGGAAGCTGTATTAGCTTCCACAAATAATTGAAATAGGTCAATGTGATATTAGAACTACAAGATTAGAATAAGGAAGAGGTAAGACTCAGTGATTTACAATAAACTTAAACCTTATCTAGTTATGTGAAAAGAAAAATTGTAATTCTGAATTTATAGAGAAAGGGCCTTGTACAATTAGTCTTAACACTATAAAAGCTTATAAGTATTAGCTATGCAATGTTGTTACTTTCTGCAAAAATTCTAAGAAAAAATCTAGACAGCCATGATGTTCTTTCATAAATGCACTAATACTAGGGAATTTTATCTGCAACTTGACATAATATTATTAGATAACTAACCATGTTCATAAAATCTTCTCATCTCTTTACTTTCGACATAGCCAAGCAAAAGAAAAAAAATATATTCAATTTTTGGCAAAGCTGCCTGAAAATTCTATTACAGTAACATGGACAATCTATGGTCCAATACCCACAAGTTTTAGTATCCTACAATTATATAATATAGTTATATTCATATTTATTTACTTAGATATTCTAATTTAAAAGGCCTTGTTGTTTGTACCCTAGGTCTCCAAATAACTATAGTTTTTGAACATCCATTGAAATCCATATTTAGTTTTATTTTCCTATGGCATAATCAAGATCCATATGCTATTGGTTCCCATTGAACTTTTTTGATTTGTTTGAATTCTATTTACAATCATACTTTTAAAAATAAAACATTCTATTCCAAAATGAAAATGAATTGAAAAGAAAAGAAGTAAATAAAGTATAACAATGTCCACAAATCAATAAGAAAGTCATTGGCACTATAAAGGTATAGCTACAGTTTAGAATACCTAAGTGCATCAATATTGATGGTTTTAGTTCCCATCCCTCACACCTAAGTACATCAAATGATAACCATTATGCAAGAGGTATTGGTAAGATGCATGGTGCATTTAGTATTTCCATCATGATAGCAAGAGGAATGAAAAAGAAACCATTTGCAAGCTATGTTTCTTTCCTTCTGAGCTTAAAGTTTAGTTACTTTTCCTTAAAATGATATGAATGGGCTTCATCTCATGCAATGTTCACAATTTTTTCTAAATAGTAAAATCAATGTACTTACTTCATACACAAAACTCACAAAAGTATTCACAGACAGACTATCAGGAATTGCATCTCGTCCTTTGCAAGCAATCTGAAATTAAACAGCAAATGCATTTATTTAAATTCATATGACATACAGAATATCACGATTGGTGTTAATGTAATTGACTTAATTAGAGAGTAAATGGCAAGCATAAAATAGGAAAGTATACCTTCATATATCTGATACCATTGTTTTGCCATTCCACCGGCTTATAGTAGCGTGTAGTATTTGTCAAATCTATGACCATGCCTACCTGCCAAAAAGTAGTTACTAAAAATTAAGAATTTAAAATAACAACAATTAAAACAATCAATGGTAGATTTCTTTTTTTTTTTCTTTGAGATCTTTTGATATGAAAATCCAGTTTTGTATTAGACATTTGAAGTTGGATAAAATAACATATTAAAACAATCTCCAAAAGTCGACATATATAATTCAGAATTGAGGAGGTTGTAGATAATTCCATGATCACTACAAAGAACAAAAAATGCACCAAGAATAGAACTAAAAAGGCACAAAATATTCTTACAATCCTTGCTTAAATTAGATTTTCTCGCAGCTAAAAAAAATTGTGTTTTGTTCTTTAATAGGCGTATAATTGAGTGATTGTTAAGAAGTAAATGGAGTCCAAGAATCATGTCTAGATATCTATTGTAAATGGTTATGTAATTCCCACTACTGCCCTCACTGATCAGGCTGGTAAGAGGGCATATGAGAATCATGCCAAGGCAAAGAATGCTATTCTTTGTAGATTATCTAACACAGATTTTGTCAAAGTAATGCACTACCAAACTACACTTGATATGTAAATACATAAATCACTAAAGAAAAATACACAATATAACAAAATATTGTAAACTAAAATGTATAAAACAAAATACATATTAATATAAATAAATACTTTTAAAGTTATGTTCTATACTCTCAGATATGTAAACAATTGAATATATGTATATTTCTATAATTGTCATCTCCAGTTGTATCCATATTAGGGAATCTTGAAATTTGTTGATATGTAAATAATTGAATATATTATACTTCTATAATTGTCATTTCTAGCTGTATCTAAATCAGGGGGTCTTAGAAAAAATTGTTGATACTGTATCTGTTTCCATTCAACTATTGTCCAAAATATATATCTCCTCATTTATAATCAGCTTAATTTTTTATATGAAAAGATACTGCAAAAGCATGCAAGCACATTGTTAAGTATATTGTCTACACCTTAAGAATGTACCTTGAACTTTCGTGTCATAACAAATCACTTCTAGAAATGTGCTACACATATACAGATAAAATAACAGCCTCTTTGGTTAACCTTTTCATGCTCAAATCCAAGGCCTGAACTAAATTAAAGGATAGCTCAAGTCTCTTTTACTGTGTATTCTCTGGAGGTGATTGGTTCTTCAATGTCATTAATGTGAATTTTTTATTATGAATAATTAAGCTGCAGTATAAGATTTACAGCTTCCCTGTACCATTTCACTTACAAAGCTCAAACCACCTGGTCCAATAATAGACCCAACAAGTAAGTACCCTGTAATAACCTGTCAAGATTTTCAAAGCTTGGTCAAAACAAGAAAAACTAGTTGCTCATAGGAAGGGAAAATATGAAAACCAGAATTTGAATGCAAGAGAGAATTGTAAAAATTGCTAGAAAGTGTGTATAATGAGGTTTGAAATAGCATATTTATGAAACTTGCACTTGTAGCTATTTCAAAAATGCAAAAATGCCACCAAATTAGCTTTGATCATTTCAAACCACTTCAACACTTGTAGATAGTACTGATTGCATTGGCATCTAGGTAGACAAAAATCTTCAAAAAGTTTAAGAATTGACTAAAAATAAACACTGATCAAGGTTGATTCGATATAGTACCTTAACAAAGAATTTTTTAGGCTAAGGAATCAGCTAAATGAATCCTAAAATATGCTAAGAAAATGAAGTAGAAACTAAAAAGTAGACAATTTCCTAAGTCTACAATACAGTAAAATGTTAACACATTACTAAAGAGGGATAGATGGTAACACATGAACTCATGGGCTTGCATGCAAAGGCCAACTTCGTGATTGGCAAAGCTTTTAGTGAGAGTGGTGACAATTTCTTAAATTTGTGCGGCGTAGTCTTCAAAATCTAAATGGATATATCATCAAAGTTAAAGGGATCATCATCTAGCACTTCCAAGAATTGTGATTTTTTGGTTATTAAATGATTCCCTTTTAAGATTAAAATTTACTTAATCAAGGATAAGCAACTACCAATCAACTAGCTTGATGAAAGAACGATTTTAATATTCAAGAAAAATCATGTATGCAACGATGAGATAATTTCTGCAAACATTTAGAACATGAATGCTATGAATTCTATTATTCCTTTCAGATTCTATATCAGTGTCCTTTAGCAATAATCTATAATTCATCATTTGTATCTTCAAAAGTAAGAGCTCACTTGGAAACCATTTTTTGTTTTTGGGTAGGGTATGTCATATCTGTCCTTTTCCAAGGACAAGATTATGTTACAAGTTTGATTTTGATATTTCCTTGGGCGAACTCAATGCTCAAACATTGTTGTGCAATTACTATTTGTTCTCAGCTTTGCATGACTGGGAACTTTCTTACTATACAAAATCATCTAACCTGCTATATATAGTATTGATCTTTACAACAGGAAATGACTAGCCATGGGACAAGACCACATTAAAATATCATTGGTTCAAAATGTTCAAAGACATCCTTCCAGTGGAGTTTTGAATCATAAATTAAATGCACAGAAGGTTCTGCCCCTATAAAGTTTCTATCCCCACAATCTACTGTGTTACAGCTCCCGATCAAATATCCGTGTCACCCTCAAGTGGTCAGCTAGATCGAGTGAATTCTGAGACAAACAGATAGTGTTTCAGCAGTCTAACAAGTGATATCTCAAGCTTTCTAATGGCAACTGCAATACTAGCATCACAAAATGCATATTTATGATGGATTACTGTTTAAATATACAACATTGATTTTAATACAATTTAAAATACCATTGCTTTCTCTCTTCTACACTTCTATACCGTTTTAGACTCTAGATTGCATATAGCATTTGAGAGAATTATGTAAACATCTTCTGCAAAAGTATGTTCAATAGTGAATATATAAAAGGCTAGACATGAGATATAAGATATCAAACGAGTTCAAAGTAGAAGATTTGAGGAATCCTCTATTGCATTTGTTTAAATACCACATTTTAAACAACCGCAGGGTTACATAAATCTGTGTTTGAATACACTGATATAAAACTCACCATCAACATTTATTTATTTACTTACATCTGATTAATATCGAAATCCTTCACCTACCAAGTATCGTCCTCCCATAAGCTCAATGGGACCTCCGTGTAGTCATCGATAAGACCATAATTGGTACCAAAATAAACGCGTATCAAATACTCGTCGTAGAAATCGAGGTAATTCGTGCGAAGCTGATCTGCAGAAGCCAAAAGGAGATTGTAGTTGAATTCATTCAGACTCGTTTCATCTTCCACCGAATTCGTAACGACTCGCTTCTCCTCATTATAGCCGCCCATTTTATCGATATAGTCGAGCAGTGCCGTGATATTTGCGTCCTGCGCAGTCCCGCTGACAGTCCGCTTGGCCTCGGGTGCTATATCCAAATCAACATTCTTATTGTTGATTGAATCTTCTGTTTCTTCTTCCTTATCTCTTGGCCTCTTGCGGAGACGGCTGGAAGCATGAAAATTCTCCTCTGCCATTTTATCGATATATTCGAGCAGTCCCATGGTATTCGCGTCCTGTGCAGGCCCACTGCAAGTCCGCTTGGCCTCGGGTGCTATATCCAAATCAACATTCTTATTGTTGATTGAATCTTGTGTTTCTTCTTCCTGATCTCTTGGCCTCTTGTGGAGAGGGCTGCAAGCATGCAAATTCTCCTCTGCCATTTTTCCTGCAAACGAAATGGAAACAAGGGGTGCTATATATACACACAAGTAGAGACAACGTAAACGTCAGAGATATATAGACACAAAGTATACAACGTAAGACAAAATGATGTCAGTAGGTACGTGTGCAAGCATCTGCTATTTTTACATTAGGGAAAGAGTGGAGAAATGCTAACAAAGCGTGCATGCAGAAGATTTTTCAGAAAATGACACATGGATGAAGTCCCCGTCAATGAAATCTATCAGCAGACTGCATGGCACCTCTGATTTATGTAATCTTTTTGTACAGCAAGCATGTGCTATTTAAGCCGAGAGGCTTCCTACAGTGACAGCCAACGATCTGTGTAAACAAAAATGATTCACGTTGAAATTGGCATGCATATGACAGTTGAATGCATGGTAAGAATAGTGGTCTGTGTTGTTGCATGGGAAAAATGAAATGTTCAACATGCATTTGAAACAGTCGCCTAAAAAAGAAAGGGTGAGTAAATGAAACGGTCAGTCACCTATTTCACCACTGCAACAATTAAAATTCTGACCATTTTAAAGTTTGACACAGACATGCAACAATTAATATCCCGTAGCATTTAACAAGGGCGAAGAGATCCATTTTGTGCTGGAGTACATGGACGGGGTTCTAAGGAAGTGCTGCTAAGGCACCAACTCTTTGTCAACGTCTATATAGATGCTCAGAATCTGATACGATTCATTATTTTTTTTTTCCGTTTTCGTCCTCAACTTAAACAGAAAAGGCACTACATTTTCGTTCAGAACAGAAATGCACAAATTTTTCCTCGAGAAAGTTTAGGGGGGTGAGAGACTTCATAGGTTTTTACTGTACAAAAAAATAAAATCATAATGTTTTTCATATGTTAAATATTTTGACTAAATCCTTTATTTTAATCTGCCTTCTCTTACTTTGTTACTTGTATTTAGCTGTTAGTGCAAATATTTTAATGACCAGTCAAGGTTTTCTTATTTGGCAATGGACTTGAGATGGACTTTGCGCAATGGGTAGGTTTGTTGTCATGGAAACCACCATTTTGGTAATTAGGTCGATGGATTATTAGATTATTTTATCATGGGCTTCTTTACCGTCTTTGGGAAACTTGTTGCATTTACTACTTTTGCACTCTCCACAGTCAAATGGGGGATGAAGCTTATCATTCTGGAAAGAGACGGGTGATGGGTCGCTTGTATATTGGTGGTGATCTCACTATGTCTCCAACTCTAAAACTCTGATACTTTGAGATCCACCTTTTGTTTAGTGTGAATAGATTGAAGCAACAGTCGTAGGGAGATTAGTTTTGGTTCGTCTGATCATATCAAAAAAAATCTGTTGGGTAAGGGTTTCATAAATTTTTTTTGTAAACTTTACCCCTTTTTCTCATCAGTATCATTGACAGCACGACACAATTTGTCCACATCTTGAGTCCATATGCTTTCCTAGTTGAGACGTGGACGCTGCAAGGTATGAATCAGATATAATTCACACTTGATATCGCTCATGATATCTTTGCTATTACTTGTTGAAAAATGCAATTCCTAACTATGAGGAGAGAAGCTTTATGTGTGTCGGCACCTCTTTCATTTATCAATTTGATCCAAGATTTTCTTTGTTATTTTCTCTTCAGTAATGGAGTTGCCTTCGCAAAGAAAATACATCAGTATGGAGTGAGGAGAAAGGAAAAAGAGTAGCAGTTCATTTTGTTAACAACAAAATATATAACAACTGTAGAGAAATCAACTATTAATATCTTCATTATCAAATTGATTATTTTTTCACAATATGCAAGTTAAAAGTCCCTTGCAACAACTCTCTTATTTCTATTTCTATTCAAATAATTTTATAGCTCAACTTTTAATTTTAGTAAGACAACATTTTGGAAGGTAGCAAAAAATTCTGGAAGTTGAAAGAAAGCGTTTTTTTTTTTCAATTTTTGATGTCTATTTTTTATTTCAATTACAGTAGTTGCTCATATGTTTTCCAAAACTCAATTGTGAACTGTTGGCCTGTGTGAAAGATGAATTTATATGAATTACAAATCAGTGAGTAAATTTGACTCATATATTCAGTGGAACTTTTTTTTCATATTTATGAAAATAAATTTGAACCAATTTTCTTCTGTTCTCAAAGCTGTACAAAAATTTACCAGGCAGTTATGAAATCTATTATTTTTAATATAAATTAAAATGAAAGAAAGTTGAATTCACAACTCACACAAAATCTTGTAGCAATTGTTTCCTTCAGTGTATTCTTTTTAGGTTACCATTATACTAAATTCAGCTCTCTTTCTTGCATTATACTAAAGTTTATTAAAACGCTAATTTAAATATATTTGAAGTTTCAAATTTGAAGTATATTTTGAATAATAATTTTGAAATATTACAAAGAAGGAAATATATTTTAATTTTGTAATAAAAATTTATTTTGCAAAAGATTAATAAGATCTCAAATAAAAAATCAACATTTATATACAAATATTAGTAAATTTGAATAGTTGTTTCCTTATTTTCAATGTGACAAAATTCTTTCATAATCAATTTTGAGAATAAATTAAATAGACATTAATAGAGAATTCATGTATGCTTTTGAAAATCATTCAAACATTTAAACTAATATTTCAAATATTTCTTTCATAATTAGAAATCTTAAACTTACCAAGATTTAAAAAGATTTCAAATATTTCTTTTGGTAATTAGAAATTTACTAAGATGTCAAATATTTCTTTTCATAATTAGAAATCTGAAACTTACCAAAATTTACCATGATTTAAAAAAATATATATAAGTAAAAATCTTATTTTTACAAAAATTTACCTTTCAAATATTTTGTTTCATAATTATAAATCTTAAATTTACCAAGATTTCAAATATTTATTTCCATAACTAGAAATCTTAAACTTGTCCATGATTTCAAATATTTCTTCTCATAATTAGAAATCTTAAATTTACCAAAATTTATCAAGATTACAAATATTTCTTTTCATAATTAAAAATTTTAAATTTACCAAAATTTATCAAGATTTCAAATATTTCTTTCGATAATTAAAAATATTAAACTTACCAAGATTTACTATGATTTCAAATATTCCTTTTCATAATTAAAAATCTTAAATTTATAGAGATTTTTAAATATTTAATTCCTAACATTAATTTTTTGAAGATTATTAAATATACCCTTTCCAATTCCTTAAAACCTCTTTTAAGTTAGATTCATTTGTGAGATGGAAAATAGCAATTATGAAATTAGTCAGTTTCAACTAATTAATTATCAAATTCTCTTTTTGTGATAGTGGTTAGTATTTATGTTAAAATTAATTTTGTTTTCAAGGGAGAAAGTTGTTTTTTCTTAATATTGGATTGATGTTAAAGTTAATTATGTATTTTCTTAAAATTAGATTGATGTTATAATTTCAAGGGAGAGTTTGTATTTTCTTAATATTTGATCATTGTTAAAGTTAATTATATTCTTAAGAGAGAAAGGTCAAGTATTTCCTTAATAATTGATTGATGTTTAAGTTAATTAAAAAAAAGTCAAAAGTTGCATTAATTTCTTCAAATATATAGAATTAGTCAATTAAAAATATTCAAGATCTTTTTAAATCAAGAAATCTCTTCTTGTTTTTTATATAGATTTATTTAAGTAATCTTTTCCAATAAAAAATTAAAATTAAAGAATTGATATAAAAAATATATTAAATTACTAGACATAATTTTATTTTTTTCTAAAATTTAGAAAATTGAGCATAATTTTTTTTTCCTAAATTTACTATTGCATATAAAAGTAAGTTTCTAAATTAGTATTCTTAAAATTAAAAAAATATTTATAATATTTAAAAAAGAAAAATATTGTTTGATGTGATTGTAAAATATTTTTAATAATTAAGCCTCTTACAATGGCAACAAACAATCTATGTAAAGTTTTTGAAACTACATTTAAAATGACGCGCAGGTGACCGTAGTAATGAGCAACAAATAATTTTTTCAAACATTGATTTATAATGAAAGATGAAAGTTGTAAAAGTTTGCATGCTTGTTCAATGGTCAGTGTTGGTGGTGTTAGTTACAAGATGACGTGTTTGAAGTGGATGGTAGTGGAATAGATGTCTCCTGTAAAGTTTGGTTTGGAATACACCTTCATTTATCGCTAGTTTGGTCCATTGTATGTCTATGTTTGTAACTTTGCAGAAAGGAGATTACAAGATGGAACTAAGAAATAAAAATAAAATTATATCTCAATAAATTTAACATAATAGATCTCTCTTCATCTTTAATATTATTATAAAAATAAAAATTATCGAGAAAACTCAATTATTATAATATCTAAAATTCATTCTTTTGATTGCTATTTTTCTGTTTTTCTTTGTTACAATTGTCTTTAGTGCTCTACCTAAATTCTGGAATCAAACAATTTAGTCACAGTTGTATTTGAGATTAGTTATCCATTTTATATGTGAGGGCATTTTGTTAATGATATTTCTTCAGATTTTCCATTTCTATTTTATAGTTTTTCTTTATATACAATGCAAAAGAGATGCATGTTTGAGTTGCATGACAGAGTCTTAGTTGCAGATATTGGCTAATAGTTTGTGTTTCTTGGCAAACTTGTAGAAAATATTTTCTTTCCAACATTATCCCTTAGATAGATGGGTATTTTATGTTTCTTATAGTAGTTTCATTTTGCAACTTTGTGATTTAATATTTGTAATCTTAGCTAGGAAGATCATGTTGGTCTGTTATCATGGTCATGAGAAGACTCTTGCATTGATCATATGCATGCATTAATAATTTTTAGATATATGTTCACTTTAATTTTTTTTCTATTTTTATGTATTTGTTTTTTTATCTTTTATGTCTAATATATCTAATTATTTAACTAAAAGGTGGTTATAAAGTATTTTTTTGTATAAAAATGCGTGTTTGTAAAGAGTGATAAGAAAGTGCATATAAGAGTAAATAAGGTGTAAATTATAAATCTTATTTTGTTTGATCATGGTTTAAGATTAAGATTCATCAAATTAAGTATTTATTTTTGTTGGCATAATTGATTGAGCTTGCATCATGAGATCTAATTTGTATAAAGATGGCATTTTATCTTTATGCATTAAAATTGACAACTCAAAAGAAGCTAATCAAGTAACAAAGTGTTGGACCTTCATGTACTTTTCTACTCAATATATTTTGCTACGACATGAGATAGATAGGTTACAAGATAAAAAAAAATGAGGAATAGTGAAGGACCCATCAAAGAGAGTATCAAAGAGCTTATCTAAAGGAATATCAAAGAAAAAGAAGACAACAAATGATAGATGCACAAAGAGAGGAATAGGGAATATATATAACCAAATGGTTGAGGTTAGAATTAATGTTAGGGATAAAATTAGTGTTAGGGTTTGGACTACAATTAGGGTTAGATTTACAATTATAATTAGGGTTACAATTAGAGAAAACATGTATAACCAAAAACACATTAGGGTTAGAACTAGGATTATTAAATATTTAATATTAATAAAAAATATATGATTATTATTAATAAAAAGTATATGATTATTATTAAATAATGTTATTAAAATATTACAAATGCAATTGCTACTAACATACCTATATTTAGAAAAATCTATGTAAAATATGTGAGAGATATCCTTCTCGAGGTGTCTATTTTAAATTAAATTTACACCATATAAATACAATAGACATATGAAGAAGGATATATCTCGGCTTATTTTACATAGATTTTTCTAAATATAGGTATGCTAGTTTTATATTAGAGAAAGAGTGGAGATATGCTAATAAAGTGCGCATGCAGAAGATGTTTCAGAAGATGACACGTGGATGAAGTCCCCGTCAACGAGCTCTATCAACAGACTGCATGGCACCTCTCTTGGGCCCCACTCAACAACTAATCTCCCATTATGGCCTTTCCCGCTTTCTCAGGTAATGCGTTTTCAAATTCGGGGTTAAAATATATCTAATGATGAAGTAGACGACTTCTAATTTTAGTTAGATAATATTTTTCGATTTTGCTTATGTAATATTTTTATCATTTTGATATCATGGAAAGTAGAAATTTGATTTTTTAATGTAAACTATCATTAAAGTTGTATTTTAAATTTTTAATTAATATTTTAAAGAAAAAATTGAAAAATTAATTTTTAATAATAAAGAATTTTGAGATTATTTAGATTGAGATAAAAATTTAAATCATACTTTGTAAGATTTTTAATCAAAGATCAAATTTTAAAATCAATTATCTTATTAAAAAATTATTTATTTTATTTATTTTTTAACTATTTAAATTGTTTAATATAAATTTAAAAATTATCTTTAAAATTAATTTTAAAATATTATTTGTGTAAAAAATTATATTATAAAAAAAAATATAATATAAAATAATAAATGTAATATAAATAGCATTAAGTGCTTTTAGAATATCTTATAGATATATATTTAAATTCTTGTAAATTAAAGGTTTTTCAATATTATTTAAATGATGAAATTAAAATAAATTTACTTTAAAGTTACAAAATAATGTTCATAATTATCTTTTTTACTATTATTTATTTATTCTAAAATATTTTTGAATTAATTTACAATTGATTTTGTTTATATATTATAAATATTAATTTTTATTTTAATAATATTTATTAATGATTATTTCTAATTTTTTTAAAATATTTATAAAACTTAAGTTCAAATAATTATATATACTAGCATAAATATATATTAATTTATAAATAATATATATAAAAAAGCCCATAGATATCCTTCTTGAGGTGTTTATTTTAATACGCGTTCTTATGATATTTTTTAAAAGACTTGACTCGTACAATGAGCTGCGAGCGGCTGCCACTTAATCGAAGCAAAGATAGAAAAAAAAAATTATAATCCAATTATTAGCTATACAAGGATAATTGAAACAATTTCAAATAATTTCAATATTTATTACAGAAAGATATGTTCAAGGGGACTTTCATTTTAAGCATGGGTATTGCAAGCATAATTCAAGAAAAATGGTGAATACATGGGGATAAAAGGAAATGAGGAATCTATCAAGGATAAAGGAAGTAGATCATGATTATCTATGGGCTTTAAATTTCTTACGAGAGGATTATCATCATATCTCAAACCTTTCAAGAAAAATGGAGAGGTAGTTATGGATGTTTGGGATGTTTTCAAATTTATAGTTGATCCATCCTTTGTAGATAAAGATGTTTATGAATACCTGGATCATCTATAGAGGATAAACTTGTTGAAGCTATTTTCGTGCAGATGATGCTAGATGGGTTTATTTGAAGGTGTTATCTTAAGTAGTAGACATTGCATATTAGCATGCATGATATTCTAATTGGACATGATTGATCAAAATTCTTTAAAGTAGCTTTCTGTAGATTGGCCAAACTTGTTTAAAGTAGCTATGAGTAGAGAGCACGTTATGAAGAATTCAGGCTCTTGTTAAGTCATTGCATGTATATTGATCCATGTTAAGTCTTTGACTTGGAACTGGCACAAATTGATCCTATCGATTGCATATGTGCAAACAGATTGCTCAAGAATCATGCACAATTACCAAAAGCATATAACACCCAACAAAGTGAAATCGAACAAAATTTTAAATAAGACATGGCATTGCAAAAATACAGGGGTCTAGAAAGCATATAAAGGCACCGATAACTATGTTCAAACCAACAAAGAGTTAGTGGCTAACAGAATAATTGGGGCTTCAAAAGATCCCTTCTTGTACTGCATTCTATACTGACCGTCAACTAAAAAATGTGTTAAAAATTAAAAAATAGGATTGGAATAGTATCTGCCTGCTTTTCTACTATCAAATGATTTGATCCAGAAAGTCTTTCCTAACAAAGTCGACAAGGATCAAATGCAAGAAAAGAGTTAGTGGCTAACAAAATAATTGGTGCTTGAAAAGATGATAACGAGATAAGAAATCTCAAGAATTATAGCATCTCATAAGAGAGCTCAAATTAGATTTCAAATGTAGATGTAATTTCAGATTTTAAATTTAGGAACCTACAATATCCATTTCAGACCATACTATGTTATGAACATATATTTTTATTTGTTTCTATATGTTATCCTATGCAGATGGCTTCCGACCAGATCTGGTGTGCACATGCCACCATGTCAGAGGTACTTGTGCCTTTGCTAGGTTGAAGAGAATGGAATCCTCAATTAAAGCTTTGCATTCAAGCAAAAATGAGTCTATAGTCGGTGGCATTGTTCTTGTGAACGTATTGGATAGAGCATACATGCAACCTTTTCCAATTCATACCACCCTTTGAATCTTTAATTCACATTGTGAATCTGCTGGATTTTTGTAAATAAGAAGGCTCCTCATAAGGATACTCAAGCCATGTTGATCCAGAAAACCTAAAGGTCCTCACTTCAATTATGCAAAGTGATTCACAATCGATGACAGACGGAATGTAATGCCCCACCACATAACCCTAGAGGAAGTTGCAATAACTACAAAGACACAATATTTTATTTATTTAAAAGTACAATATAACATGAAACTTCACTATCTATCACCAACATCCTCTAAGGCTACGAGACTAAGGTTATGTCTAAACCCATAACGTAAAACATAAATGCATTCATAGCATGATTAACTACTTATCAAGAATTAAATGTACATACATTCCAAACATTGAAATAGTATAAAAAAGATAAGATATAGATCAAGATTCCAATATTGCATTAATTCATTAGATAAGGTTTACATCACTCATTCCCAAAATGAGGTAGTTCATACAAATGTGTTACATAATACATGAAACCTCCTTGAATACAACTAAGGGGTAATAAAATACAAGAGCCATCTAAGACAATAAATAATGCATGAAAAACAAGCTAGAATCCATGAGCTTTCCACTAGAAGACCTTACCATCACGATCTGAAGAAAGGGGACCCAACGGTGTAGGGTGCACATTCCTCCCAACCAAGTGGTACCCAAAGGCCCATCCCCTGTGCTAGGAGATAGCAACAAGGATCCATGACCAAACCTACTACCTCTAGACATAGGCTGACACATACTGAACTAAACCAAATACAATTGATAGGCCAAAACTAGTGGTAAAGAATAAGAAGGATTTATGCTCGGTCTAAGAGTGTCAACCCAGGGATTGTAGCATGCGAGAAGCATTGCAGCAGTATACTTGAAGGGAGGAAAGTAGTGAATTGAGGGGGAATGAGTGCAACTAAAACACACACTATGATAAAATTCTGGTTTAAACTTATATTTTTATTCCGCTCTATTATGTGATAGAAGCGTGATAGGAACTGTTACAGACTACAAAACGATAGCAGAAAACTCTCTCATGAATCCATATAATATAATTTGCACCAACATTGACAAAATATCAATAGTTGAAAATCAATTTTAAACTAGATTGTAAATAGTTGAAATAACAATTACACATAGAAAGAAAATGCTATAGGAAATTAAATCTCACAACTACAAAATCTATTAAAATTAAATCAAGTAGAAAATAAATATCACACAACAAAATAAACGTCATCGTGCTTCACCAAGGAGTGGGCCCTTGCTCCACGACTTGCAGGTGAGAAGAGACGAGAGCTTTTTATGTTGCCTTAATCAATAGAAATGTTATTTTATTTATTAGAAGTAATACAAAAAATCTACTATAAAAGTCTATCGACCAAATTCTCTATTAAAGTCTATATATTCTTAGCTCCCTTATAGTGTGCTTATTTATATATGCGTTATTTGAAACAACAAAATATAGTAAATAATAAGTTTGTTTTGGCCTATGACCAATGAACTATAGTGCGATGAAAAATTAAAATAATTATGTTATAATAATGAGCAGAAATAGGAAACAAAAATAAGACGTGAAGGTTTGCAGATTTTTCTCCAACTATTTAGCAACAAATCTCTCAGCACAAGTTTCTTCTTCATAGCTGGCAGTTGCATCTCCACTTTGAAATAACCATGATTTCTTGTGCTTATTCGAATTTGGCACTAAAGGGGTAACCAACGCCAGCTTGGACATTAACATCACCTTTGAAAAGATAATAGAAATAAATTGCTGATCATAAAGTACAATAGACAGAAGTTCCTGACTAGAAAATGATAGGAAGATAGTCTGCATAAAATGTGATAGGAATTTCTTCTAATCAACATGCTACAAGCTTTATTTCTCAAGTCTGAAAATCACAATGCTTATTAGTAAAGACAACCAATCATTAATTTCTATATTTTATCCAAAACTCTATTAAATACAACTTATACATATTTAATCATATGCAACATAAAATGGGGAAATATTATGATATGAAACGAAAATGGAATGTGGAAGTGGATATGAAGGTATATGAAATAGGCTAAAATGTGGCATAAAATGGGACACAATTGGTTCTCATCAACAATAACAACAAACAATTGACTTAGGAGGAGTGTCATCACAATGTTGCATGGGTTATTAAGTCTTCCTAGGCCCTGACCCCCATCCTAGGTTATCTTGGTAGCCTCTCATGACTCCCGGCCCCACATGCAATCCAAAGCGGAATCGACTATCTTTTGAGAAGACAAGATATCAATCTTGCCATTCCAGGCCTTCTCATCTCATCTCAAGTCTATACTAGCACAAGGGTCCATGAGCAAGGCACATTAATATTATTAAGTGTTGAATACTACCCAATCTCCTAATCAGGGAAAAATTTACTAGCGAATCTTCAGGAATTGGTGAATAATACAAGTTAGAAAGGATGTTGAATCGCTAGGTTTTTACAAAAAAAAAAAATTGTCTCGATTAATTCACCAATGCATTATTTTTTAAATGATGTGTCATTGGAATTGATTCACCAATAGTTTATACTGTAATTACAGATATTAATTATATTCGCCATTAATTTTATATTCCTACAAACAATTTACCTTTTCATTTTAGGGATATTTTAGCTTTGAATAGGTTTTTAATTTATTGCCATCGATTAGCTTTTTAATCGAATGGCTACAAATCAATTCCATGACTTTATATGCACGTGCCTTTTAAAAAGGTTGTTGAGGCTCGAAATTTGATCTCCATCGTTCATTGTTGCCAATAGTTCATGACATATGTCATCATCGTTGTATCGACGAGACATCCCTAAGTGTCCCACCGATGATGTTCACTCACATTGATAAGCCTTCCATACTGCACTTGGGGTCCACCAAGGCATAGGTACACCACTTGTGTAATTCCAGAGAATCATGAAGGGAATGTAAAATATTCATGCCAAGCTCCCGGAAAGACATCCGATCAAAGCTTTGTTTGATCTCCACCATTCACTATTGCCAATAGTTCATAACATACATCATCATCGTTGTATCGACGAGACATTCCTAAGTGTCCCAACGATGATGTTCACTCACATCAATATTCGCTCATGGAATGAACTTGCAATCGTCCAATTTAAAAGCTAATGGATGGTAAAATTTTCAAGTTTCATTTAATCTTACTTTTCAATTGAGATTTTTTTTAAACACTTCATCTATGTGTGCTCCAATGCATTTTCAATAGTGAATTTATGCTTGGTGGCGAGGGGCTCTGCCCCTTGACCTCGCTGTTGTCTCTGGACCTTGAGAGGGGGCATTGCCCCCTTGACCCCCCATAAGGGGGCTCTTTTGTCTTGATCCCCGAAAGGAGCGTTGCCCCTTAACCCCACCGGTGGTTGCCCCCCTTGGGCCCCTACTTCAATATTAAAAAAAAAAATTTTAAAATGGGGGAACTGGGCCGACCAACTATGCAAATTTTTAAAGGAGAGATTCACCATTATAATTAATCGTTTTAGTGATTATTCACTAGGATTCACCACTGTGATTATTTTTTTTACCAATTATTCATTAACGATTCGCCAGGATTTTACACCTTCCCTGCCGGGGGGATTTCTTAAAGTTATCCCTGCCCCTAATATATTAATTACATTATCACTGGACAAAACTAACTTACAATGAGTTATCCTGGAACCACTTTGTGTGTTGAACCTTGTTGAAAGCCACTCCCCTAAGACAACCTTGTGGAACAATTCCACTATCTAAGGAAATCTAGTGCTACTACAAATATACCAACTCCACTCAAAACATTAGGGCAACACTTCCCCATTCATGGGAACTGGGTAATCACTGATAAAGGAAAACACACTAACCAAAGGTAACAATCTGGGCTGAAATTTAAAATAATTCACAACCCCTAAATCTCTATCACAACTGGAAGACTTATAGCATCCCTAAACCAATTTCCCCAAACAGTAAATAGAGGAAATTACGTGCAAGACAATAATACAAGAGATAAACTACTTTCAGATATATTAAATCCAATTTCCCTCTTTCAGTTAATTTATAGTAAAGAAATTGCCCAAGTAATAAAATAAAATAAAATAAAATAAAAATTAAAGCCCCTTAACAACCAGAGATGGGAAATTCTAAGTTATTTGTAGTTCAATTTCCTTGATTACTTTTAAAAGAATAATAATTTCTACTTCAAAACTATTTCTTCCAATTCTTCTATTTGTTCACCTAATGCATGCACCCATTTTAAATAAAAATCATTAATTATATATTTAAATATATAAATACATAAATACATAATTATATATTTATATATATAATTATGTATATGCCCAAAATATATATATGTTAAATATATATCAAAATATATTCAAAGAATCCACATTATTATCCCAAATCAAAATAAATAAATATTTAATATATATATATACATACATATTTATATATTAAACATAAACCAAATATAAATATATATATATTATATTATATATTTTAAACAATATAAAATACACAAAAACTGAAATCATTTAAATCACGGGCGGACTAAATAGAAATGGGTGTCGGACTATACATTGTACAACCGACCAACCCAAATATTTTTGTTGTTGCGCTGCCTTTGGCAACGCTTCCCCCATGGATGGGTGTGGTGGGGGAATAACCCCCCCCACCAAACTTATCAATTAAAAAAATATAAAAAAGACCTTCCTCCAAAAAGAAATACTCCTAGTTGTATGAAACATTATCTGTATGGCGATAACAGTTAAATATAGAGGATTTAATCAATTTTCGAGCAATTCTATCTATATATATACCACAATATATGTATATATATGTATGTATATATATATCTATATTTATATAAATTTGATTAAGTAAATACGGTAATTGGGAAAGTAATTTCCAGAATGAGTTCTATAGGAAATTTTTAGAAAAATAATGAGAAGCCAATTTATAGAGATCTTTTCTTACAAATGAAATTCTCAAATCAACAGAAAGAATTCTTTTAAAACTAACCAGAAAATGAATCTTAAAGAGAAGAACAATAAAATTCATACAAATCATTTAAGAAGAAATTTCCTGAGATGATTTCAACCTATAGGAAAATTTTCTACATAAAACTAAATTTCCTTTCAAAGAAGATTTTCTTTCAAGATCCCTAACTGTATTCTTCTGGGTTCCTCTAAATTCACAATAATCCCAACTAACAATTTTCCTATAGTTTCCATAGAGAATTTCATTCGACAGATAATTTTATTCTATAGAGGATTTTATTCTACAAAGGATTTTATTCTAGAGAGGATTTCATATATGACAATTATAATTTTTAAAACAAAACTCAAACTTAAAATTTTGCATAGACAATCTTTTACAGAGAAAGATCTAAACAAAGAAGATTTTCAATATAAAATAAACAAAAATTAAAGAAGGAACATGTAGTCCGACACCTATGAATTTATAAATTTGAAGCAGCGCCTCCTCCACTGATCCAAGTATTTTCTCCCGGATGGACAATAGCTTCCTTTAGAACAATACAATTTCTCGAACACAATAAAAAAAGATTAATTTAATAATCATCTTAAATAATTAAATCCATTAAATTTCGTTTTTCAAACTTTTCAACATAATAGTTCAAAGCAAAATTAAGCAACTTTTACAAACAAAAACCCACTAGACCCAACGACACACTGAGATTTCTTATCAAAAAAATTATATGAAATACAGGATGGCCAAATATTCTACAGGACAACATGCTTGGATGGTTCATGCGAGAGTTGTGGTGGCTTGCAACATATGCCAATATGTCAACATATGGAAAATAAAAATGAGGTAGGATAGAAACTAGTAGAGTTTGGGAAGTATAAAATAGTGGCATATGCTACAAAAGATGGGTCTCAAGAAAAAAGGTGTGATTTGGTTATTCAGAAGATTCTAGTGTATTAGTTTATGTCCATCTTTCGTGACAATATACTATATGAGTATGCAATGCATACCCATAAAGCCTGATGTTTGGACACACAATTCAAGATATGCAAGGAAACCTTTCTAGTTGGAAGCATAGTATCAGTGGTTGAATTGAAGATAACTACACTCTACAACCATAGCGTGAAGTGTAGTCATAGTATTACAACTCCACATAGGTTTTGATATTTGTGCACATAACATTCATTCATGCATTTGATAGTGTAGAGGACCGAAGAAAGGTATTGAGGGAGTACCACTTTTACATTAGTGATGATCGCACACATTCTGCAAATTTCATGCAAGGTTGCTTCCAGATGTTCTACAGTGGTTTGGCTCAGAGGGGCATAGCATGGGGTTGGTATATAATATGGTCAGATAACTATGCAACATAGTTCAAGAACTCGTGCATGTTATATTGGTTGTGTAGGATGCATTTCACTATAGGTGTTCAACATATGTGGAACTTTTGTGAGGTCGGGCATGGAAAGGGTGAGTATGATGGTGCAAGAGCATGTGTGAAAAGAGCACTAGCATGAGAAGAGTTAAAGTATAAAGACAATGCAAAGTTGATAGATGCAAGATCAATTTTTGAGCGGTGTAATGCTTCAATGGGTCTAGGTAATGAAGGTACGTCTTCAGTTCATAGTTTGTTTTGGTTGATGGATGATACTAACATTGCACCACATGAGCACTATTGTACACTTACAAGACTGAGTGAGCTACACTCTTTCCTTAGCTCAAATGCAGGTTCATGGAGTATCGATACACGAAAGATGCAATGCTTTTGTTCTTCATAAGCAATGCAAGCTTGGAATGATTGTGAGTTAGGGGAGTGCATTGACAAATGGTTGAAAATTTATCTTAGCCCACTTCACATGTATCACCCTCTGATGGCATTGGAAATGACATAGATGGAATCATTGATCGACTTTGACCACATATTAGATATAGTTCAACCAGGTAATATATCTACTTGCTTAGTTGTTGAAATTCCATATTATTATCTTACTTTGTAGTGTATTTGTAATGTTGACTAATTTCAAGATATTTTTTGCACATATCAATGCAAGGAATATTTATGCAATTATTGCAGATAAAGACAATGAAGATGAAAAAAAATATTACTTGTGTCATTGTGTTGAGGCCAAAAATAAATTGGAGGCCCCGATTATAGATGGAGAAAACACCGAATACCCGATAGGATCAGTTGTGGTTACTAGAACATGGCTTAGAAGGTACCCACATAAGAGTGTTAAACATTGGTTGTTTTAGGACTTTGAAATGCATTTTAATATTCTTCATTACTCGAACCTTGTCATAGAATCCAATGTTAATTTGACCAAATATGGAGTAGACCTTTAAAAAAGACCTTATGGAAGGTCTATGAGTCTGACCATGAGGAAACACTTGACACAATAAAGAGTAGAGTAGACCTGGATGGTTCATTGGATTAATTTGTAAGTATGCACATTGGTTCTTATTAATTTATAGTTGTATTCACATTAATTTTTTTGATGCCATGTTATCATCTTCTTTTACTTTTCCTATTTGTAAGTAACCTGCCGAAAATTGATTAGTGTCCCCTTGAAGAAAATCCAGATTTATGAGCCATCCAAGAGAATATAAGCTATAAAAGCAATGCAACATCCTTATTTTGATGATATTGACAAATATTAATTATGATTATAAGCCATTACAAGAGTGTGTGTGAAGGTTGGTGAGGTAATTTCAAGTTATTCATTTGAAGATAACCTTATCATGAGACCCTATGATGTAGACATTATAAGAGCATCTCAAATTTCAAGTTATTCTATTCATTAGAGTTGTTGTGTGCAATAGGTATCTTGGAACTCCCAGTGAAGATGTATGACCATGAGTGACTAAGTTGAGAGACTAGCATGCCTATCTGTAAGTCCCTTCCATGCATTTTCATTTCATTCAATCCATTTTGGATGCTCTTTCTTTTTCTTCTTTTACTTTGCATATTTGTAAGTAAACTACGAAAATTTATTGGTCTCTCCTTGTAGAAAATGTTGATTTATGAGCCATTGAAGAGAATAATAGCCACAAAAGAAATGCAACATCCTTATTTTGATGATTTTGATAAATCTCAATTTTTATTTGAATCCATTAGAAAAGAGTGTGTAAAGCTTAGCGAGGGAATACCTATTGGAGATTGTTGATATGTGGTTTTAATTGATGTCAACACTATTGGAATTAATGTCTTTAAGGTTGTATATGTCAAGGATATTGAGAAAATTGTAATAAAATATGTTGTAGGGTGTCGGTAATGCAGTGAAGATCAGTATGATGGAAAGTTCAAACTGTTGATGTTGAGAAGTTGTGGATTAAAGGGTTTGTTGTTAGGTATATCTAGTTTATCCAATGAAAGTTTTAGAGGCTCACTTGAAGATTTGATTTAGTTATGAATTTCTATGTTCTGACAGTTGTTTTGTTTCTATAGATGGTGTTCCTGAAAGAAGTTAATGTGATTCTAGTAATCTGATTTGTTTTGAATGCTCCTATGGCATTTCATGATGCTTGTGGATGTTTCTAGATCATGTTCTATCTGTGTTATTGGTTTTCATCGATCGTTGTGCTTGTGATTGGTGATTGTCTTTTGTGTGTTCATGTTTTTCATGTTCTTGGCCGACAGGGTGATTGTAGCATGTTGTGGATCTTTGAGGAAAATTGTTTGAGGTGTTTTGTGTTTGAGACATTATATTTTTGGGTCCATACTATGTTGTGGATGAATTTGGATGATTCATATTAATAATTGTTTATCAGTTTGGGCCAATAGTATGTACACATGTTATATATTTTGTTGGGGTGACATTTAGTTGATGTTATCCTTAGATGTGGATATATATAACCAATTGTTTATATCATTTGAGGCATGCAAGAACCGAGATTTTTGAGTGCTATGTGCAAATAAAGTTTAGATATTTCAAAGGAAAAAGTAAAGTGTGAAGAAGAGTGAGCATAAGAAAGAGTGTTCATGTGCTTAATTGAAACTGTAATCAGGCATCAGTAGATTCTATTTTCTCAATTCAATATCTTTTAGATGGATTTAATCTGAATGTGACTAGAAGATAGCGTGTCTTCCTTTGGGTAGTAAGCCTCTTTTGTATTTGAGTAGTGAGCTCTAGGCAGTGTGCCTGAATGCATGTGCATTCCCCATTTTCTATACTTTTAACAGAGTATAAACTTGTGGATTAACCTCCACCATGGTTTTCCGCTAATAGGGTTTCCACACAAAAATTTGTGTTATGTGTGTTTTTGATGTGGTGATGGTTTTTTCTTTCATGTTTAATTATCAAATTTTAGAATAAGTTTAATAAGTGTAATTTATGTGGCAACTGATTCACCCCCCCTCTTAGTTGTCTTCCCTTGTGTTGCCAATAATTGGTACCAAAGTAGGTTTCTTTGGAGAAGCTTGATTGCTTGAGGTGATCCAAGATGGTGGAATATAAGAAGGATAGTCCAAGATTTGATGGAACATGTTAGGACCCAAATTTTCATTTAAAATCCTAAGGGTTTTTCTCATTTATACCCTTCATTTTCCTGTCTTTTCCCTAAAAAAAATCATTCTACCACCATTTAAAAGCCACAATTGACATATATTTTACTGTGGCCATATTATTTTCTTTCTTGGTCTTCACTACTTTGTCACGGCCTCCCACAATGGGCTTCTGATATGGTGGTGGTGGCTAAGGTGTAGGTAGGAATTTTTTACTGCCACACCGTGCATAGTCAATTCATTGACCGCAGTGTTGCGGTGGGAGGAGAAATAATTGGCGAGCGACGAAGATGGTAGTTAGTGTTGATACCGCGGTACCGCTGGCCGTCATCAAGGTGACCATGGTGACCGATGTAATGGTTAGTAGACGGTGAAGGGTGATAGTGGACAGTTAGAGGGTGGTCGGTGGATGCAGCCCGCGGTTTACAGAGTGGCTACCATGGTACCATTGGCAGTAAAGCAAGTGATTGCGGTAGCGCGATGGTTGGGTGAAGCGGTGAAGGATGGCGATAGAAAATGGATACTGTGATAACGCAGGTGGTAGAAGGAGAGCCAACAGTTGAGTGGTGAATGGGGAGGCAGTGGCTAAGCAGCGATAAAAATGGTGGCAGTTAAGAAATGGATCACCACGGCACCACACGTAGTGAGAATGGTGACCGTGGTAAACTGTCAATGGAAGGTCGAGGTAGGTGGCAAGATGGCTACCGTGGTACCATGGATAGTCTACAAGGAGACTATAGTAGAACGGTGGATGGGAAGGTAGAAGCCATGACAGTCAATGAACAACTCACCGTGCAATTGTGGCTAGTAGAAAAGTAGCCGACGGTAGGGTGGTGAAGAGGTGGATGGTGATGGAGCAGTCAAAATCATAGATACCGCAGGACCATGGGGAGTTAGAAGGAGAACCATGGTAAGGCAGTCAAAGGTTGCAATGAATGGCCACCACGATACTACGGCCCGTCAAATGGTTGACCGCGGTAGAGCGGTAAGAATATAAAGCTATGGGAAGTAAAATGAAAGAAAAGAAAGGGTGGTATAAAGTGAAATATTAAAGTCGGGAAAAGTATTTAAGAAAAAATCAAAATTTGAACTGTGTAAAAATGTTTGATTTGCCGATAAGGCAATTTAATCAAATATTTTATTTTTGCCAGGAATGTAAATAGTTAATACCAGAACAAATGAAGGGTCACGACCCTTGGATTTCATGGTATAAATATTTTGTAAAAAATCAGTTAAAGGGGGCAGTTAGTAGGAGTTAGATTTTGTCTAGAGAATGGACTGGGCAATCTAAATAATGACAAAATTTCTTGAAATAGAGTGTAATGGAGAAAATATATATTCACTGGTGAAATATTTTCTAAGTTCAGTTGTTGTGTTGCATCAATTTAAATTTTTATCTAGTTATCTCCAACTTGAGATCCTTTAATTATTTAAATCAGCATATCAAGTATATCTTTAATTTATTAGAATGTATTCCCATTTTGTGTGAGTTAGTTGATTGGTGTCTGTAGGTTAGATTTAAACTATTTTAAATAAGTCATAGTACTTTAAGGATATATTTTGGGTAGTTAAAGAAGAACCAGATAGAAAAACATTCCAGTACAATTTATGCCAATCATATATAAGTGAAGTCATATGCTAGTCATTAAGATTTCATTTCTTAAAATGCCTAACAACTTGAATTAAGACAGAAAGGGAAACACCTATAATTCTCAAATTTTGAGTACATTTTCCATGTGGATAGAAGACACTGATCTACCACAGCCTAGATAATTAGTTTTATATACAAACAACCTTTTCAAATCCTTTCTTCTATGCAGTAGGAGTAGGAGTAGGTGTAGTGATTTTGTCTATCCACTTCCACTTGCCATTGTAGGTAGATTGTTTCATAGGAAATACATTTCAAAATTTGTATCATTCATTAGTTACACCCGCCTTGGTATAGCAGAACCTAAAGAGAAGAAGGTTTAATTACATCAATTGGCATTGTACGTTGGCCAAAAGCGTTGTGAGAGCCCGACAACCTCTCATGGTTCAAACTTGCATTTTTGAGACCCAATAGTTTGGTGACTCTGCTAGGGAATAACTTGAGAAGAATCTCGTGGAAGGCAACCTTTCCATTTATTGAGTCAGCAAAGTTTCACTTTCTTTTAAATATTCCGCTAGGGCAAACCAAAACTATATCATTTTTTATTTTTTTGGTTTATTTTCCTACTTTTTGGAAAAGTAGGTGGCGACTTTGTTTCATTTGATAAATAATGCATGGGTATTGTGAAGCAGTAATATTTTATCAAGATGGCAAAAGAATAAAGAAGAGAACAGTCAATAAGAGAGTTGAAGGAATTGAGACAACAAAGGCTACAATTGGACCAACAATTGGTGCAATTGAGAGTCGAATGTGCTCCAAGTACATCACCAAATAGGTCATTATACAGTCAGAATGAATACACAAATACCACAAGATCTTGGATAGCACGAGTACCACATGATACAACTAAGAAGAATTTGGTAATAAAGGTAATGTACTCTATTCACAACAGAACACTTTTGATGAGTATTTTCAAATTCAAGAAAGAAACAAAAGTCTTTTGGATTCTTTCCTTAATATAAGAAGATATAAGGGAGAATATGGGTATTCTTTATTCAGAAGAGTGATGGATATTTGTAAGAAAATACCTATTATTTTCCCACCTACTAGGTCTCAAGTCATCAAGAAGTTCATGAAAGTATATGAGCCCAATTCAACCGATTGGCCTAAATCATGGGCACTAGTTGCCTATAATCAAATAGATGAATGGATTGGCATCGTAGATAAGAAAAGGTATGAGGAAACTATCATATATGAAGATAGTTGTGAGATGACTGGTGAGTATGAAGGTGAATTTGCTGAGGACCCATCTTCCACCTTGGGAGATGATTGCAGCATTGATGATCTTTTCAGTGACACACCATTTGGGGAACACATCAACAATGGTTCAGATGATATGGAGGGACAACCAGATTGTGATCAAGATTGTGAAGATGAAGTTATGGATGTTGATCTACAATAGGGTGATTATCAAGAAGTTGGAGAAATAGCAGAAGATCTGGATGAAACATGTTCACTCAACAGTGAGCAAGTTTCAGATTTTTTGACTCTTGAATACCAGAGATGTTCACATAAAGATGGTTCTAAAATTTTGGGTCTAGCCTACATCTGTTTCGACAGTGAAGGTACTGTGTGTAATGATTCAAATGGTTCCATGTCCATCTCTCATAGTGATGAAGAAATTTTTGAAGTTAATCAAGAATCCACATTTGTCCAAGAAGAGGTATGTGAATTGAATGATTTTTTCCTAGAAGAGAAAGATGTTGGTTTGCATGTTATGGATGATGAGTGTCCAAAATTTGTTGATTCAAGTATGTATAAGGATGACTGTATGGATCAAATGTATGTGTCAATGCCAACTAGTGATAGGAAAGAAATGGAAAGCGATTTGATTATTTCAGAAGTTTATGTCGAGATAGAGTTTTTTGGTTGCCATGAAAAGCATTTAGATTTTCAGGTCCCAGTGCAATTGCAAGAACATTCAACAATGTATGACAATGAGCATGCCTATCAATGTTTTATCGAATGTGGATACATTTTGTATGCTGAAGGTGGAAAACATTTTTCATATGATAATAAGAATGATGAAATGTAGGGTGGTGAAATGAATATGAATCAAGTTGAATGCAATGATTTCCTAAAAATTTTCAATGACAGTGCATGTTGCAGGGCAGGTGGAATGCATAATTTCAAGAGAAACTTGATGAGTTCAAAACAGAATAAATTCTATGACAGAGGAAAGTGCAGGTTTTTTCTTTTTGGGTGGCCTGGGGCCATCCTTTATGGTTTGATTTTTTGAACCATAGCAGATGCAGAGGATTAAGGATTTCTAGTGCATGGACAATTCCTAACAAACCTCTTCAAATATTCTTTTCCATGAACAGTAGTTTAGGAAGGGTCTGGGTTTGCCAGTACATGGACATTCTCAAAAAATTCCCTTTTTGAAAACTTTTGTTTTCTTTCCATGTACGATAGTCTAGGGTTTCCCATTCTCCTTTTTTTCCATCTCATCCATGCTCTTTCATTCCTTCCATCTTCCATTGCCTTCATTTTCATCCTTTTCTTGGTATGCTCTCCCAAAGAATTATGGATTCTTGCAGTGATTTGCTAAACCACTCATCCCCAACAGGAGCCACTATTAGAACACAAATTTTCATTTAAAATCCGAAGGGTTTTTCTCATTTATACCCTTCATATTCCTATCTTTTCCTTAAAAAATTTCATTCTACCACCATTTAAAAAGACACAATTGACTTATATATTTTATCATGGCCATATTCTTTTCTTTCTTGGTCTTCACCACTTTACCGTGACCTCCCACAATGGGCTCGTGTTATGGTGGTGGTGGCTAAGGTGCAGGTAGGAAGTTTTTACCGCCACAATGTGTGCGGTCAATTCACTGACCGCAGTGTCATGGTGGGCAGCGAAATAACTAGCGAGCAAAGAAGATGGCAGTCAGTGTTGATACCACAGTACCGTTGGCCATCATCAGGGTGACCACGGTGGCCACGACAATGGTTAGCAGATAATGAAGGGTGATGGTAGGTGGTTAGTGGGCAGTCAATGAATGCAACCCACGGTTTACAGAGTGGCTACTATAGTACCACTAGCAGTCAAGCTAGTGACTACAGTAGTGTGGTGGTTGGGTGAAGCGGTGAAGGGTGGCCACAAAAAATGGATACTGTGATACCGCGGGTGGTAGAAGGAGATCCGGTGGTTGAGCGGTGAATGGGGAGGCAATGAGTAAGCAGCAACAATGATTGTGGTGGTTAAGGAATGGGTCACTACGGAATCACACAAAGTGAGAATGGTGACTGCAGTAAACTGTCACTAGAAGGTTGAGGCAGGTGGCAAGATGGCTATTGCGGTACCATGGACAGTCTACAGGGAGACTACTGTAGCACGGTGGCTGGGAAGGTAGAAGTCATGACAATCAATGAACAATGCACCACGCAACCGCAAGAGTTAGAAACGTAGCCGACGGTAGGGTGGTGAAGAGGTGGACGATGACGGAGCAGTCAAAATCATAGATACCACGGGACCACAGGGAGTTAGAAGGAGAATTGCGGTAAGGCGATCAAAGGTTGCAATGAACAGCCACCACAATACCACTGCCTATCAAACGGTTGACCACGGTGGAGTGGTTAGAGTATAAAGCTTTGGGAAATAAAAGAAAAGAAAAGGAAGGGCGATATAAAGCAAAATATTAAAGGCGGGAAAATTATTTAAGACAAAATCAAAAGCTGAACTATGTAAAAAATATTTGATTTGCCGATAAGGCAATTTAATCAAATATTTTATTTCTGCCAGGAATGTAAATAGTTAACACCAAAACAAATGAAGGGTCACGACCTTTGGATTTCATGGTATAAATATTTTGTGAAAAATCAGTTAAAGGAGGCAGTTAGTAGGAGTTAGATTTTGTCCAAAGAATGGACTGGGCAATGTAAATAATGACAGACTTTCTTGAAATAGAGTGTAATGGAGAAAATATATATTCACTAGTGAAATCTTTTCTGAGTTCAGTTGTTGTGTTGCATCAATTTAAATTTTTATCTGGTTATCTCCAGCTTGAGATCCTTTAATTATTTAAATCAGCATATCAAGTATATCTCTGATTTATCAGAATGTATTCCCATTTTGTGTGATTTAGTTGATTGGTGTCTACAGGTCAGATTTAAACTCTTTTAAATAAGTCGCAGTAATTTAAGGATATCTTTTGGGTAGTTAAAGAAGAACCAGATAGAAAAAAATTCCAGCACAATTTATGCCAGTCATAAATAAGTGAAGTCATATTCCAGTCATTAAGATTTCATTTCTTAAAGTTCCTAACAACTTGAATTAAGATAGAAAGGGAAACACATATAATTCTCAATTTTTGACTCCATTGCCCATGTGGATAGAAGGCACTGATCTGCCACAACCCAAAGAATTAATTTTATATACAAACAACCTTTTCAAATCATTTCTTTTATGCAGTAGGAGTAGGAGTAGGTGTAGTGATTTTGTCTATCCACTTCCACTTGCCATTGTGGGTAGATTGTTTCACAGGAAATACATTTCAAAATCAGCATCATTCATTAGGTACACCTGCTTTGGTCTAGCAGAACCTAAAGAGAAGAAGGTTCAATTGCATCAATTGGCCTTGCACGTTGGCCAAAAGCATTGTGAGAGCTCGGCAACCTTTTGTGGTTCAAACTTGCATTTTTGAGACCAAACAGAACAAACTACTCTATGTGGAAGACTCGAATAGAGTGTCATTTGAGATGCATTGGTGAACCCTACTAGACAATTACAAAGAATAGATATACCATACCTCATAATGGTCCTTCTACTATAGGTGAGATTAAGGAAGCCAAGTACAATATCAGGGCTAAGGAAGCATTGTTGAGTGCTTTGGCTGATTCTGAAATGACAAATGTAATGAAGCTGAAGACTGCTTATGAGATCTGGGAAATGTTGGAAACCTTGTATGAAGGTGATACACATGTGAAGATTGCTAAGTTGCAGAGCCTAAAAGGAAAATTTGAAATATTGAGAATGGGTGAAGATTAGAACACTACTTCTTTTATGTAGAGAGTGAATGAACTTGTGTGTAGTATCAGATGTTTTGGTGGAACCTTGGAAGAATCAGAGATTGTTGCTAAAGTGCTCATATCCCTGCCTCCTGTATACAAACAAAAATCTACTACTATTGAGGAGATCTAAACTGTGATAAATGTAACCAGAGACATGTTGATTGGTAAGCTTGGTACTTTTGAGTTAAGTGAGTTTGGTGAATCTCTTCTTAAAAAAAAATCTGCATTCAAAGCTACTATATCCGGGAAAGATAAGTAGGGATATGATCTGAGAGAAAGTTCTTGTAGAAAAATGTGTAAATATGAGTAGGAAATGAGAGAGATTGAAGAAGAAGAGAGAAAGATAGATATGATTGAAGCACTTCTTGTCAAGAGAGTAGCCAAAGGAGAAGGTAAGTATTGTATACACCTAAAATTGGTCTAGAGCATCCGATTAATTAAATACACATTATTTGATTAATTATCCTAATTTCCTCTACTATCGAATAAATAGAAATATTTAATTATATAGTTCACATTTAAATTCATCTTAATTAAATAAACAAAATTAAATACTTTTTTTGATTTAATTATCAAATCACTATTTTATTCTATCACATCAATCTCAAATTAATTAAATAAAGATCAAACACTTTATTAATTAATTACCATATTCCTCTGATTAATTTAATAAACAACTTCTATAGTTCGTTTTATTAAATTATTTATCTCCCTTTTGCTAATTTAAATAAATTAAAATATTTGAATAAAGGCATAAGGAATATTCCATCTATATTTCCTCAAAAATGAATTAGATATCCTATGTCTAATATATATCTAAAATATGTCAAAATTAATGCTTTGAAACTTCATGAGAAGTTTTGGAGACAAATTGGAGACAAATTCCAAATTTATCTCTCAATCCTCCTCCATCAATCTTTCCTCTTCTCTTGCCTGGTGTTTTCATGGGTGGAGACAATCATCAAAATTCTCTCAATCTCCTCCATCTTTCACCATTCAATCCTCCAAATTGAATCCAAGCCTTTCAATGCCTTCCCTATGCATTTCTATAGCCAGGAAATCTATAAATAAAGCCTCATTGAAACAAGAAAATTATCCAGATAATCTAATTTATGCACTCTTAATCTACAGGCATTCAGGCATCAACAATCAAGCATAGCATCATAGTTTTTAATTTATAATCATGGCTGCATTGAGTTTTTACTGTAGCTTCATTTATCAATTCCATGTCAGTTTAGTTTAGAAATCATCATATAAGATTAACTTCCTGTTTTAGTATCATTCTCGTTCTTCAAATTGTCATTTAAACAATCACATTGCTTACATGATCTGAGAGCAACTATGATTTAATAAATCTTTAGAGATAGAGAGCAATATGACGCTTTCAGTAGATTATTGTTTTGAATTAGTTCTATTTGATTTATCTTTGATATAATGTCATATTAAGAAGTGTTTTTTGCTTTATACCTCATTTCACACTTACAATTTGGTGCCCACTATGGGGTATTAACCCTAATTTTATCAATTTTATGGAAAGTGTCATGCAGGTTCATGACGTGTTTTCTTTTAGCGCTTTCATCAAAAACTATAGCGCTTTCGTGCTTTGTTTCAGTGCTTCTATGTTACTACAACACTTTCATCAAAAATTCCAGTGCTTTCGATTCTAGCACTTCCATAACCTGTTTCGCAAATCAGTGATTTAGCGCTTCCATGGAAAATTTCAGCACTTCGGTGTCCTATTTCAATGCTTCCGAGTTTTAACGCATCAGGTAACTGTTTCAGCACTTTTGTGGACTCTTCTAGCGCTTTTGTAATTTCAGTCTGGATCCGATGCGACCGCGGCCAGATTTTATATTATTTCACAGTTGAGCTAAAATTTATCAATCCTAGGATAGTCACTTTAGGTTTTCTAAAATTTATCAATCCTAGGATAGTCACTTCTTGGTTTCTAAAATTTATCAATCCTAGGGTAGCCACTTTTTGTTTTGTTAAAAACAAATTTATTAATCCTAGGATAGTCATCACATTTTTTACAGTACAAGTTAAAAAGAACAACATGATTTCTGTGAAGCAACACCTTCACATAGATTAGAAAATTTCTTTTTGGGCTTAAAACATAACAAATCTATATGTTGTGCTTGTGGTGATTAGGCTTATGCTCTCACCTTAACTGGGTGATCAAAGTGCCAAATTCACTTTTTACTTCATGCTATTTACGCTTTTGTTAAATCCTTTAGAAGGCTTGCCATAGTGGGAAAAAGTACTCACCCTATGGGAATGACCTAAGTGGGAACGCCTAAAGCCAAGGATTCCAACCCACTCTAATAAAAATGCAAGTTGTTGATGAAAGTTCAGCTTGACGGTAGTGTGCAAGATAACCATCCTCAAAATCTTTGTTCTAAATATTGGGAGGTCTCCTGAGGGAGTTTATCATTTGCCGCACCACACGGAAGCCCTATCTACTAACCATAGAGTAGTATCTCGCCGAGTCAGTATCCATACATTATCATACTCACGGTGCAAGGGGAGGGAGGAATCTACCCCCAAGATGTTCACCATATAATTGCCAAGGACCATTTCCTCAGAGGATGAGAAATCCAACTTTGAGTACGTGCCTAGAAACGACAAAAACACGGGTGCCCTCTAGGGGGTGACACGGTTGTGTGCGTCAATGTAATTTCAAGATGTGGGTTGTGAGTAAAATGATGACCTATTTGTCCTTAAGTGTGAGTCTATTTGATTTGTGTACAATTTTCAAAACAACCCGTCAAAATCAATAAAGACCATTCATGGTTTTTGAACATACATGATCTATTCAGTTTAAAACAAATTATTCACAATTGCTTGTTGTGTTTTCACAAAATCATTAAAATTAGATTAAAGATCATCCTAAAAGAAACATAGTCAAGTTAGATCAAAAACTCCGTGCTTCGAAAGTGGAAGTCCACCACGTTTGTCAAGAGAAAAATCAAAATCACAAAACCCAAGAAACTTCTCAGTTATCAGGGTATTTTAAGGAAACAACATTTTCTATATCAAAATAGGAAACTCTTTTTACAACATAGAACATTCATCCATAGATATCACGACTTTGCTAGAGGTTATAGAGGTGATTATGTTGTAGAGCCACTCTATTCATGAGCCTTCTTTCAAAGGAGAGCTCTCACATAGTTTCACAACCACAGTCAGCGCATACATCGTTCTTATCTTCCACAATCCATGATACAGTATGTACAAGGCCAGATCAAATTTTACAATAGAGAGTCTCAAAAGTCCTATTTTTAGCGCTCTGGAAACCTATTTCAGCGCTTCGGGTCACTATTTTAGTGCTTTTGTGAAATAGCGCTTTCGGACATTGTTTTAGCGCTTTCAGTCTTTATTTTAGTGCTTCCATCAAACATTGCTTCCATCACCTGTGTCAACGCTTTTGGGCATTGTTTCAATGCTTCTATCAAGATAGCGCTTCTATCAATTTTTGTAGTGCTTTCATGCTCTGTTTTAGCGCTTCTGTCAAGATAGTGCTTCTATCATCTGTTTCAGTGCTTCAAAACTTTGTTCTAGCACTTCTGTGAAATAGTGCCTCTGTACTATGTTTTAGCGCTTCTAAAATAGAGAGTTCAAAAATCTTACCAGTCAGTCTATCTATCATTTATCCACAATATTTACCAGAACACAAGTTTCTTTTCATCAAAATCACTAACTGATCCGGAGGACAATTTTTCAGTGAAAATTGAAGTATTTCCAATGCTCCAGATATCAGCTTCATCAGAAAGAGAATGACGTCCTGGTTCCAACGCAACTTGAATGGGGCGAAAAGGACTCCGTTCGTGCAAGTTACGGCCAGTCAAACTTCCAGTCAAACTGGCTTCAGGGGCATCCAGAAGGCGAAAAAATTAATCATCTCGAAAATCGACGGAAGCAACATCATCGTGAAGAGTTCGTCGAGACGATTCCGACGGTGTTCGTTTCGTCGAAATCCGACATTGCATGCTCAAGATACAAGCAGTCAAAGTTTTGAGTTGACTTTCTAGCTGATTGTACGGATGATGACGTCAGCATACCGTCCGTACTGTACGGAATCCATATGGACGAATTCGGCCGAGGCACGTGGCAAGTGACTCATCTGTACGGATCAATCATATGTTGACACGTGACATCCGTACGGATGACGTGGCATCAGACGTGGCAAATTCTGGCGAATGGTGTTTTGACACGTGGCATCGTGCAGTCGCGCTGCTTTGACCGGCGAATAAGTTTGTTTTAACAAAAAAATATGCAACGGGTTTGAACCCGTGATCTTCGGCCACCGAGCGAAGGGCTTAACCGTTGCGCCCGGAACGACTATCAATAATAGTGTGGGTGGGTTTTATTTTATTGTTTATATTTGTTGGATATGGGTGGTAAAACATGGCCGGCGGGATTGGAACCGCCGACCACCCTTCTAACAAAAATTTTTATCACCGGTAGGCCGCGTGATAAGTCTTAGACATATACCGGCCATGTTCTATTTGTTATGGTACTGTTGGCCGAGCCATATCAAAATGGCTTAATCAAGCCAAAACAAACAAAACGCCCAAAACAACCTATAACCAAAAGATTGCAGAGAGCAAAATAGACCTGATACGAGCTGATCAGGGAGGATATGCAATTAATTTTATGGTTAAGCCATATTAGGCAAGTTTTTTGTATAAAAGGAGGGGTATAGACCTTGTTTTGACAAGTCCAGGTTGAGATAGCAGGAGAATGCTCGAGAGTTCTTGAAGACATTTCTGCATATCAGAGTACTGTCATGCTGCTGAATGCTTGAAGGAGATAGTCTTGAAGCCATTGTAATTGAATTTGGAGCTAATCGGATCGGTCCTCCATTGGAGAGGGACCCGGAGACGTAGTCCTTAGGGACGAACTCCGTTATCAACTTTGGTTTCGTCTCTCTATTTCTTCTCTCTTTTCTTTCTCAGTTTATCTTGGCATTTATTTAATTATGTTATGTTCATTATTCATTTGAGCATTTAATTTGTAATCACTTAAGTTAAACGTTGTAATAATTGATCTTTTACGTTTAAGCATTCTGTAAGCAACTAGTCCTAGATCCTTAAATAGATCAAGTTGGTATCAGAGCTATGTATGTGGCTTGTATTGCATTTTGAATGCTAACGAGATCCAGGTTGCAACGAGGTGAAGGAGAACTTGAAGAATACAATCCAGAAATCGGAAGACGAAGAATTAATCAACCGTCACAGATGGAAGCAAAAGAAGGTGGACAAAGTTCAGAGCTTAGTGTCAAGGATTTCCAAAAGCTATTTCTTGACATGAAGGCAATGGTGGACGAACTGTATGCAGAAAAGAAGAAGCATGAAAAGGGAGGTTCTTCAAAGCACAAGAAGCAGGAAGATCAGAAAGACACAGAGGGGAAAGTTCCAGAAATTCCTTCTCCTCCTTCTACTCCCCCTTCTTCTCCTCCTTCTTCTCCTCCTTCTCCTTCTCCTTCTTCTAATGTAAATCCATTTAAGAGCAAATCTAAGCCTGTAATTAAGCTTGATGTAAAATTTGAGTTACCTAAATACTATGGGGAGTTAAATGCTGAGAAGTTAGACGATTGGGTCCAACAAGTAGAAGTATACTGTAGGATACAAGGCCTAGTAGAAGATGCTTCTAGGATTCAATTAGCAACTCTCCGGTTGGGAGGTACAGCTCTCACCTGGTGGGAGAGTAAAGCTCGTGAAGAAATTGCTCGCCATGGTCAAGTTAACATGTCTTGGATGGAGTTTGTTGCTGCCCTTAGGAAACAATTCTACCCTTTAGGTTACATGCAACAGTTAACCATGAATTGGCAAACCTTTAGGCAAGGTAAGGGGCAGTCTGTCCAGGAGTATACGCATGAGTTTAGGAAATGGGCCATTGCTCTAAATGTTCCCTTGTATACCCAAGACACACTACTTAAGTATATTGGTGGTTTACATTCTTACCTTAGGCACACTATTTTGATGTTGAGTCCCAACAATCTAGATGAGGTGTCTGTTCAAGCTACTCATTTAGAGTCTAGGGGTAAGAATACATTTAGTGATAACTTTTCTAAGAAGCCATCTAAGTTTGAGGGTAAGTCTAAAGGGAAAGAAAAAGACAAAGATAAAGGCAAAGGGAAGAAGATAGCTACAGCTAAGAAAGAGGGTGAGAAACCCACATGCTCCCATTGCAAGAAAGAGGGGCATGATGATTCAAGATGTTGGAAGCTTCATCCTGAGTTGAGGCCGAAAAGATATGGAGGTAATAAAGGCAAGAAGACTACTGCAGTGATTCAACAAGATCTTGGTTCAGACTCCGGAGATGAGACAAAGATTGTTGCTACCGGAATCCAAGGTAAAGGGAAAGGTATATCTCTCTCATCTGATGCAAGTTTTTCTAATGCCAGTGCAAGTACAAGTAAAGAATCTTCTCCTAAGGTTGATAAGCAAAGAAATGAATTGTTTCATATTCGTGTTGTAACAAAACACACTAAGATTGATACTCTATTTGATACGGGTTCACAAGTCAACTTAATATCTGAAGAAGTTGTAAAGAAACTTAATTTGGCTACAACACCTCATCCAAAACCATATCCACTCGGATGGGTTTGCGATGATGCTCAACTACAAGTAACTAAACAATGTAAATTGAGATTTGCTATCACTGCAAACTTTGTAGATGAGGTAGAAGTCGATGTGGTCCCTTTGGATATTTGTGGGCTTGTGTTAGGGAGTCCTTATCTTTATGACAGAAAAGCAATCTTTTATAGGGGGGAGAATAAGTATCATCTTTTTAAAGATGGGGTAGAATACATTGTACGGGCACATAAGGTGAAGACTAATCTTACACTAGTTAATGCTGGTCAAATGAAGAGGTTGGTCAACTCAAGTAAAAACTTTGTGCTAATGCTTGTAAAAGCCAAAGAAGATGATAAATCTGAGGCATTCAAGGGGTGTGACCCAAAACATAAAAATGAAATGGTCAAGGTTATTTCCGCTTATGATGACATGTTTCAGGAACCGAAGGGGTTGCCACCCAAGAGAGAGATACAACATGAAATCCAGTTACAGCAGGATGTGCCACTTCCTAATATCGGCATGTACCGTTTATCAGTTATGCAGAATGAGGAAATTAAAAAGCAAGTTCAAGAGTTGGTGGAAAAGGGAGTTATTCGTCCTAGTACTTCTCCTTGTGGTTCTCCAATTGTCTTGGTTCCAAAGAAAGATGGAACTTGGAGGATGTGCATCGACTACCGCGCCTTGAACAAGATAACGATAAAGAACAGGTATCCTCTTCCCATAATAGATGATTTACTTGATCAGTTAAAACATGCAATTTACTTTACTAAGTTAGATTTGAGAAGTGGTTATCATCAGATAAGAATTGCAGAAGATGATATCTGGAAGACTGCATTTAAGACAAAACAGGGACTGTTTGAATGGTTGGTTATGCCTTTTGGGCTTTGTAATGCACCAGCTACTTTTATGAGAGTCATGAATGATGTCTTTCGTCCTTTTATTGATGATTTTGTCATAGTCTATCTAGATGATATCCTTGTATTCAGTCGAACTTGGGAAGATCATATGAGTCATGTAAAGAAAGTCTTTGAAGTATTGAGAAAAGAAAAATTGTATGTAAAGATGTCTAAATGTGAATTTGCTAAGACATCCTTAGTGTACTTAGGCTATGTCGTAGGGAGTGGTCAATTGAAAGTAGACCCTACGAAGGTCGAAGCTATTGTAAAATGGCCTAAGCCAAGTACAGTCATAGAGGTCAGAAGTTTCCTAGGTGCAGCTCAGTACTGGAGAAAATTTATTGCTAATTTCTCTTATATAGCATCACCATTGCATGCATTAACTAGTACAAAGGCAACTTTTCAGTGGGGAGGTCCACAACAGAAGGCTTTCGACACTTTGAAGGGAAAGTTGAGCACCGCACAGGTTTTGGCCTTACCAGATCTACATCAACCATTTGAGATCGAGACAGATGCGAGTGGGTTTGCCATGGGAGCAGTACTCATGCAAGGAGGTAAACCAGTTTGCTACCACTCTGAAACTTTTTCAGGAGCAGTAAGTAACTATCCCACATATGATAAAGAACTTTATGCTTTAGTTCAGAGTGTTAAAAAATGGAAACACTACATAATGGGGAAAGAAACTGTAATCCACACTGATCACCAACCACTACAATACTTGCACTCACAAACTAAACTTCAACAAAGTAGGCACTTTAGGTGGATGGGTTTTCTACAACAGTTTCATTTGGTTATTAAGTATAAGAAAGGTACCCATAACAAGGTAGCAGACATGCTCTCTAGACCTCCTATGATGAATGCTTTGATAATCCTTCAGAATAGTTCTATGGTTCATGAAAGTTTTCAGGAACAATATGCTAATGATGAGAACTTTAAGGATATCTATACTGCTTTAATGAATGGTAAACATGTAGAAGAGAAAGATTATTATGTGCAAGATAAACTGTTATATCACTTGGGTAAATTATATGTTCCAAAAGATGAACAAGCACAGGTGATTAGAGAAGCACATACCTCATTGATTGCAGGACACTTTGGGGTAAACAAAACATTGACTCAGCTGCAGAAATATTGTTATTGGCCTCGCATGCAAGAAACTGTAACCAAGTATATTAGAGGTTGTGTTATGTGTGCAACTAGTAAGCCTAGTAACAGGAAGTTGGGTTTGTACACACCTCTACCTGTACCTTCCCGTCCATGGGAAAGTGTGTCAATGGATTTTGTTGGGGGGTTACCTATGTCTAGGAAGGGACATGATTATTTGTATGTAGTAGTTGATCGGTTCAGCAAAATGTGTATCTTAATGCCATGTAAAAAGCAAGTCACTGCTGAACTGACAGCTCATTTGTACTTTCAATTTGTATGGGTTCATTTTGGGTTACCTACTTCTATTGTATCGGATCGAGATTCTTGATTCTTGGGGGAATTTTGGTCAACTTTGTGGGGACTCATGGACACCAAGCTGAAGAAGAGTACATCCTTCCATCCGCAGACCGACGGGCAGACAGAGGTTGTAAACAGGATAGTTGTGCATCTACTCAGAGGTTACTGCAGTAAGCATCCTAAGTTGTGGGATGAGAGTCTTCATTATGTGCAGCATGCCTACAACCATGCAGCACACTCTTCTACTAAGAGGTCTCCTTTTGAGACTTGCTTTGGTTATGTGCCCAAGACACCGATGGATTTTGTTTTTGGCAAAGATGATGTTGAAGATGGACGCCATGATTCAGAGAAGGCTTTGAAGTTCATCCAAAAAGTCCAAGCAATTCATCAGGCAGTGGAAGCACGGTTGGAACAGAGCCAAGCAAAATACAAGGTTCGCCATGACAAGCATCGCACTGATCATCATTTTCAGGTTGGAGACAGAGTTTGGTTACATATCAGCAAGGAAAGGATGCAAGGTGAAGGTAAAAAGCTTAAGCCAATTAGATATGGTCCTTTTGAGATCCTTGAGAAGATTGGTACTAACGCCTTCCGCCTCAATCTTCCTCCATACATGCATATTTACTCGGTTGTCAATGTTGAGAATTTCAAACTGTATGAGCCTCCAATGATCCTAGATGAGGTCACAGACATTCAGGTTCCATCAGTTGATGACCTTTCACCAGAGTACATGTTAGAGTTGCCAGAAGATGTTATTCTCGATAGGAATGTCAGAACTTCACGAAGAGAAAATGTTGAGTACCTCAGAGTGGGCCTGAAGGGAATGCATCCAAGCAAAGCAAGATGGATGGAGATTGGTAAAGTGAGGGAACTTTACCCTCACTTACTTTCCAAGTAATCAAGCTTTCGGAGGTCCTAAAGCTCTCCAGTGGGGAGGCCTGATCCGGAGGACAATTTTTCAGTGAAAATTGAAGTGTTTCCAATGCTCTAGATATCAGCTTCATCAGAAAGAGAACGACGTCCTGGTTCCAACGCAACTTGAACGGGGCGAAAAGGATTCCGTTCGTGCAAGTTATGGCCAATCAAACTGGCTTCAGAGGCATCCAGAAGGTGAAAAAAATAATCATCTCGGAAATCGACGGAAGCAACATCATCGCGAAGAGTTCGTCGAGACGATTCCGATGGTGTTCGTTTCGTCGAAATCCGACATCGCATGCTCAAGATACAAGTAGTCAAAGTTTTGAGTTGACTTTCTAGCTGATTGTACGGATGATGACGTCAGCATACCGTCCGTACTGTACGGAATCCATATGGACAAATTCGGCCGAGGCACGTGGCAAGTGACTCATCTGTACGGATCAATCATATGTTGACACGTGACATCCGTACGGATGACGTGGCATCAGACGTGGCAAATTCTGGCGAATGGTGTTTTGACACGTGGCATCGTGCAGTCGCGCTGCTTTGACCGGCGAATAAGTTTGTTTTAACAAAAAAATATGCAACGGGTTTGAACCCATGATCTTTGGCCACCGAGCGAAGGGCTTAACCGTTGTGCCCGGAACGACTATCAATAATAGTGTGGGTGGGTTTTATTTTATTGTTTATATTTGTTGGATATGGGTGGTAAAACGTGGCCGGCGGGATTGGAACCACCGACCACCCTTCTAACAAAACTTTTTATCACCGGTAGGCCGCGTGATAAGTCTTAGACATATACCGGCCATGTTCTATTTGTTATGGTACTGTTGGCCGAGCCATATCAAAATGGCTTAATCAAGCCAAAACAAACAAAACGCCCAAAACAACCTATAACCAAAAGATTGCAGAGAGAAAAATAGACCTGATACGAGCTGATCAGGGAGGATATGCAATTAATTTTATGGTTAAGCCATATTAGGCAAGTTTTTTGTATAAAAGGAGGGGTATAGACCTTGTTTTGACAAGTCCAGGTTGAGATAGCAGGAGAATGCTCGAGAGTTCTTGAAGACATTTCTGCATATCAGAGTACTGTCATGCTGCTGAATGCTTGAAGGAGATAGTCTTGAAGCCATTGTAATTGAATTTGGAGCTAATCGGATCGGTCCTCCATTGGAGAGGGACCCGGAGACGTAGTCCTTAGGGACGAACTCCGTTATCAACTTTGGTTTCGTCTCTCTATTTCTTCTCTCTTTTCTTTCTCAGTTTATCTTGGCATTTATTTAATTATGTTATGTTCATTATTCATTTGAGCATTTAATTTGTAATCACTTAAGTTAAACGTTGTAATAATTGATCTTTTACGTTTAAGCATTCTGTAAGCAACTAGTCCTAGATTCTTAAATAGATCACTAACGACCAAAATCAGAAAGGTTTATACAAATTTCCAATCTTATCAACTAAAACAAGATCTTGCAAATCAGAAGTGTCAAAACCAAATACACAATCAATTACTACACTAAAGTTTCATCACAGGATACTATCATCCTTTATCACGAAACCAAGTATAGTAATCAAATTTTTACATAGTCTCATCAATAAGATCAGTCATTCTATTCGACTTTTGTTAAAAGTTCAATTGACATTTTTCCAGAAAAGAAGATCAACATTTCAGAAGAAAGAGTACAAATTTTTATGCCAATCTTCACTAGGTCCCAAAAATAGACTCTTAGAACAAGAATTTGAAAAAAACCAAACAATGGCAGAAGAAAATCCTTGGAACAATCTGAACCAAAATGATAAGAATGGAATAAATCCAGAGGATATTCAAGCAGCTCAACAAGATCCCAAGTTCCATATATATATGGAAAAGATTTTAGAACAAGAAATGGAGAAGTATCTTTTGATGTTGGCTGAATCAAGTACCAAACTTCCCAAGGATTTTGATGTCAATCGTCTGAAGGAAGCACCTGAAAAAAGTGAGACTGAAATACCGCAACCAACACAAAGAATAGATCCGGTTGCTGCTTTGACATCCCAAATGCAACTGTTACAACAACAGATACAATATATAACGAAAGGGAGTACCAAAAGATATGTGATACAAGAAATTTTTCCTTATCCTTTCGATGCAACAATTGACTTGATACCTTTTCCAAGACACTACAAATTCCCAAAGTACGACAAGTACAATGGAATAACGGATCCAATAGATCATATTCGAGAATTCAAAACAATGAGCCTTGAGTTTTCCCAAGAGGAAACTTACTTAATGAGATTATTCCCAAGAAGTTTGGGAGGTGCATGCATGGAATGGTTCTCGAAACTACAACTAGGTATCAAGACTTTTGAAGAACTTGTCAACAAGTTCATCTCTCAATAATGATTCAACATCCAACATGATGTTACAATAAAAGATCTTTACAACTTAAAACAAAACAAAGGGGAGGCATTCTTATCTTTTCTGCAAAGATGGCGATGATTGTTCATTAGATATCCTCGATCCATTCCTGAAGAAGAAAAGATGGAGTTATTCATTGAAAACTTGACAGAAGAAATGAGTTATAGGCTAGAATTGCAATGTCCCCCCACATTTGAAAAAGTAATAGAAAATGGTCTCAAAATTTGAGGAAGCATTAGTCAAAAGAGGATTTATCAAGCATTTCAATGATAAAATGAATAACACAAATAACTACTCCAATCAATACTCAAGCAATGATAAACCAAAAAATTGGCAAAAGAATCGAAACACGACTACAAATGAAACAAATGATTCCCAAAATGTCAAACCTATTTTTAAATTGATAGCATCTTCTTCAAAGAATCAAAACAATGACCAAATTGTCAAGTCAAATGTCATGCAATGCAATGAGATCATAAAAACCCAACCATATCAGAAACCATCAAATAGGCGAAGATTCACACCTTTAGGACAAATAATAGAATCAACAATGAAAGAATTAGTCGCTAGTGGCCTTATCATTGCATGAGAAGCTCGATTCTGGGATCCAAAGGTCAAACCACCATGGTGGAATGAGGCAGATTATTGCAACTTGCATAGTAACAAAGGTCACAAAAGCAACGATTTTATGGAGTTGAAACATGCAATACAAGACTTGATCGACAACAATAAAGCATATGTGGAAACACCCCAAAACAATAACGAACATTCGGCCTTCAAGGAACCTTTGCCAAACTATGACAAAGGATCATCATCATCCTCAAACAACAAAGGAAAGAACATCAATCATGTCTATGACAAAACAATCCTTTGTTTATCTGAAGTGGAGAGTGATCATGCAGTTGTACCCAAAATCAACAACACTACCACTTTGGATTTTATCCCAAGCATACAAAACTCTGACAATCAAATCAATGTCTTAAAAATCAAAGACCATCAAGAACATCAAACCGTAAATGTCATGAGTAGGGGGAAATCCAAGGTAATGTTAAAGGGAGTTGGATCTACACATGTAGTTCCACCTCCATCTCATTATAACATCGTTGATCAACTGCAAAATATTCCTACATAAATATCAATCCTAGAACTCCTTAAAATATCACCATCACATAATGAAGTTCTAGAACAAGCACTAATTGCCACTACGGTGCCAAAGAATCTAGATGTTTGTCAGTTCCAAGCTATGGTGGGGCATTTGACTACCCCACATTGTCTATCATTCTCTGAATAGGATGATGTCTCACTAAACCATCCTCATAATACCGCACTCCATATCGAAGTCTTAATCCACAATCATCGTGTCAAGAGAGTCTTAATAGATGGGGGAGCTGGCCTAAACATTTGCACTCTCAAGTTAATCCATGCACTAGGGTATTCAGATGATGCTATTGATGCTCGTAGGAAAATGACTATCAAAGCATATGATGAGGAGGAAAGATCATCCAAGGGATTAATTGTGTTACCCATTCAAGTGGGGCCAATGATGAAACATATAGCATGTCAAGTGTTGGAAAGAGAGTTAACATACAACATTCTCTTAGGACGACCATGGATCCATGAAATACAGGTTGTACCTTCAACATATCATCAATTTTTGAAGTTCCCCATAAATGGACAAGAGGTGACTATAGCTGCTGACTATAATCATCCTCAACATTGTGACTCATTTATAATCTCACAAGATACCTTGGTGGCTCACAACAAGGAAGCATCCAGTTCAAAATCATCCAATGAAGAACAATGTCCAAATATCACCACCAAGTGGGTTGAGAAGAAAGGTAAAGAAAAAGAAACAAATCCAGTTGAAACTCAATCAATAGATAATCCAAATCAGCAAACTTCTTTATCACAAAAATTTCAAGAACAAGTCCAACTAACTAACAAGGGAATGGGTACAGTGTTTCTTTAATATGAATGTTGACGTCCGATGGAAATAGTGTTTTTTTATTCACGCACATTTTAATATGTATATAAAACTATATATTTATCAAAATTGGAAAAAAAAAGTATCCATGCACTAAAGTTTCAAGTTATAAATACACACAAAAAATTTGAAAGAAAAAAAATAAAATTTACTATAAAAAGATTGACGTCTCGTGCAACTTCATTTTTTAGCATTTTGTCAGCAACTAAATTATAGTGTTAATTTATGAAAAACTAGTTTAAAATAATTTTTTAATTTCTTATAAAAAATACAAACATAAAATATACTAAAAAATACATATTTTACTAGTTTACATCATCTAAAAATTCAAAAGATATATGCTACTTTTTAGTGATTCAAGTTTAAAAGTTGGATCAGCATTGGCCGTTTCCTTTATAAAGTGTGACACAACTTTGTGCTTTTACCCATGTCTAGAAATCAAAAGTCATTCCTACTATCAAGTCCATTCCAAAAGTTGGTATGAATTTTCGATCAAAATTCATGGGCGAACATCAACAAACCTCACCTATTATGAGGTTCATCAAACATTATCTAATGTCGCCTATCATGAGATTTATCTGATATTGAATCATTTCCTCACCTATCATGAGGATCATCACAAATAGGATTTCTTCTCGCCTATCATGAGAGAAAGTCTTATTTAAATCATCAAACTCCAAAATCAAGAATTTGGATTGTCGATCATACCAATCCGAAGAATGGACATGATTAGAATTGACAAAATCAAGGTTTAAAAATTTAAAATCTTTAATTTTGACATGGAAGCGCTAAAACAGGCTCCTAAAGCGCTAAATCCCAAAAGCGCTACCTTATCAGTCAAAAGTGCTAAATCAGGCACCTAAAGTACTAAATCTCGAAAGTGCTACATCAGCACTCTGAAGCGCTATATCAGGCATCTGAAGCGCTATTTTAACCGAAGCATTGTTTTACCACATCGAAGCACTAAAACAGTCCATCAAAGCGCCGCTTTATCAGAAGTGCTAGAACAGACCATGAAAGTGCTATAATACCACATCAAAGTGCTAGAATTCTCTAAGCGCTACAATTCGGCATCAAAGCAATACAATATTTCACCTAAGCACTGCATCATTGGAAGCGCTACTTTATCCTATGGAAGCGCTGGAGAATTTAACGCAAGCGCTAATCTACCTACTGGAAGCGCTACACCAAAGTGAAAGCGCTACAACGTGGCTTGGAAGCATTAAAATTGACCTAAAAACCATAAAAAAAAAAAATTCATGAAAAATGAGGAGGATAAGGGGTACATACTGGAGGTCTGTACATGGTCGACCGTTGGTGGCGTCGAACGCGCTTGAATCAGTGAGTGTGGTAAGGGATTGGCATCCTGCTCCAACTGGCTGAAATGTCTCTATCAAAGGATTTTTCAAACTCTAAAGTGCAAATGAATTTGAAAATGACCTTTTGGACTATTTATAGTTTTGAAAAGGTATTTTTGGTGGCTTTTATTATATTTTGATTAATTTTATCCATGAAATCAATTAAAAATCATCTACGGGCTATATTTCTTCATAGTTTGTCTGGAGATAAATTATTTCTTCATCATATCTTCATCAAACCATCAGAAAATCATCAAATTTTTGAAAAATTCTAAAAATCATGAAATCATTAATTTATCTCTTGAGGGGGCATATTATCGACAATCATTTAAAAATCAATGTTTGGGGCATGGCTGGGGCATACAACATTATTTTTTTGATATCATCGATCCTAGCAGTAGCACCAAAATTTTCTTCGAAGCAACGCGTAAACACATCACTTTGAAGATGGGAAAAATGTATACACCTAAAATTGGTTTGGAGCATCCGATTAATTAAATACACATTATTTGATTAATTATCCTAATTTCCTCTACTATTGAATAAATAGAAATATTTATTTATATAGTTCACATTTAAATTCATCTTAATTAAATAAACAAAATTAAATACTTTGCTTGATATAATTATGAAATCACTATTTTATTCTATCACATCAATGCCAAATTAATTAACTAAAGATCAAATGCTTTATTAATTAATTACCATATTCCTCTGATTAATTTAATAAACAACTTCTATAGTTCATTTTATTAAATTATTTATCTCCCTTTTGCTAATTTAAATAAATCAAAATATTTGAATAAAGGCACAAGGAATATTCCATCTATATTTCCTCAAAAATGAATTAGATATCCTATGTCTAATTTATGTCTAAAATATGTCAAAATTAATGCTTTGAAACTTCACGAGAAGTTTTGGAGATAAATTGGAGACAAATTCCAAATTTATCTCTCAATCCTCCTCCATCAATCTTTCCTCTTCTCTTGCCCAGTGTTTTCATGGGTGGAGACAATCACCAAAATTCTCTCAATCTCCTCCGTATTTCACCATTCAATCCTCCAGATTGAATCCAAGCCTTTCAGTGCCTTCCCTATGCATTTCTACAACCAAGAAAAGGATCCAGATAATCTAATTTATGCACTCTTACTCTGTAGGCATTCAGACATCAACAATCAAGCATTCAACAATCAAGCATAGCGTCATAGTTTTTAATTTATAATCATGGCTGCATTGAGTTTTTACTGTAGGTTCATTTATCAATTCCATGTCAGTTTAGTTTAGAAATCATCATATAAGATTAACTTCTTGTTTTAGTATCATTCTCATTCTTCAGATTGTCATTTTAACAGTCACATTTCTTACATGATCTGAGAGCAACTATGATTTAATAAATCTTTGGAGATAGAGAACAATATGACGCTTTCAGTAGATTATTGTTTTGAATTAGTTCAATTTGATTTATCTTTGATATAATGTCATATTAAGAAGTGTTTTGTGCTTTATACCTCATTTCACACTTACAAGTATAAAGGGAAACTGCCTCTTAAATGTTTTTCTTGCAATAAGATAGGTTATTTTGCCTCAAGGTGTCTTGAAAGAGTTCCTAAGATGAGATCTAACAAGCCTGGATTCCAGAGAAAGTGTTATTTTTCTATTGATGAAGGTGTGACAGATGATGAATCTAATCAAGGGAATGTAAGTGAGGATTATTTTTTATTTATTCTTATATCAAGGAAATTAATCTTATACCTTCTCAATCTACTAGTTGCATGAATGTGGAGAAAGCTCTAGCTACCCGAGTTGAAGAAAAAGATGAATGTGTGATTGACAATGGATGCTCTCATCACATGACAAGTGATAGAAGTAAATTTGTGAGTTTGGAAAAGTATTATGGTGGTGTTATAAGATTTGGTGATGACAAATTTGGTGTAATATGTGGCAGAGGATCCATTTCTTTTGATGGTAAGCATAGTACTGATGATGTCCTATATGTGTAACATTTGAAGCATAATCTATTAAGTGTTGGATAGATGGTTGAAAAGGGATATAATATTCAATTCAAGGATGGAAAGTGTAAAATATTGGGGATTTCTAGAAATTTGATTGCATCTGGTACAAAAAAAAAATGTAATATCTTTCGCCTAAGTACTGCTAATAATATTTGTCTGATTGCTCAAGTTGATGAAAGTTGGTTGTGGCATAGAAGATTGTGTCATGTAAACTTTGAAAATATTAATAAGATAAGTTCTACCTAGGTAGTGAGAGATCTTCCTAAGTTGATAATACCTACTAACACTATATGAAAGGAATTCCAGTTAGGGAAGCAAACTAGAATTTCATTAAGAAGAAAATAATATTGGTCAAATGAAGTATTGGAGCTTGTGCATATTGACTTGTGTGGTCCTTATAGAATCATAAGTTTACAAGATGATAGGTACTTCATGTTACTTATTGATGACTATTCTAGATGGATGTGGGTTACCTTATTCAAGGAAAAATCTAAAGCTCTGGAGAAATTCAATATTTTCAAGTCTATGGTTCAGACAAAGATAGGTTTGAAGATTAAATTTCTAAGATCATATTGAGGTGGTGAATTCACTTCCGATGATATTAATTATTTGTGTGAAAAGCATGAGATAAAGATACAATTATTTTCCCTATAGACCCCTCAGCAAAATGGAGTTGTGGAAAGGAAGAACAAAATAATTCAAGAAGTTGTTAGGACTATGATGTTGGAAGGAAATGTTCCTCATATCTACTAGAGAGAAGTTTTGAGTGTTGTCATTTACACTCTCAACTGGATATATGTGAAAGGTGATACTGGTAAGACCCCTTATGAGCTATGGTTTGGTCATAAGCCTACTGTTAGATACATAAAAATCTTTGGAAGTAAATGTTATATCAACAGAGATGAAGATATAAGAAAGTTTGATGCTAGAAGTGATGAAGGAATATTTCTTGGTTATTCTACTAAAGTAAAGCCTACCAGTGCTACAATAAGAGATTGAGGAAATTAGTTGAAAGTTCAAGTGTAAAGAATGATGAAGACACATTTAGACCATCCAAAGCCTATGGTTATGATTCAGATGATCATAATGACAGTTCAGATAAAGGAAAGAAAGTTCAAATCAATCTGGTGAATGAAGAAAATCAAGAGGAAGGAACTATTAAAAGTGCAGAAGCAAGATCACAAGAGCCTGAAGTTCAAGAACAACCTAAGACTCCAAGTTATGTAAGACTAAATCATTCAGAAGATTAGATTATAGGTTATAAGAACAAAGGTGTTGAGACTAGGAGAAGAATTGTAAAAGAGTATTGTTTGATTTCAAAGACTGGGCCTAATAATGTCAATGAAGCATGCAAAGATGAACATTGGATGGAAGAAATGAAAGAAGAGCTACAACAAATTGAAAGGAATGATACACAAACTCTTGTTCCTAGACCTAAGGACAAAAATGTAATTGGAACTAAATGGGTATTTCGAAATAAACTAAATGAACAAGGTGAAGTTGTCAGAAACAAAGCAAGACTGGTGTGTAAAGGATATTCTCACATGAAAGGAATTAACTTTGAAGATACTTTTTCTCGGGTAAAAGCACAAAGCTGTGTCACACTTTATAAAGGAAACGGCCAATGTTGATCCAAATTTTAAACTTGAATCACTCAAAAGTAGCATATATGTTTTGAATTTTTAAATGATGTAAACTAGTAAAATATGTATTTTTTAGTATATTTTATGTTTGTATTTTTTATAAGAAATTAAAAAATTATTTTAAACTAGTTTTTCATAAATTAACACTATAATTTAGTTGCTAATAAAATGCTGAAAAATGAAGTTGCACGGGACGTCAAACTTTTTATAGTAATTTTTTTTTTTTTTTCTTTCAAATTTTTTGTGTGTATTTATAACTTGAAACTTTAGTGCATGGATACTTTTTTTTTCCAATTTTGATAAATATATAGTTTTATATACATATTAAAATGTGTGTGAACAAAAAACAACTATTTCCATCGGACGTCAACATTCATATTAAATATTTATCTAAAATGGAAAACAAATTATACCATCTTCAAATAGATTCTTTTTTCTAATGCATCATATTTTTTTCAATTTTTTTTAATAAGTTTTAGTATTTTTCCTTGGCATGGTAATCAACCTAATATTTTTTGCTGATAACCTACTTTTAGTATAAATAAAAATAAAAATAATAATAATAATTAAACTATTAAAATAAATATATTTTTGAAAACTACACTTATGGATCTACGAATGGGTATTTTTAAATTTAAAAAAAAATGTTATTTACATGAGGAGTTATTAAAACTTCAATTTTTTCAAATAATATTTTTTTTTTGGTAAATTGGACTCAAAGTGGTGCTCCATATATTTTTAGCCAACGATTTTAGTTGAATAAATTGTGGAAGTATCTAACTTAGCTAGAATGGATCTTACTAAGTCATATGTTTGACCGAAATTGATTTTTAGTTAGAAATACTTAAATTCAATTGTGCTGATATGTTGGCTGAAAGTGTGACACAGCTTTGTGCTTTTACCCTCTCTTGTTTCTAGAATTGAAGCTGTGAGACTATTTATTTCTTTTCTGCTTACAAAAATTTCAAGGTTTATCAGATGAATGTCAAGTCAACATTCCTAAATGGTGAACTGGATGAAGAAGTGTGTATTGAGCAGCCTGATGGATTTCAATTGACTTATTAGAGATATATGGCATGTTGATTGAAGAAAGCATTGTATGGACTTAAACAAGCCCCAAGAGCATGGTATGCCAGATTGGAGAAGTATTTGTTGAAGCTTGGATTTAACAAAGGTACTACTGATAGTAATTTGTATTTCAAGATTGATCATGATAAAGATTTTAATGTTGAAATCGTTGTTGATGATATCATTTTTGGAGGAGATGACAATTTGTGCATGAACTTTGCTGATGAGATACAAAGTGAGTTTGAAATGTCTATGATTGGAGAAATGAATTTTTTTTGAGATTGGAAATTACTCGGTTAGATAAATGTATCTTTATATCTGAATACAAGTATGTGAAAGATTTGCTAAAGAAGTTTGGTATGGAATATTCAAATCCAGTTGGTACACCTATGGTAACTGGATGTAAGTTGACTCAAAATGATGATTCTTCTAAGATAAATAAGACTAGATACAGATCTATGATTGGAATATTATTATATTTGACTCAAAATAGACCTGATATCATGAATGTCGTATGTATTGTTGCAATATTTCAAGCTGATCTTAAAGATCTCATGTGACAGTTGTGAAAATAATTTTTAGGTACTTGAACGGAACAGTTAATTTTGGCCTATGGTATCCTAAAGAGGATGACCATACTTTAGTGCTTTTACTGATGATGATTGGGTAGGAGATGTGGATGATATAAAGAGCACTAGTGGTGGTGCATTTTTCTTGGGAAAGAAGTGGATTTCATGGTTAAGTAAGAAATAGAATTCCATTTATTTATCTACTATAGAGGCAGAATACATTGTTGTTGCTAACAATTGTACTCAACTATTGTGGATGAAACAAATGTTGAAAGATATTAGAGTTGTTTATGATGAACCTATTGCTATATTCTATGATAATTTAAGGGTAAAAGGAAGAATTTGGGTCCATGAAGAGGGGAATTTTTGGCCAAAACAAAAAAAATTGCACGAAACACATATGTGTTTTTAAAAAACACATACACATTATGGATCGGGTACCTGAGCCTAAATCCAAAACACATATTCATTATGATTCGGGTATGTGAACCTAAAATGCATAAATTTTATGAAATGTGTACGCATTCATAATGAGTACGTGTTCATAAAACTTACGCTTTCATAATGCGTACGTGGTTTGAAACGCGTATGTGTTTCTTAAAGCTATTTTTTTTTTTAAATAAGTGACTACTATTTCATTTTCACTGTCAGTTTGAGCCGTGCCAGATAAGGAGAAGCAATATGTTACACCATTTCCCTAATCAACTATATAGTTTAAAAATTCTCATTTTTTAGTATGGTTACAAGTTTCAATCTCATTAGAAATGATCATGTTTCTCTTGCTCAAATTGAGTAAATTTAATTTGGAAATCGCCCTCCTTCCTTGCTTTATTTTGCAACCTCCTTATCATTGGTTCTTAACTTTAACTTCACATAATTTTAGAAGTATCCCTCCTTGGAGGTTTCTTACATTTTTTATTTGACATAGATATGTTCTCGTGTCATCAAATCTCTAAATAATTTATAATAAAGATCTAATTTGTTCCATTTTTGCATGATAAATTATGCGCACCAATTCACATGTATAAATATGCTTTCATTGTACAACTAAATTTAAATTTAGTGAAGTATTTGTGTACTTAAAGAAGCCATTTTCAATATGTGAATAGAGCTCAATCTCATCTTTTTTTATTTTGTATGTATTGCAATTACCAAGTTAGCATATATCTATGTGTCCCTTTGAATGGACCTTCTATTAGTTTTTTATTCTTATCTAAATAGTATACTTTGAAAAAAATGAATGAGATTATAAATTAATGTTAGTGTTAAAATTATAGTTTTTTCTTAACTACTTTGTCCCACTATAGAGATCTTGTGTCTCTTATCATGAAATTTGAAAATTTAGATAAATCAATTTATGTCCTCAGATTTAATTATATTCTATGTTATACTTGATAAATACATGTATTCACAATCAATATACCTTAGCTTTATAGATATACTCTTGTTGGGAAACAACCACACCTATGAGTAAATGTCCCCTCTCCAAAAAAGATAAAGCTCTAGACCCATAAAAACTTGGAAGAATAAATTACTTATTGATGAATTCATTAATTAATTATAGGCTTGATATGTATGATCTCCATTGAGCACCCTTGTCTAACAATAATCCTTTAATATAAATAGAATCTAGTCTAATTTTTACATGAATTAAACTACATGGTTTTCATCATTTACAAATTTGACACTCATTCTTGAGTTGTTCATAACCTAAATTATCTTGATGATCTTTCCTTCTCTTTTTCCACCTTTATATATGTAATAGAAGACACTCGAAACAACCCTTAACCTCCTATTAACACCCAATTTGAGAAATCAAAGTTATATATCTACATGTGTCTTATTTTTCATTCTTTAGTCCTTTACCTATAGAAATTAAATGGTTCCTCACCTCATGTTCATAGTCTCTATTTCTAATCTTCTTATTTAATTTTTCCAATAATGATTCAAAGAAGCCTCATTATTGATATCGTAGCCTTTTGTGAGCTCTGAATTCTTGATACATTTTATCCAACTCCTAGTTTAAATGTTGATGGTGATTATTTAAATAAATCTTGTCTTTACCTTAATCCATGTGGTTTTATTTATTTTAAATAAATCAATTAATGCATATCATCAAATTTGGCTATAGTTTAATTATCAAGTGATATCTAGCTAAAAATAAGTTTATGGATTCAATTTTTAATGTGTACATGCTATGGATTTTTAATGTTATGGATTTTTTAATGTTATAAATCAAATGGTCTTCAAATGAAATGTATTTTGAATTTTTGCATGTTCAATGTGATTTTTAAATAACTTTCAAATTGTGTGCATTATTTAATTCATTTGTTGATATATATTTTTTAATTGTTTAACATGAGTTGCCATTTGATTATATTCACATGGATCCATAATTTAACATAGAGGATTTTATGCCTAATGCACAAATTCTTGAGATCCCATACATCCAAACCCACCACAACAACAAAATCCCACACCTCCAAACTCTCCACCTCCTAACCCCCCACCCCCCGTAGTAGATTAGGATCAGTTGAGGGAGAGCATTAGGGAAAATCTTATTTTGATTTAGAGAAATATAGATCTAATAAAAAATGAGCCTAGAATCCCCCCATCTCGCACGGTTTGCATTCACGATGCAAACTATTTTTGATTCTATTTTATCTATTGATGCAGACCTAGATAGTTTCCATCAATGGAGAGAAGAGAGGAGACAATTCTATGCAAAAGGATTGTCTTATAAAGAAATTAATGACCTTAAAATTACCAAACAAGCCATGTGCCAACATTTTTTTACCCCCAAACAAACCAACCAATTCCTCCCACCAAAAAATGAATTTCAATTTTATGGTGTAGGCACCCCCAGATAGTTGCACATTTTTGGGATAGATGGTGGATGGTGTTTGATAGTCCACCACATGGAAATTCTGAGGTGCCCCTATACTTTTTGAGAAAGTTATGGGCAGAGTTTGAGTTGGGTTTAAAACCCAACTATTTTGATATGAGGTCATTTCAGGGAGCTGGGCGTGGCATGCCCCAACATAGATTAGGAGCACATGTTGATCCTCAACGATGTGCTCCAATTGCTCCTATTGTTCCTCCTGCTTCTCCTGGTGTTCCTGCTGCATTTCAGCAGCAAACCATGCTATCGACATTAGGAGCATTGAGTTCACTTTCAGGACATCTCACTCATCAGACTTCACACGCGGCGGCTGAAGTGGTCAATAGAGATCATGGAGGCTCTAGCAATAGGAATACTCAGGCATCCACTTCAGGTGACCCACCTGCGTCTGAGACAGAGTCATTTATGGATTTAATATATTCTGAGCATCATCTTACATAGGTATGTTCATCTTTTGAACTTAATATATATTTTTTTGGAATGTGCAAAATTCATGTTTAAATAATAACATCAAATTATATATATAATACAATATTAATTCAATAAGTGTTTGGTGTAGACGCATGATCAGATAATGCCTGAAACTCAAAATGATCATGTCTATATGTCGAGTGTTGTAGATATGGGCTCACCTTTTGGTCAGGTACTTAAACCAATATATATTAAATTTAAAGTTTGTGTGGATATATATCTAATTTATTTTGAATGTGTACACATGATGTGTGACTGATATATATTATATCTAGATGTAGGGAGGTTAGATGAGTGTGCCTAGTGCTAACCAACCACAAGTTGTGGTGAGCACTCCCGAGTCATCATCAGCTCAGGTGCGTTCTTTCAAAAAAATTGTTAAGTTTGAATTAAATACACATCATAGATCTAATTTAATTTTTACATTTACATACACATGCGTGAATGATCTATACAAATTTTTGTACATCTATATGCAGGGATTTCATGAGATACCCATCGTAGGTTCACCTGAGACATCGTCAACATTTATGCATGGGCAATCTCAAGTGTGTGATCTTGAGGTCATATCATTCGAGGTTGTAAACTTTACTAAATATCCTAAACAATTTTTATGAATCTTTTAAATATATATATATATATATATATATATATATATATATATATATATATATATATTTGAGGTTTTGACATATTGTTTTCTTTATATGAATATGTAGGATATAGTAGATCAGGCATTTGGATCTTCTCAAGTGATAGTTATGCTACCCATTGAACAAAATGTGCCAGTAGATTCATATGATCATATGGTAATTTATGCATACTAAAAATAATTTTTATTGTATTTACTAGATATTTAATTAAATTTATATTTTTATCTAAAAGTTTATATTTTCAAGTTTAAATATGTTTAATTATATCAAAATTTCTAAATAATTTTAAATCTAATTTCAATTTTCTTGTACTCTTTTACAGCATAATGCGGGTACATCTAATCGACATGGAACAAAGAGGAGACTTGATTTGACTGATCAACCTGATAGTTTGATGGTTTTAAATTTTAAATGGACTATAGATCTCTAGTTTTATTTAAATATATGTGTTGGACTTGACATATATATTTTGAACATGTTATTTCATAGACCATTTCACATACATTATATCGATTAATATTATCATATTTTTGTTTATTTATATCAGTTGACTTTAATATGATGATTATATATGTAGTCAATTATGATCATGTTATGTTCATTTTGATGATTATATGCACTCATGTATGTATAGATATTGTATCTAATTTTCAAGTAATACATGCACTATATAAATTCTTATCTAGAATCAAATTTCATATATATAATTTATCACATGGTCAGGTTAAAAATTAAAACATTCCTTAAATAGTTTAGATTATATTCATAATAAATTAAGGGTGGGTAATTTTAACTATTTTCCAATTCTAGTAGATATTTGAATCAATAAACAAAAATCTATCTCCTTGTATGTATAAAATGTATAATTTATACAATTGAACAATTATATAAAATTTGGTAAATACAAGACATGAAATGTATAATCTATAAAATTGGAACAAGATATTTAAAAAGTGACTAATAAGTTCATTGAAGTTCATACATCGAACAAACATATATAATGTATATTGATGTTTAATATGTAATTATATAACATGATGAAACATATATGTTCATGTATATACAATTAAAGCTTATCAACTTTTAGGTGAAGACCAAAAATTGATATTTACATTATAGGCTCTTGATAAAATAATATTTTAGTGACAATCACATGGTAGATCGACTTGATGAGAACCTACAAAAATAATTAATGTAAGTAAAGTAACTATAATTTTTATGAGTCATTTAAGTAAATAATTCATGTGAGAAAAGAACAATATATAGTAAAAGTTAGAAAATTGGATCTTATAAATTCCATACAAATTCAAATGATGTTTGCCAAAGGGTGGATTACGGAGATCTAAGAGGATATAGCTTGGGGGGGTCCTTAGAGAATTCCTTAAGGGGAGTTAAGAGGATGGATTAAGGGGATGCAAGAGGGTGGATTAAGGGGAGTTGATAGAATGACTTCAAGGGATGCAAGAGGGTGGATTAAGGGGATTTGATAGAATGACTTAAAGGGATGTAAGAGGGTGGATTAAGGGGATGCATGTCATGAACCCTAAGATATGGCTTAATGGGTCCTAAGAGGATCGCTTAAGGGGAATTATGAGAGTGACTTAAGGGATGCAATATTGTGGAATAAGGGTATGTAAGATGACTTAGGGGTCATTTAAGAGGATGTATTAAGGGGATGCAAGAGGGTGGATTAAGGGGAGTTGATAGAATGACTTCAAGGGATGCAAGAGGGTGGATTAATGGGATTTGATATAATGACTTGAAGGGATGTAAGAGGGTGGATTAATGGGATGTATGTCATGAACCCTATAATGTGGCTTAATGGTTCCTAAGAGGATGGATTAAGGGGAATTATGAGAGTGACTTAAGGGATGCAAGATTGTGGATTAAGTGTATGTAAGAGGATTTGACTTAAGGTTCCTTTAAGAGGATGACTTAAGGGGATGAAAGAGGGTGGATTAAGGGGAGTTGATAGAATGACTTCAAGTGATGCAAGAGGGTGGATTAAGGGGATTTGATAGAATGACTTAAAGGGATGTAAGAGGGTGGATTAAGGGGATGCATGTCATGAACCCTAGGATATGGCTTAATGGGTCCTAAGAGGCTAGCTTAAGGGGAATTATGAGAGTGACATAAGGGATGCAAGATTGTGGATTAAGGAAAAGTAAGAGGACATAAGGGTCCTTTAAGAGGATGGCTTAAGGGGATGCAAGAGGGTGGATAAAGGGGATTTGATAGAATGACTTGAAGGGATGTAAGAGGGTGGATTAATGGGATGCATGTCATGAACCCTAGGATATGGCTTAATGCGTCCTAAGAGGATGGATTAAGGGGAATTATGAGAGTGACTTAAGGGATGCAAGATTGTGGATAAAGGGTATGTAAGAGGATTTGACTTAAGGGTCCTTTAAGAGGGTGGCTTAAGGGGATGAAAGAGGGTGGATTAAGGGGAGTTGATAGAATGACTTCAAGGGATTCAAGAGGGTTGATTAAGGGGATTTGATAGAATGAATTGAAGGGATGTAAGAGGGTGGATTAAGGGGATGCATGTCATGAACCCTAGGATATGGCTTAATGGGTCCTAAGAGGATGGCTTAAGGGGGATTACGAGAGTGACTTAAGGGATGCAAGATTGTGGATTAAGGGTATGTAAGAGGATTTGACTTAAGGGTTCTTTAAGAGGATGGCTTAAGGGTATGCACGATGGTGGATTAAGGGGTTGATAGAATGAATTCAAGGGATGCAAGAGGTGTGTTAAGGGGATTTGATAGAATGGCTTGAAGGGATGTAAGAGGGTGGAACCCTAGAAACCATAGAAATCATAGAACCTTGAGGATTATAGAATTATTTGATAGAATAAACCCTAGAAACCCTAGAACCCATATAGATTTGTTATCATAAGCATCTCATGAACCCTACAAACCCTAAACCCTAAACCATAGGACCTAAAGACTAGGAGATGAACCCTAAACCCTTAAAACCCATATATATTTTTTATTGTAAGCATCTCGTGAATCCTAGAAACCCTAAACCCTAAACCATGTGCCTAAAGACTAAGAGATGAATCCTAAACCATTAACTCATATAGATTTGTTATTCTAAGCATCTCATGAACCCTAAAAACCCTAAACCCTAAACCATAGGACCTAAAGACTAGGAGATGAACCCTAAACTATTAAAACCCACATAGATTTGTTATTCTAAGAATCTCATGAATCCTAGAAACCCTAAACCCTAAAGCATGTGACCTAAAGAATAGGAGATGAACCCTAAACCATTAACCCATATAGATTTGTTATTCTAATCATCTCATGAACCCTACAAACTCCAAACGCTAAACCATAGGACCTAAATCCATTTAGATTTGTTATTCTAAGCATCTCATGAACCCTACAAACCCTAAACCCTAAGCCTTAGTACCTAAATCCTAGGAGATGAACCCCAAACCCTTAAAACCCATATAGATTTTTTATTTTAAGCATCTCATGAACCCTACAAACCATAAACCATAAACCATAAACCATATGACCTAAAGACTAGAAGATGAACCTTAAACCCTTAAAACCCATATAGATTTGTTATTCTAAGCATCTCATGAACCCTAAAAACCATAAACCCTAAACCATAGGACCTAAAGACTAGGAGATGAACCCTAAACCCTTAAACCCCATATATATTTTTTATTCTAAGCATCTCATGAATCCTAGAAACCCTAAACCCTAAACCATGTGACCTAAAGAATAGGAGATGAACCCTAAACCATTAACCCATATAGATTTGTTATTCTAAGCATCGCATGAACCTACAAACTTTAAACCATAAACCATAAGACCTAAATCCTAGGAGATGAACCCTAAACCCTTAAAACCCATATCGATTTGTTGTTCTGAGCATCTCATGAACCCTACAAATCCTAAACCATAAGCCATAGTACCTAAATCCTAGGAGATTAATCCTAAACCCTTAAAACCCATATATATTTGTTATTCTAAGCATCTCATGAACCCTACAAACCCTAAACCCTAAACCATATGACCTAAATACTTGGATATGAACCTTAACCCTTAAAACCCATATAGATTTATTATTATAAGCATCTCATGAACCCTACAAACCCTAAACCCTAAGCCATAGGACCTAAATCCTAGGATATGAACCCTAAACCCTTAAAACCCATATAGATTTGTTATTCTAAGCATCTCATGAATCCTAGAAACCCTAAACCCTAAACCATGTGACCTAAAGACTAGGAGATGAACCCTAAACCATTAACCCATATAGATTTGTTATTCTAAGCATCTCATGAACCCTACAAATCATAAACCCTAAACTATATGACCTAAATACTAGGATATGAACCTTAAACCCTTAAAACCCATATAGATTTGTTATTCTAAGCATCTCATGAACCCTACAAACCCTAAACCCTAAGCCATAGGACTTAAATCCTAGTATATGAACCCTAAATGCTTGAAACCCATATAAATTTGTTATTCTAAGCATCTCATGAACCCTACAAACCCTAAACCCTAAGCCATAGGACCTAAATCCTAGGATATGAACCCTAAACTCTTGAAACCCATATAGATTTGTTATTCTAAGCATCTCATAAATCCTAGAAACCCTAAACCCTAAACCATGTGACCTAAAGACTAGGAGATGAACCCTAAACCATTAACCCATATAGATTTGTTATTCTAAGAATCTCATGAACCCTACAAACCCTAAACCATAAACCATAGGACCTAAAGACTAGGAGATGAACCCTAAACCCTTAAAACCCATATAGATTTGTTATTCTAAGAATCTCATGAATCCTAGAAACCCTAAACCATGTGACCTAAAGACTAGGAGATGAACCCTAAACCATTAAGCCATATAGATTTTTTTATTTTAAGCATCACATGAACCCTACAAACCCTAAACCCTAAACCCTAAGCCATAGGACCTAAATCCTAGGAGATAAATCCTAAACCCTTAAAACCCATATAGAACCCTAAACCCTTAAAACCCATATATATTTATTATTCTAAGCATCTCATGAATCCTAGAAACCCTAAACCCTAAACCATGTGACCTAAAGACTAGGAGATGAACCCTAAAACCTTAACCCATATAGATTTGTTATTCTAAGCATCTCATGAACCCTACAAACCCTAAACCTTAAGCCATAGGACTTAAAGACTAGGAGATAAACCCTAAACCCTTAAAACCCATATAGATTTGTTATTATAAGCATCTCATGAATCCTAGAAACCCTAAAGCCTAAAGCATGTGACCTAAAGACTAGGAGATGAACGAACCATTAACCCATATAGATTTGTTATTCTAAGAATCTTGTCAACCCTGGAAACCCTAAACCCTAAACCATAGGACCTAAATCTTAGGAGATGAAGGGTAGATATACGAGGATATGTATTAAGGGGTCCTAATAGAATGGCTTAAGGGGAATTAATAGAGAGACTTAAGGGGATGAAAGAGGATGGATTAATGGTACATAAGGGGATGGCTTAAGGGGTATTGAGAGAGTGACCTAAGGGGAAGCAAGAGGATAGATTAAGGGTAGATATACGAGGATATGGGTTAAGGGGTCCTAATAGAATGGCTTAAGGGGAATTAATAGAGAGACTTAAAGGGATGCAAGAGGATGGATTAATGGTACATAAATGGATGGCTTAAGGGGTGTTGAGAGAGTGACTTAAGGGGATGCAAGAGGATGGATTAAGGGTAGATATACGAGGATATGGATTAAGGGATCCTAATAGAATGGCTTAAGGGGAATTAATAGAGAGAATTAAGGGGATGCAAGAGGATGGATTAATGGTACATAAGGGGATTTCTTAAGGGGTGTTGACAAAGTGACTTAAGGGGATGCAAGAGGATGGATTAATGGTACATAAGGAGATGGCTTAAGGGGTGTTGAGAGAGTGACTCAAGGGGATGTAGGAGGATGTATTAAGGGTAGATATACAAGGATATGGATTCAGGGGTCCTAATAGAATGGATTAAGGAGAATTAATAGAGATACTTAAGGGGGTGCAAGAGGATGGATTAATGGTACATAAGGGGATTGCTTAAGGGGTGTTGAGAGAGCAACTTAAGGGGATGCAAGAGGATGGATTAAGGGTAGATATACAAGGATATGGATTAAGGGGTCCTAATATAATGGCTTAAGGGGAATTAATAGAGAGACTTAAAGGGGATGCAAGAGGATGGATTAATGGTACATTAGAGGATGGCTTAAGGGGTTTTAAGAGAATAGCTTAAGGGGATATGAAATCAATTATAAACTTTTTATAAAATGACAATGAATTAAATTTAGTTTTATATCTATACTCTCAACTAAATGTATTTAGAACTATATATAGTTACCTATCTCTAGATTTTAATTCCATTGTAATAAGAGTGCATCTCCTCTCTTTTTTGTAAAGCATCTAGTTTGAAGGGAGACCTGAAACAAAAAATGATATAAAACTTTAATTGGGAAATGACTAAAGACAAATATATATATCAAATAAATATATATACAACTAGATATACTTACCAATATTTATTTACTTCGTTGAACCATCTGCATCCTCTCTTTTTGGCAATGCATCTATGATTGTCTCATGATCATCCATTGAAAGTGTCCATAAAACTTTATTAGCAGGCCTCCCTTGATATCTAACTAGTTTTATATTGGTTGCCAAAATCAAATGTGAATAATGTATAATCTTCTTGTGTCTTTCATAATCTTCAAATGTAGTTAAGCCTTTCTTTCTTATCAAATATTTTTGAAGCCAAGTGCCAACAACAATCTCTGAACTAGTTGGATACTCAAAGTTGTCATCATCCACTCTAGGATGTACCAACTTGTGTTTTCTCTCAACACATCTATCCAAATAGTACTTTGTCTCCTCTTCATTCCCCTTAGGTGCAACAATAGCATACACATCGTTGATGTTATAGTAGCTTTAGGCTCATACTTCCATCCATAAACAAGTATAGATATAAATTCGTGTAGCCTCTCGGCTATTCATTTATATGTGAAAGGGTGCTTCACAAAAGGTTTATTAAAACTTCTCTTGGGCCGACCTCCTTGGAATTTGCACCACTTCTCTTCTTTATTGTGGTTGACCTACCTTATTATTGGTAAATTCTTATGAGGCCAACCTACTTCAAGGGACACCTCATTTTGTATAAATACAAGGTCATTTGGAAATGAAAGGACACGAAACATTTTTGCACTCCTTGAAGAAGTTCGCTCTTGGGAAAAAAATCATACTGAGGCAACAGATCATCATTATGTGGCAGGAGACCTTCACTCTATAGCAGCAGATCATCAGATCTTACTGTGGCAACATATCATTATCTAGTTGCAAATCTTACTGTAGTTGTAGGATGATTTCAAGGAGAAACATTTCATTGTACCTTTGCATCTAGGAGAGGTGCTATTATTCATTGTATCAAATTTGGCCATGAGTTGGGACTGTATTGTAGGAAGATTTATGCTCTTATTCCTTCATTACATAAGTGACATATATTGTTGGGTTTTTCCCCTCAGGTTGGAGGGTTTTCATACAAAGATAAATTCAAGTCGTGTGTGGAGGATGAGTGGAATTTTGATGAAGCCATCATTCTTCAATAGTTTTGAAAGCATACACTCAGTTCGTTTCTGAGTATATTGAAGGACGTCATTTCCAGAGCAGCTGGCTCAATCTTAACAAAGGAGGCATTTAAAATTTGGGTTTTTCTTGAAGAGTGGTCATTGGATATTAGGCACTTCCAGTTTGTATCAATAGACACCTAGGAGCAAAGATTCAATTGAGATTGAGCAACAACATCAATCATAAGCTATATTCGATTTGGACACTTGTGCTTCATCAACAATTCAGGGATCATCTTCTTAAAGGGAAAATGACTTGCCAAACTGGATCGAGAAGCAAATAAATGATGATCCATTTATCTGGGATTATTTAAGGAGACTCGGAAAGAGATAAGTATTCTTTTCTTTTTTTTGGTTATACTTTTGAAATCTAGGTTGTGCAGGTCTAATTTCGTTTAATTGAATTTTGTTGTTGTTGTCTAATCATCGAGTTTACTCAAACTAGATGATGATCCTTCATAAAGAGATAAATAGTTGTGTGATCAGTTACAATTGAAGTCAAGAGGTTGCATTGAGAGCAGCAATGATCGACGACACTGTAAAGGGTGGAGAGAGTAGATATTGTGATCGATCGTTCCCTCAGTCTTTGTGTATCGGATTTTGACTTCATTAAGAGAAGTATTGCATGGTTGAACACTATTAATGTTCATGAATTATTATATAGTTATTAATTCATGCAATAGTGATTCTTGCAATGGTATTTCTCTTCAAGATAGTTCTATGAACTATTAATAATCTCTCTTCTTGATGCCTTCAGGACATATGAGGGAGAAATATGGTAATGAGAGATCACATAGAATATCTTAAGGCATCTTGTGTGAAAGTCATATGGAATGAAGATATAGCTTGCAGTCATGGGACTATATTGATGGCCGAAGATATCTCTCGAAGAGAAAGTACCTTTCAAGTCGTCATTGTGATCAACTTCTTCGAGGAGGAAGAATTAACCTTCACAGGGATTCTGGAAATTCATCAGAAGCAACCTTGGATGAGGAGGTCATAAGGTTGATGTAAGTATTTGGAGATTCTGAGGGAGTCTACTGAACCAAAAGTAGATGATGTTCCAGATCCACATATGAGAGGTTTGATCGATACTTGTTAAGCTTGGGCCTCTCCAAGAATGATGTTGACTCAAAGGTAATTGATGGCGAACCATTAATCTTGGTTCTCTATGTTGATGTTCTAATGGTGAAGATTACATCATTATCAAATATAAGAAGGAGCTAGCTTCTAGATTTCAAATGAAGGATCTTAATTATATGCGTTACTTCCTTGGTTTAGAAGCATGGTAGAAGCCTAATGAATTTATTCTAAGTCAAGTGAAGTATAAAATAGACATCTTGAAGAAATTTGGAATGATTGATTGCAAACCTATGTCTACACCTATGAAGTCCAACTTACATAAGTTGAAGGAGGTTGCAGCTAGTTCAAAATTGGTGGACTCCATGATGTACAGGCAACTGATTGGTTCATTGATGCAGTAAGTGCACTTAGCTAGTTTATGTGTGAACCAAGGCAGATACATCTTGTTGCAGTTAAACATGTCCTGAGATGCCTATGTGGCATAGTTGGATATGGGTTGAAATATTCTACAGGTGTGGACTTGAAGCTGCATGGTTTTATTGATTCTAATTGGGCAGGGTGTGTCACAGATCGGAAGAGTACCTCTGGTGTTGCTTCATTTTAGGATCTTCTATGATATCCTAGTGCAGCAGGAAGCAATCTTCAGTAGCATTGAGTACAACAGAGGCAAAGTACATTACAGCTTGTATGGAAGCTCATGAAGCAGTGTGGTTTCGTAAGCTCCTAGTAGGATTGTTTGGACAATCAATGGATCCTACCATCATTCATTGTGATGACCAGATTTTTTTGAAGCCTTCAGTCAATCCTGTGTTTCATGATAGAACAAATCATGTTGAGATCAAGTACCATTATATCATAAATATTGTATTGAGGAAAGCTATACAGTTGAGGTATATCAACATTGATGAGCAGATGACAAACATTCTCACCAAGCCCCTCTCCAAGATAAAGTTTGTGTACTTTCGAGAAAAGCTTGGTATGGTGGAGAATGCAGCCTTGACTGAGAAGGATTCTCAGTATCATTGATCCTCTTTAATGAGTTCTTCTCTGTGAGAGAAGTTCGAGGTGAAATCCCTTGTTAATGAGTTCTTCTCTTAGGAGAAGTTCGAGGTGAAATCCCTTATTAATGCATTCTTCTCTTCAAGAGAAGGTTGAGGTGAAAGCCCTTGTTCCACCCTCTGGGAGAGCCATGGTGGATGTCATGTGTGTGACTCCATGACAACATCATGTGAGGGAGTCCGTGATGATTTTCTTGTACTTGTGTTTCACCCTCTAGGAGAGCCATGGTGAAAGTCACGGTGAGGTGACAACATCACATTGTGTGATGAGCACTTGTACATACCATCTATGGAGGTAGCCATGATGGTTGATATCACGATGAGGGGATATCTGATATCACGATGAGGTGATGTCGTATTTTCTTTCATGATGAGGTGATAAGTTCTTCCTTGTCCACACATGGGTGTAGCCATGGTGGTTGATATCATGATGAAGTGATATGCTATCACAATGAGGTGACATGTCTTATATAGCTGGAAGTAATTCTCCCTAGCTAAGAGGGAGTGTTGATGTTATAGTAGCTTCAGGCTCATACTTCCAGCCACAAACAAGTGAAGATATAAATTCATGTATCCTCTTGGCTATTCATTTATATGTGAAGGGGCACTTCACAAAAGGTTTATTAAAACTTCTCTTGGGCTGACCTCCTTGGAATTTGCACCACTTCTCTTCCTTATGGTGGCCAACCTACCTTATTATTGGTAAATTCTTATGAGGCCGACCTACTTCAAGGGACACCTCATTTTGTATAAATACAAGGTCATTTGGCAATGAAAGGACACTAAACATTTTTGCACTCCTTGAAGAAGTTCACTCTTAGGCAGAAAATCATATTGAGGCAGTAGATCATCATTATGTGGCAGCAAACCATCACTCTCTAGCAGCAAATCATCATCTAGTTGCAGATCTTATTGTAGTTGCAGGTTGATTTCAAGGAGAAACATTTCATTGTACCTTTACATCTAGGAGAGGTGCTATTATTCATTGTATCAAATTCAGCCATGAGTTGGGACTGTGTTGTAGGTAGATTTCTGCTCTTATTCCTTTATTACATAAGTGATATATATTGTTGGGTTTTTCCCCTCAGGTTGGAGGGTTTTCCCAAGGTACCTCGTGTTGTTCATTGTCTCATGTGTTACATTTTTTGAATGTTTTCTTTCTATATATCTGCTATTGAAAATATTAACATGCATGTCCTACAAAAATAGATTAAAAAAATTCAATAAAGAGTGACTTACATTTAATTCACATATAAACATGCATACATATAAAATTCAGCTCAATAAATAATGTACCTTCTTGTACAAGATCATAAAAACAATCATAATCATCTGATGCAAACACTTGATTATCTTCAATTGGTGTTCCATGTTGAACATGTGTCAATGTAGGTGTTAAGGCTCTTTGTTTCCATTGTTTGACCCATTTCGTATTTTCACTTGCCTCCCAATCACCTGCAATACAAAATTGACAAAAAAAATCCAAATCCCTTGTCCATGTTGTGCATGTGTTTGCATTCAAACTCTTAAACGAATACCATTTTGCAGATCCATTAATTGTTTCACACTCTTGTCAAGAAAAAATATCATTTTCTTCAACTAACCAAAAGAAGCATCAAATTATTGAGATCTCACTTGTTTTTGTAGATAATTTGGTATTGCATCAATCTACAATTGCACATGCATCTCTAAATTTTGCAGCATCCTCAAATTTTAGTTGCTCTCTAGCAAGAGCTCTTTTCACACATGCACCTGCTTCATCGTGTTCTACCTTACCATGATCGGCTTCAAAAAAACTCCATATGTGTTGGATATTATTTTCCTTATGAAGTCTACATAACCAATAAAACATTCTAGCATTTTTGAATCGACCTGTGCAATTATCCAACCATATGAGATGTTCTAGCATTTGAATTCCTCTTTCTTTTAAATTTTTTTAAAATATATCAAAACAATATTAAACAAACTCAGATGAATGTAATCAATTATCACTTACATAAAAATGGTACTCTCTCAAAAAAATTCTATTATCTTCTCTACTATCATCTACATGTCTATAAACAATATGAACAAATATAGCTACTTGCACTAAATTATAATACTGTCATTGAATTTCTTCTTGTGGAGCAAGAGTATAATTTTCAGCAAAATCAACAACTGAATATATAGTTTCAATTGGGAATATGTTTTTACATAAAATAAATTGATTATCAATCTAATGAGCATACTAAGAGTGTTGAACATATTTAGGTACAATCTTATCTTTAAATTCTTTAATAAATGTATGCACACTAAATTTTTCCATAATTAGCTCAGAACGTTTTCTAGTTTTTCCATCTTTTAAAGAATACTCAACATTTTTAAATTTTTTTACATCCACTAATTGTTGTCCAAATTCATCTAAACTAATTTCATGCATACATTCTCCTAATAATGAAAATTTAGCACATCTATCGCATTCACCAGAAATACATGCTTTTAAATAAAATGAGTTTCCATTAGAGGGTTCACAAAATAAACCTACTATAAAATCTTTGATTCTTTTAGGTGGCATATTAATACCACAAATGTCCTACATAATTTGGTTAGCATGCAAAGTGCATCGTATATATCAAAAAATATCATAATAATAACAAAATTGTACATGAGTCTTACAACAACAAGAGATTTGTTGCTTATTAATTCTAACATACCAAGGTTTACACTTTTCGAATGATCTTTGAATTATGCTAATATTCAATGGTAAGATTGAAGCATCTAATTTTTTTATATATAATTCAGTTTGAGTCATATCTAAGAGATGCTTTGGATGAGATTTATGAATTTTAGAATCCACACTTAATTTTAAGACATCTCTAATGTTAGGTAATACTCTTGTATTATCATGCCAAAATTTATCGATTAAAGATTTAATTTCATGTCCTATCTTGGGAGTCTACCACTAAAACTCCAACATTGATTAATTGGATCCTTTTCAATACTTTCTCTTCTTTTAGCGGCTCTTATCAAATTTTTAGGATTTACTTTTATACATTTACTAATTTTACTTAACATTATTTTATTTGAAGTTGTTTTATCAACTAAAGCAATTGTTATTGCACGATGAGTCGCATTATTATCTTTAGATTGACTTTTCTTACCTATAAAATCAATACCATTAGCAACACTAGATATGAATTGTTCTACTGAATCATCTTTCTCTTTTGGTTTTACAAAAATACCTAATTTTTTATCACTTTTTTCATTTTCGACATTCTCATCAATTGCACCATGAGTTGACATTGGAATCCTAATTTCTTTCTATAAAAAAATATTTTATATATTTTATTTCTATAAGTTCTACTTTGTCTCCAAGAAACTTTACCATGAAGGTTATCTAGCACATCTTTTTCAATTATAAAAAAAACATTTTCACCTTCATCCATACAAGGGGTTTCATTTTCATTCACACAAGGCGTTCCATTTTCATTTTCAAATATAAAAGAGATTTCATTCTCATTTTCATCAATATGAGGGATTGGATTATCATTTGCATTCTCATAAGATATAATTTCATCATTTTTTTGTTTTTGCATTGTTTCAACCCTAGAATTATTGATATCATCAATGATGTATCTAGCTTCATCTAAACACGCAAAATCAATATTATCAAGACTTGGGTTTGAAAACATACCTAGAGAGATTGTTTGAATAGGTGCATTTTCCATATCATTGGGAGGTGGATTTGAAGACATACCCGAAGTTGTTTGCATAGGTACTATTTCCATATCATTCAAAGTTGAAGTTGAAGGCATAGTTGGGTTTGTCTCCATAATTGCATTTTTTTCCATATTCACCATCTCCACATTTGCATCATCTACATTAATTTCATAATTCATGGATTCCTCTTCAACATTCATGGAACTAGATGCTTCCAAATTTTTCATTTGACGAATCCTTTCTCTTTTATCCCTTTGTCTTTTTGCCTCCATATCTTTATTTGCTTGAATTTCTTTAGGTGTCATTGACTTTCTACAATTTTTTCTTTGTCTTTGCTTTGGTCCCATGGTTACCAAACCCTCTTTGATGACTAAACAAATGATTCACTTGTAACCTATTTTCAAATTTCCATCTCCTTCAAATATTCAAATAAAACTATGTACTACGAAGATCCTTTATTCTATAAACTTTGAAGTACAAAAACATCATGAATACATCCAAAAGTTCTCTTTTTTAAAATCTTCTTGTAAAATACTCTTTTACTTGATTCCAATTTAGAAAATTCAACCTATACTTATCTCTTCCAATAATTTTCAATAGAATATTCCTTGCACAAGACAAATTTGCAATAAAAAACACAGAAAATAACGTTTTCGGACCATACTGTAGAAAAAGAATGTTGGGGAAAAAAAAGTGTTTTATTAGAATTTTTAAAATTAGGGAAAAATGGTCATATCCAATAATAGAATGTGTATGTGTTTCATAACAAGTACACGTTACCTTTACCCAACAAGTAAAAAGATAACACGTATGCATTTCATTTAAATAATGTTTACACGTTTTAGTAACGCGTAAACGTTACTTAAATATTAAATTACCAACCCACATGTAGCCTTGGTTTTAGGCTCAGGAAAGGCTTGGCAATCTAAGCCTTAGCCTTTGACCTGCAACTAAAAAACTAAGGCAGATTGAAGAAGAATGTCCAACTTTGGCAATATGGCCGATGGACTTTTTTTCTAAATCAATCTATAAAATTAAAACCCATTAGAGAACACAATGTATAGTTTCCAAATATATATTTTTTATTAAGATTGGATTATGTTTGCTATATTTTAATTAATTTCAAAGCAAAATAGTCCTTAAACTTGAAATATCAGGCTTTTTTGTTTTTTAATAACTCTTTTTGGTTAAGTTTCTTGTAAAAAAAATTATATGGCATTAATCTTCAGACAATTCTCTACAAAATGAAAAAAAAAAAGATTCAAACAATTTTTAGTTTCGCTCAAATTATGTTGTTCGTACACGTTGATTTTTAAAAACAACAATTAAGGCCAATAAAAAAAAATCAACAAAAAATTACAAAAAAAAATCCTCATCAATCTTCATGTTGTTAGCTCTCTTTCCCCAAAAGGAATTAGCAAAATACTTTTATTTGGGTCAAAAAGTGGTGTTCGTACACGTGCATGGTATGGTAAGAAAATAGGTTTGACTTTTAAAAAGTGGTTTTTATAGATCCCTATCAAAATTTAATTTCTACAATTTGGGTATTTGAATAATTTACATATTTGGAAACTAGATTCAAAATGCTAAATTTCATATTACTGACTTTTTTAAAAATTCATTGTGTAAGTGCCTCAAACTTTCAGTCAAGTGTGACAAATTCTAAAAAACAGCAAAAACACTTCCACTTTTTGAGTTTTTTGTGTACCCAACTTCTTGCATCAGCCCTTAACTTGCATTCAATTTTATTTGATCTTTCAAAACAAAATTTTTACAGTTGGAAAAGGCTGGCTTCATGGATCCACAATTTCTTCCTAATCATTTTCCACAATGTTTTTCTCAGGGAAAGCATTTCTCCTTCCTCACCAAATTCTTCATCTTCTACCATTGATTTATCCAGATCAAATATGAACCATTGCTTGCTGCCACATCAGGAGTTGTCTTTGAAAATCTATAAAAGCAACCCCTTGCTACAGGAAAAGGATCCCACTTGCATTTAATTTTACTCTGCAGGAATCATACTAGAACATTTAGCATACAAGATTTAAATACGAAGCATTTTAGCAATCACATTAGATCATAATCATGTCACAACATATCATGTTAGTTTCGTTTTAGTTTATCACAACATAGCATATCAGTATCACAACTTTCATTATCAATATAGTATTTCATTTAGATAATCATTCTCATTCTCTAGGTTGTCATTTTAACAATCACTTTGAGAGCCACTTTTATTTAATAAATCTTTAGAGTTAGAGAGCAATGGAACAACTTTAGAGATTTTATTATGTTTTAAATATATTAAATCTATTGTTTGAATTCTCGAATAATGTTGCATTAAGGTGTGTTGTTAGTTATTCCACTTACGCATATTTCCCACACACATAAATTGGTGCCCACCGTGGGGCTGGAATCCCTATACTTAACATTTTTTGGAAAGTGATTTGCAAGTTTCACGTGATTCTATTTTAGCACGATCAAAAGTTTTTACATCGCATTTGACAGATCTTTTAGTGCATCAAAACATTGTTATGGCGCATCTGAATACTCTTTTGGTGCTTTCAATCATTTTAATAACACAATCACTAATTATTGTAGTGCTTTCAATTATTCTTTTAGCGCATTGGAGTTTTGGCACATATGCTTAAAAGTGTAGCGCATTGGACTGTTTTTACAAAAAATTAACCCATTTCTTATATAAATCTTTGTTTTTGTGTTACAAGTACAATATACGTTGTCCAAAGAATTTTTTGCAAACATTTATGCCGATCAAAGATAAAAACGACAAAAATTACTAATGATGTTTGTAGGGCTTTGAACTTTTCTTATTACTTTATTTTATTAATTTAGGCATCTAGCTTAAGTAAAAGGATAACTGAACCCCCTATTTATTGTGGTTGAAGTGATAGGCTTATGCTCTCCCCTTCACTGGGTGATCAAAATGCTAGACTCACTATTCATGCTTTATTAAAACCTTTAGAAGGCCTACCGTAGTGGGAAAAAATTACTCACCCTACGAGAACAACCTAAGTGGGAGAAACTAAAGCCAGGTTTTCCAACCAACTATAATCAAAAGTGAATTCAAGGAAAGTTCGATATTCGACGAAAGTGTGCAAGATAACTATCCCCAAAGCCTTTGTTCTAAAGGTTGGGAGGTCTCCTGAGGGAGTTTATCGATTTTCCGCTCCAAACAAAAACCTTATCTACGAACTTTAAGTTAGAATCCAACCGTGTTAGTTTCTAAATGCTTTCTATATCACAATGCAAGGGGAGGAAAAAATATGCCCCCAAGATACTCACCATGTAACTATCAGAGACCCTGATCAAAAGTGGAGGATTCGACTTTTGGTTAAGAATTAGAAAAGGAAAAAACGCGGGCGCCCTCTAAGGGGTGACATGGTTGTGTGAGCTGACATAGTTCCAAGTGTGGGATGTGACATTTTTAGTGATCTTTTGAGATAGAAAATTGCTTGAACTATTTTTTATGTGTCATACCAGTGAAAATTGAAAGAATCAAACCTGATTCTAGAACACACACTATTTGTTTAAGGCATAGATTTGAAACAAGTGTTTGCAAACTGACTGCTGCATGTGTAATCATTTTCAAAAGAAGACATCTGAATCAAAGCAATCACTATCCATTGTCCTTAACAAGCAAACCAATCAGAAAAAAAATTCATCATATCAAAAGGTATACCTAGAGTTAAACAAATTCATTATTGAAAACTAGAATTGAAAACGGACTATCAAAAATCGTGAATACTCTCTTAGAATACCACATTCGCTCTCTTTTATAGCGCATCACACCTATTTAATAGTGCATTGACCCACCTTTTAGCACATCAGAGGAAATTTCTGGCACATAGGAGGAACAGTCTAGCGCATTGAAAGAAAATTCCAACACATAGGAGTAATAGAACAACGCATACAACCAATTTAAAAGCGCATTCACCCAGTTTGTTTGCACATAGGATAATTCTTTTAGCGCATCCAAAGACTGTAATGGCACATCCACCCAATTAAAAGCCCGAGAGTTGTTTTTACTATCTGTCAGACTTTTTACACTAAAATTCAAATCTTTACTAGAACAAAAACATTTCTTATTTTGAAATAGAGTCTTTAACCTTTGAAAGTTGAGTCTCACAAGTGAAATTCTTCAAAATTAAACTCAAATCTATCATCCAAAAGTGTCTAAATCAAGAAAATCTGATTAAAATCTAAGTTTCATTATCAAGATTTGTCATCCTACTTCAAGAAACGAAGTTGTATAATCATACTTGTCAACTTATTCTAATTAATAGAATCTATCATTCTATTTGACTCAAGTTAACATTATTGACACTATATCAAACCAAGATCAAAAGTTTAGGGGACAATTATTACACTTTTATGCCAATTTTTACAAGGTCACAAAGACTGAAAATTCAAGAAAAAGAAATAAACATGTCTGAGATTGAGGAGAATTTGTTCAACAAAACCAACCAAAATGACAATGATGAAATATCTGAAGAAGAACTACAAAATGTGCAACAAGATCCCAAATTCCATTAGTTTATGGAGAAAATTCTGGAGAAAGACAAGGAAAAGTACTTTTTGATGTTAGTTGTCTAGGTGTTAAAATTCCAAAAGAATTTTATATCAATAGACTGACAAGAACATCTAAAAAATCTGAGAATGAACCACCAAATACATATGACATTGATGCAATGAAACATCAATTACAAACCTTACAACAACAATTTCAAGATATAAAAATAGGAACAACTAAGAGATATTTGTTACAGGATATTTTTCCATATCCTTTTTCTCAAAACGTGAACATGATCCCATTTCCAAAACATTGTGAGTTCCCCAAGTACGATAAATACAATGGAAAAATAGATCCTCTTGATCATGTAAGATAATTTCAAGCTATGAGCTTAGAATTTTCCCATGAAGATACATACTTAATGAGGCTATTTCCAAGAATCTTAGGAGGACAATGTATGGAGTGGTTCTCTAAAATAACTCTAGGAATTAGATCCTTTCAAGATCTGATTAACAATTTTATAACTCAATACTCCTAGAATATACAACATGGTATCACAATGAAGGATCTTTGCAATACTAAACAAAAGAAAGGTGAAACATTTCTCATTTTTGCAAAGGTGGAGAAGGTTGTTTGCAATATATCCATGTTCCATAGTTGAAAAGGAAAAGATGGGACTATTCATGGATAATTTAAATGATGACATGAGTTATAGACTTGAACTAGAATGTCCACCTACATTCAAGAAAATGATAGAAAATTGTCTCAAGATAGAGGATGTTTTGGTGAAAAGAGGAGTTCTAAAAATGTACAATGAAGGATCAAACAATACAAATTTCTCTAATCACAACAACAACAATGAAAAGCCCAAGTTTTGGAAAAAGTATAGAAATGCTAGAAACAATGATGTTGTGACTAAAATACAAAACATGAAACCAATATTCAATTTAATAGCAGTTGCAACTAAGACAACCCCAGACAACAACAAAGGCAACAATATAAATGACAACCAAAACAACAATTCGAATAATTTTAGATCTAAATCATTACCATTCCAAAAGTCATCAAATCGAAGGAAATTCACGCCTTTAGGATAATCAGTGGAAACAACATTCAAGGAACTTATTGAAGCTAAACTTGTAACATCACAAGAAGCACAAAATTGGGATCCACAATTCAAACCATTTTGGTGGAATGACGCACATTATTGTGAATATCATAACAATAAAGGTCACAAAATGAATGATTGTTGGCAATTGAAACGTTTAATCCAAGATTTGATTGAAAGCAAGAAAATATTTGTTGAAGGACCACAAAAAAAAAATGATCATGGAGCTTTCAAAAATACTTTACCCAATTATGATAAAGGTGAAACATCCTCTTCAAACGGTAAAGTCAAAGGTGTAAACTACATTTATGAAACCACTATTCTCAATATCAAGATAGTTAGAGATCAAACAAATAACCTTCAAACCAAGGATAAGCGTGATCTTGTTGTTGTTGAAAGTCAAACAAATGAAATTATTGTTGCCGGTAATTATATTGAAGACATAATTCTAACTTATTATCAAACTCATAAGGTAGAAAGTTATGACATCAATAGCAACATTATAGTTGATCATCAAACCACAAACATGGCTGCAAGTGAAAATCATATTAATGTCATAAAAATCAGAGAAAATCTCGAATATCAACTGGTTAACGTAACAAGGGGAAAAGATAAGGTAATATTGAAAGAAGTTGCAAATAAGTCATTTAATTCTCCTTCTATAATCAAAACAACTGCTACCCCTACAAATCAATACAACATAATCGATCAGTTGAAGAAAATACTCACACAAATCTCAATATTGGAAATCTTGAAAATTTCACCAGCACACAAGGAGATCCTAGAACAAGCTCTTGTTTCCACAACTATACCCAATAATCTATAAGTTGACCAATTCTAGGCTATGGTGGGAAACTTAACCGCTCCTCACTACCTATCCTTTTCTGAGCATGATGATGTTTCACTAAATCATCCACACAATGCTACCCTCCACTTTTAAGTTCTCATTCACAAACATCGAGTAAAGCGTGTTCTTATAGATGGTGGAGCTGGTTTAAATATATGTACTTTAAAACTGATCCGTGCACTAGGATATTCTAATAATGTTGTTGATCCAAGAAGGAAAATCACAATAAAAGCATATGATGACAAAGAGATATCTTCCAAAGGATTGATTGTTTTACCTATTCAATTAGGACCAATTGTGAAAGACATAATTTGCCAAGTGTTGGACAAAGATCTGACATAAAATATACTTTTTGAACATCCATGGATTCACGAGATGCAAGAAATACCATACACCTACTATCAATGCTTGAAGTTTCTAGTCAATGGACAAGAGATAACCATATCAATTGATTCAAATAATCCCCAACAATGTAACATGCTTAAGGCAACTCAATATAATTTTATTCCTCATATCAGGGAAGCTAACACTCTAAATTCATCAAACAATAAGAAGTAATCAACTATGGTGTCAAAATGGGTTGAAAGGAAGGATCAATCAAAGGAAAAAGTTATTGTTGATTCTACTATAGCAAACGATGAAAAACATTTATCAGAACAGTTCAATGAGAAGATCCAGTTAATAGATGAAGGCATGGGAGATTATTCCATTCAATAATATTTATGTCTTTCACAATTTCTTCCTTCACCAAGAACTTATGGACATCCATCAACATCAATGCAACAATCATCACAATCTACTACAATTCTTGATGGTAGATTTGTACAAGCTAGCACTTTGATTGAAGAATCATAAGATAAGGTTGTTCAGAATTGGCTCTACAAAGATGAGGAAACATCTACATCAGCAACCCCTAACATACAAATGGATAAATATGGAAAAGGAAAGACAATTCTAGAGAAGATGGGGTATGAAGGAAAATGACCTATCGGTAAAAGGAAGGATGACATTGTAGAACCTATTCAACCTCTCACACTTCAAGCCAAATAAAAAAATGGATTAGGGTATACCGAAGAATCAAAAGAAGAAGCAACCCAGAAAGTTGTCGAACGAATTCTAAAATTGCAAGAAAGTGACTCCTATGAAATAGACTCTAATGAGTATGAGTGGGATTCATTATTTGAGGTATCATTTGAAGACAAACAAATGGATGTAATACAAAGGTATACACCTACCTATGAGGAGGGACAAAGCTCAGGGACTAGACCCATTGTGTTTGGATCACAGAATATCGATGACTCAAGCGATGATGAACGAACTTCGAGCAAAATAGAATTGGAGGATAGTACCATCATAAACCTTGAAATCCCTATTGAAAACTTTAACAATATTGCTATTCAGACTTTCAATGTTGTTGACCTTCGTCAATCTGATGATCTATTACCCTTACTATACCCTGAGCTTATTGATTGGGACCAAATTGAACCTATTAACATTCCTACCTTTTTGAATGACAATGCCATTGTGAAATTTCTTTGTTCCAACGACCTTGACACAAGTTCGATCCATAAAACTCATAACGAGGTTTCAAGTCAAGGGGTGTCAAATCTTCCAGGTACAAAAATGAAAATAACAACAAAAGATCTAATGGTGAAAACCATTTAATGGTAGTGTTAGATCTAGAAAAAGTAAAAATAAAGAATGCATCTGATAGTGAAAAACTCACTGAGGCACTAAAAGATGGAGGATTTGACACTCTTCCTGAGAATTATCACGAGAGATCATCAATTTTGGTTGAGCCAACTCGGTCTATCAATGTGGGCACAAAAGACAAAGTAATGACATTGCATCTAGAAGCATCAATGAATGAACAGGAAAAGCCAATATTCACCAAGTTCTTTGAAGAACGATAAATCAACTTTGCTTGGTCTTACTCTGATATGCCAAGCTTAGATCCAGAACTCTTAATGCATCACCTATCTCTACCTAGTGGGGTGAAACCTATCAAGAAAAAAGCTAAGAAAAATGCATTCACATATTGCCTTGTTGGTGAAGGCAAAACTCAAGAAATTATTAGATGTTTTTTTCATTTGTCCAATTCTTTATATTGAGTGAATATCAAATATTGTACCTATTTATAAACCATATGGAAGTATCAAAATATGTACTGACTTCGGGGATCTCAAAAAGGCATGTCTGAAGGATGACTTTCCTTTACCAAACATTGGCATAATTGTAGACTTGACATTGGGCACACCATTTTATCACTTATAGATGACTTCTCAAGTTATAATCAAATCAAGATAGCACCAGAGGATCAAGAGAAGACAACATTCACCTGTCCATGGGGAACATTTTGTTGGAATGTTATGCCTTTTGGATTGAAAAATGTAGGAGCTACATATCAGATATAAATGACCACCATCTTCCATGACATGATGCATACTTTTATGGAGGACTATGTGGATGATCTATTGGAAAAAACATATACTAGAGAAGGACATCTTGAGATCCTGGACAAAATTTTCACTCATCTAGAAAGGTTTAATGTCAGATTGAATTCCAAGAAATGTGCATTTGGCATAACACCAAGGTCAAAGCTATTATGGAGACGTCGCCATCTAGAAACACTAGTCAGCTATGGTCTCTACAAGGAAGGCTTCAATCAATCTGGAGGTTCATTTCACAATTGGCAGACAAAAGTCATCCATTCAATCACTTGTTGCATAATAATGTCTCTTTCAAATGGGATGACAAATGCAACTATACGTTCAATCAACTAAAGAAATATTTAATGTCTCCACCAATACTGGTACCACCCACAAAAGGAAAGCCATTACTACTTTATATAGCAAGAACAGAGATTTCACTGGGCATCCTATTGGCACAAGAGGATCTTGCAGGAAAGGAACAAGCTATTTACTATATCAGTAGGACTTTGAATGGTTATGAGATCAGCTATACTTTTATTGAGAAAGCTTGTTTGGCGGTAGTATTTGCTACTCAAAAGCTATGCCATTATATGTTAACTCACACAGTTAAACTTGGTGCAAAGATCGATCCACTAAAATACTTGCTCAGCAAAGTTGCTTTAACAGGAAGGCTAGCCAAATGGGTCATGATCCTGAGTGAGTTTGATATACAATATGTAGATCGTAAAGCCATCAATGAACAAGTAATAGTTGATCAGTTAGCAGAAGCACCTCTACAGGATGAGCAATTGATGAACATTGAATTTATTGATGTAGATTTTCTCACCATCACACCACAATAATGGATGTTATATTTTGATGGTTCATACACACAACATGGATTAGGCGATGGGATCTTATTTGTCACACCTCAAGGACACACCATTCCAAAGTCTTACAAACTTAGTTTTCCCTGTACCAATAATGTAGTTGAATATGAGGCATTAATCATTGGCATCAAAGTAGTCGTAGAATGAAATATCACATAACTGCAGGTATATGGAGATTCACAACTAGTCATCAATCATGTCAATGTAGATTATCAAATAAGAAATGACAAGTTATTGTCATATAATAAAATTATGGATGATCTAAAAAGGTACTTTTCCCAGATCAGATTTGAACAAATACCAAGGGAAGATAACAAAGTTTGTGATGCAATGGCTACAATAGCTTCTCTCTTACAGATACTAGAAATTCGAAACCATTATGATTTTATGGTGGACCAAGTGTCTAATCCTTCCCATGACAATCCTGAATCCCAAGTAATATGTAATATCATTGACATTGAAACCTTGCATCTATGGGAAGATTTATACTTACTTAAAAGACAATACCCTCCCTCCTAATATTTCTCGAAACCTAAAACAAAATTTTATTCACCAAGGCGCATGACATACCTTGATTGCCGACATACTTTACTTTCGAGGTCTTGATGTTACTCTCCTACCATGCCTAGAACGTAACAAATCTGAATCAACCTTGCATGAGATAAATGAAGGTATCTGTGGGACTCACTCAAGTGTTTTAACTCTAGCGAAGAAACTCCTTCGTTTAGGGTATTACTAGCCAAACATGGAGAAGGAGTCTTATTAGTATGTAAATAAATGCCAAAAATTTCAAATCCATGGAAATCTTATACATGCACTGGCATAGGAACTACAACCTCTCACAACAACATGGCCTTTTCGTCAGTGGGGACTGGATCTAGTGGGTAAAATCCACCCTTCTTCATCAAATGGACATAAGTTTATTATTACAACCACATAGTACTTTATTAAGTGGATTGAATTTGTACCCCTAACCATAGTCATAGGAAAACAAATCTCGTCTTTTCTCTTAAATTATCTTATCTATTGGTACAGTGTTCCTCAATTCATCATCATCGACAATGGTAGACCTTTTAAGAATCAAGATGTCCAAGAAGTGTGTGAGAGGTTCCATATCCAGCATCGCTTTTCAACACCATAATATCCTCAAGGTAATGGCCAAGCAGAGGCTTCAAACAAAACTATTTTGAATATCTTAAAGAAAATGGTCAACGATGCTGGAAGAGATTGGCATGTTCAACTCAATCTTGCTTTATAGGCATATCAAACTAGTATCAAAACACCTAAGGAGCTACACCATATGCTTTGGTATATGGGTCAGAGGCTATTCTACTTATTGAGGTTGAAATACCATCACTTTGTGTGTCACTCAAGGAAGGAGTATGATTTTTCTTTGTCTATTGTCTGTGAATTGAGCATTATTCCAATGTGAATTTTTCGCGAGACATGCTCTATCAAGTATCATTGATGACATTTCAGAATTTGCATACAAAAAATGATTAATTCTTGTTTATTTTACACAAGAAATGCTCAAGTCATCTTGGTTTAATCATACCTAGATGCTTGTGTTCACTTGCAATATCAAAACTCTTAAAAATAAGTACTCAAGTCATCATGGTATATCTTATACCATTGATGCTTGTACTCACTTTCAACATTTTAAAGGCTCAATGATGATAAAAAGCACAATGACAGATTGTTAAGATGACAACTTTGCATTTGAAGATTTGCATACTTAAATTAGATTGATCTCATATTAGCTTTGTATTTGTGGAATAGATTGTATCAAGGTGGGAAAAGATTTTCAAAGACAATGTATATCTATCATATAAAGGACTGAGTATACTTGATGTAAACAAAAACAAAATCATTCTCATGTAGTTGCATAATCATTTCCATAACAAAACAATTTGCATTATTACATCAATCATTCATACATTTGATCACATATTTGCATTCTTAGATCTTAACATTTCTCCATACATTATATAGTGGCATTAGAAAATATCAAAAATAATTAACATCATATTAGCATTATCACATTCATATCATTACATTTCAAATTAACCTCACATTAGCATTATCACATTCATATCATTGCATTTCAAATAAACATCACATTAACATTATCATAGATTCATCAGTACATATTCATAACATCATCATAATATCAAAATCACATATAGAATGATAATTAAATGCATATATCATGAGGCATTCATCATAGAATCACATAGAACACATATAGATCACGAATCCACCACATATTATATAAAAATCAAAAATCATAATGTTAGGTATACAATGAAGTTTGAAAACATGTCAAGAAATATAATAACAACGTGGCAATAGGTCAAAAATTAGAGTGTACATCATCAAAATACATTAGATAATATCATGGAGCTATGAGGTGCTCCCCCAGGACTCGTTGGTCTCGCAAGACCTCCTCCACCTAAAGTACTTGCACCGGGTGTACCTGTACCTAGGTCAGAGCCTAGATCTCTAGAAGGAGGTTGTATAATGCCCAAGCTGGTAGTACGAGAATAGTTGTGGCTTGATTAGGATGCAACATAGGTGACTCTCTACTCTGTCAAAACAACCTCATGATATCTACCATGATAATATTCAACCTCTCGAGCAACTTTGGTAATCTTTGCCATCATGATGCCCATGTTGGTCCCCTCATAAAGACTCTGCAACCTATTAAATAAAGCCACTGCCTACTCACCAGCCTGTCTGGCCGCATCTCTCTCGGCTATCAACATGGCCACATGTGCTTGCACCTAGGCTAATACAATGCTTGCACCTATGCTAATTTCCATCGCAAAGTCTGAACCTACACCTATAATGCAGCTATTTGCATCTGCTACTATTGCGAGGGTACACCAATCTACACATGTTGTTGTGTCAGAGCTACCAAAGACCTCCTCTGTCGAGGCACCATGACATCACTGATGGAAAAATCTACTCTACAAACTTCTCCTCCACCATCTCCCCCTCTGCCATCTCCCCCTCCACCATCTCCTCCTCCTCATCCCCTCCATCTCTCCTCCTTTGCCTCTAGCCATGAACAACTACTCTCTCATGCTCATCCAACAAGGGCACTACCTCATTTGGGTTGGATATCCATAGGAAGGGATGTAGAAATAGGTACTAAGCATACTTCACTAACATCCCTGCCTCAACTATCTTTGGATGATAATCCCAAATGATCGGCTACAATCCCAAATACTCCTCAACCATTGCATCATAGGATAAGGTCGACCCCCACTCTGCAGAATCCATTTGACACAGAGCATAGTGAGCAACACCCTCCTCAAGGAATCTCTCAATGATGAATTGGGTCCTCCTGATCAATTACATAGACTGACAAAGATACTACATCTCAATGTCATCCTCAGCCCAAGCCTCGCAACCAATGTAAGGTCACCACACAACTGCCTCAATATCATCTAGCATTCACCTCCAATACTACAATTTTCGCAGCCTATGCTAGACAAATGGACTAGTATAACCATGCACATAAGGCCTCCCAACTAGCTGCTATCTATCTGCAACAGGGCGAGTGGTAGCAATATGCTCCCATGCCCATATCTATAATAAGGTCACTTCATCTGATAAACTATGTCCTTAAAGATATACAACCTGGTGTAAATCATGGTACAAATGGGATAACATACACATGCCCCAAGCATATCTAGTGCCCTGTTGAATCATCTGCTCCAATATCCTACCCCAACCGACTGAAAGTCCCTTCGACCTATGGTCGAGACATAGGAAACCTTTGATAAAACCTGCAAGCATGGATGAAGTGTAGCATTTTCATCTACCATCTCCCTCCAAGGAATATCATAACCACAAATCCTCTCATCCTCGAACACTCTATGCAAGGCATCAGTACCTCCCTAATCATTATTATCATTCAAAACAAGCTCTCCAACCACTAGAATCCTCAATATATGATATACATCCTCAAGGGTCACTGTCATCTCACCGGTAGGAAGGTGAAAGGTGTTATGCTCACTATGCCACCTCTCAGCTAGGGCATTCAAGAGTCCCCGATTAATTCTAATCTGGGGAATATATAATAAGGAAGATAGTCCACAACAAGAAATCACACCAATCTTAGGTTGTGCCATTTGAGGTATCAGATCAAATGTCCTCATAAACCACTCACAAATCTGAAGATTCGCCAAAGGCTCATATAATCACAATGATTCACAAATCAATTAACTATTCAAACAATAAAAAATTGTCAGACTATCAATTTAATCAGCTCTAGTGATAAATTTGATTGTTTCTCATGAGCATCAAGCTATCAGTCAACCTTGCCTATCATGAGGTTTATCAATCAATTGATCAATCCACCTTGCTTATCATGAGGTTAATAAATTGATTTATCAATCAACCTCACCTATCATGAGGTTAATCAATCAAATTATAATTGTTCCTTGTCTATCATGAGGTCAATTATCATCAATCAATCCTTGAATCTCACCTATCATGAGATCAAAATTCATCTAAATATATCAAGATCAATAATCAAAATCACATCAAAGTCAGACAAGATCGAAAAATATCAAAATCAAGGAGTCTATTGAGAAGTTCATCATTCTGACTTCTATGTGCTAAAACGGTCTATCAAAGCGCTTAAAGTATCAATGCATCATTTTAGTAATTCTATGCGCCAGAACAAATAACTAATGTGCTAGAACTGTAAATGCGCCATTATAGGAGTTCAATGTGCTAGAATAGATATTCAATGTGCAAAAACTCTGAATGTGCCATTTCAGTCAATCTATTCGCTAAACATATTATTCAATGTGCAAAATCAGTGATTGCGCTATCCTAGCCTATTCATGCGCTAATCTAATCTACTGAAGCGCTAATTTAACCTATTCGCTACAACTTTATACCTATGTGCCAAATCTATTCTCCTATGTGCAAAATTAGTGGATGTGTTGAAATAGTAATTCGGTGTGCTACATCGGATATTTTATGCACTAAAACAAAAAAAATTGAATTCAAACGTAAAAGAGAGGGAAAATCAAATTTTCATGAATTATGAGGAGTTTATCAAGGTACATACCAGAGGTCCATACGTTGTCGGGCGATTATTTCATCGCATGCGCTTGAATCGATGAGTGTGGTAGGGAATCACCATTTTGGTCCAATCACACAAATTTGCTCAATCACTATCAAATTCAAAATCCAAATGCATAAATGAGCTTCTAAATCAACTTTTAAACCTTTTAAAGGTTAATTAAGTGGGATTTTATGGCCCTTATTTATTTTATTTACCAAGAAAGCTTAATGCATTATTTCATCAATGGGGTAGCTTCAACAACAATTGTCAGGAGATTAATTGCTTCATTATCAAATCATCATCGACTCATCAAAAAATAAAAAAAAATTGAAAATTTCACAAAAATCCGAAAAATTCAAAAAAATCATCGATTTATCTCCCGAGGGGGCACACATCCATTATCACTCAAAAATCAGTGTTTCGAGCATGTCATTTTTTTTTTTTCAATACTAGCAACAAAACTAATTCTTTGAAGCAATATGTAAACACATCACTTCAAAGAGGGGGAAAATGTATACGACTAAAAATGGTTTGGATAAATCTAATCAATTAAATACAATTATTTGATTAATTAACCTTTAATTCAGCTACTTGTAAATAAATAGAAATATTTATTTATATAGTTCACATTCTATATTCTTCTATTTTAATTAAATAAACAAATTCAATAGTTTATTTTAATTTAATTATCAAATTCTTCTATCTTAATTAAATAAACAAATTCAATAGTTTGTTTTAATTTAATTATCAAATTCTTCTATCCTATTTAAATAAACTAATATCACATAGTTTGTTTAAATATTATACCCTTTTTATTAAATAAACAAATTTCAAAATATTTTATTTAATAATGTATCTTCCGCTCCCCCACCTCTCCCACCCCCAAAATTGAATAAATCAAATATTCAATTGAGCACATAGTATTTCATTAGATCATCATTCTCATTCTCTAGGTTGTCATTTTAACAATCACAGTGCACACAATCTGAGAGCCACTTTGATTTAATAAATCTTTTAGAGTTAGAGAGCAATGGAACAACTTTAGAGATTTTATTATGTTTCAAATAGATTAAATCTATTCTTTGAATTCTCTAATAATGTTGCATTAAGTTGTGTTGTTAGTTATTCCACTTACGCATATTTCCCACACAAACTTGCAATACATTTTTATTAAAGAATCTTGAGGCTAAAAAGGTATTGTGATAAATCACCATTGCTACAATATGCTATTCGATATCTAAAACACATGAAAGATAGTGATAATACAATTCATGTTGAGGCTTCATTAACTCCTCATCAATTATCAAATGTTGTCATATCTAAACCTATTAAGGAAGAGTCACAGATCAAAGTCTATTTTAAAGAGTTTTTTATTCAAAACTGAAAACCATCTTTCAGTAATCCCATTTTGAGTTTGATACAATTAATTTCCTAGAAAAAAAAAGGATGTTTATAGTAGTGCTAAGAGGACTAAAAGAACAAAAGGTGAGCTACATGAAAGAGATGATGGTGAGCTAGAAAGAATTGGGCAACCATTATTCATTTATGAACCTTATCATGGACAAGGTGCTTAGACTTTTCTACATCATCGTGCACTTTACAGAGGAATAGGTTTGAGCACAAAAGGCCAATAGCCAAGATTTTTTGAGTTCTTCCATAAGAGATGAGTGTATAGATGTATCTCTTGATTCAAAAATAGAAGAAGGGATGCCTCATGATGTAAATACTAAGACAGTTGATTGACATCTCGATTCATCTGATTCAATGCCTAAATTTGACAAGGTTGAAGTTAATATGCTTCAAACCATAGTTCTCATTGGAAGGCCAAATGTAGGGAAATTAGCTTTATTTAACAAGTCTTGAGATGGCAACAACTTCAGGAAGTGTTCTTTCAAGAACTTCAATATTGACAACAAATGTACTTGGAAGTTCTCACATGGCTATATTTCTTATTGATGAAAGACATGGACTTCATCCGCTAAACGTGGAGGTTATGATATAGTTTAAACATGCATCAACGTTACATGTTATTTTAACAATAAAGTTGAAGCAATTTATGATGATACTAGAAAATGTTAAGCGAGTATGGCAGTTTAAATGGAAAAAAACATAGTTATTACTATGAGAAACACTCAATGAAGGGATTGTGCAATAATGTCATTGAGTGGATTGTTTAATACTAAGAAATAACATCTTAAGGGTGTGTTTTCATAAAAATAAGTTATATAGAATGACTACAACAATTTTGTTACCCCTTGCTAATTGTCTAGCTTCTTTTGTACAATAATTGAGTTCTTGGTGAAACTATATACAATCCTATGCTGAAACCTTTGAACCTTGTTAATCATTTTTATGCCACTAATTAATGTGTCATAATCCTTTCTTGTCCATAGGAAGCCTCCATTTATGAATTAGAATGACAAAAGGCATGATTGTTTGTTTCTCGTGATTGTTCCCTACATTGTGATGAAAACATTTCTTTCCATGTTTGGGTATTTATGCAATTAAAATTTGTATTGGTGGTTATGTGTTGTCACAATGGTTTATAGAGTCACTATTTTTGTGAAGTCAATGATTTTACAACTATTGTTTATATATGATTAACAATTTCAATTGTGATAAAACGAGTTGGAAAACCTTCAATTATCATTTTAGGCAACTTCTTGCATCCTTATGGATAATACCCCCTTTCATATAAAAGCTTTTGGCCCCACAAAAACTTAATGAGGCATTAAGTGAAAAAAATTCCCTCTCTTTGGAGTACATCCAAGCTTAATTAACCATTTGTCCTTTGAGTTTCACTTCTCAAGACTTTTGAACTTTGTAGTCTCTTATTTCACTACAACACATCATTTGAAAGAATTGATTTTCATGTACCAAGTCATCTAATGAGGGTAGTGCTAGATCTTTTCCATTAAAAATGGAGGGTGTTCGGTTCTAAAACAACACTCTTGAATCCTATAAATTTTCTCCACCTTCAAGGCTAGGTTTTTATCATCAAGAAGGAAAAAAGAGGATCATCAATTGACTTGGAATGGTTGAAAAGTAACTTTGAAAGTGAATTATCTCTCTTAAGTTTTTATCTCAACTTAGACCTAGGAGATATTTCCTAGGGGTGTACCTTAATAGGTATTGATATCAAACAAAATGGACACCCAAAAATAATAACTAAACCCAATTGTACACTTGACCCCAAATTCTATCACTAGGTCAGGTAAGACTAGTTGTATTAATCCCTTACAATGATGAAACCATAGAGCCCTCATAGTTCGACAAAAGACCATGGGTAAAAGTAGAAAGAGGACAATGGAGACCCTGATGGATGGTGCAGATTGGATGAACAAATTCCCAGGGGGTAGATCAAACGATCAACCTTACCTACGTGAAAGCATAGGGGCAACATAGTTCGACACAAGGCCAAAGACAAATGATGGAAGATGACATACTAGACAAGAAGAAAAGCCCAAGGGGCAGATCAAATGATCAACCTTACCTACATGAAAGTGTAGGGAAACATATTTTGACATAAGGGCAAAGATAGATAATGGATAAAGGACAATGAGATGACCATTATAAATGGATAAAAGGATGGAGCCAATAAGATGAGCTAAGATAGGTCATACGGATAGAATGGTTGATATGGTGGATGTGGATTATGTGAAGCTTAGGGATGGGATAGTTATCCAAATCATAAAAAGATGGATTGGGAGGAGGAGACGATGGATAGATGAATAATGAAGAGTGATAGGATATTAGAAATATGGGAGATATAGATAGGAAAGGTGATATTGAGATGATTGGCATTGGTTTGCATGGGGTAGCCTATAGCTAGATACCAATGACAAGGGATTATCCGATGGGAGGAAAATAGAGGTAAATGGATGGATTGATAAATAGGGGGAGATAGAGAGATAAGGATTTGAAAAGATGGGGGATAATTGGATAGGGAGATAAGGATGAAAAGAGGGAAAAGGACTAGTGGATGGGTGGATACGAAGATAAGGATGGGGAGACAGACTGAATTTCTTGGATGGATGGATGAATGGTGTCGCCAAGGACTATTTCACACAGAAGGAGATTCCCCCACTCTAGATGTGTCATGTGTCACAAGGCAAGAGGGATAGCAAGATGGGTGAATATGGGTAAGGAAGGGATATGGGTGTTGGCATGATGGATGGATGATGAAGGTAGATGGATGTAGTTAATATGCATGGATCAGAAAAGTAGATGGGAAAGATAAGGAATATAATAATGTATGGATGAGGGGAATATATGCCAAGAGGTGTCCAAAGCATGTGTATATATTTTCCCCTATCTAGGTCAGGATCACAAGGAAGATGGAGGGACAAGAGACAGATGGGATACAATGGGTAGGATGTGGAAGATAGGCAGATGTAGGAGATGGAGGAAAGGAATGTGTAGGTGGAGGTTGCCCCCAATTGTGGAAGTAGATAGGATGGGGGATTTACACATGACATCTATTTTCCAAGTTTTCATCATGGTACTTATCCAAGGCACTTGTTTTTTAAATTTTCACTATTGGACAAATTATTTCTCTTTACTATTATTTTTTTCTTTTTTTGGATTTTTTATTTTATTTTTTTGACTTTTTGGACTAGGATGTGCATGAAGATGGATAAAGATAGGGATATGGATATGTTGGTTTGTAATATATGTGATAAAGAGATGGACAAAGGATGCAAGCATCAAGTTTCATGTGAGGTAAAAAGAGCCCATGTGTAAAGCAACTATAAGATGTTGGTACAACCTTATTATAATGGATGGATTATGCAAGAGAATGGATTAAAGGGATTTGATGGGGGATATATGAGGGATAGGGTATGGGATGGTGGAAAGTGTATGGATGGAATGATGGAGTGGATGTGTGATGGGGAGATTTTTTAGGACAAACATTGGCACATGTGGTGGTGGATGTGAAAGGATAGGAGGATGAATTGATGGAGAGTGTGGGGATAGTGGAGAAGTTGGGATAGTGAATTATGAGACATATGAACCCAAAAGAGATTTAGGAGATGGAGGACGCGGATGATTTTTTGGTGGACTAGCAACTTTGGATGTCGTTATGGATTTTTCATTTGAAGGCATGGTATCTTGTTTCTTGGGAATCCACATGGTTTCTATTTTTGCTTTGGTGGGCCTGTGTGGCCTTTAGGATTCATTTGGCTTTTGGATTTGATTTTTCTTTTCGTCAAAATGTATTTTTAAAGGGACGTGAGGAGCTTTAGATTCATGTGGATGTTTGGATTTATGCAGTTTTGCTTTGGCATCCAAAGTGCTTTTAGTAGCAATGGGATGGGTATAAAGAGATGGATGATGTGGAGGCAATGTGGATGGATTGATAGAGGTGGGATTTTGACGATGGTGTGTGGATGGAGGATGTGAGATAGCATGTAGGGAGGAGTGCCTTTGTTGATCCTGATTAAGATTTATGAAGTTAAGATTTTTATGATGTGTGATAGGGATAGGTGATGGATGGATGAGAGGATAAATAGGATAGGATGGAGGGGTGATTTTGGGATATAAGCGCCCAAAATGGACCTTATAAATGGAGGATTTGTGAGGGTTGATGGAGGTACGTAAGGACTCAAAATAGAGGTAGTAGATGGAGGAACGATGGTGGATGGAGGGACATAAGGAACCAAAATGGACTTAGAGGATGAAGGAGGAAGATGGACAATTGTTTTGAGGTAATGTGACAGAGGAGGGGGGATGGCAATGAATGTTTTGGTAGAGTGATTGGAAGTGCCTCTCATTCCTTTAGAAGAGGATCATTTAGTATGTAGGGAGGTTGCACCAACATTTTTGGATTGTGATTCTTGGGAGATATATCCAAGACCTTGTGTGCCTGGATGTTCTTTGACTTGGATGGGCTCTAAAATACCTTTCTCATGAAGGCATAAACCTTTTCCTTGATATTTCATGTTCATGAACATGTGATCTATGGTAGTGTGCATATTCTTTTGGAAGTATGATGCGAGTTTGTTAATAGGTGGAGCAATAGGGCTGGTGCATGTACTTTGTTTTTCTACTGCAAGGAGACCACCATGGATGAGTGTAATGTTACCAAGGTGATATAAAAGTGGTGTTGGGGTGATAGGGCTAGGCGGTGATGGAGGATCATGCGATGGAGGCAAGGGGATAACAACATCTTGATCAGGAGAAATGAGTGATAAGGGATCGAGAGAAGGATTAGGTGGTATGACAAGATCTGGATTTATGGCAATAGGTGATAAGGGCTCATAAGATGGGATGATTGGATCTTGGGTGTGAAGGGCATCATGGGATGGAGCGGACGAGCTAGTGTGATCCTGAGATGGAGTAGAGAGGATGGTAGGATCAAGATTCGGTTGAGGAAAGGAATCGTGAGATGGGATGGATGGAGGAATATGATCTTGGGATGGAGTGGATGGGATGGTAGGATCTATATTTGGAGGGGATATTCTTGTATGCTTTGGATCAAGCTCTTGGCATGTCTCATCGTGTGTGGGAGTTACAATAACAAAGGAGTGTGGGAGGGACTCCTCAGGTGGGGTAGATAGTCGGATGGAGGATTCATGAAGGTCATGGGATTGAAGTTTGGTAATATTAAGACTAGGAGAAATGGATTGGATGTCTCCAATGGATTGGGTGGATCTAGCAGTAGAAGATGGGGATTTAATGCATTCAATGGGTTTGATGGGCTCAACTATTTGGACGGTGTTAGGAATGGTAATGGGAGGAATATGTGTAGGATGGAGGAGGGCCTCATCACTAGTGACTATACATGATAGAGTGGGAGGGCATTGTTTCACAACATCAAGATGTGGATTTGGGGATGTCTCTTCTGTCACACGAGTCCTTGGACAACATTTGGAAGGGATGTAGGATAAGGTGGGGTGATGGGAATGGATGGAGGATTAGGGATATTTGGAGGACTAGGATTAGGGATTGGTGGATTAGGATTAGAGGGAGGATTAAGATATAATGTGGTGAAGGTGGGAGTGATGTAAGAGGAAGTGGATGATGAATTAAGATAGGAAGATGCAGATGTTGGATTAGGTTGAGAAGATGTGGATATGGGATTAAGATTAGAGGATGTGGGTGGTGGATTATGATAGGAAGGTGTGGATGTTGGATTATGATAACAATATGTGGAGGCTAGATTAAGATAGGAATACATAGATGTGGAATTAAGGTAAGGATATTGGGATGGTGGATTATGATAGGAAGGTGTGGATGTTGGATTAGAATGGGAAGATTGAGGTGGTGGATTACCATAGGAGGACATGGATGGTGGATTGGCATAGGATAATATGGGTAATGGATGAGGATAAGAAGATTAAGATGGTGGATTAAGATAAGAGGAATATTCAGATGGTGGATTATGATAGGAAGGTGTGGGTGTGGGATTAGGATAGGAGGATTGGGATACAAGATTAAAGTAGAGATATTGGGATTGTTGATGATGATAAGGATAGAAGTATGGAGAAGGTGGATTACTAAAAGAGGATGTGGATGTTGTATAGGATAGAGGTAGAGAGGGAGGACATGATGAATATGTGGATGGTGAGGATACTAGATATCCCTTGTCAAGGGTAGCATAGGGATTGTTAGTAGATGGAAATGAAGGCATGGGGGGATAGTTCAAAGGAGTGGTTGGATTTTGGGAGGATATTGGAAAATTCTTGCTAGAAATGATAGCATCAAGGGGATATATATTGTACTCTTCTTGATCAACAAGACTTTTTTTATCGTCATCAACGTAGTTAGGATTCCCCTTGACTACTATTATTGGTTGTGCAGGAGGAGGATAAGGATTCATGATGTTAGATGGAATGGATACATATTAGAAGGAAATAATGGATGATGGAAGAGGATGGATTGGAAGAATATGGGGGAAGATATCTTAAGATTTGGTTTGATATCAAAAGATCTTGGATATGGATGGGCCAAAAGCCCAAATCGGGATTCAAGTTAAGCTCATATTAGGATTAGATAAAAGCTCAGATTAGGATTAGATTAAAGCTCAGATTAGGATGATGGGATTAGAATTGGATGGAGCTTAGATTAGGACTAGATAAATCTCATATTATGGTCCAAAATAGTCCAGGGGTGACAGGATTGAGAAAAACTAAAAATTAAAATTTTAAATTTTCTTCGGTTTTTTCTACTTCGTAGTAAATCGTGTTTTCAGAGGTCTTCAAAACGAAATTTGGAGTTGAAACTTTCGTCAGTCCTTGAAATTGGGTCACCAAAGGCACACTATTTTAGGCACTGAATTAATACTCTTTGAGACCTTTTTGATGGTGTAAACGGTTCTGAATTTTGAGCACCGAGTAGAAAATTATGACCCCAACAAGTTGGGGTAAATAAATTCCTAGTTTTAAAAAAAAAATTAATGGTTTGGGGATAAATAGGATGAGTCAGAATGATTGGATGATGATTTTGGACTGAGGAAGATGTAGGTTAATTATGGTATGAAGGATTGACTCTTTGGATTTTGTATAAGGAGCAAATTTCAACTGTTTTGGGGCAAGGTCGCCTATCTTGGGGCAAGGTCACGTGTCTTGGGGCCAGGTCGCCCAAGCTTGGGTAGGGTCACCCCTTTACAAAAGAGCAAGGTCGCCTCTTTGAGGGTAGGGTCGCCCCTTTGAGGGAAGAGTCACCTGTTTTAGGAAAATTGATCAAATTTGACTTGGATAGGGTGAAAAATAGTTGATTGAGAAGGGAAAGGTCACTCCTTTGAGGGTAGGGTCACCCCTTTGAAGGTAGGGTCACTTCTTTAAGGGCAAGGTCACTTAAATTGCTTCCAAATTCAACTAAGTCTGAAAAATAGTCAAGTGATAATGATAAATGGGGTGAACAGTCCTCCAAGATGGGCAAACAGATGCGCAAAATGGGTGAACAGTCACTCAAAATGGGTGAACGGATACTCATAATGAGAGAATGGTGTTTGAAATAGGAAAATGAACGCTTAGAATGAGAAAATAGATGTACAAAATGGGTGAACGGATACTCAGAATGGGAGAACGATGCTCGAAACGGGAAAATGAATGCTCAGAATGGGGAAACGGATAGCCAAAATGGGTGAACAAATACTCAAAATTGGTAAATGGATACTTAGAATGGGTGAACGGATACTTGGAACCAAAGAACGATGCTCAAAACGGGAAAACAGATACCCGGAATGGGGAAATGGACTAACAAACTGAAGGTGGAAATGATTGTCCAGAGGGCAAGGTCGTCTCTTTGAGGGTAGGGTCGCCCCTTTGGTGAGGTTGCCTCTTCTAGGAAAATTTGATCAAACTTGACTTGGATAGGGTGAAAAATAGTTGAGATAGAAGGGCAAGGTCGCCCCTTTGAGGGCAGGGTCACCTATCCTAGGAAAATTGATCAAATTTGACTTGGACAAGGTGAAAAACACCTGAGACAGAAGGGAAAGGTGACCCCTTTTAGGGAAGGGTCACCCGTTTGAGGGTAGTGTTGCCCCTTTTAAGGTAGGGTTGCCTCTGTTTGTTTGTCACTCTCCTCCCTCTATATACCCAGTTGGTAACACATGGTTGGGATTGTCCCTTGGGGTGATGAAATCCACAAGCATGTCTTGCTAAGAAAAAGAAAAAGGGTACAAAAAGGACTTAAGTGGACTACGATTTCTCTTCACCCAGGATTGCCAAATGGCGTAAGGGGATTGGATATGTCAATAGTCCACTAACAAGCATGACAAATAGTTTTTCTACTTCTAAGAATGCAAAATAGAATGAAGTGCAAAAAGAATAATACACAAACAAACACTCAATGATTAGCCAAAGTTGAATCCAAACAAACAACAAAAAACAAATGAAATGTTATACCTTGCTTGCTTGGATTGACGAGTTGGTTGACCCTTTGATGAGGTTTGGTTGTATGCTCTTTTGATGGAAAATGCATGCAATAATGGAGGTGGGTTTTGAGATGAAGATGGTAGGTGAATGCAATAATAGCTTGAATGCTAAAAAGTGAATGCAAAATGAATAGCTCGTCTCAAATGCTTGTCCAACCCCTTTAACTTGAGACCAAACCCCTCAATTTAAAGAATAATGGATGACTAGGGTTAAGTCATCATGGACAAGATGGAGAGTTGTGGTGAGTTGAGGACTCATAAGTCCTCACATCTTGCCATGTGGAGTGTGAGGTGGAAAAATGACAAGTGACATGGAAAATGACATGTGATGTGTAGGTATTTGCAAGTACCTTGGGATTGGAGAGGATTTCTTCAAAAAGAACTCCTTGTCCCCATATGAGGCTGATGGTGACAAGTGAGGAATTTTCGAAAGTCCTCTTTTGTCACCATGGGGATGAGAGAGGTTGTTGGAGAAATAAATGTGAATTTTTAATTCACATGATTGGAAGTACCTAGTGGATAAGACAAGGTCCTCCTAAAGGAGGTCCTTGTCCCATGTGTGTGATGTGACCCATGAAATATTATGGGGAAGAGAGATGCATGGGGTGAATAAATGGAATTTAAAATTCCATTGGAAAAGACATGGGGAAAATAAATGGAATTAAAAATTCCATGAAATTCCATTGTGATGTGACAAGAGTTGACTAAGGGGGTGATTAGACTAGTTAATGATAGATTAAAAGAGGGTTAGGTGGCTAATGATGATTAGGAGCCAACTTGCAAAAGTTGGAGGATGTGACACCTCCTAATCATGGATTAGAAATGTGCACATCCCTAATGATGGGATTATGAGATGAATTAGGATTAAGAAAAAGTGATGGAGGATGTGACATTTGAGGGAGTAAATTAAATAAATAAAAATTATTTATTTAATATATGGGATACAAAGGATAGATGATAAAGTATTTAATTAAATTAAATACCTTAGGGATTTAGAAGACTTTAGGGGTATTAATTAAATAATGGCAATATTATTTTATTATTGCGGGTAAGAAGATATTTAGACGAAAAGGGTAAATTTGGCCAAATATAAGTGGTCAAATTTAGATGTCTACAATATCTATTGATGACATGTCATGGTAATGATGTTGCTTCTGATGATACTATTTGGAGATGCATGTCTTGATTTCAATGTGTACTACATCCATTGAACCTTAGAGAGCATCAATTTGGATCGAGAGGTACCCAAGATTTGATATCTTGAGAAGTGACTTGCCAAGGTTTAGGTATCTTGAGGAGTCACTTCTAAGATATCATATCTCGAAGAACTTCTTAGTACATTAAGATATCTAAATGTGGTTTGAGATGGAAAATCATAGTCTTGTTTTGGATTAGTTGGCATAGCTTAAATTTATTGTTTAGATATGTTTATCATTCTTGTTGTTTTCTCTTGAAATGCAATATTATACTCTCTCTTGTAATGAATAATATAAATTATGATTCTTGCATATGTTAACTAATTAAGTGGTCTTTGATATTGCTATATAGATGACATGATATGAATGATTCATAATGGTTGATCTTGTAAATGAGATAGATTAAATGGAATTCATATTCTTAGTTGGATTTGTTCAATGTGATGAATTATATATCTTGTTAGTTCAATTTGTAGCACCCCTCCATTTTTATCTTTGTATCAGACAGTGTCATACCTTGTTTTTCTTTGTTTCTATTAGCACTTAGAATTTGATACACTATGATGCTTGTTTATAATTTGATCGCTAACTTTAAAGCGATGTGGATTTTATGCTATGATGTGATGGTACCTTATTTTGATGTTATCATTTTGATATGCCTTTGATTAGCATAATGTTTATTTGAACTAACATTGTTATATGCACATGAGTATATTATTTATGTTAGAATCATCAAGTTTTTATATTGTATTGGTGAAGGGGACAAAATTGCACCACTCGCTTGTGAGCGCCCTGCAATTTTGTGATTCCCCCTTCACGGTGTGTTTTATTATGATGTATATATGCATGTTCGATATATGCCTCGTTTACAGGTTTGCAGGTATAGGACATTGACTCCACCTAGTTTCATAGGTTTGAGTGTGTCCATTGCCCAACAGTAATATTGATTGGGAGATAGTAGCTAGGATTCATGTGTCAAGCCATTACCCTAGTCATAGTGTGTCG
>CM021107.1:574630803-575016649 GCA_007115665.2 Sequoiadendron giganteum | reverse complement strand
TCAGGGATTAAGAGGGTATAGGTGTTGAGGGATTAGGGTTTAAGGGTTGAGGGTTAAGGGTTGAGGGATTAAGAGGGTATAGGGATTGAGGGATTAGGGTTGAAGGGTTGAGGATGGAGGGTTGAGGGATTAAGAGGGTATAGGGTTTTAGGGATTAGGGTTTAGGGGTTAAGGATTGAGTGTTGAGGGATTAGGTTTTAAGGGTTGAGGGATTAGGGTTTAAGGGTTGAGGGATTGAGAGGGTATAGGGGTTTAGGGATTACGGTTTAATGGTTGAGGGTTTAGGGTTGAGTGATTAAGAGGGTATAGGGGTTGAGGGATTACGGTTTAAGGGTTGATGAAGTAAGAGGGTATAGGGGATAAGGGTTGAGGGATTAAGAAGGTATAGGGGTTGAGGGATTAGGGTTTAGGGGTTGAGGATTGAGGGTTGAGGGATTAAGAGGGTTTAAGGGTTGAGGGATTAGGGTTTAAGGGTTGAGGGATTAATAGGGTATAGGTTTTGAGGAATTAGGGTTTAAGGGTTGAGGGTTTAGGTTTGATGGATTAAGAGTGTATAGGGGTTGAGGGATTAGGGTTTAAGGGTTGAGGGATTAGGGTTTAAGGGTTGAGGGATTAAGAGGGTATAGGTTTTGAGGGATTAGGGTTTAAGGGTTGAGGGTTTAGGGTTGATGGATTAAGAGGGTATAGGGATTGAGGGATTAGGGTTTAAGGGTTGAGGGATTAGGGTTTAAGGGTTGAGGGAATAAGAGGGTATAGCGGTTGAGGGATTAGGGTTTAAGGGCTGAGGGTGTAGGGTTGAGGGATTAAGAGGGTATAAGGGTTGAGGGATTAGGGTTTAAGGGTTGAGGGATTAGGGTTTAAGGGTTGATGGATTAAAGAGAATTATAGGGTTTGGGGATTAGGGTTTAAGGGTTGAGGTTTAGGGTTGAGGGATTAAGAGGGTATAGGGGTTGAGGGATTAGGGTTTAAGGGTTGAGGGATTAGGGTTTATGGGTTGAGGGATTAAGAGGGTACAGGGTTTGAGGGATTAGGGTTTAAGGGTTGAGGGTGTAGGGTTGAGGGATTAGGATGGTGTAGGGGTTGAGGGATTAGGGTTTAAGGGTTGAGGGATTCTGAGGGTATAGGGGTTAAGTGTTGAGGAATTAGGGTTTAAGGGTTGAGGGTTTAAGAGGGTATAGGGGTTAAGGGTTGAGGGATTAGTGTTTAAGGTTTGAGGCATTAAGAGGGTATTGGGGTTGATGGATTAGGGTTTAAGGTTTGAGGGTTGAGGGTTGAGGGATTAAGAGGGTATATGGATTGAGGGATTAGGGTTTAAGGGTTGAGGGATTAAGAGGATATAGGGGTTGAGGGATTAGGGTTTAAGGGTTTAGGGATAAGGGTTTAAAGGTTGGGGGTTTAGGGTTGAGGGATTAAGAGGGTATAGGGTTTGAGGGATTAGGGTTTAAGGGTTGAGGGTTTAGGGTTGAGGGATTAAGAGGGTATAGGGATTGAGGGATTAGGGTTTAAGGGTTGAGGCTTGAGGCTTGAGGGATTAAGAGTGTATAGGGGTTGAGGGATTAAGGTTTAGGGTTTGAGGATTGAGGGTTGAGGGATTAGGGTTTAAGGGTTGAGGGATTAGGGTTTAAGGGTTGAGTGATTAAGAGGGTATAGGGGTTTAGGGATTAGGGATTAAGGGTTGAGTTTATAGGGTCAAGGGATTAAGAGGGTATAGGGGTAGAGGGATTAGGGTTTAAGGGTTAAGGGAGTAAGAGGGTATAGGGTTTACGGGTTGACGGATTAGGTTTAAGGGTTGAGGCATTAAGGGGGTATAGGGGTTGAGGGATTAGGGTTTAGGGGTTGTGGATTGAAGGTTGAGGGATTAAGAGGGTATAGGGGTTGAGGGATTAGGGTTTAAGGGTTGAGGGATTAAGAGGGTATAGAGGTTGAGGGATTAGGGTTTAAGGGATTGGGGTTTAAAGGTTGATGGATTAAGATGGTATAGGGGTTGAGGGATTAGGGTTTAAGGGTTGAGGGATTAAGAGGGTATAGGGGTTAAGGGTTGAGGAATTAGGGTTAAGGGTTGAGGGATTAAGAGGGTATAGAGGTTCAGGGATTTGGGTTGAAGGTTTGAGGGATTATGAGGGTATAGGGATTGAGGTATTAGGGTTTAAGGGTTGATGGATTAAGAGGGTATAGGGGTTGAGGGATTAGGGTTTAAGGGTTGAGGGATTAAGAGGGTTTATGGGTTGAGGGATTAGGGTTTAAGGGTTGAGGGTTTAGGGTTTAGGTCTCTATCTCCCACTCCCCACTTCTCCCCTTCTCCCACTCTCTCCCACTCTCCCCCTCTCTCCCTCCCTCTGTATCTCCCACTCTCCCCTCTGTCCCTCCCACTCTATCTGCCACTCTCTCTCTCTCTCTCCCTGTTTCTCCCACTCTTCCCTTCTCCCTCCCTCTCTATCTTCCACTTTCCCCATGTCTCCCTCCCATTATCTTAGAAACTCCTATACTCTCAAAAATACACTAAGAAAACCAAATTTCACATAACGTGCTCGCGTTATTACGCATGCACATTATAACATGAGCGTGTTTTGTACTCCACTAAAATGGTAAAAAAATCTATATACCCGTGATTGGAAGACCTAGAGTTTCCATATTCCCCTGGTTCTACATGTGCTCTGACAAAAAATATCTTTTTGATGATGTTGTGAAGTGTTCAAGCATCTTTTTCACATTCCATCACCTTTTCCATGATCTTTTTACCACCTTTGCATGAAATAGCAGAGTTTCCACATTGAAAGACATATAATATCAATTGAAGTTTGAATTCCATTGAAAACTAATATACAGTTGAAGTGTGGAAGGGAACAAGCTTTTGAACAAGTCAAATTGTTGTGGAGTTTGAAGAAAGAAGAAGCTAATACTATATAATTGGGTTGAACTCCTCCATTTGAAAGTCTAGTTTTTAAGGTATGTGAAGTCTTTACAAATTTTCTTTCATTCTATTATGGCTTGCTTTCATTTTTGTTTGTCATTATAATCTTAGGTTGTCAATGCACATTTTAAATTACCAAATTATATACACAATTATTTACACTTGCCAATTATAGAAATTCAGAACCATTCACAAAAAATCATCCTTGAAGACAAATCCAAGCCTCTCCCATTCCTCTGAAGGGTCCAAACACCTTCCAATACCTCTGCACAAACTAATGTAGTACAAAGGAAGAAATCAACACCTTTCTTGACACACTTATTCAACTATATTTCCCTTCACAAAACATTTGATTCGTATACTCAAATTAGCAATAAGAGTTCCCAATTCCTTAAGGACCTTCAAAACACCTTGAAAATATTAAAAACAATTGATTACAATCAATGAGGTTCCTCAAAACATCAACCAATGATTATGCCATTCACAAGTTGTCTTAAATCTTCCATAATGGCACCATTGTTTACAAACACAAACTATAATTCTTAAGGCACAACCAAACCATTATTTGCTTAATAAATCTTTGCTTGAGTTAGTACAACAAAAATGAAACATTTCAGAAGTCTGCCCTTACACACAAACTTATTTCCTTTTTTCAATGTCCACATTACTAGTATCCAAGCATCTACAAACTGACACTTGTATCTCCGAAACCAGGCACACACTTCAAACTTGGATACTCATATTTTATGCAGAGTTAAAGGACCCAAAACCATTGAAGATGTAAAATTTCCTTCAAGAGCCATCTAAGAAGATTAAAAAGGCGTAAAGGACCAATCCCAACACTCCTCCAAGCTGGACAACAAACAAAAACATTATTTCCCAAATTTCACCCTAGGAATCTAGTTATTGTGCAAAACTAGTTTCGGGCCCTTAACTCCAAAACTTTTGAAAACACCAGGAAAATAAAAGAATGATTGTAGCACCAATTTCAGAGTTGCAAGACATACCTTAAGCCATCACATGACTCCTTTGGGACAACATTAAGAAAATTGATGTTTTTCACTATTTTAGGCCTCCAAGTTGACCAATTTTACAAAGGAACTACCCTTAGATCTTCACACCAGACTTCCAAACCCAAAAAAAATCTTTAATTAGGTCTCAAAACAAGATAATTTCTGTCTTAGGACCTTACCCGCTCAACTAGGCTTCCAATACAAAAACCGCCATTTTTCAATGCAAAGAGGGAGGGTTTATAGAAACTCCTATACCCAGGCCTTCCTAGACCATTCCAAAGCATCAAACATCTTCAAAATACCCTGCACAAGGTCAAAAGTTCATTACATTGACCACTCCTTCAACAATTGATGGGGAGTCTTATCTTTCAAGAGCAATATTTCTCTTCCCAAGACATATTCTCTGGTCCTCCTAGGGTATTCCTCTCTACCCTACTTAGGGATCCCTCCTAAACCCTTCTCACCTCATAAGACTCTCCACCAATTTCAAATTCTTCACCATTGCTCTCAATTCACCACTAAGCTTCCTTGGGCTCCACACTGACCCAAAGTGTCCTAACCATTCCAGGGGATAGGAAAGGGTATTCTCACTATCCCCTTGTTCATTTGAATCCTCACTGATCCATCTCATAGGATTCTTTCACCTTCTACCCATCATTTTCTTGAAAAACCCAATTTTAGGCCTTGTAGCCTTTTGCCCAATTCAGCCTCCTAGAACCCATTTTATCTGCTTTTCTAAAAAATGGTCTTAACAACCCCCAAATATTTTTATAGATTCTTTCTAGTGGTACCCTAGGCTTCAATATTTATGAGGTGTTTAGTCCCTTTGGCATCCATACATAGGATTGTCCTCATACCCCCTATATTCAAGTGTTTCTACGGTTCTGGTTCCTTTTTCCAACTTTGAGGGCTGCAATGACCTCCTCAACTCTCCTCCTTGCATGCACATGTCTAGAATACATGTTCCCACACTCTCTTGCTCTTTATTGGTACAAACCAATCCATTTAGCAACTTTCTTTACTGCTGTCCTCTCCAAGCCACTAGCCGGAATGCACTTGCACTGGCCTAGTTCTTGATGAATTCACCATCTCCCTTGCAAATAAAGACACCAAACACCATATGTACACTGTAAAAAAATTCACCTACTTGATTCCAAGTGGCCATGGTAGCCTTGCCATGGGAATTCAAGTGGGGATCATTATTTCCATAAACTGGTCTGAACTGGCTATGAGACCAAAAACTCCAAAAACTTGCAAAATAGAAAGCAATTGAACTAAATGGTTAATATAATGCTTCACATAGTAATTAAGTGACACAATTGAAAGACTCAAAGCATTAGATAGGTCCTTTCAATCCATTCTTGACTGGATGAAGGCACAAAAATAGAAATTCAATGAAATTTGCACTCTTCCAACTCACAAATTCCCCTTCCAAAACTCCAAATCATACAATAGCTTTCCCACATGCTCAATTAGGGTGTTTATGACCTTATATACCTTTCTCCCACGTGCTAGGACCCTTGGGTCAGGATTAGAGCATCATTAATGCCCTTTTCCCACTTTTAGGACAAATTGCCAGGTCTACATGGACTAATTTGCCTAATTTCATCATTCAGGCTTCTCCACACTTCAAGGCTCTAGACTACCCTAAGTTTTCCTTAACTCACACATCAAGAAATTTATTGGGACTTTACATCATAGTCCTTATTCCCTTGGTGGTTGGCTAGAACCACCTACAAACCAAAATTGCCAAGATCTTCCAAAAGACCTTTAAGGTGCTCCTGCACCAACAATTTTTCAAAATCACTCCTTGGTTCCTCAAATTCTCATGGAAAAGTGATTGTTTGAGCTAAGAACCACATATCCTATTGTCATTAGTTTCATTCCAAGGCATGTTCAACAATAAAAGACCCTACTTTTGTACATGATGATTGTAAGTATTATTTAAATGAAGCCTTCAATGACATATATTTTTCAATTATCTTGAATGGATACATTTTTTAGGAACTAATATTCATCTCATTACCATGGTAGAGATAAAATTATGCACCATGCCGAAGAAAAATACAAAGAGGAAACTAACAGATGAAGAGAACGAAACCTTGAAAGAAAAGGAGAGAGTTCGGGTGGCGGCATATCGTGAAAAGAAGAAATTGGAAACGATTGATGAAAACAACCCAATTGTAGGGGAACCTCAACCTTCAAAAAGGGAACAAGAATTGGCAGCACAACAAGCACGAATGCGAAAGCATCATCGTAAGATAGATTCAGATACCATAGTTGGAGACACACCCTCTACGACAAGTGAATATGAAGGGACACCATTAAGCACAAGCGAATATGGAGGGACACCATCTAGCACAAGTGAATATGGACAGCCACCATCTACTACAAGTGAATAAGGAGGGACACCCTTTAACGCAAGTGAATATTGTTGGACACCATCCAACACATCTCAAGTTGAGAGTACATCATCACTCAAAATTGATGAAGAAGGTATGCCATCATTCTCATATGAACCTCAAGGTATGTCTTCTTCTCCATCCTTGATCGAAGGTATGCAATCTAGCCCACCTCAATTAAATATCGATGAAATTCCTAATGTTGAGATGTATGTTCCTAGGAGAACACCATCAAGAATTTTGAATAGAAGGCCAAAGTATTTGATTAATATTGATGATGAGATTTTGTAGCACATGGAAGGTAAGATTTCAACATGCACTTGTAGAAGATATGCTGATAAGATTTGGGAATGATTCTTTGAAAGGCTAAATGAGACTGCAAGATGTCAACTATTTGTTGAAATGATGTGGGGTGTAAATTATAGGAACATCATGAAGACTCTTGGGTTGAGAACATCGAATGCATCGAGTGAAGACACTATTGTGAAGAATCTAATGGATGCTTATGAGAGTGTGGGTAAGACCTCATGCTCAAAGGATAGTAATGTCACCCGACGTGTCATTACATAGACTTTGGTAAGTTTTCAAACAAAGAGAGCTCATCTAATTAAAAAGACTACTGAAAAAATGGGAATTAGTAGAAAAACTTTCTCAAGAGCCATTCAAAGGTGGCAAAGAATTGAGGGAAATGATACAAATGAATTATGGGCATTCTCGAGGAGACTGTCACGAAAAGATAAAGAAGTTGTCGAAGCCTTGAGAACACTAATTGAAGAGTATTGGAAGAATAACACAAGGCCATCTCCAAATCAAAGGGATGTGGTAAGAAGGAGAATCGGTAGTTAGAATCATGAGCCACATCCAAAACATTTTTTGGATATGACTCAAACCCAATTTTTTTGGAAATTTGAAAATGATTATCCTCAAATTAGTATTTCTCAAAGATTTTTTGATCTTCTTAAACATTTTTATGTCAAGATAAATCACACATGCACTACTTGTTTTTGTAGACTACATATTGAATTTTCTAACCATTACGATGTTTATCGTTCTATATGTTTAGATTTGCATACTAACAATGTTTTGCAGGATTGTGGCATAGAAGCCCCACCAAAATCTTCAAGAGAGTTCTTATCAAAAAAATTATGTGAAATAGAGGATGGCTAGATATTCTATAGGACAACATGCTTGGATGGTGCATGCGAGCGTTGTGGTGGCTTCTAGCATATGCTAGTATGTCAACATATGGAAAGCACAGATGAGGTGGGACAAAAACTAGTAGAGTTCGGGAAGTATATAATAGTGGCATATGCTACAAAAGACGCGTCTTAAGCAAAAAGGTGTGATTTGGTTATTGAGAAGATTCCAGTGTACAAATTTATGACCACATTTCGTGACAATATACTGTCTGAGTATGCAATGCATACCCATAGAGCCCAATGGTTGGACACACAGTTCAAGCTATACAAGGACACCTTTCCAGTTGGAAGGATAGTCTCCGTGGTTGACTTTGTAGAGAACTACACTCTACAACCACAACATGAGGTGCAGTCACAATATTACAACTCTACACAAGTTTTGATATTTGTGCACATAGCATTCATTCATGCATCTGATAGTATAGATGAGCAAAGGAAGGTATTGAGGGAGTACCACTTTTACATTAGTGATGATCGCACACATTCTCCAGAGTTTGTGCAAGGTTGCTTCTAGATTTTCTACAGTGGTTTGGCTTAGAGGGGCATAGAATACGATCAACATATAATATGGTCTGATAACTATGCAACATAGTTCAAGAACTCGCGCATGTTCTACTGGTTGTGCAGGATGCATGTCATTATAGGTGTTCAACATATGTGGAAATTTTGTGAGATTGTACATGGAAAGGGGGAGCATGATGGTGCAGGAGCATGCGTGAAAAGAGCATTAGCACGAGAAGAGTTAAAGTATAAAGACAGTGCAAAGTTGACAGATGCAAAATCAATCGTCGAGTGGTGTAATGCTTGATGGGTCCAGGTAATGAAGGTACCTCTTTAGTTCATAGATTTTTTTGGTTGATGGATGATACTAACGTTGCACCATATGAATACTATTGTACACTAATAGGATCAAGTGAGGTACACTCTTTCCTTAGCTCAAATACAGGTTCATGGAGTATCGATACATGAAAGATGGCATGCTTGTGTTCTTCATGTAAAATGCAAGACTAGAATGATTGTGAGTCAGGGGAGTGGGGGTTGACAAATGGTTCACAAGTTATCTTAGCCCACTTCACACGTATTGCCCTCTGACAATATTGGAACTGACATAGATAGAATCATCGGTCGACTTTGACCACATATCAGATCTAGTTTAGTGAGGTGATATATCTACTTTATTAGTTGTTGAAATTCTATATCGTTAGATCTTACTTTGTACTATATTCGTAATGTTGAAAAATTTCAAGATATTTTTTGCACATATCAATGTAGGGTATGTTTATGTAGTTATTGCAGATGAAGACAATGAGGAGGGAATAGAATATTACTTGTGTCATTGTGTTGAGACCAAAAAGAAATTGGAGGCCCCAGTTATAGATGGAGAAAACATCGAATACCCTACAGGCTCAGTTGTGGTTACTGGAACATGGCTTAGAAGGTACCCACATTCAACTGTTAAACATTGGCTATTTTAGGACATTGACATGCATCGTAAGATTCTTCATTACTCGAACCTTGTTGTGGAATCCAATGGTCATTTGACCAAATAAGGGGGTAGACCTTTGAATAAAAAATTATGGAAGGTTCGTGAGTCTGACCATGAGGCAATACTCGACATAATAAAGAGTAGAGAAGACCCGGATGGTTCATTGGATTAATTTGTAAGTATATGCACATTGGTTCTTATTAATTTATACTTGTATGCACATTAATTTTTGTGATGCCAATGCTATCATCTTGTTTTACAGTGATTGGTGTCCCATTGCAAAAAATGCAAATATATGAGCCATCCAAGAGAATGTCAACCAGAAAAGAAATGCATCATCCTTATTTTGATGCCTGCATGCAACATCTGTAAGTGCCTTCCATCTATTTTTATTTTATTTCCATTTTGGATGCTCTTTCCTTTTCTCTTTTACTTTGCGTATTTGTAAGTAAACTACTAAGGGTTGATTGATCTTTCATTGCAAAAAATGCTGATTTAACAGCCATCAAAGAAAATCTCAGTCAAAAAAGCATTGCAACATACTTATTTTGATGATTTTGAAAATTCTCAATTTTGATTTCAAGGCATTATAAGAGAGCATGTGAATCTTAGCGAGGGAATCTCGAGTTACTCATTTGAAGTTAACCTCATGATGAGCACCTATGATGTAGACATTTAAAGAGAATCTTGAATGTATGAGTGACATTGTAAAAGATCTGAGAGAACGAAGTGCCAGAGGCATTGTAATAAGATTTAATTACATAATGAGATATACTCAAATATTTTAAGATTGAAGTTCATGTTTGGTGTAGTAGCACCTTGTTCTGTAAATGCCTTGAGTAGGAAAATTTGCAAACTTTGAATTTTGAAATGTAAACAATGTGAAAAAGGTCATATAAAGGTCATGTAAACAATTTGTACACATTTTTATGCAACTCATGTGACCAAGCGGACTATTCCAACACATCAGAATAGGTATATTTACGTTAGGCATGGTCCTATTTCAGATTGAAACACGTAGAATCGCTCCGAGCTATGTTCCACTAGATCGATCCCTTAAGGGTCCAAAGTGCAAAATAGCTGCAAACTTCAGCATGCTATTACTTGGATACGGTGACACTTAGAAACTTGTCATCTAATCCTATAGAAATGCGTTTAGCCCCTCTAGAAAAACCTGTCTCGGTTTTGGCTATCTTGGAGTGGTTTTCTCATGGCGGTGGATTTTCACTTGATCGAAAAGGTGTCAAATTCAAGCTATGCAAAGTTGCAAAGTGGTGCAACTTTCGCTCTACAACTCGTGTGACCAAGCAGACTATTCCAACACATTCGAATAGGTAGGTTTATGCTAGGCATGGTCCTCTTTCACACCAAAACACGTGGAATCGCTCCGAGCTATGTTCCACCGGATCGATCCCTTAAGGGTCCAAAGTGCAAAATAGCTGCAAACTTCAGCATGCTATTACTTGGATACCATGACACTTAGAAACTTCTCGTCTAATCCTATAGAAAGGAGTTGGGCCCCTCTACAAAAACCTCTCTCGGTTTTGGCTATCTTGGAGTGGTTTTCTCGTGGTGGCATATTTTCACTTGATGGAAAAGGTGTCAAATTCAAGTTGTCCAAAGTTGAAAAGTGGTGCAACTTTTGCTCTGCAACTCGTGTGACCAAGCAGACTATTCCAACACATACAAATAGGTATGTTTACACTAGGCATGGTCCTCTTTCACACTGAAACACGTGGAATCGATCTAAGCTATGTTCCACTGGATCGATCCCTTAAGGGTCCAAAGTGCAAAATAGCTGCAAACTTCAGCATGCTATTACTTGGATACCGTGACACTTAGAAACTTCTGGTCTGATCCTACAGAAAGAAATTGGATGCCTCTAGGAAAACCTCTATTTATTTTGGCTATTTTGGAGTGGTTTTCTTGTGGCAACGGATTTTCACTTGATGGAAAAGGTGTCAAATTCAAGCTATGCAAAGTTACGAAGTGGTGCAACTTTCACTCTACAACTCGTGTGACTAAGCAAACTATTCCAAAAAGTCTGAATAGTTATGTATATGCTAGGCATGGTCCTCTTTCACACTGAAACACGTGGAATTGCTCCAAGCTATGTTCCACCGGATCGATCCCTTAAGGGTCTAAAGTGCAAAATAGCTGCAAACTTCAGGATGCTATTACTTGGATACCTTGACACTTAGAAAATTCTCATCTAATCCTATAGAAAGGTGTTAGAACCCTCTACAAAAACCTCTCTCAATTTTTGCTATCTTGGAGTGGTTTTCTCGTGGTGGCATATTTTCACTTGATGGAAAACGTGTCAAATTCAAGTTGTGCAGAGTTGCAAAGTGGTGCAACTTTCACTCTGGAACTTGTGTGACCAAGCGGATTGTTCCAACATATCCGAATAGGTATTTTTACACTAGGCATGGTCCTCTTTCACATCGAAACACGTGGAATCACTCTGAGCTATGTTCCACCGGATCGATCCCTTAAGGGTCCAAAGTGCAAAATAGCTGCAAACTTCAACATGCTATTACTTGGATACCACGACACTTAGAAACTTCTCATCTAATCTTGCCAAAAGACGTTGGACCCCTCTAGAAAAAAATCTCTTGATTTTCTCTATCTTGGAGTGGTTTTCTCATGATGGAGGATTTTCACTTGATGGAAAACATGTCAAATTCAAGCTGTGCAAAGTTGCAAAGTGGTGTAACTTTCGTTCTGCAACTCATGTGACCAAGTAGACTGTTCCAACCCATATGAATAGGTATGTTTATGCTAGGCATGGTCCTCTTTCACACTGAAAAACGTGGAATCGCTCCGAGCTATGCTCCATTAGATCGATCCCTTAAGGGTCCAAAGTGCAAAATGGCTGCAAAATTAATCATGCTATTACTTAGGTTCTGTGATGCTTAGAAACTTATCGTTTGATTTTTTAGGATCATGTCAAGCTTGTCTACAAAAACCTCTCTCGATTTTGGCTATCTTAGAGTGGTTTTCTAGTGGTGGTGGATTTTCACTTGATGGAAAAAGCATCAAATGCAAGCAGTGCAAAGTTGCAGAGTGGTGCAACTTTCGTTCTGCAACTTGTGTGACCAAGCAGACTATTCCAACATGTCCAAATAGGTATTTTTATGCTAGGCATGGTCCTATTTTACACTAAAACATGTGGAATCACTTTGAGCTATGTTCCACCGGATCGTTCCCTTAGGTTGGAGGAGTCTTAAGTTGCAAATTTGTAAGTTGCTTAAAGCAACAAATTTGAAATGATATTGAATGGCCCACTTAGCACTCATTGCATCTAAGTGATGCTCATAGAGGTGAGGCACTAGGCCTTTCTGAGAGGTCACCCATTCTAGTATACTCTAGTTGAGGTGAGTAAGGATGTGGACAAACTCAAGGTACCTGATCAGATCAGACCACAAGTGGACACGATTCTAGACTTAAGGGTGAAGAAGAAGACTAGGCACAAGACATACATGGAGCACCTAGTGAAGTGGAGACATCAACCAGAGTCAGAGGCTACTTGGATAGTAGAAAGTGACTTTAAGAAGCATGGAATTAGTGAGGAGCTCTTGACACCATAGGTTCCTTAACTTCTTTGTTGCAGGGGGGAGAATGGTGCAGGAGCACCTTAAGGTCTTTTGGAGAGATCTTTGCAATTTTGGCTTGTAGGTGGTTCTAGCCAACCATAAAGGGAATAAGGACTATGATGTAAAGTTCCAAGAGTGTTTTTGATGAGTGAATTGGAAATAGGTTTGTTAGGGGCTTGCGGTTTGGGTAAGTCTTGGACACTGTGAGCATTTTGAGCAATGTTGCCTTGGCTATTTGTCCTAAAAATTGGAAAATGGCATTAATGATGCTCTAAGCCCAACCCAAGGGTCCTAGAACATGGGAGAAAGGTATATAAGGTCAGAAAAACCCTAATACCTAGGTTGGAGGATTGTTTTCACGAATTGAGGCTTGGAGAGTACATTTTTGTGATTGGAAGAGAGCAAGTTTTCATTGAATTTTTGTGTTTGAGCCTTCATCCAGTCAAGAATGGATTGAAAGGACTTCTCTGATGCTTTGATTCTTCCATTTGTGTCACTTATTTACCTTGTGTAGCATTATATTATTCATTTAGATTAGTCATCTAGACCGACTGGTTATCTTTTTGCAAGTTTTTGGTGTTCTTGGTCTCATTGTTGGTTTAGGCCAGTTTTGTGAATAATGAGTCCCACTTGACTTCCTGTGGCTTTCCTCTCATGGCCACTTGGAATCAAGTTGGGGACTATGTAAATAGTGTACATATAGGTTTTGGGGTCTTGTTTTGTAGGGAAGGTGATGAAATCATCAAGCACTAGGCAAGTGCAAGTGCATTCTGGCTAGTAGCTTGGAGACGGCAGCAACAAGGAGAGTTGCTAAATAGATTGGTTTGTGCCAATCAAGAGTATGGGAGTGTAGGAACATTTATCTTAGTCATGTGTGTGCTAGGAGGAGAGCTGAGGAGGTCATTGAAGTCCTCAAAGAAGGAAAAAAGAGCTAAAAACCCTAGGAACCCTTGAAAAATAGGGGGTTTGAGGACAATCATATGTACGAACACTTGTAGGACCTAAGGCTTGGTAAATATTGGAGCCTTCATGGTCAAAAGAAATAATATACAAAAACATTTGGGGGTTGTTAAGACTGTTTGTGAGAATAGTCAAGAAAACGGGTTCTAGGAGGCCAAATTGGGGCAGAAGGCTACAAGGCCTAAAATTGAGTTTTTCAAGAAAGCGATGGGTAAAAGGTGAAAGAATCCAATAAGATGGATCAGTGAGGAGAGAAATCAACATAGGGACAACTAGGATACCCTTCCCTAGCCCTGGAGTGGTTAGGACACTTTGGGTAAGTGTGGAGCCTAAGGAAGCTTAGTGGTGGATTGGGAGTGATGGAGAAGAATTTTAAATTGGTGGAGAGTCTTACATGGTGAGAGGGGTTTAGGAGTGATCCCTAAGTAGGGTAGAGAGGAATACCCTATGAAGACTAGAGAATAGGTCTTGGGAAGAGCAATAGTTCTTTTGAGGGATTTGACTCCCCATCACTTTAGCTCATGAAGGTCATGAGACAACCATTAATGGGGAGTGGATACATGAAGAACTGATGCAGAATGATAATGGCTTCAGACCTACTATAAAAGATTTTTCTTTTCGTTAGAATGATGCAAGAGGTTTTTGGTTTCACTACCAAAATGAGCCTAAAAAGAATGCATGTGAAACTCCTTTTGACCTTGAGGGCGTACTTACTCCATCTCAAGGATCATGCATTGAGGATGACATAGATCAATGCTATGGCTAACCAATTAATAATTATACATGTGAATAAGTCAAACATGTACATGTCAATAAGGGAACTACAAGTACTCATAAAATTGTAAGCCTCAAAAAGTATACACATGAATACATAGTATACACAAATTAAAACAAAGTATATGCATGAATACAAGGTATATGCATGAAAACATGTAAACCACAAAGTATACACTCGAATGCATGCAAGTCACAAAGTATACACGTAATTTGTAAAGTATACACTTGAATATACGTAACTCATATCTATTGAACCACCAATTTAGAATGCAAATATGGACATGCATAAAAAAAAGATATTTGTATTAACCAAATAGCCATGTAGGAATACATAAATATATGTCAATATAAGTATGAAATATATGTACAAAATAGCCATATAGGCTTACGAGAATGCCATCTAGGCATACAATGTCAAATATGTCCAATAAAAAATATGTACAAAACTACCATGCAGGAATACAATAAAGGACTCTGGAATCAAAAGTCATTGCTCTCCATGCCCAGGAAATAAAATCTTTCCCTTTCCTTTTCGCTTGGATGGCGATAGGTCTGTCACTAGTTTTTGCTGTGCTCGTGGAGTGCTCCTGCTACTCCTCCTAGGGTTTAGTTCATGGTGAAGTTTTAATTGTTACAATAAGAAGTAAAGACATGAATATATAGAAATTACATTATTAAAAATGATATATTTGACAAAATAATCACTTGCAGCCGTCTCACACCCATGCTTAGGCATGCTTAAACTCTGTATAAACCATACAAATAGACAAAAACTATGTGAATCAATAATGGTTTGATTTCTAACTAACTAACATCTATAACAACAAATGTAAATTAAAATTCACTAATTTCCCTCATACCTCTTCTGTCAGAGCCATCGAGGATTGTATAGCAGATGTCACACCAATATCCATTTCCCTCATCACATTTAGAGGTGTATCGTCTCGTAACAACTGAAAATAAAACAACAAATTATTCAACGTAATCAATGATGTGCATGTATAAACTACACAAATCTATTAAGTACTTGATTCATTAGTTAAACTCTTTATTCTATTACCTGCATAAGGTTTGAGTAAATCCACCGCCACTGGGAAGTGTTCCATCAAAACCTCCAATATTAGTCTGTTCAACATCCAAAATTGCATATTAAATTACCATTTGTAAAAAAATGCCATTAATATGCAATAAACTTATAATTGTTTACTAGTTACATACCCTAGCGATAGGTGTACTACAAAAATAGGTTGCTGTGGGGCCGGTGTATCCAGTCTCAACACTATGACCTTGCAATTTTATTAAAATCATAAAACATTTTTAGTTAATCTTGCATTTCAAAATCGAAATTTAATAAATTAAATTCAATGAACACATGCACTAACTTTTACCTGACTATCAATGCCATATGCCTCATGCAAAATGTCAGCTACCCTCCCCATCTCCATAGCTGCAGATGGATCCCGCGTACCAGTCTCCTAAGGGTCGGTGGGGTCATGTGAACAAGTAGCCTCGCAAGATTGACACACATGTGTTGAAAGACCACCACTAGAAGACTCCCCTGGATGGCGCTGTAGAATAGGGCTAGTATGATGGATGACACTCTGGGTCAAAGTGCTGATTGCTTGCAATGTCTCTACGTCAACACTTTCCTTCACAACAGAAGGCATAACAATGTGCTCATGAGGTGGCCTAGCGAGAGCTCGTCTAACTTGCCGCGTAGGATCTGGCAGTGCACCAGGTCTATCCTGAGCTGACCCGCCACCTCTCCCCTGGAAATCCCTCATATCAAAATAATTTGGGATTTTTTTTAATATGAACTCACTGTATAGTTTCCTAAGGAAATATTGCGGAACCTCGCAATTGTTGCTTGGTGGGTAATCGAAGACCATGTACCACCTATCATAAAACCACTCCTTCATTTGTTGGTGGTGGCACCAATGGATAGGAAACCTCTTCACATTGAGGGCAAGATTTTGATTTGTGCGTGGGTCGGTGAATAATGAGCACAAATCACTTTTTGTTATTTTTAAATCTTTCACATCCTTGTATGATAGTTTATTTGGATAATACTCCCTAGCCACCTGCCTCCTATCTTCCCATCCAGTTATTTGTTTGCTAATTGAATCTATGTTTGTTAACATATCTTTCAATGAATTTGCTAGGGTCATTCTTTCTCTGGTTAAACCATTTGGATCACTCAACCTATTGATCAAATCCTCAATTTGTTTTTTGTTGTTCTAAATTTCACTCATTAAATTTTATTGAGTGCCAAGAGGGGGTTGAGTGACTAGTGGAGGAGGTTGATGTTGTGGTTGATTTTGATCTTGAGGATTTGGTTGGTCCTCCTGTTGAGGATTTTGAGGGTTTGCAGGTTGATTTGCATCTCCTAAAAATTCAAACAAATAGATATCAAATTCAACCTAAAACTAACAAATTCAACCTAAAACTAAAAAATTCAAAACAAAAAGCATAGAATCCTTACCTCTTACAACTCCTCGTCATCGTGGCGCCATCGTTGTGAAGAAATTCAAATTCTTGGTGAAGAAATTCTTCTCCTAGAACGCAAGTGCGATATTTTGGGGTTTTTGGTCATAGGTGCAGCAAAAAAACCAGTCAAAATGCAAATGAGAGATTTGCGTTTGTTTTTTTTCTTTTAACAGTCAATAACGTGAGCGTGTTATAACAGGCTCGCGTTATGGCTTTGTAGTTGTAGCCGTCAGGACCTTGCCTAGGTTTAATAGAAGACATAACCCGAGCATGTTATAATGCACTCGCGTTATGGTTTTCAACTTTATTTTTTGAGGGTGTCCACAGAATTGCTACCCATTTCCATGCACCTGCCCTAGACCGCTCTTATATATCCGCTTCATGAAATTATATCAACTTTATCGGCCAAAAATAAAAGAATAAATTAATTACAAACTGTTGGCCGAATTCATGAACAAATCTTAATGCACACCATTCAAAGTCGGTCACAACATAATGAAGACCTAAAACAACATCCTTGAACATGCCGATCATTCAAAAATTAATCCACATAGATCCACAACACACTACAACCATCATGTCAGCCAAGAACATGAAAAATCAAACACACAAAGGAAAAATATCTGATCACGATCACACTGATCAACGCAAATGTGCAACAAGGATAGAGCACGATCTAGAAACATCAACGAACATCGTAGGAGCATACACAAAAACTCAAATTACTAGAATTACATTCTCTTCTTCTAGAAACACTAGCTACAGTAACAAAATAACTCTAGGAACACAAAAACACACTACTTGCTCCAATGTTGATGCGCACCTCTGAAACTTCTGGAGTATAAACTAGATAGGCTCAGAAATAAACCCTTTAAAGTGCAACTTCTAAATAACAACATACTAAATTTTCCACCACATTGAACTTCATAGCTTCATAGACAGTCTTCAACATATTTAATATAATTTTCTCAATATCCTCGACATATACAACCTTCAAGACATTAATTCTAATAGTGTTGACATCAATGAAAACCACATATCAAAAACACAAGCACAACATCCAATAATAGAAGTTGAGAAGGCTCCTACAAAGTATGTTCAAAAGGATTGTCCAATAGATCAAATAATTATGGATAAAAAGGAAAGATTTTAGACCAGAAGGAGAATTGCAAAGAACAAAGAAGAAGTAAATATTTCTCTCCTATCACAAGTTGAACCAATTTTTTTTCTAAAGCCAACAAGGATGAGAATTGGATAAAAGATATGGAAGAAGAGTTAAATTAGATTGAAAAGAATAAAACCTAGGAATTGGTACCTAGGCCTCCATGCAAAAATATGATTGGCACCAAATGGGTGTTAGAAGAAAGCTAAATGAAGATGGAACAGTTGTAAGAAACAAGGCAAGATTAGTGTGCAAAGGATATGTGGTGCAGTCAAGGATGGGGGGTCCAAGAATAAGACTCCCTAGCCTTGTAGCAAGAGTAAACACAACGGAAACTCAAAGAATTGGAGTGAAAAGCGCACATAAACATATATATGAATGATCAATTAATTACTTATTGGAAACATGCCCTACCTTCTAGGTTACAAAATATAGAATGATTTAGTGTTAAGCCTAGTCTTACATGCGGGTTGAAACCCTTCTTTATCTACTATCCTACTAATTATCGCTATTATACTACTCTACTATATTACCTAACTTCTCTAATGCAACTACACATGCTCATATATATATATCGTTTCCTAGCTCCAAGAAAGATCCACATCAGCCCAAGAGGTTCCAAACCCCAAATTTTATGAAACGTGCAAGGGTGATCCCACAATACTGGTTTACAATTATTGGGCAAACTGGACACCGAACTAATTGTTTTTAACTAAATCTTCACTTTTGGGCTCCTATAGCGGCTAAACCGTGAGGAATTTGAAGATGATGAAAACTAGTCATTTGTGACATTTTGTCTATAGATTCTGAATAATTTTTTTTGGAATCAGATTGCACTTATATTTAAATTTCCTTTGAAAACTATTTTTTTTTAAAACAACATTTTTAAGCAGTGACGCTCACCGTATACAACATAACTTTTTTTGTATGAAGGATAAAATTCTAATTTTTTCGAATTTAGATTTGTAACTAAGATATCTAGCACTTTCATTTGGTTATATAGTTTTTTATTGAATATTTTTTCCTTAATCAAGTTTTTAATTCAAACCAAATACATTTCAGACATAGGTGGACCGTATACAACATAAATTTTTTTTGTATGTATCGAAATTCAATTTTTTTTTTACTAGATAAAGGACATAAATACCTAGCACAAACATATTTTTTAGAATTTTATTTTGATAATCTTCTATTCTTCCACATGTGCAAAATAGAGAGCTTGATTTTCGGTGAAAAACCTATGTTTAATTAAACTAAAAAAACAGATACATAATAAAATCAAAACATATTAAAATTATATTCATTGGATAGCTCGTTCTGAGGACTACCATCATCTAGTTGGGCTTGTTAGGTCTCCTCCATTTTCATTCTCAACCCGAGCTTCGAAGGGAAAAATTCTAGAGTTTTTTGGTACCAGGAGGGGAGAATGGGGGAAAAGTCTAGCGAACCCCTAGGGGTTCATTCGAATCCCCTTTCCATAAGAATATTTTTTGCTTATTTTTTCGGGAAATGTGAGACCTAAAATTAAATGGGTTCACTTGAAGGGGGGTACTATTGAACCCTATTTGGGTTTGCTCGAACCAGAAGTTCGTTCGAACCCCCAGAAACAATTTTTTTTTGCATGGGGTCATTTTTTGCAACTTTTCCTTCCTCACTCAAATTGTAAACCACTTTTGTTTGTTCACCTGCAAGTGTCAGCCAATGCATACATTTCTTCATTAATTCTTGGATAAACATAATGCAGATCAAAAAAAAAATTCCTCGATGAATGTGCATCCTCATGAACTGGTTTCTAGAGCTCTGCAAGTCACGGAGTAGGCCGAGACTAGGTCTGGTAACCCAAGAAAGAACAAGAATTCAAATATTTTTGGTTGATGAAATATTGCTTGCAACTAGGGATTCTCTTGAATCAAACACCTGAGGTTGAAGAAAAGTGAGCCTCTCACTTTCGGGGGACTAGAGGAAAAAAAATGTGGTCTGCCTCAAACTAAGAAATCCATGATGAATCTTCCTTTGGTCTTCCTTTCCACCTAACTAGATATTCCTTGTATTGCCTTCCTTTGGTACTACGTCCATTTCTACTATCCAAAACTTCCTCAATTTCCTCCGGATGGTGCACTATCTAGTCCAGTAAACCAATTGCTCTATCCTCCAGTGATCTTTCTTCATGATATTAATATAGGTCTACAACGTTAAATATAGGTGATATGCCAAACTCCTCCAGAAGCTCCACTTCGTAGGAATTCCATGAATCAAACCTCCTAGTGATTTTAAAAGGTCCAAACTTCTTCATCTTCAGCTTATTATATGTCCCAACTAGAAATCTCTCTTTTCTTAAATAACCATGACTTCTTCTCCTACTGTGAACTCCTTATGCCTTTTTTTCTTATCTTCCTTCTCCTTAAATTTTTTATTCATCTTCTCGAGGTGCTTCCTAACTTGAATATGAATTGTTTCCATGAATCTTGCAATTTCTTCTACCTCCACACTCCTTTTGTTCTCCATACTGACATCTCATAGTTTTGCTACTCCTTTGGGACATTTTCCTATCACAATCTTGAATGGTGTCCTACTAGTGCTCTGGTTTGCTGAATTATTGTATACAAATTCTACTTGTGGTAATATCAAGTCTCAATTTCCTGATTTACCTTTAGTCAAACACCTCAACAAGTTTCCAAAACTCTTGTTTACTACTTTTGTCTATCCATCCTTTTTTGTATGAAATGTTGAACTATAATTCAATTTTCTCTTCATCTTCTTCCACAATGCCTTCTAGAAAAGGCCAATGAACTTAGTGTCCTTGTCTGATACTATGATCTTTGGTAGTCCATGTAGTCTCACAATCTCCTTGAAAAATAGGTCTGCAACATGTACTACATCATTGGTCTTCTTACAAGGTATGAAGTGCACCATCTTGGAAAATCTATCCACAACCACAAATAAAAAATCAAATCCTCTCGGTGTCTTAGGTAATTCCAACACAAAATCCATGTTGATGTCTTCCCATGGTCTCTCTAGGACTGTCCATGGTGTATACATCCTAGTGTTCTGACTATTTCCCTTTGCAACCTGACAAATTATGCAACTCTGAACATACTTCCTAGCATCCTTATACAACTGTGGCCAATAATAGTTCTTGCTCACCAATGCTACGGTCTTATCAATTCCAAAATGTCCTACTTATCCTCCACAATGCTTTTCCTTGATTAAATTCTCTCATTGAATTTATAGGAATATATAACTAATTGTTCTTGAATAACATGCCTTCCTAAACAAAATAATCCAACCATTGATTCTATTTTCCTCTACCAGTTCCTTGCAATCCTTCCATGCCTCAAAATCAATGTCATCCTCATACATATGCTTCAGTTCTCATCTCTGTCAACAAACTCCTTCTCCCGCTCAGTTCATTCTCAACCTTGTTTGATTTTCCACTTTGTTTCTTTACACAAGTGTGTAACTCTCCAAGAATTCTACCCATCTCATGTGCCCATGGTTCAAATTTCCTTGACTATTCAGATATTGTAGAGCTTGATGATCTGTATACAACACAAATTCCTTAGATAACAAGTAATGTCTCCACTTCTTCAAGGCTTGTATTATTGCATATAACTCTTGATCATAAACTGAATATATCCTCTTGGCATCATTCAATTTCTCACTAAAATAATCTACTTGTCTCCCTTCCTGACTCAACACAGCTCCTATTTCCCTTCCACTAGAATCACAATCTACTTGAAATACCTTATGAAACTCCTGTAAATCCAACACAGATTTTTTTATTACCTTTTATTTCAACAACTCAAAAATATTATGTGCTCCTGATGTCCACTTGAATTCCCTCCGATCACCACTCATTGTCTCTGTCATAGGCATGCAAAGAATACTAAAATTTGTAATGAACTTCTAGTAAAAATTTTCTAGTCCATGAAATGATCTTACCTCTCCAACATTCACAAGTGTAGGCCATTAAATTATTGCTCTAACCTTCTCAGGGTCCATCTTCAATCCTTTTGCAGATATCACAAATCCCAAGTATACTAGTTCTTCCTTCATGAAACTACACGTCTTGATGTTTATCAATAGCTTCTCTTCTCTCAACCTTTGAAATACTCGTCTGATGTGCTCCAAATGTTCTTAGTTTTTTTTAAGATCAGAATATCATCTAGATAAACAATGAAAAACATACCCAAAAACTTCTTCAAAACTTCATTCATTAGCCTCATAAATATACTAGGTGCATTAATTAGTCCAAATGGAATGACCAAACACTCATACAATCCCTCATTTTTCTTGAAAGTAGTCTTCCATTCATCTCCCTCTCTGATCCTTATTTGATGGTATCCAATCTTTAGGTCTATCTTGGTAAAATACCTTGCTCCACTCAAACTATCCATTATGTCATCTATCCTAGTCAATGTGAATTTGTACACATCCTCCATTATCCATCTTTATTGTGTGCAAGTATAGTTGGTACCACACATGGGCTCATACTTTCTCTGATCAATCCCTTATTTAGTAGTTCCTATATCTATCTATTCAATTTTGTATTCTCTACCGATGTCATCTTGTGTGCAGCCTTGTTTCAAAAACTAGCTTTGGTTTAAGATCCATATGATGACTGATACTCTAGATCAATGGTAATCCTTCTAGCACATTCTATGATACAAGGTCTTAGTACTCGATCAATAGCTTAGTGAATTCGTTCTCTGATGGTTCTTCATCTTCTGGGGTTCCATGCTTCCTTGGAATCAAAGAAAAACACATGTTCTCACGCCTCAACCCATCCAAACATTTCCTTCCATCGACCAAATTGATTCTTGTTGTGCCACACACTTCACTTTTAGGCTCATCTTCCAAAGGTTTCAAGGTGATCCTCTATCCATTTGATGTTATGGTATAGGTATTCTTCCTACCATAATGTATAGCTTTCTTATCATATTTCCAAGGTCTACCCAACAACATATGACATACATGCATCGAAATAGTACCACACAACACTTCATCATGATATGACCCTGTTTTAAATTTCACTAGGCATGGCTCATTTACTAGTATCTTGTTATCATCTTGAATCCAAGCTAACCTATATATCTTTGGATGTTTTCTCCTTTCCAAATTCAAATTTTCCACCATTTTCTTAGAAATTAGGTTATATATGCTACCACTATCAATGATAACTTTTCAACACTTACTTCCTACTTTGCATCTAGTCTGAAACAAATTTTTCCTTTGCGGTGCTTCTTGAGGTTCCTCCTTCTTTTGGAACAATGCTCTTCTCATGAATAGTGATTCTCCTTTCTCAAGGCTTCCTCTAGATCTTCGTGTTTCGTCTGGTTCTTCCTCTGCATATCTAGTTCTTGCATGATGTTCAATCTTCTTACTTTATTGGTCACACTCAAATGCTCTATGTCCTTCTCCTCCACATTTAAAATAGGTTCTTATAAAAGTTCTCTTGTAATATCCTTTATCATCTCTCTGATATCCATCATTGTGGTAAGAATTGTAACCTCCTCGGTTGTGGTGGTAAGAATTTATGTCATCTCCCCCTTTCTGGTATGAATTTGAATTCTTCTATTCCTTTTGGTATGAGTTTTTGTCGTTTCTTTGTTCCCCATGTGGTTTTTATCCTCTGGGGTGTGACCTTCCCCTTTAAATCTACCTCTTCTTCCTCTTTGTCTTTGTTAATGTCTTTTATTTAGTTTTTCCTCAACCTTTAGTGCAAAATGATATGGTTCATCTACTTAATTCATCTTCACTACACACAATTCTTCCTAGATGTTCATTCTCAGCCCATTGATATATCTTACCGCTTTCTCCTTGCTTGCTTCACTTTGTTCGGTCCTGATAATAATCTTATGGAAGTCATCAGTTTATTCCTTCATAGTCTTTTCCTTCTGTCACAGGTTTTGCAATATTTTCATTAATTCCAACTCATAGTCCGCAGGCACAAACTGGTTCTTCAATTTTGTCACCATTCTATCCCATTTCATAATATTTTCTTTTCCTTTTATGGGTATGTGCAGGATCATGATGGGCCAAAAAGTGGTGATATATAAGTGATATAATGGCCCATGTGGCTGGTGACCTTTTTTAACCCAAAATTGATGAAATGAAAAGGGTTTTTAAAGGTGATTCTCAACTTTCCACCAATATAAATTATGCTTTACTTTGAATTTAATAAATAATTATTATTCATTTTCTATTTGAATTACAACTAAATTCCTGATTGATAGGCTGATTGAAAAACATCTATAGCTTTCAAATGGTATCACATTTTTTGAATCCGAAATAGGGGTCGCATTCTATGATCTGCATACTATATGATTAAAAAAAATAAAATGAATTTCATGAAGTTTTGATCAAGTTAAGGTGGTCAGACATACAAGTTTTTTATATTTTTTTAAAGTTGTAATAAAAAATTCATAACTAATTATTTACTTAGAAAAAATTATAAAAAAATATGCATCACATCGAGACATGAGTCCTCTACTTATATCTAAAATCTTATAAAGAACTATTATCATTTTATTGTGGTTAGGGTGGTCAAACAAACACCTACTTCTTATTTTTTCCCTGAAATTTAAGTACTACTGCATTCAAATTTCAAATTTTTACCAAATAGATTTTAAAAAATAAAAATTAATTGAGTAGTTTAGAAAATACATTCAATTTGCTACAAATTTTATTCTTACATATTTTTTAAATAATATAATAAATTATTCAAATTTTTATGTCAAGTTGCCTAACTCTGATTTTCTAAATTTTTATTGCCACTTAAGGGCCTGTTTTTTCCATGATGATCTTGCACATACCCTTATGTTTCTTTGCAATTGAACTTCCTTCCACCAATTTTAGCATGTCATTTTAGCTTAGTTTTTACAAACCTCACTCTCTTCGTATCTTGAATTTATTCATACTCAAAATATTCTTCAATGTCATTTATCCAATCGATCAACTCTTCAGGGTTTAGGTTACCGATATAATTCATAATCTCCATTCTAGGTTACTTTCCTATTTTTGAAATAGCCTTCAAAATCTTCACCTGATCTAATTCTTCCCCTCCTATTGTCTCTTCAGCTAGGTCTATAACTTGAACTTCATCTTCATCACTTTCATCATTAGTTCTAGGGTTTAGGCCTTTTCTTCGATCTTCTTCAACAACATCCAATCTTACTTTCATTGTTCATATCATTTCCATCATCTCATCCATATTTCTAGAAACATTAATAGTAGTATGAATTCTCCTTGAAAGTATCTCTTCCTAGGATATGGTGCAACTACCTCAAATCAATTATCTAGCTATAGGTTTGCAACTACCTCACTATCGGTGATTGGTTGACAAACAAAACTAGGTTGCCTCAAGTCAGCGATTTGTTCACACAAAGATCTTATGAAATGCCTTCTCTCAACTTTTCTCTTCTCTCCCAAAGTTTGCAAACTTTCTCTAATACCACTTGTTGCAATCAAGGATGGGGGGTCTGGGAATAGGACTACCCAGCCTTGCAGCAAGAGTAAAGACAATGAAACCTTGAAGAATTGGAGTGACAAGCACACATGAACATATATATGAATGATCAATTAATTACTTACTGGTAACATGCCCTGCCTTCTCGCTTACAAAGTATAGAATGATTTGGAAAAATGGTTCTTTATTAATCCTTGTATAAAAATAATGAGGATCAGAATGAAGTTTTTTCGATGAACGTGCATCCTCATGAACTGGTTTCTAGAGCTCGACAAGTCATGAAATAGGTCGAGACTGGGTCAAGTAAGGAAATAAGGAACAAGAATGTAAATATATTTGGTTGATGGAAGATTTCTTGCAACCGAGGATGCTCTTGCATCAATATGCATAGGTTGAAGGCATTGATTTTGAGGAGACATTTGCACCTGTGGCAAGACTAGAGGCAATCAAAATGTTTCTTGCATTTTTAGTCCATAAAGGATTCAAAGTCTATCAGATGGATGTCAAGTCTACATTCATAAATGGAAACCTAGAAGATGAAGTTTACATTGGACAATTAAAAGGTTTTCAGCTAACTAGGGGTGATAATTATGTCTTTAGATTGAGAAAGGCCTTATATGGTATAAAATAAGCACCTAGAGCATGGTATTCAAGATTAGACCAGTACTTGCAGTAACAAGGATTCAATAAGGGATCTATAAACTATAACCTGTATTTTAAATATGAAGGTGAGCATATGATTATAGTTGTTGTTTATGGGATGACATAATTTTTGGTGGTAGCAATGATAAGATGTGTAAAATATTTTTTCCACATATGCAAGATGAATTTGAGATGTCAATGTTAGGAGAATTGTCATTTTTTCCTTGGTTTGCAAATTGTACAAACTGATAATGAGATATTCATATCTCAAAAAAAGTATGCAAAGGAAATGCTCAAGAAATTTTTCATGGAAGACAATAGATCAGTCATCACCCCCATGATTACTAGCTTTAAGTTGAGTAAATTGGATGAGTCACCCGAGGAAAATCAGATAGTGTATAGGTCAATAATTGGAAGCTTGTTGTATTTAACTACATCAAGACCAAACATTATGCAAGCAGTGTGTTTAGTAGCAAGATTTCAGGTAGAACCCAGAGAGTCACATGTTAATGCAGTAAAAATATTTTTTAGATACATCAAGAGTATTTTTGAATATGGGCTATGGTACCCCAAGAGAAAAGATTCCATTTTAACTACATACATAGATGTTTATTGGGTAGGAAGTGTTGATGATAGGAAAAGAACCAATGGAGGAGCATTATTCCTGGGAAACAAGTTAGTTAACTAGATGATAAAGAAGCAAGAATCAATCACTCTATCCACTACTGAAGCAGAGTATGTGGAAGAAATAACATGTTGTAATCAATACCTATGGATGAAGAAAACACTTAAATACATTAAGGTGGAGTACAAAGAACCTATCTCAATTCTTTGTGAAAGTTCAAGCTCCATAAAAATCTCAAAGAATTTAGTGATGCACTCTATAATAAAGCACATATCCATCAAGTTCACTTCATAAGAGAGAAGGTCACAAATAAGGAAGTTAATATGGAATATGTTCCCACCAAGGAATAGGTAGTAAACATTTTCACCAATCTTCTTCCCAAGGAACAATTTGAATATTTGAGTTAAAAATTGGGAATCATTGCTCTCATATCATATCACTAGTCTCTAGTGATGTGGCATATGTCCAGGGGGAGTTTCATCCATATCTCAATCATCCTTGGAAATAGACAAGATATATCAAGTCAAGTATCAGTGGTTTTATAATTTTCTAACTACTTGATGCTTGTATTATTCTAGATTTCCATCTTGTCTTTGCATTTCATTTCAAAGGGAGAGTAATGTGTTAGGGGAGTCTACCCTTTTCCATTGATGTCAAAGGGGGAGAAGATCATGAATAAATGGATATTTGAGATGGATAAACACATCAAAGGGGGAGCATTACTTTATCTATCCAATTGGTGCAAAAATCAAATAGTTACAGATCTCAATTTCTTTCAATTGGTATCAGACTATTTCAAATGATTAGTATGAGCATTTAGTTTTTCCATCAATGAAAAAGGGGGAGATTTTGGTCATATTGTTTTCGTTGATGTAAAAAATGGATCAGATGTGAGATGAAACTAATCCTTCGATGGAGAGTTAGCGTTGATGTCAAAATGTTGGAACTAATCATGTTGTTGCAGTGATTTTCTTCAGCTCTCAAAAGAAAGGTGTAATTCAAAATTTGACATGGGTTTTCTGAGAGCTCCTCAGAAATGTGTGGTGTAGTTCCAAAAGATGCAAGACTTGATCAAAATTAAATTAATTATTCTCTCTTGTGAAATTACGGTTTTTGCAGCTAAACCCTAGGGTTGTAGTCATGATGTCCTAACAAATTTTCTATTTTGTCATTGACTACTTGTTGGCGGTTGTTAGTTTCTTAAGTTGTGACTTAAGACTTTGATGGATGATTTGGGGAACCGGCCCCTTCACCTAGCTATTATTAGCCTTGAAAATATTCAACAACTATAATATTTCCTAAGTTTCTCATGAAAACATTTATCTTCGCAAGTGATCAATAGTGGAGGTCAAGCCTTGGAGATCAAATGGTGCCCACATACCCCGTTGAGATTTTAGTGTGGCCCAAGAGAGACCTGCGGGGTCAGTGGAGAATGACAGTGATTGAATGTTGAAGATCGACGGTGCTCACAATATGCAAGGTGGGACCTATAGAGGCAGTAGACGTAGTTAGTGGAATGTGATGTCATAATGAAAATTGGCAATGAATGATTGCATCAAGGCCATTAGTAATGGTGTATGATCAATATTTGCAATCAAGAAGATTTGATGGTGACCACCAACCAGCTATTTTTGGTGGGTCCCGAATAAGTCTTGCAGGAACAATGGGGAATAGTGTAGATCAAGAAAAGTTGATTGAACGATGCACATTGATGGTAGATAGAACCTTGGTATAATCAAGGAAATGAAAGAAAAGGCTATGATCAATGGATGAAATTTAAATAACCGTTTATTGGATGGTTGTATTTTAAAGTTACATTGATGAATGAAGAACACAGGATCATGGTGTGAAGGTTGGAGATCAATGGTCCAAATTGAACAAGGCAATCATGAATGGCTAATTGCATGTAAATAGGGTTTCACCTACAGACCAAATTGAAGATATAAATTTATTGACCTACCTATGTTAACGATAGAAGTAAGATGATTTGATGCATAAAATGATGGAATAGATTGTCATAAATCAAAATATAAAGATACGATCGGAGGTTCAAAAGAGAGCATTAACTGCATATTCGATCTTAGGCTTTGGAATGATGGAAATAAAGGAAAATACTCTGCACCAAAAAGTAATGTTGTGTGGTTCATGTAGCTAAAATATAGTGAATAAGATATTCACCCTAGTAGATGATCCGATCTATTAAGAAGATCTCAAGGAAATCCTAATGATAGAACCCTACACAAAACTATTGTGCAATGTCTCTAAGTGTGTAGAGTGAGATAGGTAAGTGTTGTGAAGTGTGGCTTGATTCTTGTGTGTTAATTGAAGAACATGCCAAAATAAGAAGAGAGAGCTACAAAGAAAAACACAAGGCACATTGAAGTGGACAAAGAATGAACTAAAGAAAGAAGAATAGAGCTAAAGGAGTGTAGTGCAGAACAAATTTGGAGCAGAGAGGTGTAGAAGAGTAAAGAGAGTTGATGTGACAACAATAGATAGTTGAGTAGTTATAAATTAAGTTGTAACATTGAATAGAGTTCCTTAGGAACAAATTGTAACAATCTTACATATTGTAAATCTGATTGGTTTTTGCCATTAGATAACTGAGTTGGTGCTTAGTTTAGGGGATAGTTGTCTCCTTAGGCTTGGTGCCCCAAAAAATTGTAACAGGGGATTTCATTGTGAGGCTGGATTAGGAAAGTATCTCCTACCATCAGTTTCTCACCATGGTTTTTACCATCTTGGGTTTTCCATGTATATATGTTGTTATGTGTTGATTTTTTTTATGTGAATATGCTTGTGACATCTTTAGTTTTAATCTACACATCTATTTGTTAATTTTTGTGACAACTCATTGCAAGAAAAGGTTAAATTTTTAGCATCTTCTGATTCACCCCCCTCTCAGTAGACTATTGTGTTCCAACAAGGGATACTTTTTCCATCATTGTAGTTGCTTCAATGTTTTTGGAAGAATTTCATGGCATATTGAGTGGATTTGGGTCCTAGATAGGGTGTGTTGTTGTATTCCTTCAGTCATTTCCACCACAAGAATATTTTAGTATTGACCTAATTTGAAGTTACATAGTTGAGGTGCATAGCCAAAATTGGAGAATGATTTCAAGGTTGAAGATGGTATAAATACAAGTTGAGTTGTTGAGGGATGATAAGATAGATAATATAGATGAGTATGGTGTGAATTGCAGAGGTATGAGGTGTGAATTTGAGAAGTGTAGTGTGAAATTTCATGTGTTAGACTGTTAGATGTAGTGAGTAGAAGGTGTCTACAATTCTTCATTCAACTATGAAGGTGTTGGTGTTGTTGTGGTGGATTTTATTGTTGTACTGAGATTGAATTCTCACTATAACATTCTTCTCTATCTTCTTTTCATTTTTGGTAGTGATCCCTTGGCAATGAGTCTTTCTTTCTTCTGGGTAGTGAGCCCTTTACAATTGAACCCTTTGTAATCGGTGTTGGTATTACTTTATATTGTGAGCTTATCCTCACCATGGTTTTTCCTATCTTGGGATTTTAATGTAAATCTAGTGTTCTCTTATGTATGGTGTTGATCATGTTTTAGTTTCTACTATTTACTTTTCATACTAAATTATTATAATATTTTAAGGGTTAACTAAGTAAATGTGGATCTAAGAGTTTTGAAGTTTTAAGGTAAAAATTGTTACAAGTATGGATATGTTTGGTGGTGTTTTCATTAATGTTGTCATTGATTTCAACATTGTATAGGTTGAGTAAGCTCGTTTTTCCAAGAGAAAAATTTAGAAATAATGGAAGTTGTGTTGAAGTGTGCTATAAGCGTGCTCCCATATTGTGGTTTTCATTTTTTCTATGTTAATCCTATGCCTATGTGGATCTATAGGTGTGTTCATTCCAAGTTTTAACTTTCAGTTTGATGAAGAGAAGAAGATATGTTCACTGGTCTGTGAATTGGTTTGCCAAAACTATTTATTTGTGGATCGGGATAATTTTTTTGGCTCCACAGTCTTCTGATATTTGGTTTCAGATATTGCGGATCTAGGAGATGACTATTTCTAATGATGCCTATGTTTTGAAAAAAAATCTTATGGTTTGGCACTCCAGAAGACCTGCTCTAGTGTCTCTGTATTTTTGTTGGTTGTCCCGGTTGAATTGGTGAAGTATCCTCTACAAATGAAGTTTGTTTAAGTTGTTGTGAATGTATCTGAGTTTTCTTAGAGATGGTAAAATGACTGGTGAAGCCTGTTGAGAAATCCACATGTGTTTATCTTGTTGGAGATGCACGTAGTTCAAAGATCATTCGTGTTTTCATTAGGTTTGGTCGACCTGGTGTCTACACATTACATTTGGCTTTCACATCAACTTGAGGAAGCATGTGTGAGCTGCAAGATGATATTTGGGTCCTCAATTAAATATGTATTTGGTCCCCTCACATTCTTGTCCATCACGAGAATGCTGAGTAGCCAACCTAGTTTGAAATTGTAAATGAAATTGTATAGATGACCTTGGAGAATGTTCCTGAAGTTGAAGATGGTATAAATACAAGTTAAGTTGTAGAAATTTCATAGCCATCCATCATTCCATCTGAGCAAGGGAAGAGTGTGCGAACAAGTGTGAAAGGTAGAGTGTGGAAGAGTGAATTGTGGAAACAATAACTCATTCTATTCATAATATTTTGATCAAGTTGCGAAGTGTGTGGAACTCCTATTGGTGGATCTTTACCTATTTATTTGCATTTTTTTGTAGGCAATGAGCCTCTCTTTCTGGATAGTGAGTCCTAAGGTAGTGAGCCCTTGATCTAGGTTGAGCCTTTGTACTTGGGTAGTGAGCCCTCTAGTAGTAAGCCTTTTGTATCCAGTATTGCATTACTACTATACTGTGAGTTATTCCTCACCATGGTTTTTACCTTATTGGGTTTTCCACATAAATTTGAAGTCTCTGGTGTTGTGTTTCTATTATTTTGATTTCATGTTCACACTTAATAAAAGATTGAAGATATAGTGGAAATGATTAAATTAAGAAGTAAATAATTTGATACAACTAATTCAACCCCCCTCTTAGTTGTCTTGTGCATTTCAACAATTGGTATCAGAGCTCTGGTTCCTTGATGAAAAGCTTAACCAGTTGAGGTAGATCATATGGCACACAAGTTGCAAGTTCCTATGTTTTATGGAGCTAAATGAGAAGTTATATGATTTCACTCATTTTTAATACCTAGAAATCTATGGAGACAAAGTATATGATTCCAGCAGCCAGACCTTCCTCTGTTGATGAGGTTGCAGCTTTTGAAGAAAATGAAAGAGCAAGGTTTTCTATCTTTAGTGCTTTATATAAAAATAAAACAAGAAAATTTCTTTCTCTAGATACAACAAGTGAAGTATGGACAAAATGGAAAGACATTTATGAAGGAAATCAGAGAGTAAAATTGTCAAGGAAACTAACTGCTAAGAAAAAAATTGAGAATCTGAGAATGGAAGATGGAGAAGACATTGCAAGCTATTATCAGAGAGTTGAAACTATAGCAAATTAAATTAAGAATCAAGGTGGTACCATGAAGGATGAAGACATAATTGAGAAAATCTTAATGACCTTATCAGACAATTATAGTGATAAAGTGTCTACACTTGAAGAACAATATGATCTGAATACATTCAATAAGGAGCATCTATTTGGTGTCTTGACTACATTTGAGATGAGAAAATTTGAAAGAGATAAGGAGAAGACTGAAACAACCTTTAAAGCCATGAAGATAGAAGATGATGATGATGATGTAGAAGATTTGCAATAAAACTTCACAAGAAGATTGAAGAAAGGTACTGTTCAATACAAAGGTAAGTTTCATTTTAAGTGTTTCAGTTGTGGAAATATTGGTCATTATGCATCAAGATGTCCTAATAGAGCTACACAAAACAAGAATAAGTATAATAACAATAATTACAAGGATAAGAAGGATATGAAGTTCAAGAAGTTGTATTATGTTAAGGAATATGCAATAATTTTTTATGATGAATCTGATCTTGAGGAAGATAAAGATGAATGTTTATTTCTAGCCTTGGAAAAGAAATGTGCAAAGAAACTAGTCCGGAGTTTAAGAAGGATGAATCAAATTGTACTCTAGTAACTGATTTTCATGTGAGATAGGATGAAGACTTTTGGGTAATTGACAATGGATGTTAAAATCATATGACTCGAGATAAGCGTATGTTTACTACACTTGAGAAGTATGATGGAGGTATAGTCATGTTCAAAGATGATTCTGGTGCTAATATTGTTGGTAAAGGAACAATTAGCTTTGATGGAAAACACAATACATATAATTTTTATTATGTAAAATGTTTAAGGCATAATATTTTAAGTGTGGGACAAATATGCAGCAAAGGTTTTCAGCTTGTATTTCAGGATAACACTTGTGAGATCAGAAAAGGATCTGGAACTGTGGTTGCAGCTAAAAGAACTCATGGAAACATCTATCACATCAAAGGTGTTGATGGTTAGTGTTTTGTTTCCAAAATCAGTGAGAGTTGGATCTCGCACTAGAGGATGGGACATGTGAATTTTTAAAATCTAGTTAGGATCAAGTCTAGAGAAGTTGTGAGAGATCCACCTAAATCATAAAGCCTTCAAATTCAATCTAAAAAAGTTTTTAGATGGGAAAACAAAAAAGGAACAGTTTAAAGAAAATGATCAATCATCTACTAGAATGCTATAATTAATCCATACATACCTTTGTGGTCCTACAAGAACGTGAATCCAGAATGGTGATAGGTACTTTATGCTTTTAATTGATGATTACTCTAAGAAGCCATGGGTCACATTTCTTATAGAAAAGTCTCAAGCTCTTGATAGATTGAAGGTGTTTAAGGAAAGAGTATAAAATGAGGAAAACCTGAGAATTAAATGTTTAAGGTTTGATAGAGGTGGAGAGTTCACATCTAGTGAGTTCAATTCGTTCTCTGAAGAGAATGGTATAAAAGGACATTCTTCATATCCTAGAACCCCCAAAAAAAAATAGAGTTGTAGAGAGAAAGAACTAGATTGTGCAAGAGGCCGCTAGAATTATGATGAAAGAAGCAAATGATCTTGATGCGTATTGGAGAGAAGATATTTAAACTATTGTTTACATTCTTAAAAGAGTTCAAGTCAAAGGTAACAACACTAAGACCCATTATGAACTATGGATTGGTAAGAATCCTACTATAAAATAATTTAAGGCATTTGGTAGTAGATGCTATATTAGAAGAGATGAGGAAAATCTTTGAAAATTTGATGCTAGATGTGATGAAGAAATTTTCCCTGGATATTCAAATAATATTAAAGCTTATAGATGTTTTAATAAGAGGCTGAGGAAAACCATTGAAAGTGCTAATGTGAAGGTTGATGAAGCTATGTATAGACTGATGGAAATAACTAAGTTTGAACCTGATGAACCAATATATGTACAAATACAAGAAGAAGAAAAAGAAGAGAAAGAAAAAAGTGAATAAGAAGAAGAAATTTTGGAACCTGTACCCAAGACTCCTAAATATGTTCAAAAAAATCATCTGGAGGAACAAATAATTGGAGACAAAAGTGAAGGAGTGAAGACAAGAAGCAAATTTGTTGAGGTAAACTTGTGTTTAGTTTCTAAGATATAACCAAAGACTGTGAATGAAGCATGTGATCATGAAAGTTTGGTTAGAGCAATGAAATAGGAACTACATCGGATAGAGAAGAATGAGATGGGAACTAGTCCCTAGACCTACAAACAAGAATATAAATGGTTCAAAATGGGTATTCAAAAACAAATTAAATGAAGATGGATAAGTAATAAGGAATAAAGAAAGACTTGTATGTAAAGGATATTCATAGGTTGAAGGAATAAATTTTGAAGAAAATTTTACACCCGTAGCAAGGACATAAGCTATTTGGATGTTCTTGGTATTTTCATCTCATAAAGACTTCAAAGTATATCAAATGGATGTCAAATCTGAATTTCTAAATGGAGAAACCAAAAGGTGTTTCACTGTCAGATAAACTAGACATGGTTTGTAAAATGAAGAAAGCATTATATGGACTAGAGCAAGCTCCCAGAGCTTGGTATGCTATATTGGATAGATAATTGACTAAGCAGGGATTCAACAAAGGGTCCGGAGACAACAATCGTTACTTCAAGGTTGAGAAAGATAAGATTTTGATAGTTGTGGTTTATGTTGATGACATAATTTTGGGTGGTAATGTAGTGATGTGTAAGATATTTGTGCTAAATATCCAATATACTAAGAGGGGGGGTGAATTAGTACATTCTTAAACTTATTGAACAAATACCATCCAATCAAACCAAAGCATATGATAATTAAGACAAGCATAATTATCAACAGAACATGAAACACATAACACAAGAGACACCAATTTTTTTATGTGGAAATCCCAGAGTGGGAAAAACCATGGTGAGGATTAACTCGCAATATAGTATAATTAGTTATAAGATATTACAAAGTTCGGCTTACTACCAGGACTCACTTTCCAAAATGGGAGGCTCACTGCCTACAAAAATGAAGTAAAAAAAATGGCTAACCACCAGAGTTGAACTAATAGAACTATACCTCAAGTGAAGATTTAGTTACTTTGTAATTTAGGAGAATTCGCATGCCAGCAGATCACACTTTTCCCTTTTTTCTTCCATATGCTTTGCTAAAATTTTCTCAACACACATATCCATCTATATCTGCAACTCTACAAAAACATCTTGTATATATATCAAATTTCCCAAAGATAGCAATTAGGTCAGCTTGACAAACCTATTAACAATACTTCAACTGTGTGGGATGCTATAGTTGTTGACATGGATTATACAAATTTTTTTTAATACATTACATCTTCTACTATATGATAGGTCGGCCAGTAGTAGACGTAATGACAAAGAAAAAAATTGATACCACGAACAACTGCACTCACAAATTCCTACCCATGTATGCATTTCTCAGACACAAACCATTTCCCAAAAACTGAAGTAGCAGCTATAAATACCAAAGATGATTCCAGAGAAAAATACTAGAGGCTAGTCTTGTATTACCAGTTCAGAATGCCGGATTGATGTGACATAGAGTCTTATAGTTGAAACTCATATATCATGGTGACATCAAGAACAATAAAACTATTAACAAGGGATATTATCTTCTTCATTCTTCCAACAATCTCCCTTGTTTTCATTGATGTTAACATGTGCCAAAAAGAATATACAAAACTATATAGAATATGATCTACTTCTCATTCCTCTTCTCCCCCTTTGACATCAAGGAAAAAAGTCAAAATAAAAATATGAAAGATATCTACACATAGTCTGGAATGTTCAAAAAAATGGAATCAAACTTCTGAACTCCCACTGAGGAGTTATCTCATGCAATGTAAAACAGAAAAAAAAAATTACCCAAAGGAGGGGGTGTTTTGTTGTTCATGTAGAATGCCTTTCTAGGCCGTTTCACCATCCTCGCAACTCTTCTTAGCAAATACAAATAGTTTTTCAAAGATTCTAAAGAAATCAAATTTTCTTCAGCTTCATCTGGAGTATCCGGTGTCAGATTTATTTTTTCCAAATTCTCAACATTAGCCAAAGCATTGGCTACCAGAGCATACTCCATTCTCACATTATCACCAAGCAGGCCAAATTTTATGATTATCTCTTCTTTTAGCTTTAGTAACATAAATAAATTTTCTCTGTGCACAAAAATAGGATTCCAAGTTGATCTATCTTTTTCCATTGATGCATTATAGGTGTCAGAGACAGTGGTCAACTGTGACTCAATGGAGTCCATGAGATTTTTTATGCATTGAGTGGTATCAGGCCTCCTTATACAGTATGCAAGCATATAATTAGCTTCATATTCACAAGCCTTCACAACTTCAAGGATCTTATCTACATTAGCATGTGCCAAGGTACATTTGTCATGAAGGATCAACAACCTTTTCTCATTGAGCTTCTCCTCTACATCCTATTTTGTTTTCTCAATAATTCTTGTAGCATGCTCCTTGAAGGATTCCAAAAGAAGCTTCAAGTTCTCAACTGGAGAAAGAGATGTATCAACAGATGTATTTGGTGTAACATCCTATAGGGCCTTAATGGAATCTTCAATAATCTCAGTCCCTTTCTGATGCATTTCTAAGATTTATTTCCTACCAGATGCATGGAATACATCGCCTAACACTAGTTTATCTACTAGAGAAATATAGTTCAAGTTTGCATAACCTTGATTCATTAGAAGTTGCAGGAGTTCCAAAGGAATTACCAATTGGAATCTAATATGTTTTGACAATAGTCCCTTCAAAACATCATCACCAGAGGAGGATTCTCCAATGGACTTCTGTGATCCTACAACTTGTTGGGATACTTCTTCATTCTTTCTTGAAGATCCATCGGATTCCTTATTTCTGTTTTCTTCTTCCTCCTCATCTTTTTCTTCCTCTACACTTCCTTTTTCTACATTTCCATCTTCTTCATTCTTCCTTTGCATTTCCCTTTCTTTTGATTTTTCTTCTTCTACCTTATCTTCTTCGATTTTCTCTTCCTCTTTTTCTTCTTCCCTTTTCTCTTCTTCTCCCTTATCTTTATCTTCTTCACTGGGATGTACCAAAGGGGTAGTAACATGGAATTCTGCTTCAACATTCTCTTCAATAGGTTTTTCAGTTTCCAGATTCTCATTAGCAACATTGACTTTTGGTACAACATCTATAGTACCAGTTTTCGGAGGGACATTATTGTCATTCACTTCCAGAGGTATGTTATCATTAGTAGCACCAGAAGGAGGTTCTTCCATAACTTTTGTAGAAGTTTCTTTTCTAGGTTTAGAGGCTGAACCAAATGCACCAATCATGATGTAATTTTTTGTAGTTTCTCTGATAATTCTTATTGTTTCCTTCCTTATTTCTCTAATTTCTTTCTTATCTTTTATCTTTAGGGTATTGACTCTTCTTTTCTCCCTAAACATTTTAGCACAAATCTTTTTCAAATATTCTAAGTTACCCAGAGTTAGAGAGGGTGCAATTTCTTTCTATGCTTTATTTCTTATTTTCTCCTCTAACTCAACTACCTCTACTCTCCTTTTCCTCAGTCTTTCCCACAAAGTTTCAAGAACATCACAAATAATGTTGTCCCATTTGGCTTCCAAAATAATAACATATTTGATGATGGCCAGAATTATTGTTTCTTTATCCTCTTCTCCTACTAAATTATACACTTCCACAATAGACTTCGCCATATCATCTTGATTCACCAAATTACTTACCAAAACATCAAGTTTAACAGGGGAACCATGTCTTATCGGAGAGGTGTTTTTCTCTTCCTTATCCAATGAAATATCTTTTGTATTTTTGGCCTTGTTTTCTTCATGATCATCTTGTTCATCATCTCAAGATGACACATATTGAAATTTGTTGTTTTCTTGTGATGCACCTTCACTAGAGGATACGCTCACCCTTATTTTTCTTGTCAGTCTTGTAGTAGGGTCTTCTTCCTCTTCCTCCCGATCATCTTTAATACTCATATTATTTTCTCTTGTAGCCTTTTCTTTTCTTCATTTGATAGGGGCTATCGGAGGAACAACTTTCCTTTTTCCTGAGCTTGTAGTAGGTCTCGAAGGAGTCAGGCATTTTCCTTTATCAACAATTTTTGGTACTATCTTCATTGTAGCTAGTCCAGAAGTTGGTATGGAATGAGGGGTCATACCTGATCTCCTTACATTGGGTAATTCTACAAACTTTTATCCTTGAACAACTCTTGATCGAGCTAACTGTTCAGGTGTGAAACATTAATTAAACATTTTCTCCACATTTTTCTTACTTTTAGCTTTGTTCTACTCCAAGTGAGCTTCCCAGGATTTTTTTGCATAGTCCTCATTTGGGTTTCATTTGGATCTTTAGGAATCTTCAAGAAAGAGTTTCACATATCCTTCAACATCATATTTTGAGACTTCATAACCTAGAGGCTAAATCCAGATGGCCAGGGTTCAACTGCTTCTATCATACACTGACAAGAAGATACATGAAATATAATTTCATTTTTGTATTTCTCCACAATCTTCCTTGGAATTCTGCCTCGCTCATTCATATTCTTCTTAAACACATAAAATAATGTCATCATGGCATTTTCTACATTGTTCACATCTCCCAAATTCCTCATGTGCTCAAAAATTTGATGGGCAATAGGTCAGGATGGATCCCAACACACAATTCTAGAATTTTCTTGGAAGAATTCTCATAAAGTAGAATAAAAACCATACAATTAGAGAACCAAACTTAAATGGGTACTTCTTCTCCTTTGACATCCTCAGGTTCTCAAGTAGTTGTTGCTTGAGAAGCTCACATAGATCATAACTTGTACCATTTACAAACATATCATAACCAGTATAGATAATTCTAGAAGACACAAAGTTTTTTATGTTGGTGAAGTACATTTTGTGGCCAATCATTATAGATGCATACTTCACGGCTGGATTTTTAATGGGTTTTGTTGCTAGAGACCTTTTGTAATAGGAAACAATAGTGAGATTTGATATTGTTTCATTTTTCACTACCTTCAACATAGGTACTGATCTAGTGTGGCATAGTTCGGTGACAGATTCAATTGCTTCCTTGTTTATCAAGTACGGTTCATGAGTCCATAATAAATGATCATGCATTCTTCTAAGAACTGGATTTACATATGGGTCATCCACTATAGAACTAAAATTTGGAAAATTATTCCAAAAATCCAACTTCATCATCATAAGATTTGAATATTTAGGTTTTAACCAGAATTTATCATCAGTGAGTTCATTCATCTATATATCAATCAATTTGATATGATTTAATTCTTCTAACTGAACCCTAATATATATCCTTGTAGACATGGAAAATGTACAAGCTCGTCTTGGCACACCTGATCCCGATTACTAACAATGTTTCCTCTTAAATCACATTCTCAACATTTCATCACATTCTATCTCTTAATCTAATGAATCATTATTTATTTAATTAAATCATTCTCACCTCCTTTGATTAAATTAATCAGTTTAATTTAATTAACCCCACATTGCTATTTAATTAAATAAATCATTTTATTTAATTAAAATCTCTAAAGTCCTCCTATTAAATTAAATAAATTAAACCTTATTTGATTTAATCTAACACATTCCTTCTTTAAATAAATCAAATCATTTATTTAATGAATCATTTCCTCTCAATTTCTGACTTAAATCAATTCAAAAATCTAAGTCTAAATTGTCACATCACCTAATTCTTCATTAAATTAATCAAATCCATGATTAACTTAATCCTTCTCACTAAAATCCTCTAGAGAATGCAATTTGCACAATAAATCAATTACTTTGATTTATTAATTCTCCTATTTTCCCTCACAAAGCATCAAAAAGGGAATATTCCTCTTTTGAATTCAAAAAGTCCAAGTGGACTTGGTCCTTCCAACAAGGCATTAAAAGCCTCTTACATGTCCTTGACCTTGAGCCAAGTGACATTAACTTCATTCCTTTTCCCTCTTCAACATGTCATTTCTCAAGTTTGAAATGCCACCTAATTGCATTTATTGGCACATTGGCCAAAACTTGCACATTCCTCATCCAATCACATGTGGACAAGTGGCACAATGCCATTTGATGATCTTTTATCCCACATTGCTCAATCTTGCTCATTCTTCCAAGATTTGAATCTATAAATTGGAGACTTTTCTCCTCAATCTTCATCCACAACTCATATGCAAAGTTACTCTCTTCAAGTCAGAATTGATTTTGCTATTTTCATCCACACATTCACAACATCTCACATTTTGCATCAAGGTTATGCTCAAATCTCTTTGGAGATTTGACCATTTCTCTCATCCAATCAAGCATTTGCAATTAGGAATTGGGAAAGGGCCAATTTCAACATATCATTGGCACCAATTCCCCCATAAGATCTTTAACTTATTTGCTTAATTAGGATTTAATTCAAGTTTCTTGCTTCATGTTCTTCATTTTCCTAATTTTAGCTTAATAGGTGGATTTCATGGGGAATTCCTCAAATCTTTATATGCATATGTGATCTAACACTAACAATGTTTGACTTCCTTGTGCATTTGCAGGTTTAGGGGTTCACAATCCTTATATCCTCTGTCAGCATGACACCATGAGGAGTCAAAGAGAAAGTTCCCAATGGGTCATCTTCGAAGACCTCCATCGAATATTTTCTATAGGAGTGCCTAGGTCTTTCTTTTGTTTGTACGACTACAGGAGTTACCATTTTCTATATTCCAAGCTCTTAAAAAGATTCAATAAATAATTTCTACAAGCTCACTATAGCACATTATCAAAAATACATTTTTCTTCACAAATAGACAAAGCTAGGGTTTGCACCAATCTCTCCTTAATTCGCTCTAAACTGCTCCAAGCCATTCTTCACTTCTTTCGATTGCACAAATAATTGAAATTCCTTTGTAATTTCACTTTATAGATTATTGTGATTCCCTAATTCACATTTAATGCAGTTGGAATTCAAAAAAGCTACCAAATTTTCTTAGCTGTCCTGAAGAAACCCTAATATGCTCCGCAAATGAGCATACAAGCTTCTTTTCTTTCGATTTATTTTTAAAAACCTTTGCATACTGATTACTTACAACTTTACTTCATGTCATGGATCTGACATGCTCACAATCAAGGGGTTTTAATGATTTTCTACTAAAGCTCCCCCTAAGACCATGATGGGTCTAGTTACCAAAGGAATCATCTACACTAGATGAGGGTACAAATGCATCAAAATTCCCTAATTCTTCTTTCTTTTTCCATATCTTACTAATTTCTTGCTTGACTTATTCTTTATCAACCTTCTTTTCAGGTTCATTCTTCTTTTCTAGATCAGATTTATTTCCCATTTTACTTTTGCATACCTTTGAAATATGTCCTAGTTTGTTGTAGTTATACCATACAACATTTCTCTTACTTGATTGACCTCCATTAAACCTAGTTCTGCATTGATTCGCTTTATGCCCATATTTATTGCTGTAATAGAAATAACTAGCAAAGGATTGATTCATCCTTCCTCCATTAAACTAGTTCATCATCTAAGTTTTGTATTCACTAGCTCTATGTCCAAACTTATTACAGACATAGCATTTTCTGAGGAAAGAACCAAAAAACTAATTCATCCTGATTCTACATTCAGTTGCCTTATGCCCAAACTTATTACAAGAAAAACAAGTGCCATTGAAAGATGGGTACCTTTGTGTATTTGGCTTCTGATAGGTGCTTTTCTTCTTGGAATTCTCTTCTGCTTTCCGTTTTCTTGATACTTTTGATTGTTTACTAATTTAGATCTTTCACCTATTTCTAGTCCCAATCCTCCTTTATATTTAGAAGGTTTTTGTCCAACAATCAATTCATCAAGCCTCGTGGAGCTTGTTTTGAAACTATCCTCACATAATGTTTCCTTTTCCAGTTCTACTCTCAGATTCACTACTTATTGTTCAAGCCTGAAACATTCATTAGACTTTTTCTTTATCTCTATATTCAAGCATTCTTCAATCCTCTTGATTTCTTCCACTTGCAACTTTAGTCTGGTAATATCTTCATTTGCTTGTTTCAGTTGCTCACTGACTTCTCTATGTCTCTCTTTAAATTTCTGTAATTGTTCCTTCAATTTACGAACACATTCATTTGCCTCATCAAGATTCTCTTTCAGATATTTATTCTCATTTTCAGCTTTGTCAAGATCATCAATAGTAGTCTAGAGTTTTACATTATCCTCCATCTATTCAATCTTCAATATCTCCCTCAAGTTGTTAGACTTCTCCAGAGGAACCAAGCTCGGATACCGACTGTTAAATATCCAATATACTGATAAGGGGGGGTGAATCAGTATATTCTTAAACTTATTGAACAAATACCATCCAATCAAACCAAAGCATATGATAATTAAGACAAGAAAAATAATCAACAGAACATGAAACAAAGAACACAAGAGACACTAGAATTTTTATGTGGTTCAAAACCTATAGTGGGAAAAACCATGGTGAGGATTAACTCATAATATAGTATAATTGGTTATAAGATATTACAAAATTTCAGTTGACTGCTAGGACTCACTGTCCAAAATGGGAGGCTCACTTCCTACAAAAATGAAGTACCAAAAAGGCTAACCACAAGAGTTGAAATGATAGAAGTACACCTCAAGTGTAGATTTAGTTCCTTTGTAATTAAGGAGAATTCACATGCCATCAGATCACACTTCGCCCTTTTCGCTTCCATATGCTCTGCTAAAATTTTCTCAAAACACATATCCATCTATATCTCCAACTCTACAAAAATATCTTGTATATATATTTGATTTCCCAAAGATAACAATCAAGTCAGCTTGAAAAACCTCTTAACAATGCTTCAACCATGTGGCACACTATAGTTACCGATATGGATTATACAAACAAAATTTAATCCATTACATCTTCTATTGTATGATAGGTTGGCTAGTAGTAGACATAATAAAAAAGACAAAAAAATGATACCACGAACAACTACGCTTAGAAATTCTTGTACATGTATGCATTTATCAGACACTGACCATTTCCCAAAAACTGAAGTAGCAAATATATATCGGAGAGGATTCCAGAGAAAAATACCAAAGGCTATTCCTATATTACCGATTCAGAATACTAGATTGATGTGACTTAGAGTCTTGCAGATGCAACTCATATACCATGGTGACACTAATGCCAATAAAACTGTTAACAAGGGATATGATCTTGATTCTTCCAATAGTTTGCTGAAGAGATGCAAAAATAATTTGAAATGTCTACGATCAATGAACTAAATTTCTTCCTTGGAATCCAAGTTAATCAAAATAACAATGGGATATTCATTTCACAATCTAAGTATGTTAAGGAATTATTAAAGAAGTTTGGAATGGATGACTCTAAACTGATGTGTACCCCTATGGTAACTCAATGCAAGCTAAGTAAGGATGATGAATTTGCTAAATTTGATCAGAGCATGTATATATCCATGATTGCTGGAATTTTGTATCTTACTGCTACTAGACCACACATTATGCGTGCAGTATGTTTAGTTGCAATATTTCAAGCAGAACCAAAGGAAGCACATGTTAAAGTTGTGAAGATGATATTTAGATATCTTAAAGGAACTCTAGACTATGGACTATGGTATCCGAAGGACAATTATTTCACTTTGAATGCCTGCACTGATGTTGATTGGGCTAGATGTGTAGATGACCATAAGAGTACAAGTGGAGGAGCATTCTTCCTTGGAGGAAGATTAGTTTCATGGTTGAGCAAGAAGAAAGATTCAATTTCTTTATCCACTGCAGAAGATAAATATATTGTAGAAGCATCTTGCTATACATAGGTACTTTGTGGTGGAACATTTGAAATTTTCTTGGTTCCATTGAAATTTTTCAGACTAAACCCTGATGGTCATTGCCCTAGGGTTGTGGTCTTGCAAGTTATTCATGTTTGCACCCTCATTCGGTCTCTGGGCTTCTATTTTTGAGTGGACCGATTATATCTATTTCCTAGTCTTTTTCTTAACCCCTCATGGCCTTGAGTCCTATGGTTTTACCAGCCCTTTCATTATCCTTCCCATCATGACTAGGTGGTCCTTTTAAAACAATATTTAGTGCACGTGTTGCATGTATTCCTTAAGTCAGGCTCTAAGTGTTTGCATTGCCTATCGCTCATTCATTTTCAAATTCTCTTGTGTAACTAGCAATGAGAGATGCCCTTCCTTTTCTACTTATCGGGTGCCCCTAGTCCCTCGTGTATTTGGTTGTATTTGTGGGGAGGTCACACCCGATGAGCGATGCGGTCAACATTTTGACCCATCAGTACCCTTTTAACCATCACTGGTTGTTTTGTGTAAGATGAAGAGGAACCCGCGACCACTAATGTCTTGGTCATGTTCCATCGCTCAGGTTCAATGTTTCACTAGTTGGCGTTGGTCTACATGAAGATAATGCATGATGGGCAATGGGTTAAGCATGTGGCACCTGAGGAGTAGTTATGGTTTTCATCATTGACTATTCCACTATCGCATATCGCGCTTTATAAGTTAGGATGGAACCCACGACTGCCGATGGGTTAAGTTTCTCCATCGCGTAGGCTCGGTCTGTCATGGGTTAAGATGGTTCAGGTGGTTGTTGATGTACGATGGGTGATGTAGGCAGGTATCAACTGCTAAGATCCTTTTATGACCATAATCTATGGCTGATGTTTCATTGCTGGCATCTTTTCCATTGCTTGATGAGACTCTTGTGGTTAGGATGAACTGGCGATGGGTGATATGTTTTGGTTTGTGGCTTAGATTGACCCGTGGTTGTAAGGATCGATGACACGCATGTCAAGGATGATGGTTTTGGGATATGTTTGAGTATGTGGCAATTTTAAAGAACTTATTTGTTGTTTCTAAGTACAGCTAATAAACTAAGTGGTGATCCTTAATGATCCTCATTGATCGAGTTTTAATCCACGACGATTGACGATTGAGATGCGACATGCAAGTGATTGGTTTTTCAGTCACGTGAGCAAACCAGGATGGCCATTAACTGCAGCATGCTTTGAACTCCTCTATTTAATGAAGATTAACCTACAGATTGTTCACTAGTTCATTTCTAATTAGTGCCTTTGGCCAATTCTTAAGAGTGTCGGGGTAGCGAGTTTTGCTACCTTGTGAATTCTCACCAGGGTCATATGTTGGCGCTTTGATGTATATGTTGTTCTTGCTCCATTTCGGTGACTTCTTCTATGTCTGGTGCTGGTGTAGCTTGCATTGTCTGTATATGGGAGTATCTTGGAAGTTGTAGCTGGTTTTTCTCGCACATATCTTGTGTTAGGTTCATGTTGTATACAAGATGAGTCAACTAACTTCTTCTTCTATGCTAGTGCGTAGGTAATGACGTCTGAGATTGCAAGAGTCATTGGCTTATGAGCCTAAAGTGAAACCTACGATTGAGGTGGCACCAAATATTATGAGGGTTAAGAGTGCTCACAAGAGGATCGAGAGAAATGCTAGTAGAAGCACCTATAATCTTTGACCAAGGACCTATTCAGAAGAATTAGTCAAGTTTGAAGAGAAGGGGCCTGAGATGTTTGTGAAAGAATTAACAATAACTAAGGTAAACCCTAGGGTTTGTTCTGAGAAACCCAACTCCTTGGTAGTGATTAGTGATAGCTCTTCAGAGGAGGCTTAAGGCGTTGGCCTTGGTATTGGCCTTTTCCCTATTTCTCTTGTACCATATACTAAATTGGACGAGGAGGTGGTGGTTGCAACTCCACTCTCTCTAAAGAGGATGGATGAGGGTGTTCATTGAGTCGTTGAGAAGGCTGGGTGACACGCATGCATCTTGATTGGTAGTGATTGGGTCTTGGGTGTGGTGATGTGTTTCCTAACGTGGGTGGTTCAAAGGGTTTTGGCTGCTAATGTTGATGGTGACTTCTCCCATTTTTGGGTGAAGTGTGCATAATGATGGTAATACCTTTTGGAAGGCTTGTGTAGAAACTCTGACTGATGGTTTGGTGCCCCTTTTTTCCTTTTTCTTTCCCATGATGTGCAAGTGAAAATATAACGGTTCAGGAATGAAACCCTAGAAGGTGAAATAACCTCAAAATTATAAAAAATGTAACTGTAATGAGCCCTTTTCTTGATGCCCCCTTAACTTATAAAAGGGATTTCAAGGGTTATTATAGGAGCTGATCTTTTGGGTCTAGAAAATGGCTTAGGTATAATGTTGAATACAAAAGAAATACATAATGTATATAGGACAGACTAGGGTATTGTCTTGGGTCCGAGTTTTGTATATGATAATCTTAAATAGTTTTGCATGAATCTTTGATATTGTGACAAATCTGTAAAATTGAAACATCTTCTCTCCTATAAGAAATTATTACAATACTATAAATAGGAAACCAAGTGTTTTTTTCATTTGTCTTTCAATGGTTATTTGAATGTACAATTCTATTTTTATCTTAGCCTAAGGGGTTAATTAAAATACTTGAATGGAATTGTAGGTTTGTAAGCAATTTCCAAGGATTCTAATAAGAAGTGTTTCAGGAGCTGTGATTTTTTCATAATGTAAGGTATTATGAGAATAAGCTAGTAATTTAATGATTTGTGCATTAATGATTGTCATACATTCGACTTCATTCCTAATTGATGAGGAAATGGTTTATCCTATGTAGGTTCCTATAATTTAATGAGGCATCCCAAAATACCTTGTCATGGACTCACAATGATGACAATGCTAAATCAAATTTTGTCAATTCTGAGATGCAAGTCTAAAATAATACCCTGTTCCTAACAAATAGGTGGTTATATGTGTAAAGGCCTGCCAAAATTTTGCTGAATAATATTTATTTACAGAAAAGGTGACATATCTGTGTAGGACATTCACTCTTATAATTCTTGTGAACTCAGCAAGGAAATACGCTCCCTAGTTCCGTAGAGCCTAAAGTGCAGGGGTCAAAGGCTTTAAACCCTTTACCCACCGAGTTGTTCAATCATCTATAGGATTCTCGATGATGAAGGTTGGCTACCTTCTAGACGTTCCTTAAGGTGTACTAGAAAAAACACCAACATGATTGGAAACTCTACTCAGGACAAATCCCATTCTTCAGAGGCAGATTTTTGAATCATAGAGTCAAATAGTGTAAGTGGTGTGGACATTTTGTTCGTATTTTGAAAAATTATTGATCCTAGTCAAAGGTTGGGCTGCAACATAACTCAAAGGATCTGAAAGTGACTCCACTGAGGATTCAGACCCAAAATGCATTGATTTGATAAGAAACATCATTTCATTTGAAGGTTATTTACTCTCAATTGGAGGTGGTGAATCTAACTAAAGAACCTGACAAAGGATGTGCTGAAGCTCTAGATCCATGTAATCAAAGACAAAGCTAGGTGAATGTTGTAGGAGGGCCAAGTATTTTCATATTATTTTGTAAACAAATTATGATAATTCTTTTATTTCAAAGTATAAATGATTCCCAATTAAGTGAAAAGGCACTAGTTAAGGGAATAAATAGTTGAGATTTGCATGTTTTCGAGTGAACACCATGGAATTATATGTTATTATAGGGGGAAAATGTAAATCTTGATCTTAAGAAAAAAATCCATAGAATTTATGATGAAAGAGGCTTGAGGTTTTATTTAGCAAAAGGAATTTGAATATCCCTTGTGGCATATTTAACAAACCTTACAAAGGTACAACAAAATGTCTTGTCAGACCATGTTTTCTGACATAAATTTAAACAATGGGCCCCCCTTGTCACATTAGGGAGGTTTTAGTAGTGAAAGGTACAATGCCTTGGATTCAGTGGAATTTGTGGCTACATAAATGTTGTACCATACAAGATAAGGAATAAGATACCAATATTTAAAGGTGAACAGATTGAGTGAGTAAATCAACATCTATAGGACTTTGATGATGTGATGGGAGACTATGAGGTAACCTTTGAAAATGTAGTTATAAAATTATTTCTTCAATATTTCAAAGGAGATGCTAGAAATTGGCTCTCTTATTTGCCTATGTCCTCAATACACTCATGGAGAGAATTCAAACTGATATTCATGGAATAGTTTGGAGAAAGGATTGATCCAGTCTTGGTCAGGTAGAAATTTATGGACATGGAAAAGGATGAGAATGAGTTGGTCTCTTCTTTTAATCTCCGGTTTTCAAAGGTAATAAGGGAGATCCTAGCACATATAAGACCAAATGATGTTGAGTGTTTGGTCATTTACTTGGGATCATTTGATAAAAAGATGAGTTACTTGTTTAGAGATAAGGAACCAACAACATTACAACAAGCATATCACATTGCTATGGACATTGAGAACAATTTGAAATACTTAATGATGAAGGGATGTTTTAATATTTGTGATGAGAATCCAAGCATCCCCCCTAATTCTGCTATGGTAAATGAATCAAGCAACAAAGAATTAAGACAGGGGAATGAGATCCCTGTTGTTCCAAGCCCATCAATAATACCACATGAAGAGTATGATGTGGATGAAAGGGATTATGTACCTATGTGTAACAAAATCGATGAGAGAAATTGTAGTTAAGAGATTGTGTGACCTCCAAAGGCATGAAGGGGAATCCCTTGACAATATTTTCTCTAGGTTCACTAATGTTTTGCTTAGTATACCTTAAAATTTCAACCCTAGTACCTTGATGTGCATTGATTTGTTTCATGAATTGTATCAATCTCGATTGAGTGCTTTACTAGAAGAATTGAAGCCTCATACCTTGAGCCAAGTCATTGATTGGATAAATATTATTGACAAAGTTCAGGTTGAACGTACTAGACAAATTTCACCTCAGAGTGACATCAATGAGGCCCATTATCAAGAGGATCAGGAATCTCTATTGTTGGGACAAGATGATGTGTCAGAGAATGAAAAATGTGTTAATGATGTTGTTTGTTTGGTGAATGACATGGTTGTTGAGACACAAAATGAGAATGATGAGGTGGTGCCTAATTTCCACCCTTGGGATATTATGGGAGATGAACAAAAGCATTGGAAAGTGTCACATTCTGGTCTGACTAAAGATCATGATATACAAACCAATGGTTCATCTGGTGATGAACTAGATTCAGAGAAATGCTCTACTGGATGTAGATCATTTTATGAATTGGAGATGGAGTTTGTGGACTCAAATAGGGGATATGTTGGTAGTTATTATGTGATTCAAGTGATTGAGGATGGACAATTTTCCTCATGTGATGAGATTTCATAATGTGGATCCATAATTTTGAGTATAGATGAAGGCAACTCTAATGATGACTTTCAACGCATAGAAGGCTGTCACCCACATACCCAAGAAACATGTGTGAATGTAAGTGCAATGAGAATATGGCACAACCCCCTATATGATGAACCTTCACCAACAAATGATATGATAGGAGATAATCCTTATGGGTGTAGGAATAATCCATTTTTTTTTTGTAAAAATTGATGATCTCTTGATAGATATGCCTGGCAAAGATGTTGGAGATAATATGAATTAGATGACAAAAAATAACACCTAGAGTGTTATTAATGATTCTCATTTTGACATCACAACTGTTGACTTGGAACAACTAGCCTCCCAATAGTTAGAGGGATGTAGTGATGAAAGTATTGGTATTGGTATTGGTAATGAGTGGATTGAGGTTGGGAATGTTTTTTCCTACAATGATGATATTATCAACAATACCACTATTAGTGAGGGCATTCAAGGTGACCCAATAAATTCCTATTGTGATAAGGTAAGGTATGGTGTGCATGCACCTGATCTGGCATATGTTGTTGGCCAATACGACTATGTAATTGAATTTTTTGTAGACTCTCCTTAGCTTCTAGGGCTTATTACAATTTTTTTCCCACTAAATAATGATAACACTCATCTTAACTGTAAAGGAGATATCATTAAAAATGAATCATTTATTTTTGACATCACAGAGGTTGAGTCCAATATACAACAAGGCATGTATGAATGGTTCTAGTGTGATCTACGAACTCACAACTAGGTAGATTATGAATTTTTTTCCTTTCCATCTAAATCAGGTGAGATTTGTGTCCTTCAAGCTGACAAAGATGGAAGAAGTATACAGGATAGGATTCGGGATGCCAATTGGAATGGTGTGGGTTATCTTGGAATGCTTGACCCACGGGTGTGCTCGTTGCAAGAAAAATAGGACAAGGTTTTTTATAAAGGTAAGAATTGAGTGTCCTTTTTTTGTTTGGTGGCCTGGGGCCACCAAACCATGTCAAAACAAGAAGAGCAGAAAACATGCACATGAGTTGTTTGTGAGGACCTAGTTGATCGGGTTAAATGGTTTACTTCTACTTGAGATTCTGAGATCTTGCTATGCCTGCAAGAGGCATACATCCGTAGTTGGAGCCATTGGTGAAACATCTGAAATTTTCCTGGTTCCACTAATTTTTTTGTGACTAAACCCTAATGGTCATTACCCTAGGGTTGTGATCTTGCAAGTTCTTCATGTTCGCACCCTCATTCGGTCTTTGGGCTTCTATTTTTGAGTTGAATGGTTGTATCTGTTTCTTAGTATTTTTCTTAACGCCTCATGGCCTTGAGTCCCGTGGTTTTATCATACCTTTCATTATCCTTCCCATCATGACTAGGTGGTCCTTTTCAAACAACCTTCAGATGTGCTACATGTATTCCTTAAGTCAGGCTCTAAGTGTTTGTGTCGCCTATCGCTCATTTGTTTTCAAATTATCTTGTGTAACCAGTGATGAGTGATGCCCTTCCTTTTCTTCCTATCGGTCGCCCCTATTCCCTCGCATGTTTGGTTGTATCCGTGGGGAGGTAACACCCGATGAGCGATGTGGTCAACATTTTGACCCATTGCTACCCTTTTAACCATCCCTGGTTTTTTTCTGTAGGATGAAGCAGAACCCACAATCGTCGATGTCCTAGTCATGTTCCATTGTTGAGGTGCAACATTTCACTAGTTAGCGTTGGTCTACATGGAGACAACACATGATGGGCGACAGGTTAAGCATGTGGTGCCTGAGGAGTAGTTGTGGTTTTCATAGCTGGCTATTCCACTATTGTATTTCACCCTTTGTGATTTAGGATGGAACCTGCAACCATCGATGGCTTAATTTTCTCCATTGTGCAAGCTCGGTCTATCATGGGTTAAGATGGTTTTGGTAGCTATCGATGTATGATGGGCGATGCGGGTAGGTATCAACTGTTGAGATCCTTTTATGACCACAATCTACGATTGATGTTTCATTGCTAGCTTCTTTTCCAATGCTTGATGAGACTCCTATGGGAAGGATGAACTATTGATGGGTGATATGTTTCAGTTTGTGGCTCAGTTTTACCCACCATCGTAAGGAACGACAACGCACGTATCAAGGATCATTGTTTTTGGATATGGCCGAGTACATGGTAGTTCTAAAGCACTTCTTTTTTGTTTCTCATTATGACTAATAAAGCAAGTGATGATCCTTAATGATCCTCATTGATCAAGTTTTAATCTACAATGATCGATGGATGAGATGCAACATGCAAGTGAATGGTTTTTCAATCACGCGAGCAAACCAGGATGGCCATTAATTGCAGTGTGCTTTGAAATCCTCTATGTAAAGAGGATTGTCTTGCAGATTGTTCACTAGTTCATTTCTAATCACTTCCTTTGGCTAATTCTCAAGAGTGTTGGGGTAGCGATTTTTGCTACCTGGTGAATTCTCGCCAGGGTGGTATGCTGGTGCTTGGATGTATATGTTGTTCTTGCCATGTTTCAGTGACTTCTTCTATTTTTGGTGTTGGTGTAGCTCACATTGTTTGTATCTGGGAGTATCCTGGGGGATGTAGCTAGTTTTTCTCACATATCTTGCATTAGGTTCGTGCTGCATACAAGATGAGTTAACTGACTTCTTCTTCTACGCTAGTGTGTAGGTCATGGAGATTGAGCTTCTAGAAGCCATTAACGTATGAGCCTAAAGTGAAACCTACGGTTGAGGTGGCACCAAATATTTTGAGGGCTAAGAGGAGTGCTCACAAGAGGACCGAGAGAACTGCTATCAAAAGTTCCTATAATCTTTGATCGAGGACTTGTTCAGAAGAATTAGTCAAGTTTGAAGAGAAGGGGCTTGAGGTGTTTGTGAAAGAATTAACGAGAACTGAGGCGGACCCTAGGGTTTTTTCTAAGAAACCTAGCTCCTTGGTAGTGATTAGTGATAGCTCTTTAGAGGAGGATTAAGGGGTTGGCCTTGGTATTGGCCATTTCCCTATTTCTCTGGTGCCGTATACTGACTCAAATGAGGAGGTGGTGGTTGCAACTCCACTCTCTATAAAGAGGTCGAATGAGGTTTTTCATTCAGCCACTGAAAAGGCTAGGTGACACCCATGCATCTTGATTGGTAGTTATTGGGTCTCGGGTGTGGTGATGTGTTTCCTGATGTGGGTGGTTCAAAGGGTTTTGGATACTAATGTTGATGGTGACTTCTCCCATTTTTTGGTGAAGTGTGGATTACGATGGTGATTCCTTTTGGAAGGCTTGTGTGGCATCTACGATTGATGGTTTGGTGCCCCTTTTTTTGTTTTTCTTTCCTATGATGTGCAAATGAAAATATAATGGTTCGGGAATGAAACCCCACCAGGTGAAATGACCTTGAAATTATCAGAAATGTAACTGTAATGAGCCCTTTGCTTTTTTCTCCCTTAACTTATAAAAGGGATTTGAATGCTCATTACAGGAGGTGATCTTTTGGGTCTAGAAAATGGCTTAGGTAGAATGTTGAATAGGAAATCAATACAAAATTTATGTAGGATAGGCTAGGGTATTGTCTTGGGTCCAAGTTTTGTATATGATAATCTTAAATATTTTTGCATGAATCTGTGATATTGTGACAAATACATAAAATTGAAACATCTTCTCTCCTATAAGAAATTATTATAATACTATAGATGGGAAACCAAGTGTTTTTTCATTTATCTTTCAATGGTTATTTGAATGTATGATTCTATTTTTGTCTTAGCCTAAGGGGTTAATTAAAATACTTGAATGGAATCGTAGGTTTGTAAGAAATTTCCCAGGATTGTGATAAGAAGTTGTGTTTTAGGAGCTATGATTTTTTCATAATGTAAGGCATTATGAGAATAAGCTAGTAATTTCATGATTTATGCATTACTGACTATCTTACATTTGACTCTGTTCCCAATTGATGAGGCACTGGTTTATCCTATGTAGGTTCTTGTAATATAATGAGGCATCCAAAAATACCTTGTCATGGACTCACAATTATGACAATGCTAAATCAAATTTTGTCAATTTTGAGATGCAAGTCTAAAATAATAACCTATTCCTAACAAATAGATGGTTATTTGCGTAAAGGCTGACCAAAATTTTGCTGAATAATGTTTATTTGCACAAAAGGGAACATATCTATATAGGGCATTCACTCTTATAATTCTGTGAACTTAGCAAGGAAATACCTTCCCTAGTCCCACAGAGCCTAAAGTGCAGGGGTCAAAGGCTTAAAACCCTTTACCCGTTGAGTTGTCCATTCATATATAGGATTCTTGATGATGAAGGTTTGCTACCTTCTAGAGCTTCCTTAAGGTATATTGGAAAAAACACCAATAGGATTGGCGACTCTACTATGGATAAATCCCATTCTCCAGATGTAGATTTTTGAATCATAGAGTCAAATGGTGTGAGTGGTGTGGACATTTTGTTCATATTTTGAAGAATTCTTGATCTGGGTCAAAGGTTGGGCTACAACATAACTCAAAGGATCTGAAAGTGACTCCGCTGAGGAGTAGGACCCAAAACATGTTTATTTGATAAGAAGCTTCATTTCATTTGAATTTTATTTCTTGTCATTTAGAGGTGGCGACTCTCACTAAATAACCTGATAGAGGACGTGTTGAACCTCCAGATTCATGTGGTCACAGACAAAGCTAGGTGAATGTCACAGGAGGGCCAACTATTTTCACATTATTCTATAAATAGATTATGGTAATTATTTTATTTCAAAGTATAAATGATTCCCAATTAAGTGAAAAGGCACTAAATAAGGGAAGAAATAGTTGAGCTTTGCATGTTTCTAAGTGAACACTATGGAATTATATGTTATTATATGGGGAACATGTAAATCCTGATCTTAAGCAAATGGTACATAGAATTTATGATGAAAGAGGCTTGAGGTTTTATTTAGCAAAAGGAATTTCAATATCCATTGTGGAATATTTAACAAACCTTGCAAAGGTACAACAAGATGAACATACTGAGTTAGCAAATCAACATCTACATGACTTTACTGATGTGATGGGAGACTATGAGGTAACCTTTGAAGATGTAGTTATGAAATTGTTTGTTCAATATTTGAAAGGATACGCTAGAAATTGGCTATCTTATTTGTCTGTGTCGTCAGTACACTCATGGAGAAAATTCAAACTGGTATTCATGGAATAGATTGGAGAAAGGATTGATCCATTCTTGGTCATACAAAAATTTATGGACATGGAAAAAGATGAGAATGAGTTGGTCCCTTATTTTAATCTCTGGTTTTCAAAGGTAATAAGGGAGATCCTAGCACATATACAACGAAATGATACTGAGTGTTTGGTTGTGTACTTGGGAGCGTTTGATAAAAATATGAGTTACTTGTTGAGAGAGAAGGAACCCACAACATTACAAAAATTATATCACATTACCATGGACATTAAGAAAAATTTGAAATACTCAATGATGAAGGGATGTTTTAATATTTGTGATTAGAATCCAAGCATCCCCCATGATGCTGCTATGGTAAACGAATCAATCAACAAAGAATTAAGAAAAGGGGAATGAGATCCTTGTTTTTCCAAGCCCATCAATAATACCACATGAAGAGTATGATGTAGCTGAAAGGGATTATGTACCTGTGTGTAACAAGTCGACCAAGTAATTGTAGTTAAGAGGTTGTGTGACCTACAAAGGCATGAAGGGAAATCCCTTGACCATATTTTCTCTAGGTTCATTGATGCTTTGCTTAGCATACCTGAAAATGTCAGGCCTAGTACCCTAATGTGCATTGATTTATTTTGTGAATTGTATCAATCTGGATTGAGTTCTTTACCAGAATAATTGAAGCCTCATACCTTGAGCTAAGTCACTGAGTGGATAAATATTATTGAGGGAGTTCAAGGTGAACATATGAGACAAATGTCACCTCAGAGTGACCTCAATGAGTTCCATTATCAATAGGATCGAGAATCTCTATTGTTGGGACAAGATGATGTGTCAGAGCATGAACAATGGGTTAATAATCTTGTTTCTTTGGTGAATGACATGGCTGTTGAGACACAACACGAGAATGATGAGGTGGTGCTTGATTTCCACCCTTGGGATATTATGGGAGATGAATAGAAGCAGGGGAAAGTGTCACATTCTGGTTTGACTAAAGATCATGATATACAAACCAATGGTTCATCTAGTGATGAATTGGATTCAGAGCAATGCTCTTCTAGATGCAGATCATTTTATGAAGTGGAGATGGAGTCTGTGGTCTCAAATAGGGGATATGTTGGAGGTTGTGATGGGATTAAAGTTACTGAGGATGGACAATTTTTCTCATGTGATGAGTTTTAAGAATGTGGATCCATAATTTTGAGTATAAGTGATAAAGATCACTATGATGATGAATTTCAAGGCATAGAACGTTGTGACCCACATACCCAAGAAAAAGGGATGAATGTAAGTGAAATGAGAATATGGCACAACCCTTATATGATGAAGCTTCACTAGTAGATGATATGACAAGAGATAATCCTTATGGGTGTAGGATTAACCCATTATTTGTTGTAAACTCTGATGATCTCTTGATAGATATGCCTTACAAACATGTTGGACATAATATTAATCAGATGACATAAAGTAAAACCTAGAGTGGTATTAATGATTCTCATTTTTTCATCACAACTATTGACCTAGAAAAACTAGCCTCCCAATCGTTAGAGGGATGCAGTGATGAAAGTATTGGTATTGGTACTGGTAATGAGTGGACTGAGGTTGGGAATGTTTTTTACTATAATGATGATATTATCAACAATAGCACTATTAGTGAGGGCATACAAGGTGACCCAATAAATGCCTATTGTGATAAGGTAAGGTTTGGTGTGCATGCACCTGATCTGGTATATGTTGTTGGCTAGTACGACTGTGTACTTGAATTTTTTGCATACTCTCCTCAGCTTCTGGGCCTTATTATAGATTTTTTCCCACTAAATAATGATAACACTCACATTAACTATAAAGCAGATTTGTTCTTACAAAATTTATTATTCTTTGGCGCTCCAGAATATGTGTTTTTGCTAGTTGTCCCAGTTGAATTGGTGAAGTGTCCTATGCAAAAGAAGTTTGTTGAAGTTGTTGTGGATGTATTTGAGTTGTTCTGAAAGATGGTAAAATGACTGGTGAAGCATGTTGAGCAATCCACGTGTGTTTTATTTTGTGAAGATGCACATACTTCAAAGATCATTAGTGTTTTCATTAGGTTTATCCGACCTGGTGTCTATGTGTTACGTTTGAATTTTTCATCGATTTGCGGAAGCATGTTCAAGCTTCAAGATGTTATTTGGGTCCTAAATGAAATATGTATCTGGTCACCTCACATTCTTATCCACCGTAGGAATGTTGAGTAGCCGACCTAGATTGAATTTGTAAATTAAATTGTATAACTGACCTTGGAGAATGTTCTTGAGGTTGAAGATGGTATAAATACAAGTTAATTTGTAGTAGATTTCATATCCATCCGTCATTCGATCCGAACAAAAGAAGAGTGTGTGAACAAGTGTGAAAGGAAGAGTGTGGAAGAGCGAATTGTGGCAACAGTACATCATTATATTCATAATCTTCTAATCAAGTTGCGAAGTGTGTAGAACTCCTAGTGGTGGATCTTTATCTATTTCTTTATATTGTTTTGTAGGTAGTGAGCTTCTCTTTCTGGATAGTGAGTCCTAAGGTAGTGATCCCTTGATCTAGGTAGTGAGCCTTTGTACTTGGGCAGTGATCTCTTTGGTAGTGAGCCTTTTTTATCTGGTATTGCATTACTACTATATTGTGAGTTAATCCTCATCATGGTTTTTCCCTCGTTGGGTTTTCCGCGTAAATCTAGTGTCTCTGGTGTTTTTTTGATGTTATTTGCATTTCATGTTCACACTTAATAACAAATTGAAGATAGAGTGAAATTGATTAAGTTAAGAAGTAAATAATTTGATACAATTGATTCACCCCCCCTCTCAGTTGTCTTGTGTATTTCAAAAAAAATGATTCACTCCCCTCTCAATTTTCTTATGCATTCAACACTCATGAATACTTTTGATAAATTGAGTTTTTATGCTCCTACAGTTGCATTTTGATGAAACAATATGGTGTTTATATAGTGGCATCATACTGGGAGATCTTTTATTATTATTTTCCCTCAACCGTCACTATGTACGAGTTGCTCATTATTTTCTTTTAATTTATTTTTGGGAAAGTAATACTTGCACACATGCTCATTTATAAGTAGAAGCAAGGGAAAATGGAGAAGAAAAATCTTGAGTGGGAATTTTAAACTAAAACTCAAATAATTGGGAATTAATAAATTTATTTGAAGGGAACACCTAGTTTTAGGTGGATTTTTTGTGAAGAAGTATAGAACATACAAAAATAGAATAGGAGAGAGCAGATAAATAAATAAGGATATAGAGTGGAAAATAGTGAAGAAAAAAAAAAATTCTAAAAAATAGAAAAGAGGAAGGAAAAAGGAAGGAATAGATTAACATGTAGTAGACGTAATGAAGAAAGAGGAGAAAAAAGACTCCCAGATTTGTTCCAATAATTATAAATATGTAAAATGATTTGTAAATGATTATATTTTTTGAGTTAAATGAAATGGAATGCTACTTATTCCTAAAATTTATTGTGTTTTGAGATTGTCTTTGATTATGAATGATTGTTTGTCTAAAAGGGTTTTTTATATGATTTTTTTTATGATTTTGGTATTATGTGGCGAAGGACTTGCAACCCATATATCTTTTTTCTCATACCATTAGAATATCACCTATAACTTAGAGAGTGTGTAAGTTAGTTATAGCAACACAAAATTCCTTTCTCTACTTGCTAGCTCCAATTGGGTTCAATTTTTAGGTGCCTATGAGGGGTTTGGTTTCATCAACATGGTATAAGAGACTAGCTACAACTCTTGGAAGGATGATATTAAATTTGGATTAAGGTTGAAGGAATCCCTATAAGTTGTGACTATGGTTTTATCCTCATAATGATGGATATTGTATCAATGATGATTGTAGTAAGAAGGGAAAGGAAATATATGAGATTTAGGGCAGCAAGATTCCACTAGAAAGAAGGATGGTAGTGGTTATATCTACAAAAGTAGCATGAAGGATAAATAAGGTAGTAGAGGTTGTAAGGGGAAAGTAGGTAAGAATATATGCTACAAAAGGTGGAATGAGAAAAGGAAAGACACATACATATACTAATAGTGAATTGAATAAGGGGAAGATATGGTAAGAAAAGAGGGTGATATTGTAGATGGAGATAAGATGTAGGAGAAAAAATCTTATAAAGGCTATTTCTAACATTGAGAAAAGGACAAGGATGAATCTACCAAGCTTCTCATGAATTTTAGAACTAGATGAGTTAATAGATTAGATAACAATGATAGAAGAATAATTTGAATATGATGAAATGGAGGACTCTATAAGAGTGAATGTTGCTAAAAAATATTTAAAGGACATGTAAAAATTTGGTTGAAAGATGTACAGGATGAGAGCAGAAGTGAAAAATATAAGATCACTCGATGGGATCAAATGGTCAACAAGATGAAATTTAAAATTCTACTTGTTCATTATTAACATTAACTTCTTAATAAAATATAATATTTAAGGAAAAGGGAGTTAAGTGTGAAGGCCTATACAAAAGAGTTTTATAAAATTTCTTAAAGATGTGACCATAATTAATTAGACCATGAATAGGTGGCTAGATTTATTAATGGAATGAGGTTGAATATTCAATATGAGCTAAGTATGGTAAGGTTGTTAAATGTGGAATAATTGTATCAACATGCTCTAATGGGAGAAGAGAAATTAGAAAGAAATCAAGGAACAATAAAAGGAAGATATGGATTTAGAAAAGTAAAGGGAAACAACAAAAAATACAACCATGGTAAGGTAGTGAACCATTCCAAAATTCAAAAGGAGGGAGAAAAATAAGACCAAGACCATACCATATAGAGGTATAGGTGGATATGGAAGAGGCCAAGGAAGAGGCTTCCAAGGTACATATTCCATGTGTGAGTAGTTAGACAATAGATTCTATAAACAACCACAATGTATAACAAAAGGATGAAGGAGAACATAGGGTGCAAGAGAACACATAAACTAGGGGGATATCAAGTCTACAAGGTTTTTTAGTCAACCAAATGAACATGAGAGAGGAGAACAACTTATCATGAATAATTTGTTGTTTAGAGCAAACCAAAAGATAAGACAAAACTACTCAAAGAAAAATCTTGTTTTGGACTATATGTTTAAGTTAGGTAGAAAATACCACAAGTTCATAATAGATAGTGACATCACTAGTAATTTAGTTTCAATTTAAATCCTTGAAAATTTAAGATTAGAAAGAACAACTCACCCTACCCCTTACAAGGTGTCATGGTTACAAAATGGGCATTGAGTCTTGGTTGATAAATAATGCCTTGTGAAATTTCAAATAAGAACTAATGAAGATGAGGTGTGGTGTGATATCATGCCTATGGATGTATTCACTTACTCTTAGGGATACTGTAGTATTTTGATAGGAAGGAAATCCATAATGGGATAAAATTTGGAGAAAAATTTAAGGAAACACACTCTTACACCATTGGAAACTAAGGAAGAAGAAGTGGAAAGTATTCCAAGAACATTGCTAGTGATATGGAAGAAATTTATGAAGGATATTAAAGGGGAAGAACTATGTTTTATAGTTTTCCCAAGGTTCTACAAGTAGATGCAACAATTGACAACAGTGACATTCCTTTAGAAGTAAGAAGGCTTCTTGAAGAATTTGATGAAATTATGTCCAAATAATTAGTAGAAGGACTACCACCCATGAGGATCATCATCCATCATATTTATTTGATCATAAGATAATGTTTACCTAGTAGGGTTACTTATTGAATGAAACATGTAGAAAATGAAGTGGTGAACAAGAATGTGCAATAGTTATTAGAGAGAGGATTGGATATAGAAAGTATTAGCCCATGAGTAGTATCAATTATGTAAGCATAAAAAAAGGACGGTGAATGGAGAACATGCACAAAATGAAGAGATATCAAAATAATAATAACTAGGCATTTTTTTCCTTTACCAAGAATGGATGATCTCATGGAATGTTTGGAGAAGGCTAAGTATTCTACAAAAAAATGATTTAAAAAGTGGGTATCTCTAAATTAGGATAAGGGAGGTTAATGAGTGGAAGACTAATTTTAATACCAATGAGCTACTATATGAATGACTGGTAACACCCTTTAGATTATAAAATGTACCCAAAAAATTAATGTGATTAATGAATGAAGTCTTGAAACCCTTTTTCGATAAAAAAATATTATTTTTTATCTTGATGATATTCTAATTTTTAGTAAAAAAAGGAGAAATATTTGTTGCATATTAGACAAGTCTTATAAAGGCTCAAAGAGGAAACGTTATTGGTGAATTTATCAAATTGTAGTTTTATGAAGGAGAAATTAGTTTATTTGTGATATGTTATCACAACATAAGGATTGTAAATGGATCTAGAAAAGGTATGTGCTATAATTGAATGGCCAAAACCTAGGAGTGTGTATGTGGTTAGAATATTTTATGGTTTAGCTAACTTATATCATAGGATTTTTCAAAAATTTAGTAGGAATTGTGCACCCATAATTAAAACCATAAGCAGAGACAAAAGGGAGTTTTAGTGGATAGTAGCAGTAGATAGAATTTTTGAGTTTTTGAAGGTCATTGAGAAATTGGTATTATAATTCATTTTATAAAATTATTTCAAGTGGATTGTGATGCAAGTGGGACATAAAAAGGCATGGTTCTTAGTCGAGAGGGAAGGCATATTACATATTTAATGAAAAAATCAATGATGCCAAGATGAGGTATTATGTTTATGATCAAGAATTCTATGTATAGTGCAAGATTTAAAGAAGTGACATCATTATTTGCTTCCAAATGAGTTTATTCTTTATATAGATCATAATTCTTTGCAATTTAGTAATAATCAAACAAAATTTAATCAGTGATGTACCTAAACTAGGTATAATTCGTACAAGGGTATACTTTTATTCTTAGGCATAGAAGTGTAAGTTCAAAAAAAGTAGGAAATACATTACGTAGGAGAGAAACATTGTTGACTAAAATGAGAGTTGAAGTAGTTGGGTTTGATGCTATGAAAGAGTTATACAAAGATGATTTGGACTTTAAGTATGCATCGACAAAATGTATGGATCCTAATAGTGTGGATAGGACACCATGGATGAATTCATTTATAAAAGATGGAGTGATGTTAATAAGATGTCAAAAAATATGCATACCTCAAGGAGTAATTAGGAAAAAAATAATAAGAGAAAAACATTGGGGTGGTTTAGCTAGACATTTTGGAGCTCATAAAACCATGGCACAACTTAGTGAAAGGTATTTTTGACCTAGGATGAGGGAAGCAAATATAAAATTTGAGCAAGGATGTCAATTTTGTCAATTTTGTTAGATTTTTGTTCCTGCAACAATAGACTATTACCTACGTCTTAGAGATTGTGTAGGTTGTTTGCAACAACATAAACTCCCCTTCTCTACTTGCCAACTCTAGTTGGGTTTGGGTTTTGGGCACCTACAAGTAGGTGGGTACCATCAAGTGTTGATCAAACATGTAGAATTATGACCAAAGATCTTCCTTAATACTAATATACAATTTGAGGGCCTATTAATTTGACATAATCAAAATGAGCCCCGTTTTATAAAGAAAATACATTGCAACATATAGAAAGCAACAAAATACAAATTGGGACATGTGGTTATGCTCAAGTTCTCACTATACTATTTTATTTTTAATTCAGAGGATTCTATAGTAAAATAATGTACTATAAAGGATGATGATTGATTGGTACTCTATGTGACGAATGCAAATTTTATGATAAGAAAATAGAGCTTTAATAAGAGTGGAACAATTACAAAGAGAGAAAATTTTGAAATAAATATTAAATAATATTTTTATATGGTGTAGAATTATATGACTCCTCAAGTGCATTTAATTTGGAAAAAGAATAACATGATAACAAAAAAAACAGATTGAAAAAATTCTTCTTTATCATTAATTATTTTTCCACCAAATAAAATCCTTCACATAATCTTTTATTAATTAAGAAAATAAAAATTGTTTGTATAATTACATCGAGTAGTGTCAATGAAGAGCTATTATGACCATGTATATAAGATAATGTTAAAACATGTGGGACATATATTTAAAAAAATAAAACTACAAAATAATTTTGAAATAAATAAAATAAATAAATTTTTATTCAACCAAAATAAATTTTTTGATGAGGAGATAATCTAGCCAGAGAGATAGCGGTGCATGAGCTTTGCTAGGGTTTTGTGCTTTCTAAGGTCATTCGTGGCCCCTCCTGCGTCATACTTCGCTTCTTGCGTAGGAAATTGTTTCCTTCATTGAGTACGGCCTCATTTACTGCGGTTTTAGGGGTTTATTATGCCTTCAACCGGCTCTAACCCAAAATTTTTGCTGGTGTTAGTGGTTTTTTAGCATAGTTTAATGGCTCCCCCACTGAAAAAATGCCCTCAAAAATTTGTTCTGAAAGTCTTTCATGAGGTAAGCATTTTGATGCTCCTGCTGATGTAGTTTTACCTTTACCTGATTTTGATTTTGCATGCCAATGGCTTGAACAACACACCCTTGTGGGTTATTTTGTTGGGAGGACTCCCCCTGAAAATGTGCTAAAAGACTGGGTTAACAAGGCCTGGGTCCTTCATGGGGTCCGCCTTGATATGGTCCAAAACCTAACCAAGGGTTTTTTTTTGTTCCGCTTTGCGGAAGTGAATCATGTCCAAGCTATTTTGGGTCATGGACCCTGGTATGTTCATTCCTCCTTGTTGGTTTTCCAGGCTTGGACCCAGGATTTTGTTGTCTTAGAGAACACCAAAATGCGTGTTCCGGTCTGGATTGAGTTTCCTGGGTTGCCCTTTCCATGTGTGCCCTTCTTGCACCATATTGCTTCCTCTCTAGGGAAGGTTGTTTGCATCGAACCTGATAAGTTTTGTCAAGCTTGTCCTCAAAAGAGGGTTTGTGTGGAAGTTAATTTATCCAAGGATTTAAAAGAGTCTGTAGACATTCAAATTAGGGATATTCACCACTCCCAGAAAATCACATATTTTAACGTACCCAACACGTGCTACCGATGCTAATCAGTTGATCACAAGATTATGGACTGCCCTTTGTCAGTTCCTTGTACTGTCTCTCAGCCATGGGGTGCTGAAAAGCCTCGTCCGATAGAGCCTTTAGCTAGGGTGGACACAAAGTGGACTACGGTCACAAATCGAAAGAATAAGTTGTTTGGTACTGGATTGACTCCCAAGGCCCCGGAACTAACCCAGCAGATTTCAAACCCTTCAAAGAAGGGGACAACTACTCCCTCAGGAGTGGCTTTTGCTGTTCTACAGCCCAGGCTGAAGGCCGCGCCCAAGCCTACTGCTATTTTATGTGCTCAACTGGCTTTGTCCTCCGCTGTGGGCACCCAGCGGCGTTCTTGCAGCCTATCTCCTCCACTGGAAGAAGGTGAATATGTGCCAGAAAAATGGAGATTTTCTCCCTCTATTCAAATAGGTTAAGTTCTGCAAGAGTTTTTGAAGAATATCTTCTCTTCCCTGGGTGAAGAGGACCGAGATTCTGCAAGCATGGAATATTTTCCATGAATTTTCTCTCATGGAATGTTCGAGGTCTCACAGACCTCTCAAGGAAGTATTTTGCTAGGAATACTTTGAAGAATTATCCAAAAATTGAAGTGCTTTGTCTCTAGGAAGTTAAAATTTTAGTTTTTTTGCTTGCTTCGGCTTGTCGCTCTATTTGGCTAGCCAATACTATGTTTTGCACTTTGCATGAGGCTGGTCGTGGTGGAGTTGTTACTCTTTTGGCCCCATGGTTGCTTCCTTATGTGGTTGACCATGGGGCTGTCTGGATTCTTCTCAATATTGAGAATCATTCCTTCAGGATTATTAATATTTATGCCTCTAATGATGTTGTGGAACATTCTTTGCTTTGGCATTGGATTGCTGACTCTTTGCTAGTTGCCACTTGGTTGCTCTATGGGGATTTCAACATGGTTGAAATGGCGTACGATAAGAATGGCACTGTGCCTTTTTGTTGGACTATGGGTGAAAGGGAGGCGTGGTTCTATATGCGCAATAAATTGGGACTTTTTGATCCCAATATGGGTTACCACCATTCTCATTCCCTCTGGCACACTTGGTGTAATTACAGGGCTGGTTCTGATAGAGTCTTTAAATGCCTTGATCGTGCCATGCTCTTGGAACAATCTTTTTTTTCCGTCAGGAGCTTTTCCTTGCCAGTGAAACCATTAGTGGATGTGACCCTTTCGGATCACTTCCCAATTCAATTTCGCTTTGAGTGGGTGTCTTGTCAACCTCGCACGTGTAAGATTCAATTCTTCTTGAACACATCTCTGCTTTGTCACAAGCCCACCCTAGCCCACTTTCTTCGAGTGTGGAATTTAGAGTGCGGTCCTTCTGGCCGTATGGGCTGGATTGTTTGGTGGAATGATGCTATCATTCGTACTGCGTGTTTCTTGCGCATTTATGGGTGACAACTTGCTATTTTCCACTGACATTCTTACGAGGCCACCACTGCTGAATTGTGTGCTGCTATGGAGGCCTTAGCGGCTTGTCCTTTCTCCCCGTCACATCAAGTCCGAGTGGCGGACTTAAGACACTAGCAGCAAGTGGCAGATAGCTATTCTACTAGGGGCGCTCAAATTAATGCTTGGCTTCATTGGCTCAAAATTGGCGATTGTGCCTCCAAAGAGTTTTTTTTGGCTCTTCGTGCTATGCACTCTTCCCCAGACATTAAAACTATCAAAGATGGTAATCAAGTGCTCTCTGAGCTACCTGACATTCTCTAGGCTTTTGTGCGTCACTATGAGAAAGTTTTCATGGCTTAGGACCCTATGCCTGCTTGCCAGCAAGCCCTCCAGAGCTACCTTGTTGTTGTGCCACATAGGCTTTCTCTAGCCCAGACTAATTTATGTGAACAATTATTAACAATTGATGATCTCATGGAAGTTGTTTCCTCCATGGCTGATGACAAGGCTCCTGGGATTGATGGCTTTCCTTGTGAATTTTATAAAGCGCTTTGGGACTATATTGGGAGTGACTTGCATCATGTTTATCTTGAAGCCTTTCACAACAACTCTCTAGGTAATTTAATAAATAAAGGCAATATTAAATTCATATCTAAGCCTAGGGATTTGGAGGATATTTGTAACTCGCAGCCCATCACGCTTCTTAATGTTTCTTATAAAATCATTTCCAAAGCCTTGGCTCTAAAAATTCACCACCTCTTACCTCAGATTGTGCGTACCGAGCAAACTGGATTCATTAAATCTAGGTTCATTCTTGATAACATTATTGTTGTTTGGGAAGGTATGGAGTGGGTCTGACGTTCAAACCAGAAAGTTGTGTTCATTAAAATTGATTTTGCCAAAGCATATGACCATATTGAATGGCCTTTCATTCTTGCGATGTTACAAGCATTGGGTTTTGGGCCCCATTTTTTGCAGTCTATTCGTATGTTTTTTTTCGATGCCTCGGCTTGCATCTCCATTAATGGCCGCTAGTCTGCTGCTTTTGGCCTTTTTTGTTCTATTCGCCAGGGATGCCCTCTTGCCCCTGCTTTGTATGTTCTGGCTACTAAGGGCTTTGGATATCTCCTGGCCAATGCTATCTCCCAGCAGCATGTTAAAGGAATCACTCCCCCAGACTCTCAAGAGTAGCTTGTCAATGGGCACTTCGCAAATGAATCCTTTCTGACTCTTTTAGAGGATGAAGGATCGATCGTTGCTTCCCTTGACTACCTTGATACTTTTTGTCTTGCATCCGGTTCCACAATTCAATGGCGCAAAACCTTGTGCTACAAACAGTCAGTGCTCCCCACTCCTGCGTGGCTTCAAACTTACAACTGGAAATGGATTGGTCAGGGTGAAATCTTTCGATTCTTGGGCATTCCTTTCGCTTTCCAGGCTTCCCCTCGGGAGCTCTGGCAAGCTGTGCTCTCCAGAGTTGAACAAAAGCTGGCCTATTGGGTTACCAAGCCTCTTTCGCTGGCTAGCAAATTCTAGGTGTGCTCTAAAATCTTGGCTGCCACCCACATCTATTATTCTTCCTATTGGGATCCTTCTAAAGTAGCCTACAGAGGGCTTGAGAAGCTACTCCACGATTTTCTTTGGTCCTTTGCTAAGACCCATAAGTGCTTTCATCGGGTCGCTTGAGAATTTTGCTATCTCCCCAAGGATTCGGGAGGGCTCGACTTGATTTCCACTCAATGACAAGGGACTTCTCTCTGTGTCAAATGGATTATTCGTGCGCTTACTGGGGATGAAGCCTGAAAAATTCTCCTCATGCATTGTATCCAGTCTGGGTTTCCTGTTCACAGACCCACCTAGAAAGGAATCGGCTTCCAAACCCTTCTAGTTATGAGGGAGCCGGTTCAAGTTATGGGCTCCTTTGTGGCTAAAAGTATTTGGCGCTCTTGGGAAACTATCAAGCCTTGCCTCCATTGGGCCAAGGCTGGATTTCGTGATGGACTTTCCATCAATCAGCATAACCTGTGGTGGTCTCCCCTTCTAGCTTAGAATGGTCAACCCCTAGCTAAGTCGCCTTGGTTCAAAGCTCTCCGATTTCATAAGAAGGACATTCAGACTTTGCACCAACTCTTCCACCGGCCTATCATGAGTATTTTGCAGTGGGATGCTTTAAAACCCATTACAGCCTTCAAAACCATGATCATCCTACTTTTGATGGGCTGGTGAATGCCATTCTGGCGGAAATTCTTCACAAAGTTGGCATTCATGGGCACAAACCTTGGTGGAAAGAAAAATAATGGTTTCTAGATACTCCTCTAAGGAGCTACAAGCCATGGCTTGGTTACAGGTGGCTTTCACCCCATTTCTCTATGATCAGTTCTTTGAACCAGTGGTGGCTTCTTAACTCCTTGGCCTTTACTTGGCGTAGGAGGTTTGATGCCATTTGGTCTGCAATTGTTAATCTGAAGCTGACCCACTTTGCTTGGTGTATTAATTTTCAAGGCTTGCCTGTGGGCTCTCGGCTGGTTCATTTGGGGGTCTCTGACCCTCGCTGCCCTTTTTGTTGGTAGCCAGAAAACTTCAAGTACCTTTTTTGGTTTTGTCCTAGAGCTTAGCAGTTCTGGACTTGGATTCATGATTTCTTTCGGCCTTTTAGGCCTGAACCCTTTTCATGGCATATGGTTCTACTAGAGGACCTGCTTGGAACCCCGACTAAATTCACCCAACTTTGGCACACTTTCAAAATGGAAATCCTCTTCAATATCTAGAAAGACATAAATGCTTGTATTTTTGCTCATTCACATTTAGATGTTAATGTGTCTCTTTATGCTAAAGTAGTTATATGTTCTAATGTGATGTTACAGATTCAAGTGCAAGCCAACAAGGTTGCACTAGAAGTGGCTCACCTGCAGGTTCTCCTAGCCCACTGGGGCAATGCCTCTTGTACTGTGGCTCGGATCCCTAACTTGCCCTCTTTCTCCCGCGGTCGGTCACCCTCTCGAGGCCGGAAGCGGAGTGATTCCACATGGGCTCACTCCCAGCCTCCTGCTCAGAGGGATTCTCGGCCTCTCAAGTGGGCTCGTTCTCCTTTGCTGCATCCTGGTCAGGGCTGAAAATTTAGTGGTGCACCGAGGAATAGTGGTGGTGGTTCTAGGTGGCCTTCGGATTCTCCACCTGCATCTAGCTCTGGTTGGCCTTCCACTAGCAAAAGCTTTCTGCAGCTTGCACTCGCAATCTCACCTCGGCACGAGGATAAAGATAAAGAGGAAGAAAAGAATGATGATGGTTGGGGTGCTCCTCCTGACATCACTCCAAACCCCATTGATGTTTGAGAGAAACATCTGGATGACCAGGATCCCCCAGGATCTACTAGCACTACATTAGCTGCTTAGTTTTCATTCTATTGTTAAATTTCTGGGCTAGGCCCATGTGACATTTGATATTTTGGTTTTTCTAGGATGGTCCCTTGTGACTTTCAGGGTGTGCCTTCTTACCACCCACCCCTTTTTTGTGAATTTGTAATTTTATCTTTATTAATATAGATATCTAGAAAATTCACAAAAAAAAATAAAAATAAAATTTTATGTAAATAATTGTGGATACAAAAATATGTAAATGGTTAGTAAAACTCTAACACACACACCTTGTTAGCCTAACCAAGGACAACACCAATATCCTCATAAAATAATATTACATGCTTCAAAATACAAACAAATGACAAAAGCTAATCCAAACATATAAAAAAGACATGAAGTATACATATTCTATGGTGGATTGGTGCTATTCTGTGTGTTGAGGGTAACCCTTTCCCAACCCTTCAATAAGATAAATGATTGAAAGTATGATACTATGATGAAGAGAAAAATTAGTTCTCAAATGAAGAGACTAACTTTGCATGAGATTGTGTTGTGTTTGAAAGAGAGAAGCCTTGAATTTATAGGTGAGATTGAAGAGAGAAAAGGCAAAGTTGAAGAATGTGGGACTAATCCCCAACAGATAGGAAAGAGCCACTTGTCACCATGTGAATGGGCCATGATTGTGCAAGTTTTGGCCAATGTGCCCATTTGAAATTTGAAAATGACATTAAATGCATGTAGTTGAAGGATTTGGGGAGAAATTTGTGTAGACAAAAAAGTCAAATAAGGGGATTTAATGTGGGCATATTCCTTGGGAATATCCTTTGTGAGGAAAATAGACCTTTTAATAAATCAAAATAAATGATTTATTGTGCAAGTGGGAAAAGCTAGAGGATGGGACATGGGTTAGTCTTAGCATTAATCAAGGATTTGATTAATTAAGCTAATGATTAGTTGGTGTGACATTTGATTTACATTTTTGAATTTTTTTTAAATCAAATGAGAGGAAAATGAATATTATTCATTTAATTAAATACATGTGGTTTAATTAAATCAAGAAATTTTAGGAGATAAAAAGTGATTTATTTGATTAAAGAGATAACGCTAGTGAATTAATTAAATTGATTTATTTAATTAATAGATAAATAATGTTGAATGAAGCATGATTAGATGCATGAGTAAATTTTGCATGTTTACATTTTCCCCTCTTTGAAGAAAGATACTTGTTGCATTGGTTCAAAGAATGATGTAGCTACATTGAAATTAAAAAAAATTCTGATTTTTTCAGATGCCCCAGTGGAAGTAAGTACTTTAGTACATTGCCGCCTAGAAAGATCGAGTGAAAAGATTCGATTTGAGTTCATTTTCATGACAAAGAGGTTCAAAATGGATGTATCGATGACTATGACTAACAAATCTATATGATAATGATGATTTAAATGAGACGTTTTTAAGATGCTTAGAATAAAAAATCTATATTATCCTAAACAACTTAAATGATTATGCAAATAAGATGTTTGGAAGATGCTTAGAATAAAAAATATATATTGTTTTAAAAATCTTAAATGATTATGCAATGCATTTGAGATAGATAATATGGATGATGTTGTCCTATGATGTTATGATGTGATTATGCAAGATGAAAGTGTGGAAGAAAGATGGATGCATTGTTAGTGTGAAAGAGGATAGAAGAATGAGAGGGATCACCCCTTAAATCCAAGAAGATGCAGAAGTCCAACAAGTCCATTAGTCATCGAGACTTTATTGGATACGATGATGAATGATGATGATGTATTTCTTATCCAAGGATGGGAGAGATAAAGAGCATACCCTTATTTATGTTTGATAACACAGATAGGTGCAATGCATCAAGGTATAAAGAACCAGGATGGCATTGTGCCTAGTGTAATGGAATTTTTCTTGTCAAATAGATAGGAGTACTCTTGTTCACACTTGACAAACAAAACCTTATTCAGAATGCAGTTTAGCTATTCTAAACATCTCGGGCCAAAATATAAAAAGGAAATCCTTCTTATGTGGTCAACAAGACACCTAAAACATCCTCCCTACAAACAAAACAAAGCACACATGATGAAGTTATTTTACAAGAACATCTAACAAGCACAACAAATAAAAAGATAATGATCGTTGCCCCATTCCTTTCTCTCTAAATCTTTATGTTTAGACATCATTGAGAGGTCCTTGGAATGAGTGTGAAATAAGATAAGTCTAAAAAGACCAAGATAGAGTAAACAAACAAGCTAATGTTCTTATTACTGCTAGCCAAAGACTAAACTACAATGATACCTAATGTTGATGTCCATCGCAGGAAGGTCACATTCCTAGGACATGTTGTGATCAGGGTTTTGATGAGATTGACTAGATGATAAGCTATTGATACTCCAAATTGACCAAATTGCTTGCTTACTAATCGGGACTTGAGAATTTGACGATTGAGCGTTCACTTTTGAAGCTGCTAGACTTTCTTCTGATTTTCTTAACAAAGGATGAAGGTGACGATTGATTTATTATGAATGGTGATTATTGCGGGTGAAAGTGGGATGAGACAGATGCACCATTTTGGGTTTTTTCAAATGTTTTGAGGCTATTTTTGGAATTTTGAGATGTTTTACAAATGTTTTTGGTATTTTTAAGATTTTGACCAAAAGACTACATTAAATACCTATCTTAGGGGTCTCGAGATCTGATCCATAGATTAGGCTTTCCTACATTATAAACATAGAGACCACATAGTTTGAATGACGACAAACTTGACTCAGTGATGAGATAAATGGGCAAATGGATTGGCATTGCGACATACGCCTAAAGGACTGACCTAAAATGTGAAATTTATGGACAAACAGATTGCCATTGCAATAGATGCCTAAAGGATTGACCTAAAATGTCTCAGGGGATGATCAAAGATCAACCTTGCCTGCGTTCAAGCTCAGAGATGGTGTAGTTCAGCCGATGACTCTATTTTTTGATGTTTTTTAATTTTTTGAGATGTTTTTGGATTTTTGATTTGGATGTTTTTTTATTTTTTGGTTTTTTGAATGTTTTTGGATTTTTGATGTTTCGAGAAGATCACAAGAATATACACAAATCTGATCCAATGTAGGTATAGGAACATGCCCCCAAAGTGATGTGATAGACTACTTTGATAAAGGTAGGACAAACTGACCTTAGGAATATGCCAAGTAGTACTACGATAGAACGTGATACGAGCACAAGATCAAGCAATGGTGCAGAATGTGAATGGATGTGATGGAATGATAGATGGAATGTACTAGACAAGTGAATGTGTGAAATAGGCCATGAAGATCCTGGTGGATGGAGAGTGCTTTATTTACACTTGGTGCCTTTTTTCCAGGGTTTCACCAAGGTACTTGTCCAAAGAGCCACTGAAGTGGTTTTCACTAGAGGACGATTTTTTTCTTTACTATTTTCAATCATTTTTCTGTTTTTTTTGGATTTTTGTATATTTTTATTTTTTTGTTGTCACCAAGATAATTGTTTTCCAGGTTTTGATCAGGGTAACCATTTTTTCAGGACATTTTTTTTATTTTTTTGTATTTTTCGGTTTTATACCTTGCAAGATTTTAGGCATAAAACTTTTTGAGATGACAGTTGTTCATGGGCTCCTTTAGAGGCTCGCCTTCTAGTGTTGACAGTTGATATTCCCTTGATATATAGCTTGTTGTGATGACGAATGGTCCCAACCAGTTGGGCTCAAATTTTCCTTTGCTTTCTAGATTTGGCACATTCTTTAGGTTTTCTTTTAGCACAAGTTCGCCAACTTGGAAGGTGTGTCTCCTGATCTTCTTGTTGTAGCTGCTATTTAGGTGGTTATGATAGACCTATAGATGGTTGAGACCATCCATGCACCATTCATCTAATAATTCCAGCTCATTTAACCTTGAAACTCAATATTCCTGATTTGTGATGAGGTTTTGCAACGATATTCTCAGTGATGGGAGCTTGATCTCGATTAGGAGGATGGATTCTGATTCATAGACTAGGGAGAATGGGGTGGCATCTATTGGCATATGGATGCTGGTGTGATAGGCCCACAAGGCAGGATTTAGTCGCAGATGCTAGTCACAACTAGAGTCATTGACTATTTCTTTTAGGATTTTTAGGATAGTTTTATTAGTGGCTTTTGCTTGGTCGTTGCCTTGAGGATAGTAGGGAGTGGAAAAGTGATGTTGGATATTGAATTAATGGAATAAGTCACATACATCCTGATTTATGAAAGGTGTCCTATTATCAGAGATAATGGATTGAGGGACACTGTATCAACAAATGAGATTGTTCAAGAAGAAATTTGATATCTTCTTTCTAATGATGTAGGTCATGGGAATTGCTTCGACCCACTTTGTGAAATACTTTGTGGTGGTGATGATGATTTTATGGTCGTTGGATGAGGTGGGTGTGATATTTCTGATGAGATTGAGCCCCCACTGTGGGAAGGGCCATGGTGTAACAATAGGATGGAGTTCCTGAGCTAGTGCATGGATAAGGTCTCCATGCTACTGGCACTCTAAACATTTTTTGACGAAGTCATGTGCCTCTCTTTCCATTGTTGGCCAGTACTGCTCGGTCCTCAGAAACTTCTTAGCCAAAGTCATACCACTCAGGTGTGAACCACAAATGCCATTGTGTACCTTAGTCAAAGCAGTAAGGGATTCCTTGAGATTTAAGCAATGGAATAGGGTTCCTTCAATGCTCCTATGGTAAAGGGTTTCTCCTAGGATGATAAAACGGGTGGAATTTTTGACAAAGGCTCGTTTGAGGTTTGGGGTTATGTTAGCTGGGATGACTCCTATTCTCAAGTAGGTATAGATGATGTGATACCAGGGATTACCGAGACCAATGATTTTGCACACATATTCAAATTTTGGTACCTCGAAAGTTGGTATGAGAAGTTGCTTTATCAAGAATTCATGTTTTGCGACATTGCGAGGGATATCCAATAAGGATCCAATTGTTACCATGGCGTCATCTGCTCTGTTGTTAGCCTTTGGTATCTGCTCAAAGGTGATACCAATGAATGATTCTTTGAGGCTCTCTACTAACATCTTGTATGGTGTCACCTTATCATCCTTAGTTTGGTACTTGCCATTGACCTAGTTGATAATAAGTTGTGAATCGTCATAAACCTTTAGTGCCATAATTCACCACTATGCTACAATCTTGAGACCTATGGTTAAAGCCTTGTACTCTGCAATGTTGTTAGTGTAGGGGATTGCCAATTTGTAGGATCTAGGAATACAATCCCCTTGTGGGGTGATGAAGAAAACACCGGCTCCTAATCCATGTTGTGTGTATGAGCTGTCGAAGTAGAGTTTCCAGTGATCGGCTATGCTGAGATTAAAGATGGATTCATCTAGAATTTCAGATATGAGTGGATTCTCTGAATATATTGGAGCCCCTGCCAGTTGGTCTTCAATGACTTGTCCTTTGATTGCTTTTCACTCCACATATCCAATGTCATATTCTGATAGTATCATGACCCACTTAGCCATCCTTCTTGTGAGCATTACCTTTGACAATAGATACTTTAGGGGATCGATCTTTGCGATCCGTTTGATTTTGTGTGCCGACATGTAATGTCAATTTTTTTTTAAGCAAACACTATTGCTAGACAAGATCTTTCAATGAATGAGTAGTTTAACTAATGGCCGACCATTTTTCTGTTGATGTAATAGATGGCCCTCTCTATCCCATTTTCATCATCCTAAGCTAAAAGAGCACCGAGTGCGACTGTTATTGTTGATATGTATAAAATCAGTGGTTTTCCTAGAACGGGTGGCATTAACACTGGTGGCATAAGTAGGTATTCTTTGATTTTTCTAAATGCATGATCACACTTGTCATCCCACTTGTATGTTACTCCCTTGTGGAGCAGATGTGAATATGGTATTTTATTATCTGCTAGTTGCGCTATGAACCTGCAGATGGATTGGAGCCTACCTTGTAGACCCCTTAGTTTCTTTAATGTCTAGGGTGCTTCCATATCAAGGATTTCCTTGAACTTGGTGGGATCTACCTTGATTCACCTCATTGATACTATGTATCCTAGGAGTTTTCCAGATTGTACCCTAAAGACACACTTCTTTGGGTTGAGACGAACCTTATATTTTTCCAATCTATCAAAAATAGAGCTCAAGGTTGCTATGTGGTCTTGTCTTTTTCTGGATTTTTCCAATATGTCATCTATGTAGTCTTCCACTATTTTATGGACCATGTCTGGAAAATCAGTGTCATGGCTCTTTGGTATGTTACACCTATGTTCTTTAGCCCAAATGGCATCATGTTCCAGTAGTAGGTGCCCCATGGACATGTAAACATTGTCTTATGTTGGTCCTTCTTTGCGATAATGATCCAGTTGTACCCTGAGAAGCCATCCATCAGTGATAGCATCTTGTGTCTCGTCATCATGTCCACTATCATATCAATGTTGGGTAGTGGAAAATAATCCCTAGGACACACTTTGTTTAGGTCTCTAAAGTCTGTGCAGATACAAATGCCCTCATTTGGTTTTAAAATTGGACCAAGATTTGATACCCATTTCGGATAATAAATTGGGTGTATAAAATCGGCATCCAAGAGTTTCTGTAATTCCACCTTGACTAGCAAGGCTATCTGAGGGTGCATCTTTCTCAATTTTTGTCTAATTGGCTTTGCTCTAGGGTAAACAAATAAATGATGAACTATGACTTTTGGATCAAGACCCGGCATGTCAGTGTAGGTCCATGAAAATTTCACCTTTCTTTCCCTTAGGAATGTTGATAGTAGTTCTTGTTCTTCTGTCATAAGTGATTCAACATAGAAGGTGATGTGTGGCATTGCTTCTATTCCTAGATTGACAAGATTGCACTATTCTGCCAAGACTGCCGATTTCTCTTGCTGAAGCACAATAGGGGGGAGATTGAATCCTCCATCCTCTAGTGCCTCAGAGAGGTTTTCACCATTGTATGCATCTTTTATTTTTACTATTCTGTGGTTACAGAGTGCCACAGTGTGGTTTTCACTCAATGACCTTGAGCTTATTCTCATTGTTTTCCTTTTAAGATTGAAGGACTCAATCGTCTCCCTATAATATGCTTGTGTGTCCAGTTTGATGTCGAATCCAACCTTATGATCTCCACATGGTATTGTATCCCTTAGTCCCATGAATTCTAAGAGTGCTTCATCATTTTTGAATGTGTCTAGAACCGGTGGTCCTCGTTGATCGTAATTGATAAGTCGAGGGTAAACTAGGTTTATCTTGTGAGTTTGGTGGTTTGACTCAATGGATGAGGTACTAATCATGAGTAAGGAGGAGTCTTCAAAAAGCATGGGAAGGCCGGTTATGGTATCCTCATCATCACTACTACTACCGACCTTGATTATGTCGAAGGTGAAGTTGTCTAGGGGAAAACTTGTGGATACGAGTAGTTGAAGGGTGGTTGTCGATAACTGAGGAAGAGACCTAACTTCTCTACTAGGGGTACCTCTACCATGTACAGTTATACTCAGAGGGGTACATCCAAGGCCAAGATTTCTCATTCACCTTTCAACAATGATGGGCTCCAGTCATCCATCACTATTCCTTCCAAGGCTTTCATTTCGGTTGTAGCCCATACCAAGCATCATTTGTAGTCCTCTGTTAGTTTTATCCATGGGTGGGCGGGTGTGGGACTTTCATCTTGATATAGAGAGCTTGCAATGTCTCTTTCATCCACATTTTCCCAACTGAGATCCCCCCAACGGCAGAATCCAGAAGGGTATGTCCTAAAAGTGTGGATAGGTGTTTCAACTGGTTGAGGTTGCCCATGCAACCTAGGAGATTGCGGTAACTCTCCTACAACAAAAGTATTTTTCTTCATTCTATAATCTCCACACCCATTGTCTTGGATTATGAGCTTGATGTCAGATATGTCAGGGATGGAGGGTGTCTCTATTGCAGAAGTGGAGGTGAGGTTAGATGGATCTATGTATGAAGTGGAGGGACCTTCATAATTCTTTGGCACTTGGGGAATTTTGTAAAACTTGGCTTCCAAGTATTTTCAATAGGAAAATGGCTCTGGATCACCATGTATTGTGACCTCCTCATTTTGGTATAAGAATTGGATGCATTGGTGGAATGTTGAGGAAACCGCCTTCATTCCATGGATCCATGGGTGTCCCAAGAGGATGTTGTAGGGTAAGTCAAGGTCGAGGACCTGAGATGTGGTTTCCATGGTGGCTGGCCCCACTTGGATTGGGATCCTGATAGTGCCTTGAGACACTCTTTCCTAGTCATCATACACTCTGATAGTGATGCCATTGTTTTTGTCAATGGAGTCCTCTGAGAATCCCAAGTTCTTTATGAGTTTGAGCGAACAAATATTTAGGGTTGCCCCTCCATCCACCAGGACCCTTTTGACTTTCATCTTGTGAACCTGCACTTGAAGGTGAAGTGCACGATTGTGAGATGGTTGGGCAGGGAAGTCTTGATTGGAGAAGGTGAGGAGATTTGGAGTGATGATGTTACCAACCATAGCTTGAAATTGTTTCGTATCAAGGTTGGCGGAGATAGTGGACACAACTAATGCTTCATCAAGGATTTTCCTATGGGCGACAAAAAATTTCAATAACTCCATGATGGAGATTTGAGCGGGGGTTCTTTTTAGCTGGTCAATGATGCTATAATCATAGGGAATGACTTTTGGGTTTGAAATGGGGGTCTTAGATGGTTGTGATGCCCCTACAATAGTAACATTTCCGCTACGTGTGGTGACTCCACAATCAGCGTTGGCTACTCTGACACTAATGACAACGACCTTTTCATCTACACATGCGACAATGTCTTTGTATACAAGGTTTGCACTACCATACTTTTTTTTTTCCTTTATTGTTCCCTTGGTTATTTGGTTGATTATTTCCCTGATTATGATTAGGCATCAGATTCCTGTATATCTTTAGATCTTGATTACTAGCTGGTTGCTCAAAATTTATTATTTTATCCTCAATAAGGTCCCGGATGATGTTTTAAAACTTCATACAGTTGGCGGTCGTGTGTCCCTTGAGTTTATGATAATCACACAAGAGATTTTCATTGTACCAGGGTGGCTTCACTTGGGGTTCACTATAATTATCATGGGTGAGGACCTTGATGATGTTCTCATTGACCATAATTTTCATGATGGACTCAATTGACTCCCCAAGGGTTGTGAATTTTTGTTTGGGGGGAAACTTGTTTCACAGAGGTGGTCCTCCTTGATTATTGAGATTGTTGATTTGATTTTGGGGTGGTTGTTGGTTTAGCAAATTTGTTTGTGTGTTACTTCAGTTTTTTTTTTGCGTTTGATGATGATCTGATTGATTACTTTGCTTGGGAGCGCTGATGACAACCTTGGCATCCACTACTCCATCGTTGGTGACATTTCAGTTCTTCGCCCATGTGCGAGATTTTTCATTGTAACTGGTGGATGGGCGACCGTCCTGACGTTCAGGATAAGTAGGCGTTCCCCCTTGTGTAAAAAGAGCTCATTCGAGATTGAGCGCCTTGGGGATTAGTTGATCGTACGTAGTGATACATTGCATCCTCAGATAGAATGCCAAGTTTTTGTCTATATTGGAAATGATGGTACAGACTTGTTGTTCTTCCAGCATGGCCCACTTGCTTCAATTTGCCTTGGCTCGCCATCGCTAGAGAAAAGCAGTGAATGTTTCCCCTTACTCTATTTGAGTGCTGAGAGTTCTTCCAAACTAACATCCATAGAAATGTTGAATGCGTAATTTTGGAGGAATGCATCTTTGATCTCTTGAATTCTTTTGATTCTCATAGGTAGACGAGAAAACCATTCCATAGCATCACCAGCCAAGCTCTGAGGGAATAGCCACATTAAATATGTGTCATTATAGGCGACTTCCCTGCAATGTACCTAAAACTCCCTGATGTGATATTCAAGGTTTCCCATCCCGCGATATTTATCAAATTTGGGGATTTCAAATCCATTTGGGAATGGTACCATTTCCAAGCTTCTGTCAAATGGATAAGGGCATAAGTTGCTCGGTGTCCTGACTATCTTCCTTGATTGAAGATCTAGCACTTGCTGTGAGAGAAATTTGATCTATTTTGTCACATCACCTTGTGGATCAAGAGGTGGAGTGAGTACATTCTGGGTGTGGGATTGATGGGTGGGACATTGGTGTAGTTTTGTTGCAAGCTTTTCTAAGCAAGTGATGCCTACGCATGCTGTTGATCCAACAACACCTATTGTTGGTCCTGTTGCTGTTGTGTCAACAATGTTTGTTGTTGGTCATGTTGTTGCTCCAACAATGCTTGTTGTTGGTCGTATTGTTGATGTTCCAACAATGCTTGTTGTTGGTCGTATTGTTGTTGTAATTGATAGTTTTGCAAGGCTTGCTGATACACTTATTTTTGTGCTTGGTATTGTGCTTGCACTTGCACTTGGTGAGCTTGGAATTGGGATCGTGCTTGAGTCTGTGGTTGTTGGATTTCCTATGCAATCTGAGCGGCATGTCCAACTTCTGCAGATTGAGCGGCTTGAGTTTCCTATGCAACTTGGGAAGCTTTTTTGGCTTGTTGTTGTTGTAACAAGGCTTGGGCTTGTGCAGCCTACTGTGCTTGTTGCGCTACTAATTGTGCTTCCACTTGCTAAGCGGTTAGTTGTGTTGCTTCTTGATTTTGGAGCACTTTTTCTTGGGTAGCTTGCAACGTCATGGTGAACAAATTGGTTGTGTTGTGCTTTGGTGGTAATGGTGATGGATTAGGAAGAGTTCTGACCATTGTGATGAGCGGAGCAATCACGTTAATGCTTGGGGTTCGAGCCACGAATGGTGCAATTGAGGTGCTTGGTCCCTGCGAAACCATGCTTTGAGGAATGGCGGATGCATTGATTGTTGTGGTCGCTTGGATGGTTACTATCGGTTGTTGTGATATAGATTGCAAAGCTGGTGGATTTGATAAGGTGTTTTTATTTGATTGGTGGATGGTGGGAAGAGGAGGAAGACCCAACCTGAGTGAGATATAGATGCGAGCGGTAAGGGGGGAAATAGTGGAAAGACGGGTGGTGTAATCTTTAAAAGTGATGATGATGGATCCAAGATTCCTCGTACTCCAAACAAGTCACACCCTCCTTGTGAGATAGGGAGAGAATTTTGCATGTTGAGAGGATAATCTGGTGTTGCATGAAATGAGGATGAATTGGTATGATCATGAAACATGTGCAGGATGTAAGGGTGCAATGGATTTACTGGGATAAATTGATCTGATGTAGTGCTTGCATTCAACCCTTGGTTGTTCACAAGGCAATTTTTTTGGAGTTTGTGAAACATAGCACTTCCCTTGTTAACAACCCGCGGGGTTGAAGTGATAGATGATATGATTTGGGGGATGTCTCGAGTGACGTTTTGAAGTGGAAGTGTGGATGTGGGTGAAGGCATGATACCGAGAGACCTCTCCACAATGGTGATTCCGTCAAAGTCAGAAGGGATTTTAGCCCCTTCTTTTGCTAACTCTAACATGTATTGGGATGGGTACAATCTTAGCATGGCATTGACAATTCGGTGACTCTTAGTTTTTTGCTCCATTTCTAGAAGTTGCGATTGTGTCATGCCATTGTTAGTGATTTCCTCTATATAACCTTCCTCTTGATAATTTTGAGGTACTTGAGGAGGATTGATTGGGAGATCAATTATTATCATTGGGTTGAATGTTGTTTCAGTTTGACTTAGATCCCTTGAAATGGATGTTTCTTTTTTTTTTCTCCATATTCCTCTTGTGTTGAGAGCGTGTTTGAACCATAAAATAGAGATCAATTTTCAAGAATGTAAGAGATGAACCTCTAATCCCTTAGATTGGTCTAAACCTTAAGTTCGAAGAAGCGAAGAACTAGGACAATTGAAGGATCAAAGCGATAATGGGGATGAGGTAATCGAAAGATGGGTGATACAGATGAATGGAACTCTTAAAGAACCTTTGAAGGGAAACTATAAACTTTTAGGGCTTGATTTGATTGATCGTGATAGATTGATAGTTTGACTAAGTGTGTTATGTCAAACAAAAGTGATAATGTAATCGTAAACTTTAGGAAGTTGTGTTATCCTAGAGTAAATTCATACATAAGAGGATAGTTTGACTAAGTGTGTTAAGTCAAACAAGGTGATTATGGATTTGATAATTTGGCTAAGTGTGTTAAGCCAAACAAGGTGAACTTGTAAACCCTAGGAAGTTGTTTTGTCCTAGAGTAAACTCGTGCACAAGATGATAGTTTGACTAAGTGTGTTAAGTCAAACAAAGTGATTTGATTTCACCTATAAGTTTAGCATAAAAGATGTTTACAAAGTTCCCAAGAGTTTTTGGTGAAGTGATTTTTGATTGATCTTGATGGTTGAGAGGTGGATGAAAGTGATTGAATTTGACCATAGACTTGACCTAGATAACACTTCTTCTTACAAGACCTTGGTTTTGAAGAACACGCTTGACTTCCTATGTGAGAAAAGAAAACCTTTCAAAAAGCTCTGAATTTTGTTGATAATAGAACTCATACAAGTCAGGGTTGTTTCTTGAAGCTTTCTTGTAAAATTTGTAAACCAATCTTTCTCTAACTTTGAGAAGTCTTCCAAGACGCTCCTCAGAAGCTTTCGGCCTAAGATTTTGAACTTGGGTTTCCGGATTTTGATCTTGCGGGAAATCATTCTAGAGAACACATGTGTGGATTCAATTGTCTTTTACTTTGCTTAGTGAGTTCTTTTCACCACAAACAATTCTTTGATTAAAGTTTCAAACTAAATGTCTATGTCTTAATTCCTTTTCATTTCACAAGGTCCATTATGTGAAACTCAGGATTTCAAAAACATAGTTCCCTAAGTTGACTTTAGTGATCACAAATGATGATTAAACCCAAGTACTTAGAAACCTCTAAGGATAGAATCCGTAGGGTAAGCAAGAGCACTTAGATTTGTCAAGGGTATTTGTTCCCTCCAAAGGGTTTGAAATTTTGAAGTTTTTTGTGAATGTTTTTTTTCCAATGTTTTAGAACCAAGCAATGTTTTTTGATTCCAATAACATTCACAACCCTAGGCTTAAAATAGAAATATTTTTTGGGTTCCCACTTGGATAAATCTAGCTGTGCATATTCAGTACGGATGATTAGATTCTTGACCACACAAGCTCCCCCTTATAGTGCACTCGCTTCTCGGGTTAGCCAAGCATTAGTACCCATGAATCTCCCATGGCATAATTTTCATCTCTACAACAAAATTGCATGTATACGTTGGGCACCTTCAAAGGACGTGACCTTTTGCATCAATAAATAGATAGGATTTTGGCCTTTTCTAAACAAGAGGTTTTAATTCGGACTTTTCATTTGTGAAGATTGACCCATGCGGCAAGAGACCATTGCTGCCCTTCTCGTCGGAGCCAATTGCGTGATACTGACTTTTGTTCCAGTACCCACTTCTATATCCCAGCTGGAAATACAATTGGATTTAGTGTGTTACCAGTTGGATCGTTCCCTTGGGTGAGTAATTTTTTCCACAAGTCAGGCCCTCTAAGATAAACAAAAGTGAGAAAACATATTTGTAGTTCGATCAATCTTCATTTAGAAACAAAGGGAGAACACATGCAAAAAGTTTACTCACACTCGCAAGATGTTTTGTTCAATTTTAGATCCCAAATCAAAGTGTGAAGGCAATATTTTAAATAAACTAATATCACCAAAATAATTTTTGATTCTCAAGATTTTCGTGAAGCACAAGAGAAGCGCATACGCCTTTTAAATGATATTAATTTGTGAAAAAGATTCCAAAACACCAAAAAAAACTTGTTCATTTTAAGTCTATAAAGCAATGATGTTGATTTGTTTTAAAGCACCAAAATGAGATGTGAAAATTGCCTTGTTCAATTTTAGAAGCCAAATTGAAATTTATTAGGTTTCTAATGTTCAGTTTTAATCCAACTTTGAAAAAATCAAGTCAATGATTGGTTTTAAACCCAAATTTGAAAAGTGAGTTGGTTCAAAAAAAAAACTAAAGCATGAATTGAAGCCTCGGATTATAACCACAAGCATTAAAAAACGCTTTTTCAATTCTCAATTTTGCTTGTGATTTATCCATTCTGATGCAAAACACCTTGAGACAAAAAGAAACAATGGTTATAGCGTCAAAAATAAGATTTGAAAGACTCCTATATGATCCCAGATATGACAGTACATTTTATTCACCCACTCATATTAAGCATGAAAAATTAATTTCAAGATAAATCATATTTCTTTAAATTAATTTTGATGCTCAATTCTAAAGCCATTGATTCCTTGTGCAAACCCTCCCCCAAGGGTAGATTGTATGAGAAGATCTCCAAGCTACAAGAATTGGTTAAAAAAAAAGAAGAAGTCAAGATTGACCACATTCCTTTTCCCTTAACCTGCATTTCACGGAGATAATTAATGAAATGGTCAAAGTACATTAAATGTATTTACAAAAACAACAAAAATGTGTTAAGCTTAATGATTTTCAGAAATATGTACTCAAGCATCAAAAAATAAGAATAGGTAGTTAGTAATAAAAAATAAAAGTGATTAGTTTTTTTGTTGTGCAATTTAACCACACACTCATATTTGACTTGTTTAGACAAATTCTAATTGAGTTATGCAACTTGTCACGTGACCAACAAGACCATCAACGCAGTCTCTATTTTCCTTGATCGGATCTCTTCGTAAATGAACAAGATTGAATACCTAATCAATGCAAAATTTTACAAAGTCTACCAACATAAAGAATAAAAATTAAAAAGTAAGTAAAATTTCAAAACAATAGAGATTGCGCCTCATATTTCTGAAAGTGACAAAAATCTATAGGAGATACATATAGCCGTATGCAGCCTTTAAGACATCGTATTTTTCCCTTGACATTTATTGGCAACTTGTCTAAATCAGGCTCACAGTTGTGGTGTAAGATTTACCCCAAATCACTTGTCTGCATTAATCATAGAGTAGGTAAATCTATAAATGCGCAGCCATGAAAGTTAGTTGGTATACAACATAAACAAATCTATCTGGTCAATCGGTTCCCATTTGGCTACCATGAGATACTTTGATCAATTAAGATGAGAAGATGTCAGAAGGATATTAACTAACATATCAACAAAAACAGTCATAAATATATTGGCAATACTACCAATCACAATCGGACAACCAGACCTAGTCGGTGGCTACAAAATAGACACAACTACAACCCAAATTTAATGTGCATAGGCATGGTCTGCAATGAGGCAAACATCGTGGGCTCTAATAGATATCATGCACACCATCCTATCTTCATATCTAAAAATAGATCTGTTCCAAGGAATTTGATGTGTCACAATAGAATATAGACTTTACTCGTCCTCTGGGCCCATTTCACCTCAGGATGACGACTTGTCTTTGCTTGGCTCATGGCTAGACACTTCGAAGAGAAGAAAAAGAAATTGAGGTCACGGGGGCTTAAAACCACAATGAACTTAAAAATTTCCACACTAAATGAGGACAACATGAGTACAGTCGGTGTGGGATATTTATTAGAGTACGAATGCAGTGTGGGGCCAAATTGCTTTATAAGAGAGGGTCACCCGAATCACTAACTAAGACAACACTTTAAAGGTGTCGGTAAGATAGAAATTCCATGTGGAATCGATTGTATTAATGTACCATCAAGCAGTGATGGCTAAAGAATTCCTATCAAGTTGGGTTCAAGACAAAACCGCCAGTCTCCAAAGGATCAGTGGCAAATGCTAATGCAAGAGTTTTCAGATTGAGCCTACTCAGGGAAATGGTCAGGCTGCAACTCCATACAGTACATTAAATGATTCTTTCTCTAATGAGGTGACTTGTTTAATGGAAAACACTTGGTTTGCTGCCAAAGAGATCAAAAAGGTTCATTGCCAGTAATACCAGTCGTAGCCAATGGCAATGTATTGACAGTGCCGTAGCCATACTTGACCTTTCAGTCGAACACATTCACTGCAATGTTAGGATATTGTTTTATTCAAATAACAACATACCATAGAGAACAAAATATGGATGAACATGCTCGTATGAAGAAAGCATAACAAATTATGAATTTTTGGCAGCGGATATGCAAGTAGAATCAAGGGAAAGTCACCTAAAATGCATAAGGGACAGTCACAATAATGGCATATAGATGCAAAGGGTAGTCACCTTTTCAAAAGGATAGTTGACAATTCAAAGGGTTTGAACTCTTAGAAGACAGCACCCAACTATACAGTCAAAAAGACGTCACTGTATATACATGGGTGAAAAAACTTTAATGAAACTATCATAAATCATGCCTACGAAAGATAGAATATCCACCAGATAGCTGAGTTTATAGATTATTCATTTACATTCATGAGACCATTGAAAAGGTTAGAATAGTAGAAGGCAAGTTGGGTTTCAGCCACCCCAGATGTCAGAAGGCTACCAAAATCCTACCATGGAAAAAAAAAATCTCCTTCTTGACAGCCATAACGAAGAAGTGAATAATGTTTGTAGTTGTAATGATGGTGAGTAGGTGACAGTCATGGATAGATTTCTAAAACCAACATCAAAGGCTTTGTCTACAGTGCCAATGCCTTTACACAAACCTCAACATGCTATGGAAATATAGACGATACAGATAACCATACTGACCACTTATATCTTACTGCCGCATGTCCCTAAACTCTTGTTTTTGTGTGAGATGAGCAGCGGTAATGGCCATTGACTTGTACGAAGTCCCTCCTTCCATCAAGGCAAGCTTTGCCTATTTCCTATGGAAGGTTCCAATTCCTGTAGACAACACTTCTAGACATACAATCTATTCTATGGATAATGTCATGTATCAACAATGATTTTAAGAAAACAAACACAACTACCTCTTTTTATGGTGAATAAACTGTAGTGCTAGCCTTACATCGAATCTGTGATGAGATGGTGTGGAGAAAAATTATCCATATAAAAAAAAAAAAATGATAAGTGCAGGGATAACAATGCTCTTCCAATGCTTTTATTTCTTTTTTATACCCTTTTCTATCATTAAATATTTGCCCAAATTTTGATGCAAAAGAATCAAATAAGTTTTTTGAAACTTAAATTTGATGGAATACGCATGTTCTATCATTAACTTATGCTCAGATAGAAGCTGAAGCTACTCTGTCATTAACTTATGCTGAAATAGAAGCTGAAGCTGCGTTGATTAGCTGTTTTAATCTACTTAAGGAAAAGAAAACAATTCTAATTCTAGTTATGACAAAGCATTTTACCCTCCTTCTAGCACCATTTTGTGCATACCAAAATCTGGAAATGGTTAGTAAAACTCTAACACACACACCTTGTTAGCATGATTAGCTTAACGAAGCACAACTCCAGTATCTTCATAAAATAATACTACATGCTTCAAAATAAAAACAAATGACAAAAGCTAATCGAAACATACAAAGAAGACATGAAGTATACCTATTCTATGGTGGATTGGTGCTACTCTTTGTGCTGAAGGTAGCCCTTTCCCAACCCTTCAATAAGATAAATGATTGAAAGTATGATACTATGATGAAGAGAAAAATTAGTTCTCGAATGAAGAGAGTAACTTTGCATGAGATTGTGTTGTGTTTGAAAGAGAGAAGCCTTGAATTTATAGGTGAGATTGAAAAGAGAAGAGGAAAGTTGAAAAATGTGGGACTAATCCCCAACAAATAGGAAAGATCCACTTGTCACCATGTGAATGAGCCATGATTGTGCAAGTTTTGGCCAATGTGTCCATTTGAAATTTGAAAATGACATTAAATGCATGTAGTTGAAGAATTTGGGGGGAAATTTATTTAGACAAAAAAGTCAAACAAGGAGAGTTAATGAGGGGAATATGCTTTGTGAAGAAAATAACCCTTTTAATAAATCAAAATAAATGATTTATTGTGCAATTGGGAAAAACTAGAGGATGAGACATGGGTTAGGCTTAGCATTAATCAAGGATTTGATTAATTAAGCTAATGAATAGTTGGTGTGACATTTGATTTACATTTTTGGATTTGTTTTAAATCAAATGAGAGGAAAATGAATATTAGTCATTTAATTAAATACATGTGTTTTAATTAAATCAAAAGACTTTAGGAGATAAAAAGATTTATTTGATTAAAGAGATAACATTAGTGAATTAATTAAATTGATTTATTTAATTAATAGATAAATAATGTTGAATGAAGCATGATTAGATGCATGAATAAATTTTGCATGTCTACAATAAAATAACTTAAAACTATATCTCTTGTATACGTATTTAAGATATCTATATTTTAATGTAAGATTCAAATGAATAGTGAAAGACTATGAGCATCTATATGATTATTTAGAAGACTACTTTATCACCACTAGCTTTTGGTTGCTTAATGTTAACAAGAGAAAAATATAATTTATACAATAATTCAATTAATTAATTGTGATACGCATAAATATAATTCATTTTTGTAGATAGAAAATTCTTTTTTTTTATCAATGTATGATTATTGTTTTGTGATTTTATATGCAACAAAATATTTCTCCCAAAATTTAGTTAAAATTTAGACAAACTACAATAAAGTTTCTTAACAAGCTTCTCAAAGAGAGGCCAACCTCAAAATAATCTATCAACACAATTAAGCAATAGTATAGCATATAATTATTAAGAATATAGAAAAAATTTCAGTGTCAAATGAAAAATGTGTTTTCATAAAAAGTAATGGTCACATTGATTATTTATACAAATTTTCTGATAAAATTATAATCACTTTTAATAGGGTTATTAAATAAGTTAAGTGTTTTAGAAGAATATTAAACAAATTGTTAATAAAACATTGAGTTAAAATCAAACTTTAATTTATTACATACAATGAACATGCTCATAGAATCTTTAGAAAACTTGAACCATACAAAATTAAGATGAAAAATAAACATGACATATCATTAGAATTTTCTCTCAATAAACCTAACATATTGTTGGTATGCAAACAATTTAACAAAAAAAAAATATTCAAACAAAATTATTTTAATAGATTGTTAGTATGCAAAAAATTTAGCAATACAATATGTACTCCAACAAAATTAATTCAAAGATAAAAATATAAATCACATTATCTAACTGAAAAGTTGAAAACCCATCAACACATAACAATCCAATCTACTAAGTAATGAAAACAACTTAATCCTCATTTCCAAAGATTGGTTTGAGTCATGGAAGTTATGAATATAAGTGGAAAAAGGTTGAATGAAATGTAAGTTGAATAAAAAGATGCTCGAATAGATAGGAGAAAGGATGAGTATGATACTCTTGAAAGAAAAAACTGACCAATAAATCACTAATCTTCAATCAAATTCGATCCTACTCCAAAGAAAAGTTTCACAAGGAGCAGAAATACCATGGACCAAAATTTCCAGCCTTGAATGCCAACTGAAAGAAATACACTACCCCTCTTATTCTAATTGCTTATTCTAATACCTCCAATACCTTATTGCATTGGCTCTAATGGGTCACATACTCGAGCATTGAAGCCTTGAGAATGAGTTCATCGTTAGCCTTCAAATATTAAATTAATACGAGTTCATCACCACCTTATTATAATACGTTGATACGTGCTTGTATTTAAAGGGCTAACTACTGTTTTAACTACTTAGACCTACCAGAAATGTTCTAGATTCCAAAGAGGAGTTGCAATTAAAAGTATTTGAATTCAATAAACATTGTGAAGAAAAAATACTATAGACCAGAATTTCCCTATTCAATGCCAACTGAAAGCTATACGTTACCCCTATTATTGTTATTGTTTTTTCTAATACCTCCAATACCTTATTTCCTTGGCTCTAATGCTCACATACTCAAGCCTTGAGAATGTGTTCATCATTACGAGTTATTACTACCTTATAATAATACTTCAATAAGTGCTTGTATTTAAAGGGCTACGTACTATTTTAAGTCCTTACGTCTACAAGAAATTTTCCTGATTCGAGAGAGGAGTTGCAGGATAAATAGCTGATTTGAAAGGCATTCACTTTCAATAAATGGTGTGCATGCATACAAGCTTTCTGGTATACATTCATGAACAATGTCAAAGGCGTGTGCAATCTGTTTTGCATGAAAATTTCCATGCAAGATAATACGAATAATCTATGAAGAGTGGAATGGTGTACAAAACCATAGCCATTTGTTTTCGTACTTTTATTTACCAATCTGTGACTTTGCTTTAAATATTTTAATACGAATTCTGTAAGAATTTGTTAAAATTTAAGTAAAAAATCCTGCAATACAATAAAGTAGAAGAACATTACTAACCTTGTTTTCTTTCTATGGATGTTAGTTGCACATAGTAGAGAACAAGAATGAAAGGATTTAATACTCGTATAAGTTTATTTTTAATTATTTAAGAAAAGGTCGTTATTATTTTGATAATTTATTTAGTTTTTCTAATGTAATTTGTTTTAAACAATGAAAATAAAGAATGTTGATATAATAAATATTTTTAGCTGATAGGCTATTTACGTGGGGAGACCTCACCGGGATCTTCCCCAGTCTGACGTTGTCGGTATATTGAATGGTAGACTCAGTTGGAATCACATTAAATGAGAATTGTGCGTTGGAGGAATTAAAGGGAGATGATAAATAAAAAATCTACGCAGAACATAGGGGGCATGTTCCACTAACATCCAAAATTAATGACAAGAATGGTGTTGTTAATAGGGATGGTGTAGGGTATGGTGGGAAGATTGGTCCTGCTTTTATAAGGAATGGCATGCCTTGTTTAGGACCCACATTTTGCATGCATGTCTACCAAGGTTGTTGCAACTATAGGATCTGACAAAAGATCTCAATCTTTTATGCTAGAAAAAGGTTGCAAGGTTTTCTTTTCACATCTGCCAATTGCATTTGCTTGAAAATGGTTGAGCCTCTTCAATAGATCTCCAGAAATATTCTATTAAAGGTGTGTGCTTTTGGCCCCAAGGCTTAAAAAATTATGCAATTTAAATCTACAGTGCTATAGAATAATTCCTTTTTTTGGCTCCGGTATGTTTTTGATGGCTTTCCTTCCATTCACTTTGTCTTTGTGCTTATAGTGGTTTGTTTTTCTTTCAGTTACTATAGTGGAAAGTGTTGCGAGAGCTTTGAAAGTGCTCGAAGTAAACGAAACACAAACCCCTAAGGTCTCTAATAACGTGAGTTTGAATATTGACTGTAGCCTTTAGTATTTATATAGAATAAAATGATTTGGATCCATTTGAAGCTTATGTGAAAGAACTTTTGTTTCAACAATGTTTTATTTAGTGGTGTAAATCGTCTACTAGGTTTCTTGCGTTTTCAAGATCTAATGATTGAGTTTGTGAAGAACTAGTACAAGGGGAAAATTTAGAGCAAGTAATTCCTTTTGACAGTGCAACAAATGTTAATATTTAGCCTAAGTCTGAACTTGAACTGTACAATTTTACAATCATATTTGAATATTTTAGGTTTACTTGACTTGTGTGTTTTCGATGACTTTGTAAAGTTTAGTGAAATTATTTTGATTCAAAATTTTAGTTAAATTAGTTTGATTCAACTTTTAAAGATTCAAGAGATGCAACAACCATGGAAAATAATAGCCAAATATCTAAGGAAAATGGCTATCAAACATTATCTTTTATATTCAAGATTTATGTTAATTAAAAATTTAAATTGAAACTATTGTAACAAGCGTAGCTTAATATTTTCTTGTTTTCCGATCTATTGTTAGATCAAATAATTTTGTAAAGGTGAAAATTCTTTGTTAGAAGATTTAGCATTGAATAAATCAAAAGCTTCAGTTAAAATTTCCTTTCAGTGTGTCAATGGTCAGAGGATCGACTTTCGGTAGGGAAAACGAGTCCACCTCCTTTGGTTAGGTTGCAAAATTTATAAAAGAAATAAAGCAGGCTGAATAAATGACAATAAGAAATATTCCAATTGGGACGTACTAAGAATCTCTTCTCTGAAATCTCTGCCCCCAAAAAATTTGAGTCTACTTAGCACAATAGCTTGCAAACAAAATCTAGCAGCGGACCGCCTGAGTAATGGCATCAATTCCGCCTGCCTTAGTGCTAAACCTAGTGTCGTCAGATAATTTAATTGTCAACTAGCATATTTCACAGCTAGAAATTTAGCATAGCAAAAATCTCTATTGCCACACATTTTTCATCGGACAACATTTGTCTCCTTTTGTAATGAATTTTGTGCACATGAAAATCTCCGTGAGTTGGTGGAAAAGAGGGAACTAATGTTCGTTTTCTCAACTATAGAAGGGTGATTTTTTAACCCACAAGTAGCTTGTTGGCTGGAAAGAAAAGATGGCTTTAGCAGCCTTGGCAGCCTCCTCTACAATCGGTCTCCACGCACCCTACCCTAAGCTTTCTTGTGGATCCACAAGATCTTCCTCCTTTACCCATCTCTCGCTACCAGCCAAGCCGCTTCTTTCCCATGGCTCGATCTCTACACGTCATGTGAATCCACTCTTTTCCACCTGGTGGCAGAACAACGTGTTTATTTTTCCTAGTACAAAGGTGTTTGTCGAGGTTGTAAGAAATTGAGCAATGTAGTTTAGTGGTAAGGTGGGTTTCACTTTCTCAAGGCAAATATACGCAAGAAAGGTTTACATTTCCAAAAAAACCATGTGCTCACCTCTAATTAATCATTGTTAATATTTTACTTAAATTTAGGTTAGGGTTAATGTTCAATTATAGTGAGGGTTTAATTAGGGTTAAGGTTTAATTAGAGTTACAATTAGGATTAGATTATGATCAAGGTTCAATTAGGATTAGGGTTAGAGGATAAATCTTCAAGTAAACAATAATTAATTTTTATTAGGTTCAAATAATATTAGGGTTAGGGTTCAATTATGGTTAGTGTACAATTTTAATAAGAGTTAGTGTTTAATTAGGGTTAGGGTTTAAATAGGGCTAGGGAGGGTTAGATTTCAATAACTATCAAAATTAGGGTTAGAATCTATGAACCCCAATCCTTTATACCCGCATAAACACAACAAACAAACACATAATTAGATCAATATGCAAGTTAAGACAAGGATTCCCCATGAAATCCATTTACAAAATTTAGATAGAAATGAAAAACGAAGAACAATGCAATAAACCAAATTAAATCTATCTAAACTAAGCAAACTCTTGATCCCATGGGGGAGTTGGTGCCAATTGATGTGTTGAAATTGGCCCTTTCCCAACTCCTTTGTAAGCTTTGTGATTTGATCCACTTTTATGGTTGAATTCTTGCATAACCTAGCTAAGAACTTGATAGAAATAGATAAGAGTGGCTATGCTTGAAAATGGATTTGAGTATAATAAGTTTACTCCAATTTTAGATGATAGAATGATAAGAAGAGTCTCTCATTTATAGATTTTCAAATTGGAAGAAGAGTGAAGTTGAGCAATGTGGGATCATTCAACATCCAATGGCCAAGTGCCACTTGTAAAGATGTGAATGGTTGAAGGTTGAACACATTTTGATCAATGTGCATGATAAATGCCATGAGATTCAAATTTGAAATTTGAATCTCACATGTTGGAAGGAGAAGGAAATGGAGTTAATGTCACTTGGCTCAAGGCTAAGGACATGTAAGAGGCATTAAATGCCTTGTTGGAAAGACGAAGCCCATTTGAATTTGAATTCAAATTTGAGGGAATATTTCTCTTTTATTGCATGTGAGGGAAAATAGATGAATTAATAGATATTTTGATCAATGTGCATGATAAATGCTGTGAGATTCAAATTTGAAATTTGAATCTCACATGTTGGAAGGAGAAGGAAATGGAGTTAATGTCACTTGGCTCAAGGCTAAGGACATGTAAGATGCATTAAATGCCTTGTTGGAAGGACCAAGCCCATTTGAATTTGAATTCAAGTTTGAGGGAATATTCCTCTTTTATGCCATCTGAGGGAAAATAGATGAATTAATAAATCAATTAAATTTATTTATTTGTGCAACTTGCAAAATCCAGAGGATTTTAGTGATTGAGATTAAATTAATCAATATTTGATTAATTTAATGAGACATTAGATGATTTGACTATTTTGACTTAGATTTTAGGATTTATTTAAATCAAAATGAGAGGAAAATGATTAAAGACTTAATTAAATCTAGATTTGATTTATTTAATTAAAGAGGTATGATGTTAGATTAAATTAAATAAGGTTAATTTATTTAATTTAAGGATATGAATTTAGAGATTAAATAAAGTGAATTATTTAATTAAAAGAGGAATGATCAGATTAATTAAACAAAATGATATATTTTTTTAATAGAGGAGAATGAATTAATCAGATAAATAATGATTTATTCAATTATGGGATGAAAGGTGATGACAAGCTAAGAAGGTGATTCATGATGAAATGGTGTTAGTAATCAAGATCAAGTGTGTCGGATTGAATTGCATATTTTCCTTGTCTACAGAATCAACTTTTAATTTGGTTAGGGTGACAATTTAATTATGATTAAGGTTCAATAAGGGTTAGGGTTAGAGTTAGGGTTCATTTAGGTTTAGAGTTAAAGGGTTAAGATTAGGGTTAAACTAGGATCAAGTTTTTGTTAGGCTTAGGGTTAGAGCTAAGGTTATATTAGGGTTAGGATTAAGATTCAATTAGGGTTATAGGGGAATCTTTAAGTGAAGGTTACAATAAATTATGATTAGAGTTCAAATAGGATTAGGGTTAGAGTTTAGGTTAATAAGAGATTAACATTATGAATATGCTAGGGTTAATGTTAGATTTGAATTAGGGTTATTGTTCACTTAGGTTACGATTAGTGTTAGGGTTAGGGTTTAATTATGTTAGGGTGACAATTTAATTAGGATTAGTATTCAATTAAGGTTAGGGTATAATTATGGTTTAATTAGAGTTGTGATTAGGATTAGATTAAGATCAAGGTTCAATTGGGTTATAATTAGGACTATGTTTTAATTAGGGTCAGGTTTATGGCTAAGGTTTAATTAGGGTTAGGGTTAGGATTCAATCAGGGTTATAGGATAAATCTTCAAGTTAAGGTTACAATTAAATTTTTTATTAGGGTTCAAATAAAATAAGGGTCAAGGTTCAATTAGGGCTAGCTCTTGGGTTTAATAGGGGTTAGTGTTTAATTAGGTTTTGGGCTTAAATAGATAAGTGGATGATTAAAGCTCAATTACTATCAAAGTAAAGGTTAGAATCAAAGTTCAATTAGGCTAGGGTGATATTTTAATTAGGATTAGAGTTCAATTAAGGTTAGGGTTAGAGCTAGGATTCATTTAGGGTTAAGATTAGGGTTCAATTTAAGGTTAGGGTTAGGACATGCCAAAGTTGTTCACTATATATTACAAACATTTTCTATATAATTCAAAAAATATTGTAAATGTATTGGGAGTATGCAAAAAATGACAAAAGTTTTATCTACATATAAAAGACATTTTGTATATAATTCAAACAAAATTATATATATTTTGTACAATAGTTATTCTCCATACTTAATTCTATATATTTTCCTATCGGAGTAACCCTTGCACCCCCTAGTGCAAGTGCTAGTAATATTTATGGTGTGAGTAATAATAATTAGTGTTTTTAATATAATTATTAAATGTTTTTTTATGGTAATTAGATAAATTCTATTTATATATATAAATATTTGTTTGCAAATCAATTTAGGTTAAATAATTAGTCGATAGACTATTTTGTTTAATGTTTCTGTTGGGATTTTCGTCAACCCAGTCATGAATTAGATTTATCGGTACTGGGGATGTTCCGGCCAACGACAACTTGACTAGGTTTATTTTGTGGCTAATATTATGTGCATTGGTGGTGGTGAAGTTGGTGTCCTCGATACGTGGAAGTGGAATGGCAAGTATTTTCTTGCGAGAGTGTTAATGAATTTTTTTGTTGTTGTACGATGGGGGAAGATGAACTAAATGTGGGTGGATGAAGTAAATTCAATATTGAGTGTTGCCCTGTGGGAAAGTATATTTTGATTAAGTTGTATTGTCGAAATAGCCATTGCGGTGTTGGTTTCATAGAAGATTTGAGGGTTTTAAAACTATTGTTCTCTGCAATCTGTAAGTCATTTTACATGGGTGTTTTTCATAAATGATTTTCTTTTTTCAAATGTTAAAACTATTGTTCTTTGAAATCTGTAAGTGATTTTACATGGGTGTTGCAGTGTGGGAAAGTATAGTGATAAATGTGTTAGAAAGTATATTGATTAAGTTTTATTATTGAAAGAGCAATTGTGTTGTTGGTTTGATAGCAGACTATTCTGAAAATCATTGGTTTGGGTACTATGGTTTGTTTGATAGGAGGCTATTGTAAAAGTTGATGGCTACGACTCCATTTTATAGCAGATTGGAGGGTTTTAAAACCGTTGTTCTTCGTAATCTATAAGTCATTTTACATGGGTGTTTTGCATAAATGATTTAATTATTGTTTATGATAAAAATGTTGTTGTTTGGAATCTATAAGTCATTTTACATAGGTCTTTGGCATTATGGTTTTGTATGGATGGAGAAATTATAGTTAATTTTTTTTCTTTCGTCAAAAAATATGCTTAGGGTTTGTAATTTTCCCATTTCTCATTTATTGTTTGTAGTTATCTCTATGCATATTTTGAATTATACCCATTAGCATAGGAGAAATTGTAGCTAAATCTTGTTTCTTTCATTAAAAAATATGGTTAGGTTTAGTAATTTTATCACCCTTTTGTTTCTTGTTTCAGTTATCTCTATGCATCTTTTCCCTTGCACCAATTAAAATAGGACCAATTGTACATTAACATAGGAGTGATTGCATGCATATATATGCAGAGGGTTAGTATGAAAGATAAAACATGTTGGAGATAAAATTAGTTTGATGGGTGTTAAGTGTTATTCTTTATAATATCTCTTTTAGCTATTTGATTTTTTTTTTTGAAGTTTCGGATGAGATTTTCATTAGGTGAGCGCTGAATAGGATTTTTCGTGTAATAGCTCTTCTATAATTTCTCTATTTGTGTAGAATATTTAGCGCCAGGGAATGTAGCCCAAATTTTATCGATTAAGTCTATTGCGTTATAGGCATTTTCTACAAGTTATTGTTGATTATCGGCTTTACAAGTTCTATTTAATGTGAGTTTGGTGCCAAAGAATCTAGCTCAAATTTTGAATTAACAATCTAACTCTTGGCATAGACTAATTGTCTTCTATAAATATGTTTAGTGTTGGTTTTGGATCATCTATGATGAATATGTTTAGTGTAGATTTTTTATCATGTGTGATTTACGTATGATTCTTAAGTGTTTTTCTAATAGTTGTTTTACAATTTCCCTATTTTGTTTGTAATATTTATTGGTAAATTATGTAGCTTGAATTTTGAACTGAGAAGCCAAGTGTTACATAGAATTTGTTGTTACACCTTGTCTATATAGTCATAGAATTTCAGGTAACGAGGAATATGCTACAACCTCAAATGTACACATTCATTTTACTTGAACTCGGTTCTTCTATTTTAAATATTGTTTGTAAGTAATTACACATACATAGATGTCCATATCTAAACATTTTGGGTGAAGGGAAATTGGAAAAAACCTATTAGAAAAACACCTAACAATCACATGAAAAATAACAGATGCTAAAAAATCGACATTAAATATAACTTTAAAATATGGAGAATAAAACATGCAAACTACAATAATGAATGGTTTGGTATGGGGAACTAGGAAAAATAATATTATGAAGAATAGTTTTTTATGGGGAAATTCAAACTGTTGAGAAAAGAAGAATATCATGAAACATATTGGAACAAGATAAAAAGTGAAATCGGAAAAAAAAACCCACATTAAATAGAACTCTAAAATATGGAGAATAGAAGAGGCACATTATGATACTGAACAATTTGTTATGGGGAATTGAAAAAAATAATATCGTGAAGAACAGTTTAGGGTGGGGAAGTTGAAACAAATGACGAAGAAAGAATATAATGAAACATATTGATATAAGACACTGTCATCCTGCGTAATTAGCAAGCTCCACCCCTCACACAAACAAACTCGAGTAGTTTGTTTTAGGGAGCTTATAGTAGATCAGGGAAAAAATAATATCAGGAAACATATTGATGTAAGATTCAAGCTATGTTCTTTGTTAATAAAAAAGGAAGATAAATAGAGAAATTGTATAATATGTGTTATAATAATAATAATTTGCTACAAGTTTTCTTACATGGGTGTTTTGCATAAATGATTTGTGTATATTATTTAATGTCAATCAATGTAGCTCAAGTTTACAATTAAGGTTGTCATATTATACATATTTTCCAAAGATTGTTGCATCATATAATTATTGTCATAGCCTAAAGAAAATAGGTATTATCATAAAGAACTTTGTTTACATAATTGATTTTGCAAGTTGAAAAGATATTTGTGTAAGTGTGGAGAAAAAAAATAGTTTGGTGGCTTTTAAGTGATATGCTAATAGCTCTTTTATTTGTTCAGCTTTATATTTTTAATTTGAGAAAAAAATATATCATGAAAGATATTGAAGAAGAAAAATTGGAAAAGAGCTATTAGGAAAACACTTATGAATCACAAGAAAATGACAAATGCTCTAAAACATAAATTAAATAGAAGTTAATAATATGGATAATAAAAGAGGTGAATTGTGATAATGAATGCTTTGTTATGGGGAAATGAAAAAGGGAATATGATGAAGTGCATTTTGTTGTGGGGAAGTTGAAATAGATGAGGAAAAAAGAATATAATGAAACATATTGATATAAGACACTACCATCTTACGTAATTAGCAAGCTCCATCCCTTACATAAACAGACCTAGGTAGTTTGTTTCAGCGAGCTTCAAGTAGATTAGGAAAAGAAGAATATTATGAAACATATTGATAGAGGAGTCGATTTATGTTCTTTGTTAATGAATATTGAAGACAAGTAGAGAAATTGTATAAGAGCTGTTAGAATAACAATTATTTTTTGGAGACCCAGGATCTGAAGATGGTGGCTCAAGATTTGGACATGTTGGAAATGGAAGTGGCAAAGACCTTAAAGTCTTTGAGTTAGGTTTGGTTGTGTTTCTACTGTCGTAAGCTTTTTTGATGTCCTTTTATTGGGTTTTGATGGTGGTTGCTGTTTTTTCCTATTTATCTATGGTGTTCAGCCTATCTTTTCCTGGACTTTATTTTGATATATCTTCTATTGGTCTATAAACTTTGTGGTTTTGGGTCCCTGTAAACATGTTTTTTCCTCAATCAAAAACAATTATTTTCTACAAGTCATTTTACATGGGTAATTTTCATAAATTATTTGTTTATAATATTTAATGCCAAGTAATGTAGCTCAAATTTACAATTAAGCTTGTGGCATTATACACATTTTACAGAGATTTATGTATCATATAATTGCTATCATGGGCTAAAGAAAATATGTATCGTCATAAAGAAGTGGGTTTAAATAACTGATTTGGCCAGTTGAAAAGATATCTAAGTAAGCTTGGAGAAATAAGTAGTTTGGTGGTTCTTAAGTTTTATTCTAGTGGCTATTTTACCCGTTTAGCTGTATATTTTTAGTTTATAGGCTATTTGTTTGAAGTTTCCACTAGGATTTTCATCAGCCTAGTCGTGAATAGGATTTGTCATCTAATAGTTGTTTTAGAATTTCTCTATTTTTTTTTAGTATTTAGTGCCAGGAAATGTAGCTTGACAGAAAAATAGGTAAATTATAGAAGAGATATTACCAATATATGTAGGAACCACGAAACTAAAAGATGATAAAAAAAGACAACTTTAAAATATGGAGTGTAGAAAAGGAAAACTAGGATAATTTGCAACTTGCTATGGGGAGCTAAGAAAAATAATATTATGAATACCACTTTCTTATAAAAAAATTCAAACAGTTTAGTAAAAAAGAAAATCATGAAACATATTGATATAAGACATACAACATGTTTTATATTTTAAAAAATACATGTAGGCAGAAATATATATCCATATATACAGACCAAGAGCATCGTCGCTCCTTTGAGAATGCAACAAAAAATTATATATGCACATGTATATCTAGAGAACTATATTTTCTACCTTTATTTGTATTTGGTGTACTTTCATTTAAAAAGAGTTAAAAATAACATATGTAAGTAGTATTTAGCTTCTAATAAAATTTCTAGAATACAACAATAGTATTAAATGATATAGCATTGAGATTTTGTTAATAACAAAGCAATTAATGGTGTAGTATGTTCAACATGTTCATAAGAAATCTATAAAGTTGATTGGAATTTGGAAGTGAATGTTCCTATTGAAAGTGCATACATTGAAAAAAATCAGAAACAATGTTGATTGCAGTTGCTTGGCCCCGCCATCTTGATTCCCATTGTCTAGCACCATGGGAAATCATTTCCCATTTCTCCTTTGTGCTCAAAGGTGGCCAGGAGTCCCCCTTTCGCATATATATTCTATTAATAAGCTCTAAAGTTAAAAACATGTTAGTTTGGATAAGTTTTTCTCTTTTCTTGCTATTTGTTTTGCACATTATGTGCATCTTTGGCATAAGAGTCATTGACATAGGATGAATTGTAGATTAATGGTTGCTCCCCTTCAAATTTATGAGGACAAAAAACATCCAGACTATATTTTCCATCAATTGACTAGTTGAGAAGGCTATGAATTTAGACCTTTTGTTCCCTATAGGAATGCCTTGTTTCAGAGTAGACAATATCCTATAGGCAACAAAAGGTTTTAATTTGTACCCTTCCTAACCAATCAATTTATGGAAAATCCAATCTAGATGTTTGCTCTCTTTATAAATTTCAAGGGGATGAGTTATATAGTGAGGAAAAAGTATGGTATACACATCTATTTAGATATAATAGTTTGTATATAAATAGATATATAAATGTGTGCATATGGATATATATAGGGTATGTGCAGGATCATGATGGCCCAAAAAGTGGCAATATGATGGGTATGTGGCTGACCAATTTTTTTTAACCCAAAATTGATGAAACGAAAAGGGTTCTTAAAAGAGATTATAAAATTTCCACCAATATAAATTATGCTTTACTTTGAATTTAATAAATAATTATTATTCATTTTATATTGAATTACAACTAAAGTCCTGATTTTTAGGTTGATTGAAAAAATCTATAGCTTTCAAACGATATCATATTTTTTGAATCCAAAACATGTGTCACATTCTTTGCTTCGCATAATCTAAGATTAAAAAACAAAAAAATGAATTTCATGAAGTTTTGACCAAGTTAAGGTGGTCAAACATACGAGTCTTTATATTTTTAAAAATTTGTCATAAAAAAAATAATAATTAATTATTTACTTCGAAAAAAATTACAAAAAAATATGCATCACATCGGGACATGAGTCCTCTAGTTATATATAAAATATTATCATTTTAATTTGGTTAGGGTGGTAAGACATACACCTACTTATTTTTTCCCTGAAATTTAAGTACTGCTATATTGAAATTTCAAATTTTCACCAAATAGATTTTATTTTTTTGTAAATAGAACTAGTAATTTAGAAACTACATTCAATTTGATACAAAATTTATTGTTACATATTTTTGAAATAATATAGATAACTTATTCAAATTTTTCTATCGAGTTGCCTAACTTTGATTTTTCTGAATTTTTTGCAACTTAAGGGCTTGTTTTTTCCATGATGATCCTACACATACCCTATATATATCTGGTTATATGTGCATTTTTTTAAATGTGCAGAAAAAAGGGGAAATTCAATGCATATATGTACCTAATAATTTGTATTCTTATTGTTGTATAGGCTATTGTTTTGATAAAAAGAGGTGAAAGGAATAGCTAGCAACATATACAAATATCTGTATATAGCTATATGTAGAAATAGAGTAAAGTAATAAAAAATTGCATGGATATATATACAAACAAACTCAAAGGTAAACATATATTGTATACACCTAAAAATGGTTTGGAGAATCTGATTAATTAAATACAAATTATTTGACGAATTATCCTAATTTCCTCTACTATTTCAATAAATAGAAATATTTATTTATATAGTTCACATTTAAATTCTTCTAATATCTCATCTAAATTAAATACTTTGTTTGATTTAATTATCAAATTCCTATTTTATTCTATCATGTCAATCTTAAATTAATTAAATAAAGATTACACACTTTATTGATTAATTGCCATATTCTTCTGTTTAATTTAATAAACAACTTCTATAGTTCATTTTATTAAATTATTTATCCCTCTTTTGCTAATTTAAATAAATAAAAAATATTTGAATAAAGGGATAAAGAATATTCCATCTGTATTTCCTCAAAAATGAATTAGATATCCTATGTCTAATTTATGTCTAAATTAACACTTTGAAAATTCACGGGAAGTTTTGGAGACAAATTCCAAATTATTCTCTCAATCCTCCTCCATCAATATTTACTCTTCTCTTGCCTGGTGTTTGCATGGGTAGAGACAATCACCAAAATTCTCTCAATTTCCTCCATCTTTCACCATTCAATCCTCCAGATTGAATCCAATCCTTTCAATGCCATCCCTATGCATTTCTACATCTAGGAAATCTATAAATACAACCTCATTAAACAAAGAAAAAGATCCACATAATCTAACTTATGCACTCTTACTATGTAAAAATCCAAGCATCAAGCATCCAACATCAAGCATTCAAGTTTCATATCATGGCTGCCTCCTATAGCTGCATTTATCTATTTCCATGTCAATTCATGGTATTTTAGTTTCTTTATCATCTAGTATTATCACATTAAGCTCCATATCATTGCAATAGCATCCATCTCATTCCTTGAATTGTCATTTTAACAATCATAGTGCACTCATGATCTGAGAGCCATAAAGATTTAATAAATCTTTGGAGATAGAGAACAATATGACACTTTCAATAGATTATTGCTTTGAATTGATTCATTTAGCTTTGTCTTTGATATAATGTCATATTAAGAAGTGTTTTGTGCTTTACACCTTATTCACACTTACACCTATCATAGGCTATTTCCAAGTACCATAGTATATAATGATAGATATTTGATGAGAATTAGAGAAAAATAATGATTCCAATGCGACAAACAACATCAAAAACGGAGTTTGCTAGCCCCCATTACGCTAGTTTGAATGAAAAGCACTTTTAACCCTAATATAGTAAAACCCTAATTTTAAGTTATATAAAAGTAAAAAAGTGAAGTAATTTCTAATTATTTTGTCCTTTTCCTTCTTGTAGCTTGAATTTGGTAAAGAGTGACTGAAGATGTTGGGACGATGAGATTATGAGCCTCTAAAACTTGATGTCTTGCGAGAGGAGGTAACCAAAAACAAGCTACAATATTAGGTGGGTTGATTTGTCCTTATGCATTTATTTTATGTTTTGTATGCATTTCTAGGTTGATTAAGGATCCTAGAAGAAAAGTTCACAAAGCATCATTTTTTTTTCACAAAGTGTCCCCTTTTGTCGCAAAGTGTCCCATTTTGTTGTGATGTGTCCCACTTTTTTCACAAAGTGTCATGTTTCTTAGCAACATGTCCCAAAAGCGAAATAAAGTGTCTATGACCTTTATGAAAGTGCAATAGAACAACTTTATCACATTTTTTAATTGCTAATGTATAGATTTAAGAGTTCAGAATGCTTGTAGGAAATATTTTAACATTTTTGTTAGATCCCACCAAGGTCACAACAATGTCTTAGTGGTAGACAGTTATGTCACTTACAAGACTTATCCATGAGACTTTCAATGAATGATACAAAGATATTATAGATGACCAAATTGTATTGGGTGTACTTGATGCCCCCCATTAGGTACCATGATGCTATGTTGATGGCCTTGGTAGAGTGGTGGGATGTAGATACATGCACATTTCATCTCCTAACAAGCAAGATGAAAATCCCCTTAGAGGACGTCCATCACATTCTCTAATTTCTAATTTTAGGCAAGAGGGTACATTTTCTCGGGGATCAATCATTTTAAGAGATGAGATACGATATACAATATTATCTTGGAGGTCTGATTCATGATGACATCATTTGACCCTGGATCGAGATATCATGGTTTCTATATTCATGAGCTCCACTTGTGGCACATATTATGATGTTTATTGTGGCACTATTAATCATCCTTGATAGTTGGGGAGCACATCTAGAGAGAGGAATAGTTCATATGATTCAAAAAATAGTATGGCAAAGGACCATATATGCCTGGGAGTGCAGTATCTTTGCACACTTGTACTATGATCTAGGGTGATTTTCATTCCACAAGGTCAACAACATGGTGCACTGTATGCTATTATAGGTGTGGTACCTGGAGGATATCACATGCATTAGGTCGACAAGGCTTCCATGTACATCAGCCCTAGGATACCACCACATATTCAACTATCCTCTGAGGAGGTTATGGCTGTACAAATATTTGCTTATTTGGAGAGTCAAAGTTGACCGATTGGATGAGGAGGACATCTTATGGAGACCATACCATCTTATACCATAGTGGTCGAATGAGACTCTTTAGTTGAGGAGATTATATATGGACAAATTTATTATAGGAAAACATGATTACGTTGTATGATCTGTCTACTATGATCGTTTCATACGATAGTTTGGAAAGGTATAGTTACTAGACTCGTGGCATGATCCTTCTTCAAGAGATCAGTACAAAGTGCTTAGAGTCCCGAAAAAATAAGAGGATTCATCATTGATGATTAAAAATACTGTGAATCCAATTATGAGGATCAGGATATGCCCTTGGTCTCTGACGTTGATGTCAATATCACAAATGTGTATGAGATGTGGTGGGCAGTAGAACATACAAATTTTTTATTCTTGATGGATGAGCCGATAGGTGATGTAGGGCCACTCCTACATCACAGAGATGAGGAGGAGGATAGAGTTGAGGAGATAGGGGTCAGGCTTGAAAGCTTATTCAAATATGTGATAGTTGAGGATTTTGACAAGGTTGCAGAGCTTGATTATTATCACCAAGAGCAGGATGAGGAGGAGGATGGGGAGGAGGATGAAGAAGATTGGTTGATGAGTGAGGGGAATGATATAGCAGTTGTAGCACACACCAATACCTATATTCATTGAGAGAATAACACATCCTCCATACCTCCTACACACAACGAGGTTGTCTTTACACAACTAGCTAGAGAGATAAGTGATGATATTGTATATACTACTAATTTTTATGCTTATGTTCATGCTTTATGTCTTAATTTTATGTTTATACATATATAATGATGTGTACTACTTAAATTTATGATTTCTATCTTACATGGGCTATGAGAGACCTACATCATCTCTATTGCTAGGTTGCTGCAAAGATAGTACCTTTGTTAGTATATGAGGATGCTATTGATACAAATTATCTTCCCCCACCTATCATGGAGTACGAACCAGAGTTGTTTAAGTTGTATATCAGAATTTGGGAAACATATGAGAGTTTTAGGAGGTGATCCCACTTAGCCGAGGCTACCTATGAGAAGGTATAGTTGTATCAATCCCCAATGGAGGTTGAGAAACTCCATGCAGAGGTAGCTAGGCAACAGGTAGAGAGGGATCATCTAACGAAGGATTTTCAGGAGGCCATTGGATGAGCACATGGTTTGTAGTATGCTCTAGATGTACTTGTCATCTCTTGATCACAATCACATACCACCATCTCTCAATGGGCTACCTATAGAAATTTGTAAGCACCGAATCTCGAGGGATCCAATAGTCACAAATCATAGTAGCATTATATGTATTGATGAGATATACTCAAAATTTTGATGTATATATATGATCATTTGATGTTTTGTTATTTGTGTTTAGGTGTTTAATGTTAAATGGTAATGTGATTGATCAAATAATGTTAAGAAGACTATTTAATAAATGTCTCCATGATTTGACATGTTTATGTGATCTAATTAAAACTTATTCTAGTTTCTGTTAGATGAGACATTGTGAATAAGTGGGTATGTGCAAGATCATCATGGAAAAAATAGGCCCTTAAGTGGCGATAAAAATTCAGAAAATCAAAGTTGGGAAAGTTGAAGTAAAATTTTGAATAAGTTATCTATATTATTTCAAAAATATGTAAGAAAATAATTTGTAGAAAATTGAATTTAGTTTCTAAACTACTAGGTTTATTTTTAAAAATAAAAAATCTATTTCGTGAAAATTTGAAATTTGAATGCAGTAGTGCTTAAATTTCAGGGAAAAAATCAAAAGTAGATGTTTTTCTGACCACCCTAACCACAATAAAATGATAAAAAAAATTTATAAGATTCTATATATAAGTAGAGAACTCATGTCTCAATGTGATGCAAAAAAATTATAATTTTTCTCCAAATAAATAATTAATTATGATTTTTTTATTACAAATTTAAAAAATATATTTAAAAATTATTTTTCTGACCACTTTAACTTGGTCAAAACTTCATGAAATTCATTTTTTTATTTTTTAATCCTATAGTATGTGAAGCATAAAATGTGATTCATGTTTTGGATTCAAAAAATGTGATACCATTTGAAAGCTATAGATGTTTTTGAATCAGCCTATCAATTGGGACTTTAATCATAATTCAAATAGAAAATGAATAATAAATCTTTTTGAAATTCAAAGTAAAGCATAATTTATATTGGTGGAAAGCTGAGAATATCCTTTAAAAAAACTTGTCATTTCATCAATTTTGAGTTAAAAAAGAGTCATCAGCCTCATGGGCCATTATATCACTTACATATTGCCACTTTTTGGCCCATCATGATCCTACACATACCCAAGTATGTTACGATAAATTAAAAACACCTAATGCACATAAGAATATAATATAACATAATACACAAGATGAACTTGAATATCATGAAGCCTAAAGTAATCATTTAAAAATTAGTTTAAATAATAACTTTAGTATGGTCCAAGACACACAAATAATTGTTTGTCAGGAATGAAGAAATGTGAGAGCACATAGACTATCACTATTAGCTCTAGCCTCATTGCTTTATAATTCACACTATTCAAGAAGATTATAGATAATACTGATGCAAGTGCATAACAAAAATAGGTTCTTTAAGAGGTGTATCATCCATTTCTATTAATGTATATGCACCAGACCCATAACTTGCATTAACTATATAAGGTTCTAACCAATTAGCGAAGAATTTTCCTTTTTTAGTCAAGTCAGCATTGATGTTACATTGATTCTCACATAACATGAAATCACCCTTATTGAATGATCGAGGGATAACATTTTTATTATAACTACACTGCTTTCTCTTAGAGTAACCTTGAAGGTGCCTAAGAGTGTTAATTCATTGTTCATCAAGCACTTTGAGTTGATGTAATCACTGTTCTTTATAAGCATTATCATCGATAAGTCCCTGAAGAGTGATTCTTAATATATGAATCTCTAACTCTAAGGGAATTATTGCCTCATTACCATAGATGAGGTTACAAGGTGTAGTTACTATGGATCATCTAATACTCATGTGGTAGGCCCATAGTGTATATGTTATTTACGTGTGGCAATCCTTATTATGTTTAGTAATGGTTTTCTTTAAGATATGGTTGATGATTCTATTAGTTGATTTAGCTTGACTGTTAGATTGTAGATAGTAAGGTGTTGAAAAGAGATTTTGTATGCTAAATGTTTCTAAGAAATTCTTCACGTCATTGTTCTTGAATGGTGTCCAATTGTCAAAAAATAATGTGAAAGGAAGCCTAAAGCGAGAAATAATGTGTTCAAATATGAAACAAAATATCACATCAACTATTATTGAACGAAGGGTAATTGCTTCTACCCATTTCGTGAAGTACTTTGTCCAAGGGATTATGAATGTATGTTTGGCAGAGGAAGGTTGTGATATTTTTCCAAAGAGACCCAAACCCAAAACCACAAAGGGCCAAATAAGAACTTGAGCATAAAGTTCAGAGGTAGGGGCATGAATCAAATTATTGTTTTCTTGACACTTATGACATATTTTAACATATGAAAAACAATATTGTTGCATATCATGCCTCCAATAGTATCCTATGTAGGTTAGTTTTTGGAAAAAAAATCTTCTCTAAAGTGACCACCACAAGAACCTGCATGAGTTTTTTCTAGTGCTATGGGTATTTTAGATTGTTTAAGGCATCTAAGTAAGAGCCCATCAAATGAACTTCAACACAACACATCAGTAAGAATTATGTATTTAGACAAAAAAAAATGAAGGATGGCCTGGATGTTCTTAGTTATCAGCCCAAGAAAGGTATAATATTTTAAATAATTAAATATCAGATCATACCATTCACTAGAGTCTTCCATGGTTGTTGATAATACTTATTCTACTTTATCCTCAATTTATGGTTTCATAACTATATGCATGATGAATTTGAAGTATTTCAAATGATCTTGAGGATATAAAAGGGAAGACATAATTGCCATTAAATCCGCATGTCAATTATCCTTTTGAGGGATGTTATCAATGGTAAATGATTCAAAGTTCTCTAAGAAATTCATTGTAAGATCTTGGTATTTTGATAATTTGCCATGCTTCACTTTATATGTTCCATTTATGTCCTTAATAACCAACTATGAATCACCAAATATCTTAATATCTCTAGTGCCCATAATTAAAGCACCACACAACCCAATGAGCAATGCTTCATACTTGGAAATGTTGTTTATGTATAGGAAACTTAAGCAATACAATAAGGGAATAGGCTCTCCCATGGGTAGAATTATTATAAACACCACACCAGAGCCAATTATACACTTAGATCCATAAAAATATAACTCCCATGTATTAGTTTCAATTGTCAACACATTATCATGATGGAATGAATCATTATGAGGCAATGACAAAGGAGAAGGAGCATCAACTAGTTTTTCAGTCAACACTTGACCTTTAATTTACTTTTGTGAAATAAATTTAAGTTACAACTCAGTTAACAACATCACCCACTTAGCTAAGTTTCTTGATAAATCTATTTTATTGAAATATTTCTTAAAGGATTGAATTTTGTCATCACATGTATTTTGACATTTAGTAAGTAATGTCTCAGTTTATTTATAGCGAATTCAAGAGCCAATTTTTTTTATATCATTGTGTATAGTTTCTCATAATAAATCAAAGTCCAACTAATGTAATAAACAAGATGTAATTTACTATTTTATTTTTGTCTTGTTGAGCCAACAATGTTCTGAGAGCATGGGCTAATGGTGACATATAAAGGATAAATGGATTGTTCTATATAGTAGGTTGTAAGACAGGTGAAGTTACAAGATAATATTTCAAACTCTCAAAATCCTATTTACAATCCTCATTCCAATTAAATTGAACATATTTATTAAGGATATGTGTGAATACTAAAGTTTGATCAGCTAAGGATGCTACAAAACGTTGAATAGCTTGAATTATTCCTTTTAAGGTGTGTAATTGAGAAATGTTTGTAGGAGGTGGCATGTTAACTATAGCATTAATTTTCTTCGTGTCCACCTCAATGCCTCTGTGAGATATGATAAACCTTAGAATTTTTCCACTATCTACATGAAAGACACACTTTTTTGTATTTAATCTCATGTTTTATTTTCGCATTCTCTCAAAGATTTTTCAAAGGAAATTTACATTGTCTTGACAAGTCAAAGGTTTGGCTAGAATATCATCGACATAATATTCCAAAATATTATTTATGTAATCATGAAATATCAACATCATGGCTCATTGATATGTTGCGCACACATTCTTCAATCTAAAAGGAATCATTACCAAACAAAAATTTCCCCAAGCTGTTGTAAATGTTCTTTTATATTTGTCTTGAGAGTTAATAAAGATTTGATTATATTTAGACAATCCATCTAGGAATGACAACAAAGAATGTACCATAGTCAAAACTACCATCATGTCAATATTAGGAAGGGGAATTCATTTTTTAAAGATTATTTATTTAAATCATAAAATTTCATACACATCCTAATACAATTATCTGATTTTGTGACTGCAACAATGTTTGAGATCCAAGGAGAATAATCTAAAGGTCTTATAAAACTAGCTTCAAGAGTCTTTCAATCACTGCCTTAACTAATAAGGCTATCTTAGGGTTCATCTTTATGAATCCTTTGTCTAACGAGTTTAGCATTTTCAGTGAGGACTTTGTTATGTGTCACAATCTTAGGGTCAATTCGGATCATATCCAAATAAGTCCAAGATTTTTTTTTGGGAAAGTCCTGAAGTAAAGTTGCATGTTCTTCTTGTTCTTCATCATCTAGGAACATTCCTATCTTAATCACTTTTTCTCCATTGTTAATATCCATCGGTATATCCATGGTATCTCCTAAAGGAAGTGCCTTTTGTTTCAAAAATTTAGGGTTCTATTCTTCTTTGTTCATGTCAACCTCATTGCTTTCATCTTCTCTGAATTTTTTCTTAGTAATAATCATATCACATTTAACCTATTCCCTTTTAGGAGGAATAAATGGGGCTATGTGTAGGATCATGATGGGCCAAAAAGTGGCGATATGTAAGCCATATGATGGCCCATGTGGTTGATGACTTTTTTTCTACCCAAAATTGATGAAACGAAAATTTTTTTTAGAGGAGATTCTCATATTTCCACCAATATAAATTATGGTTTACTTTGAATTTAATAAATAATTATTATTCATTTTCTATTAAAATTATGAATAAAATCTTGATTGATAGGCTGATTGAAAAAAATCTATAACTTTCAAACAGTATCACATTATTTGAATCCAAAATATGTGTCACATTCTATGCTTTACATACTATAGGATTAAAAAAATAAAAATTGAACTTGATGAATTTTTGACCAAGTTAAAGTGGTTAGACAAACGAGCTTTTATATTTTTTAAAAGTTGTAATAAAAAATTCATAATTAATTATTTAATTGGAAAAAAATTATAAAACAATATGCATCACATTGGGACATGAGTCCTCTACTTATATCTAAGAGATTTAAAAAAATATTATTATTTTATTGTGGTTAGGGTGGTCAGACAGACACCTACTTCTTAATTTTACCCTGAAATTTAAATATTACTGCATTGAAATTTCAAATTTTCACCAAATAGGTTTTTTGTTTTTAAATAAAGGTCTAGTAGTTTAGAAACTACATTCAATTTTCTATAGATTCTATTTTTACATTTTTTTGAAATAATATAGATAACATATTTAAATTTTTATGTCAAGTTGTCTAACTCTGATTTTTTATCTTTTTATTGCCACTTAAGGGCCTGTTTTTTCCATGATGATCTTGCACATACCCATGGTTATTCTTAAACTTCTAAAATTTCTTTCAAGGATTCATCATCTTCAAAAAACTCCAATGATGCATCATGAGTTGTATCAATCAATTTAGGATGCTTCATGGTGAGATTTGTTTTAGGATTACACGTGATGGTGTTAGTGTTTAGTGAGGCTCTTTTTTTTTTCTTGTGTGATCTTAGAAGGGCAATATAACAAACCATTTTTTGTTTCTTTCTTACTAGGTTCTATAGGATCACAAATTCCTTGTTCTTTCTTCCCACATCCTTTTCTAGTATAGCTAAGTTGTTTCATGAACTCCTATCCTTTCCATAAATTCTTTCTATTTCTTTAAGATTTGGTGGGTGTTGATAATCTATCTTATCAAATTTTATTCTATAGCTTGTGTCATCTTCTAGAGTAGATGAGCTAGATGCTTGTGAGTTTTCTCCTGAATTCTGTATTGGCATCACCATTGGTTTTTTTTTTTTTCATCTTATTTACTTGTGATTATGTGTTCTCCCATAAATGAGGGTTTTAAATCTAAGGAACCCCAATCATCATTCGGTAACTTTGACACCGTTTCCATCTCTTGTCTTTCTTCTTTCCTAGGTTCTTTGTTTGATGTTGGAATTAATGTGTTTAAAGGACTTGTCATTCCTTTTTCAACTTGTAAGAAATTTTTAGGCTCAGGGTGTATTTAAACTGGGTATACCTTGTTTTTATAGACATACTTCATGACATAATAAAGATTCAAAGGAATCACATGCATCTAATGAATCCAAGGTCTTCCTAAAATAAGATTATATGAAATATCATGATGCATAACATGAATAGGATTTTTTAAGGTAGCATTTCCAACTATAAAAGGTAAATTAATGACACTAAGCAGTTGCTTCCCTACATTTTCAAACGCTCGAATCGTTAAGGAATTGGTTTCAATTTTTTATTTGTCCATGCCAAGTCTATCTAGAAGATTCAAACTACACACATTAGGAGAAGATACATTATTGACAAGGGTTATTTTTATACTCATTCTATTGAACCTAGCTATTATCATGAAGGAACCATATTTCTTTCTCAATTCCAAAGGAGGTGGCTCATGTTGATGAAAGGTGATATCTACATTAATTATATTCATTTCTTATATTAGAGCTACTACTTCATTCATGTTTGTACGAGGGGGAACCACTATTTGTTGTAAGGCTATTTGAAGAATAGTATGATAATTAGGTGAAATTTTTGTTAGGTCCTAGAAGTAAGTCTTTGTAGGAGCATTTTTATTTAAGTTGTTCAACAATATCATACTTCTTCCAACTATGTCAAACAAAATGAGGAGCACTAGGAAATATGTGATTAGGAAAAGGTAAAGGTGTTGTAATTGGTTGTTTTGATTGTGGATTTTTTCTAGTGTTACATGTATGATAAATGGTATTAAGACTTGATTGCTGAAAAAAAAATTCTTAGGTGGTTAAAGAGTGTAAACAAGTTTTTTTGAGGTTTGTGTGAAGGTGGGTAAGGGATAAGTTGAGGTTGAATCACTTCAATGTCTCTTGGTTTTAGTTTATCAAAACAAGCCTTAGTGTATGAGCCTTATGAGATGAAATCCTCAAGAGTTTCATCTAACATGTCAAAGTCATCACTACTAAAAGGCTTGAAGTTTAGGTTAACTTGGAAAAAGAGATTTGACATGATCAAATAACTATTCTTTCTCTAAGTGGTTCATTGGTTTGTAATTGGTTTTGGTTTTGTTTCAAATAACAAATTCCAAATTTATTTTACTCTAATTGAACTTTGAACAAATGCTAGAAATTAAAAATGTAATGATCTAATTCTATCCACAATTTCAATGAATCTAAATTAAGCTAGATCTAACAAAATTCAAAAATGAAAAAATCTGCTAACTAAAACAAAAGTGTAATAACAACAACCAAAAACCTAGAAATAGATAAATTAATGTTGTAAAGTGTAGTTTCAGATCTGCACTAAGACTAGATCACCCATAGGGGCATATGAGTCCTAGTGAGGGTTTTTGGCACAATTTTAGATTTATTTTTTAAGTGGTTTTTGTGCTTTTTATGTTATATGATTTGTAACCTAAATGCAAATGCAGATTTTATATGATTTTCAATGATTTGAGAAACAAAAATGCAACCTATGTGAAATTTCACTAATGCAAGAAGTAAAAACCCTAGAATGTCAATTAACTAATGCAATTAAGATTTCAGATGATGATGCACTCCGGATCAAAATTATGATGTTCTTAATGTAGGTTCACTAAAATGAAAAAATGGAAAATGGGGTGGTTTTCTTTCGTATGGTTTAGGACATAGAGAAAACCCACTTGACAATTATTTAATTGAAGGGAAACCCTAAACATCTCAATCTAAAGTATGCAAAGGGGAAATATATCTTGTAATAGGGTTGTGCTAAGTTCTGAATGAAAACTAAATAGGGTTTTAGCACCAAGATAGGGCTTGGAAAGACAAATTAAATGGAAAAACTAATTCTTAAACCTAATGCAATACAATATTTCACTACATAACCTAGAAAATCATGTAAAATAGAAACAACAACTACAAGATGGAATGTGTGCAACTAGAAACCTGGAGAAGACTAGGTGAAGGCCCGAAACACTAAAAATATTCAAATTTTTGCACACTAGGACTCATACACCAATTTCAAGTCAAGATCTATAAAAATATAGAAAATTGCTAGTAGCGGGACTCATACGCCACTTCTGGGATATCAATCCCATTCTAATTTTTCAAGAATTCAAAGTTCAGATATGTTCTCCTATCTTTTCTCTTTATTTCCAAACTTATTTTTGGATCCGAACCTACGAAAAGACTTGCAAAACATAATATAGACATGATTTTCTTATGGGGGTTTTCCTTGGTCAAACCCCTAGTTCGGTAAGTAAACTTTGATAGAAAAAATGAAACTTGAATGTAAATCCTAACCTTAGGTGCGTCTAATATTAGGAAATCTAAAATGTAATGCAACCCCATTCTAATATGCATGAATGAGATGCATGAATGATGTTTGGAAAATGAATGACTCACTTTAGGAGATCTCCAATCACCTAAAATGAGCCCTAATGATGTATGTACCTTTATTAGGCTTAAATTAAAGTGATAATGGAGGATGGAATCACTTAGGTAACAAGTAATTAGGCTTGGATTGATGACTAGTTGCATCACCCCAACCTAGAATCCATCATGATTCACTATAGACAAACATGATCAACACTTGAAAATTCTATATCTTGGATGAAAGTGAGCTTGAATACCTACAAAAGCACTCTAATGCTGCTCCAAGACATCATCTTTCATTGATTTTGAAACTTGAATGCTCTTGTGAAAGAATTCTTGAAGACACTTGAATGCTTGGATCTTGGAATTTCTCTTGAAAAATGCTTGCTTAGATTGAAAAATGACTTAGAATCTTGCTTATATATGATTTTACACCTTTTTTTACCATTATTTAGATCTCTAAAGCTGACATAAAAAATAAATCGAATTCAAAAGTTGAATTTCCCGCTCAAACCATAAAAAGGCCCCAAATGGGACTCTTACACCACCTTTGGCGTACAGGTCTCACCTAGGGGGACTCATACACCCAAGGTGGCGCATGAATCCTACCCTAGATTTTAGCATTGGGTTGTTAAAATTTTAAATGTTTCTAATGATTTTGTCAAGTTTTTAGTTGAAATAAGCCTCAAGATCCAGAACAATGTGTCTTAGGGGCCTATTATCGATAAATTAATGGGTATTTAATGCAAGGGTACCAAAATAGGGCCAAATTAGGCAAGGGATTATACTATCCGCAAGAAGGGAGTACAATTTCAATTACCACAATTTCAATGTCATGGAGGACAATGATGAAGCACTAATATCTTGTGGTTTTAATTTCAAAAGAATTTGGTTAGATGGGAGTGCAAAGTGAAAATGTCATGATGAAATTCAAGATTAAATTAGCAATATCCTACACATTTTATTCATGATGCAAGTCCCAATATCCAAATATTACTATAATGGCTATTACTACCTAGTTCAAGAATAAAATTGACTTTATTCCTCATTTATGAAGATTTTTTGTGACTTTTCAGTCTATTCTCTCTCTATCTCTCTCTCTCTTAATAAAAATTATTAGAATACTTTCATGTCTTGGAAATTTTCAGCAAGAAAGAAAAAATGTTCTTGTTGTCTTAAGAGTAGAAATTTCCCTCCACTATAAAGAGATGACTATCTTCATTTGGTTGGAGATATTGACATATTGGTTATCCATGGAGGATTGTTGGATTCTTTGGTGATGTTTCAATTAATTAATTATTAGTTTTGATAGGGGATCTCTTGTTGAGAGTATATGTATTGTTAAATTATATTATGGACTCTTCATCATGTGCTAAATTATTTACATGGTCAATGTGATCTTGGTAGAAAGATATGTTTATTTGATAATTTAATCTCGTAAGAGGAAATTTTAGATCGTGATGTCATAATTTTTCATGTATTATCTAGATGTGCAACTGAAGATTTGATAGCGATTTGGTTAGATTTTTGGTATTGAGTACAATGATATTTTTCTTCAAAGATTAATGAGTGTGGTGTTACATTTATATTTTAATTTTTTTTGATAAATTGTATTTCCTCATGGAATATTTGGAGTCAAATGATATGGTAGTTCTCTTGGGTTTAGATACATTTATTGAGATTTTTATTCTATAGAGGTTTTAGAAATAAATTTGAGGAGTCTCCTATTGGATATTGGTGTGATTTCATGATGAAAATAATAGGAAATTATTCTTGGAGAGTTTTTGTATCTTGGTGCATCCAAGAGGATCAATCTCATTCCCCACTCTTAGTATACTTGGTGTAAAATCATTTAATATGGATTTTTTAGTTTATTTTTAGAGGTATTACTTTTTATTATTATTTCTCAATATATAGTTTTTTTAAAGGTCTCATTTCAACAGTATTTGGAATGTTTATCACCTTATATGTATGAGTTTGACTGATGATGTCATTTATGAGGAGTTTTAAATATTTTATTGGGTTGATTTCATAGTTTTACAAATCGATTTGAGTTTGATCTTCCTTTGTTAGAGGATTACATCACTATTGGTCATACATATATATTTTTTGATCTACGATGTTGAATAATTAGGTGTTGTTAAGAGTTATTAGGTGAAGTTGTGAAGGATATATTACTTGATACAACTTATCACATTGAGGTGTTGGTAGGACATGTTATGTGAAATTATTTATATTTTTTTTCCCATTTATTTTATAGATTTTTATTTTTCAGGTTTATGTTCAAATGGTTTGGTCTGGTGGAAGTAGGAACTTTATAGTGACTAGTTGTGAAGGAGTATGTAGTTTCTTTATTAAATGTATATATTATTGTGAAAATTATTTTCTACTACATGGTTTCAATTATTATCCACACCTTGGTTTGAGAATTTATTTGTCGACATGGTATGCCTTGATATATTTTAATATTTGAAATTAAGCATGTATTGGTAGTTCCTAGATTTGTATGTTCTTCATTGACATATTTTATATAAGGAGCTTGTGATTATAATTTATTGTCTAGCTATTTTGTTGATCCATAAACTCTATTTATTGTTTTGTATACCTTTAGGGGTATGAACATGATTGTATATATTATCATTTTTAATATTTTATTTTTCTAGTCATATGGATTTTTAACTTGGTTGTAGCTTGGAGCCTTTGCTATCACTTGGAATTGATGGTTATGTTATTTTGATTTTTATATATTCACCTTCACTTGTAACTTTTATTGAACCACATTTGGCATATGAATGGATGGGATGATTTTCTCATTTGTATGATGGTTACCTTGGTTGTTAATATGTGTACCTTTATAAAGCATAACAAAATGCTAAAGATTCAATTTCATTTCATGGTTGGAAATGATTATTTTTTCCTTGATTGACCCTTATGAAATATGCATAAGTGGGATAATATTCGTAAAAGGGTTCTGTACGCATTTCCCAAGAAAATATTATTTTAACTAGATATAAAATAATTATTTAATTATTGTGTTCCTTTGGAGATGTATTTAGCCACATTAAATATTTATTTGGGTTGGATTGTAAGAATGTATTATAGCATTGATTATATCTTTTATCTATGGGTTGCACAATAGACAAATATTTTATTAGAAAAATAGTACGAAGGAAAATGTTAGGGTTAATATTTTTTTATCTTGTGATATTGAGACACATGGTTTTGTTAATATTATTATTTTATTTCTCTGGTCTTGAATCTATAAAATAACATAAATTTTGAGTGGTTTGGTTGGTATTTATTTGTAAAGATATCCATTGTACAATGCATATGTGAAGGTTTCAATGTGATGTGTGGTTGCATGGATACCCATTATTATTGAACACAAGAAAGATAATCTATAGGAGATTAATATTTCAAAATAATTCATAGATGTTTTGTAAGTTTATTGCAATATTTTATTGTTGAAAAATATATTGTGGAAACTAGGATAGGTTTTTCCTTGTTGAGAGTTTTGATAGAGTATATGTTTTATAATATTGTGGGATGAATTTCATATTTTCATTATTCTTATTCTTTAATATTTCATGTATTATTTTCTCTCATATTGTTATGCAAGAATTTTTTTGATAAACCTAATAATTTATTAATGCTTCTCATATACTTACCACATGTGAAAATCCTACAAATAATTCTTATAATATACAAAAATAAGAAATAGATTATACTTAACTTGTTGATCCTCCAAAATAATCTAGCCTTAAAATTTGATAGTAAAATAATAAACCTTTCACATCTTGGATCTATAAAACCACCTATCTAGTGAAACTAATTTTCACTATCTTGCTCATATCAAAATATTTTAGATCACTCAAGTAATAAATATTTCAACCTTAGAAAATAAAATACAAGATCTTATTGATTAACAAAAAATAAAATACAAGATCTTATTGATTAACAAATTATTCTTATTTTTCCTTTTATACATCTCCACTTTCATCTCTTGATACCAAAAATTAATGTCTAGACAAAATTAAAAAAACACATTAATTATCGTTCTCCCCTGATATATATGATGATGAATCCAACACTTCTCAAATATCTACATGTGATCCTTCTCCTCCTAACACTTATAGGGATTTTCTGAAAATATCACATGTAATGTGGATGCATACACTTCCCTTACCATTAATGAAAGATTGACATATCTCTTTCAAGTCTCCTTCATATTATTTTCCTTTTGTAACCCATATTTCAACATTAAATGACACTATATGTGATCTATTTATAATTAACCATTTTACTAGGAAAATCAATTTCATGGGCATGATTACAAATTCTATGAAATAATTTATAAGGACTAAGAAGGAATATTCTTTGGATTTAGCTTATTATAAGTTATACTAGGAAATACTTCCTTTCTCAATTGTGTCATCATTGTTTCTCCTTATAAATAATACTTCTCTCTTTTATGTTTCATTATATGAATTAATTTTCATATCACACATTTCTAATTATATTTTAACTTGTGCATGTAATATAAAGAAAATTTTGTATCCATGCTAATAAATTTTTCATATGCAATATTCAATAAATTTGTAAAACCCTTAGATTTCATTAAATAAATACTATTGAATGGTTTTATTCTCATAGACCTATTCATTGAGTTATTGAGTGTCAATTTATCTTGCAACAATATGGAATCCCATCTCTTACCTAAATTTTATAATATTACTAAGAACCCTAAAGACATAAAATTATTTAAAATCTTAGTATACCTATATAATGTGCCTCTCTTAAATAACCCATTTGAGTTTCCTAAAAATTTAAAAACTAAATTGTAATCTTACATACATCTACTGAAAATTAACAAGGAATGAAGTAGAACATTTTTTTTATAGATCTATCTACAAATATGAATATAAATTCATTGAATATTGAGTTTATGGTATTCCTTGCATAAAGTATATGGAGATTTAAATTTCAAGCCTTCTCTAGTATTAGTGATATCTAATGCAATATTGTATCCTAACCAATTTTATAAGTTATACATCCTTATAAAAAAATCACATCTTGGTCTAAATGTGGCATGGACCATTTCTCCTCCAACATACCCACTACATTATCTATAAAAACATTTTCTCCAATGCTCCGTTCTGTAATGACATTCTCTTTTAGTGAACAATGTGTTGTACACAAATTCTTTCTCTTAAAAAGGTATATTTGTTAAATAGTATAATCTTCAAATGAACCTTTACCTATAATCCATAATTTTACATAGGTTCTTTATGCATGTATAAAATTTGGATCTTAAACATAAATAAACCTCATATCATTCATACTTACTAATTCCATTCTCATATAGATAATAATGTTTATCTTCTACTCAAAGAATCTACATTTACTTGTAATAAAGTTAGATTTAAGAAAAAAAAATAATAATCATCAAATTATTCTAACCACTTCTATTCTCTATTAGTGAACCCCAATTCTTGATGATAGATACATATACAAAATATTTTGATAATATTTAATGCATCAATATGCACAAAGTTTGAATATTTACATAAAACTCTTGATCATAGATTAAATTCCTTTATTTGGCTTTTTTCAAATTAATTTAATTCATAAATAATCAAATAAAATAACTTTATGTCAATAAAATAATTTTAAACTATATCTCTTGGATATGTATTTAAGATATCTACATTTTAGTGTAAGATCCAAATGAGTATTGAAAGGTTATGAGCATCTCTTAGAACATTTAGAAAACTACTTTTTATCACCAATACCATTTGACTGGTTATTGCTAATAAAAGAAAAATATTATTTATACAATAATTCATTTGGTTAATTGTAATAAATATAAATATATTTTAGTTTTGTAGAATAGAAAATATTCTATTTTTTAATCATGTATGATGAATGTTTTGTGATTTTGTATGCAATAAATCATTTCTCCCAAAATTTAGTTAAAATTTGGACAAACTACAATAAAGTTGCTTAACAAGCTTCTCAAAGAGGTGTGAACCTCAAAAGAGTCTATCAACCTAACTAAGCAATAGTATATAGCATATGATTATTAAGAAAATAACAAAATTTTCAATCTCAAATGAGAAATGTGTTCTCCTTAAAAATAATGGTCCATAAGCATTGAATATTTATACAAAATTTCTAACAAAATTATAATAATTTATTTTGGTGTTTAAGAATAAGTTAAGTGTTTATAAGTAATATTAAACAAAATGTTAATAAAATATTGAGTTGAAATCAAGTTTTAATTTATTACATACAAAAAACATGTTCATGGAATCTTTAGAAAATTTGAACCATTCAAAACTAAGATGAAAAATAAGAATAATATATGTATGTCATAGCATTAGTACAAAAAATATTCCAACAAAATTATTTTAATAAATTGACAGTATTCTACTCCAACAAAATAAATTTAAGAATGATATAAAAAAATCACATTATATATACGAAAAGTTGAAAACCTATCAACACATACCAATGTAATCTACTATATTTTTCTTTCAATGTCTAAGTGATGAACACATCCTAATCCCCATTTCCAAAAATTGGTCTTAGAGAGTCTTGGAAGGAATGAATATAACTGGAAAAAGATTGCATGAAATGTAAGGTGAATAAGAAGATACTCGAATAGATATTGGAAGGGATAAGTATGATACCCTTGAAGTAGAAACGGAATCAAATTCACTAATCATCAAGCAAATTCGATCATCATCAATTAAATTCTACCCTACTCAAAAGATACGTCAGACAAGGAAATAGATAATATAAACCAGAATTTCCCAACTAAGTACCAAGAGAAGGCTTTACGTTGTCCCTCTTATTCTAGTTGCTTTTTCTAATACCTCCAATACCTTACTGTCTTGGCTATAATGGCAACATACTCAAGCCTTGAGAATGCGTTCATTATTCCTTTACTTTACAATGATCATTTAATACGAGTTCAGCATTACCTTCTATAATACTTTAATAAGTGCTCGTATTCAAAGGACTAACTACTGTTTTAAGTCCTTACGCCTACAGGAAATGTTCCAGATCCGAGAAAGGAGTTGCAGGATAAATAGTCGATTTGAAAGGCATTTAAATTCAATGAATGGTGTTCATGCATACAAGCTTTCTGGTAGCCATTCATGAACAATGTCAAAGGCGTGTGCAATCTGTTTTGCATGAAAATTTCCATGCAAGATGATACGAATAAAATATGAATAGTGGAATGATGTACGTATTCATTCATGAACAACGTCAAAGGCGTGTGCACTCTGTTTTGCATGAAAATTTCGTTGCAAGACGATACGAAAAAACTATGAATACTGAAATGATGTACATAACCGTCGCCATTAGTTTTTGTATTTATATTTACCAATGTGTGACTTTGCTTTAAATCTTTTCTGTTGTTTGATGTGCTCCCTTATGAACCTTCAATTGATTATTGCATTCCATAATAAGAATTATGTTCTACTTATTAAATTTTAAATAAAAAATCCAGCAATACAATAAACTAAAACAACATTACTAACCTTTATTTTATGTCGATGTTAGTTCATATGGTAGAGAATAAGAATGAAAGGGTTTACTAGTATAAGTTTATTTTTAACTAGCACTTGCATCCCAACAAGGTGCAATACTTATGCTGATAGGCTGAGCCCACATTATTTACAATCGTGAAAAGCAGTGGATGGCATGAAGAAAGCAGTGATTTGTCTCACCTATCCCTCCCTCCCCCATTCTCTCTCCCTATTGCTCTCTCCTTCCCTCCCTATTTCTCTCTATATCACATATCCCTATCTACCTATCCCTCCCTCCATCCCACCTATTTCTCTCTCACTCTCTTCTTCCCTCTCTACTTCTCTCCCTCTCTCACTTATTCCTCTCTACCTCTCTCTCCTCCCCTCTCTAATTCTCTATAACTCCCCTATCCCTCTCTACCTCTGCGTCTCTCCCTCTCCCTCTCCCTCTCTCTAGCTCTCTCTTTCCTTCTCTACTTCTTTCTATCCTACTCTCTCTCCCTCACTATCTCTATCTCACTTATCCCTCTCTACCTCCCTTCATCCCTTTACCCTCCTCTTTCTCTTTCTCTATCCTTCCCTCTCTACTTCTTTACCCTCCTCCCTCTTTCTCTATCTCACCTATCCCTCTCTACCTCTCCCTTCCTCCCTCCCCCCTTATATCTCCCTCTTTCTCTCTCCTTCCCTCTCTACCTGTCCCTCTCTCCATCCCACCTATTTCTCTCTCACTCTCTCCTTCCCTCTCTACCTATCTCTCCTCCCCCCTCTAATTCTCTATATCTCCCCTATCCATCTCTACCTCTACCTCCCTCCCTCTCTTTGGCTTTGTCTTTCCTTCTCTACTTCTTTCTATCCCACCTCTCTCTCTCTCCCTATCTCTATCTCACTTATCCCTCTCTACCTCCCTTTGTCCCCCTCTCTCTCTCTTTCTCTATCCTTCCCTCTCTACTTCTTTACCCTCCTCTCCAATTCATTCCAAAAACAACACTTCTTATTCAACTTTAGTTTTTCATTTTTCTATTTATTTATTGTTTGGATTTTATAACAAAGAATTTTTTTAATGTTTATTCAAAAATTATTAGATTATATTATTTATTTTATTTTATTTATTATATAAATTAAATTATTTTATTTTATTAGCCGATAGGCTATTATACGTGGGGGAACCCCACCGGCATTTCCAACAGTCTGACGCCGGCAAGAACCCCACGAACTTTACAGCAGGGAATACAGTAATACAGGCGGAAACTTCTGTCTAGAGGCAAGCGTATATTAAGTTGTATGGGGTCAAACTTCTTAAAAGCAAGCTATTAATATTGTGTAGTTAAGTACTCTGAGTGGAATTAATATTGTGCCAGTTACGTACACTAAGTGGGAAATGGTGCAACGGAGCAACGCAGAGAAAACGGTAATCACATCTTAAAACCGAAATGATTTTGAATGTAAAGTTTAATACGAAAGCTAGAGCTTTGATGCTCATTATTGAATAGTCTGCCACAATGACGCAATGGTGATCTATAAATACTTTATTTTATTTAGTAAATTGGGTGGTGCTGATTTATTTAAAAGTTAAATTATTCAATGCATCTTTTTATTAAAAGTTATTTTAAAGTCTTTGCTTTGTTTTTGACGATTTTTATATTTTTTTATTATTTTTTAAAAATTATTTTATATAACAAATAAAATATAATAATTTATATAATAAATAAAATAATTTATATAATTATTTCTATAATAATAATTTATATAATAAATTATTTATATAATAATTTGTGTAATAATAATTTATGTAATAAATAAAAATAATAAAAAATTATATAATAAATAAAATAAAATAAAAGAATTTATATAATAAATAAGATTTTTTAAATAAAATAATATAATAAATTTTTAATTTAAAAATAAAATTTGTATAAAATCCAAACAATAAAAAAAATAAAAATTATATAATAAATAAAATAAAGAAGATTTTTTAAATAAAATAAATAACATAATATAATAAATTTTTAATAAAAATAAAATTTGTTCTGTGTTATAAAATTCAAACAATAAACAAATAGAAAAATTAAAAACTAAAGTTGTATAGGAAGTGTTGTTTTGGAATGAACTGGAGAGGAGGGTAAAGAAGTAGGGAGGGAAGGATAGAGAAAGAGAGAGAGAGGAGGGTAAAGGGACAGAGGGAGGTAGAGAGGGATAAGTGAGATAGAGATAGGGAGGGAGAGAGAGGTGGGATAGAAAGAAGTAGAGAAGGAAAGAGAGAGCCAAAGAGAGTGAGAGAGAGAGAGGGAGGGAGGGAGAGCTAGAGAGGGATAGGGGAGATATAGAGAATTAGAGGGGGAAGGAGAGAGAGGTAGAGAGGAATAAGTGAGAGAGGGAGAGAAGTAGAGAGGGAAGGAGAGAGTGAGAGAGAAATAGGTGGGATGGAGGGAGGGACATGTAGAGAGGGATATGTGATATAGAGAGAAATAGAGAGGGAAGGAGAGAGCAAGAGGGAGAGAGAAGAGGGGAGGGAGGGAGGGAGAGGTAGAGAGGGATAGGTGAGATAGAGAAAGAGAGAGGAGGGTAAAGAAATAGATAGGGAAGGATACAGAAAGAGAGAAAGAGGAGGGTAAAGGGACGAAGGGACGTAGAGAGGGATAAGTGAGATAGAGATAGTGAGGGAGGGAGGGAGAGGTGGGATAGAAAGAAGTAGAGAAGGAAAGAGAGAGCTAGAGAGAGGGAGAGAGAGGGAGGAAGAGGTAGAAAGGGATAGGGGAGTTATAGAGAATTAGAGGGGGGGAGAGAGAGAGGTAGAGAGGAATAAGTGAGAGAGGGAGAGAAGTAGAGAGGGAAGGAGAGAGTGAGAGAGAAATAGGTGGGATAGAGGGAGGAATAGGTAGAGAGGGATATGTGATATAGAGAGAAATAGAGAGGGAAGGAGAGAGCAAGAGGGAGAGGGAAGGGGGGAGGCAGGAAGGGAGAGGTAGAGAGGGATAGGTGAGATAGATCATTGCTTTCTTCATGCCATCCACTGCTTTTCATGGTCGTAAATAATGTGGGCTCAGCCTATCGATGTAAGTATTGCACCTTATTGAGGTGCAAGTGCTAGTATTTATTATATATTTATTATTTTTTTTATTGTTTGGATTTTATAACACAAAATAAAATTTATTTTTATTAAATATTTATTATATTATTTTATTTAAAGAATCCTCTTAATTTTCTTTATTATATAAATTATTTTATTTTATTTTATTTATTATATAGAATATTATTTTTTTATTTATAACATAAATTATTATTATATAAATTATTACATAAATTATTATATAACTTAAAATATTCTAAAGTTTAAATAAATCTCTAAAGTTTAAACCTTTTTAATATAAAATGAATATAGATTCTTTGAATATAATGTTTGTTTGATTTTTTTTAATAAAATTTGAAATCTTTAATATATAAGATTTCAGATAAATGTTTTGATTCTTAATTTCAAAATATGAAACCTTTTTAAAAAATATTTTATTAGAAATTCTTAATGTTCTAATAAAGATTTTAATATGTTTTCTCATATTTCTTTATAATATAAATTCTTTGAATAGAGTGTTTTTCTTAATTTGATATTATAAGTTTTGAAAAAAAATAAATCTTATTTTTTTAATTTGAAAGATAATAAATCAAGAAAGAGTGTATTTAAGAATGTCATAACTAATTAACTCATTCCAATAGTACTAATAGTGTATACACTCAAATAAATATAATAATTTAATATTGATATATCTTTCCATGGATGTATTTAAGATAACTACATTATGTAGTCTTTTAATATTTTAAATATTTTAATTTTGATTTCTTTAGATGATTTTTATTTGATAATTTTTTTTTACTATTAATTTTTTAAATAAGATGTTTTGTTTAATTTTTTTAGAGTAAAATTAAAATTCAAAACATTTACCTAAAATCTTATACATTAAAGATTTAAATTTTTAGTCAAAAAATTTAAAAAAAATTATATTCAATGAATCTATATTTTTAAAATCTATTTAAGAGAATCTATATTCATTTATATTAAAATATATATATTTAAAGATTTTTAAAAAATAATTATACATTAAATATTTAAAATTTTGTTCAAAAAATTTGAACATCATAATCGTAACAAATTTTGAAATTATAAACAAAAACTCATTTCTATCAAAATTTTCAATATTAATTTATATTAAATATATCCAAATCTTAATATTTAAATTAATTTAATAGAAATATTTTTTTTTGAAAATTTAAATCTTTTTATATTAAATATTTTTATGCTTTGTACATTAAAATAAAACTTTAAATATCATGGATGTATTTAGGATAACTACATTATGTTAGTATTTTGATATTTTAAATATTTTAATTTTGATTTCTTTATATGATTTTTATTTGATATTTTTTTAAAATATATATATTTTTAATAAAATGTTTTGTTTAATTATTTTAGAATAAAGTAAAAAATAAGAAATTTACCTAAAATCTTATACATTAAAGATTTAAAAATTTAGTCAAAATAATTAAATAGACATTATATTCAAGGAATATATATTCATTTTATATTAAAAAGGTTTAAAATTTAAAGATCTATTTAAAAGAATGTATATTCAATTGATAACATTTTTATCCAAGTCTGCTATCTAATTTCCATTTCTCTCTTTATATGCTAATCATCCAAAATCATTAATGAAATAAAATTGCACATAATTTTGTCCAAAACTCTTGATTATTTACTCATTATGTTCAATTTATAGTAATTTTTTTAAAATTTATAGATTTTTCTAAAAAAATTAAAATTTTGTTCCAATTTTTTTTTATGGAGGTTTCAGACCTACGTCCTGGCCTCATCCCTTATGATGTCGAAGCCTAAGACTTGATCCCTGGTGGGCTTGTTCCGAACCTTTCAACTTCACTAGTAGACCAAGGGCCCACTGACTATTCCAAAAATTTGAACATCATAGTTGCAATAGATTCTAAAATTATAAATAAAGACTCTTTTTTATCAATATTAATTTACATTAAATATATCAAAATCTTATACATAAATTAATTTAATAGAATATTTTTTTGAAAATTTAAATATTTTTATACATTTTACATTAAAATTAAATTTTAATTTAAAAAAAAATTTCATTAGTATTCTAAATATTTTTATAATTTTAAAACTATAATTAAATATTTTTATAATTTTAAAATTATAATTAAATATTAAAAATTTAACATAAAATAAATAAATAAATATAATATATTTATTTAAAAACAAAATTAAAACATAATCTTTCTTTCAATGGAAGACAACCTTCAAAACCAAGGACGGCTTATATGAGTGGTTATTCATTGCCTTTTTGGATAACTAATGCACCAAGCACATTTATGCGGCTTATAAATGAGGTATTGAAGGAATTTTAGGGAAATTTTCTATTGTTTATTTGGATGATATTTTTATTTTAGTAAGACATTGGAGGAGCACCTGAAGCATATCTGAAGAGGTTTTTAGAAGCTAAGTGAGGAGAATATATTGATTAATTTGAAGAAATTTAGTTTTGTGAAGAAGGATTTGGTGTATCTAGGATTTTTATCTCAGCTGAGGGTCTTAAAATGGATCTAGAGAAGGTGAGAGCTATCATTGAATGGCCTAACCTATGGAGTGTCATAGAGGTAAGATAATTTCATGGTCTAGCAAGCTTTTATGTAAAGTTTATTAGGAATTTTAATAGTAATTGTGTACTTCTAACTTAAGCAATGTGATTGGATAGAAAAGAGTTTAAGTGGACTATAGGAGCAGCCAAATTATTTGATATGTTGAAGAAGGAAGTTACATAGCAACCTATTTTGGAACTTCCAAATTTCAATAAGGTCATTCAGGTATATTGTGATCCTAGTGACACTACCACAGGAGTTCTTTGTGTCAAGAAGGTAAGCATGCCACCTATTTAAATGAGAAGTTGAATGATGCTAAGAAGAAATACTATGTCTATGATTAAGATTTCTATGCTATAGTTCAGGATTTAAAGAAATGGAGACACTATTTGTTGCCAAAAGAAATTGTTTTATATATTGTTCACCAAGCTTTACAGTATCTCAATAGTTAAGGAAAGTTAAATCAAAGGCACTTAAAATAGGTTGATTTTTTAAGAGTTATACTTTTTTTTTGAAGCATAGGAGTGGAAGGTCTCATAGAATTGTAGATGCCTTGAGTAGAAGGAAATTGTTTTTGATAGAAATGAGTACAGTGGTTGTTGGGTTTAAGGAACTCAAAAGTTTGTATCCTAAAGATCTAGACTTTGTAGAACCTTGGAAGGCTTGTTTAGAACTTGTTCCATTGAATAGGATAAGATGGTTTAATTTATTAATCCAAGATGGGATGTTGTTTAGAGGAATCCAATTATGCATTCCAAGGATTTCTATGAGAGATAACCTAATCAAGGAGACAGATAGTGGAGGATTGGATGGACATTTTGGTCGAGATAAGACCATTGATTTAGTTAGTGAGAATATTTATTGGCCACAGTTACAAAAATATGTGAATAATTTTTGTACAAAGTTCCAGAGTATGTTAGATGGTGAAAGGAGAAATTTAAAATATTGGATTGTATAAGCCATTACCTATACCTAAGAGGCCATGTGAGGATATTAGCATGGATTTTGTTCTTGGCTTTCCAAGGACATAGAGAGGGCGTGATTCCATATTTGTGGTGGTGGATATATTTTCAAAGATGTCACATTTCATTCCATTTCATAAGAATAGTGATGTTATTAATGTCACAGAGTTGTTTTTCAAAGAGGTGGTGAGACTATATGGTCTACCGAAGAGCATAGTTTCAGACATAGATACAAATTTTTTTTGTTATTTTTGGAGGATATTTTGGAAGAAGTTGAAGATAGATTTGAAGTTCAGTTATGCACACCATCCATAGACTCATGGAAAAATGGAGGTTGTGAATAGGAGTTAGGGTAACCTACTAAGATGCTTAGTAGGAAATAAGACCAAGAGATGGGATTTGATTATACCATAGGAAACAATTTCTTACAACAATTTTGTCAATAGGAGCACTGGTAAATCACTATTCTAGATTGAATATGGGAGTAGTCCAAGGAATATTTTTGAGTTGAGGAAGATGGACAAAGGAGAGAAGAATAGTGTTAAGGTTGAAGATTTTGTTGAGAACTTGAAGAATTTGCATGAAGAGGTGATGACACATATCAATAAGATGAACTCACAATATAAGGATAAGGTAGATCACAAAAGGAGGTATAAGGAGTTATAGGTAGGAGATGAAGTCATGGTTCATTTGTGAAAGGAGAGGTTCCTAGATGGTACCTAAAACAAGATAAAGATGAATAAGTTTGGATCATGCAAGATCCCGAAGAAGCATGATTCAAGAAATGCATATGAGGTGGAGTTTCTTGAAGAAATACATATTTCACCTATGTTTAACATTTCAAATTTAAAAAAACATCATGAAGGGGAAATTGATGAAGAAATAATAAAAGCATAATTGAATATTCTAGCACCTACTTCAGAAAAGGAGGAGATAGAAGAGCTTTTTGATAGTCATGTGGGTAGAAGAACAAGAAATAGAAAATATGCAGAGTAATTGGTGAAATGGAGAGGAAGGCTTGTTGAAGATTCATCATGGTTATTTGAAGCCGAGGTTAACCATCTTGGTTTCCCTCTAACACCTGAGAAGTGACAGGGTCACTTTTCAAATTACCCTGGGTTTTAGATGTAGGAGCATCCAGTGATGTAAGGAAAATCTTGCACCACTGAAAAATATTGTATTTTCATTTTTTGTACTTTCCTTAGTTGAATTCATTGTTCTCTTCTTCCATGAACATAATGTTGATGTTATAAGCAGCTTAGGTCTGCTTCTTCCAACACACCCATTCCAAGAAGAAAGCAAATTAAATGTATAGCCATTCGGCTATTTAATTTATATCAAACAAATAATATAAATGCAAAGGGCCGACTTTATTATGTTTATTATGTTTATTGTGATTCTTTTATGTGAGCCGACCTAAGTGAAGAGGCGCCTCACTTGTATAAAGGCAAGGTCACTTTGTCATTATAATCATCTATCTCAATCAAGTTCGTGAAGAAGATTCGCATTCATAGAAGGAGGTCGCACTTCAGCAGCAGACCAATTTCAAGGAAGAACATATTCATTTGTATCTTTTGCATCTAGGAGAGGTGCTATTATTCATGTATCAAATTAGCCTATGTGTTGGGCCTATATTGTAAAGCAGATTTCTGCTCCTGTTCCTATAATATATAAGAGAGATATTTGCTGGGTTTTTCCCCCTCATGTTGGAGGGTTTTCCTAGGGTACTTGGTTGTGTTCATTGTCTCTTATGTTGCATTTTCTGTTTGCTTTCATTTCTGTATATCTGTTCTTAAAACAACAACATGGTATCAGAGCAGGTTGGAAAAGATCATATCAGATATTTTGCTAAGCATATAATAGGGTTTCATCTAGACAATATTTAAGGAATCATTGAGCATTATCATTGGCGTAGGAAGTCCTAAGTATTGTAATGCATTCCAGATATTATAGAGGAAATGTCTCATAGCAATGGTACATCAACAAGTTCCAAAATCGGGCCTTTCTCTCTATTCATAGGCAGAGTATTTCGATCAAAGAATTTATTAAGAATTGCAGATTTGTCCCAAGCATCTCTAAGTCTTCAAGTAAAGCGATCTCTGTTCGGCATCATCACAGCGTTGGGAAATCACTTTCCTTGGCTCTATCATCTGCAGGAAGATTATGACGGAGGTCAAGCAACCTCATCTGCATCTTGGCACACCATTCTGGAGACTCATCATTTGTGAATTCTAAGAGTCGGGTATCTGGAAATCCCGTGTTTCTTCCAACACTAGCTCGCGTCACCTCTCTGACCGCAAACAACATAAATAGAGATTCTGGCGCTAGAGATCAACAGGGATCACCCAAGTATGGGATTCGTACGTTGACCAAGCCTCTTTACTCATAAGAACAGGTGTGATCTTTGAGCAGGACATTTGGAGGTGATGTTTCGAATATGCTTGGTTGCTTTACTTAAAGCTGTCGTAAGAGGAAGTCAAGTCTGAAATTGTTAACAGGTATGAATAGATGAATATTGGAAGCAACAAGGTAGTACATTTACGGCGCTGCTAGTCATGTTGATCGAGTGTCTTGATCGAATATTTTTTTTATTATTATCTAGAGATATGAGATCCTCAGTTTAGTTATATTTCATTGTGCTCGACTTTGATATTGATGTGGGAGTATTTTCCTTGAGATGGTATAAAGCAATTACATACTGGTCTATGTATGGCAGTCATGAGAACAAAATGGGAAAGATTGCAATTTACTTGTGACATCAAGATTGACATATGCTTGGGAATCAAACCAAGATTGTATGACTATTTTGAAGATCAAAATATAACTCCAAGCTTCAGCAGTGCTAAGTTGGGCTCAATCCGTATCACCTTCCAGTGATTTGTGTAATCAACAAGTACCATTGCCAGTCAGGTTTCTTCTGAAAAAAAAACCTTAATCTCGCAGATTTCAAGTGGCTCACCATGGTGGACATATGAAGTAGTTAGAATCAATGGTCTTTACGACATTGCAGCTACATTACCACCATCGCTACTCTCAAGACATGGAGTCTTATTAAGGGCATTATTTTTGTAGAAGCCAATGGAACCTTAATTTGCTGAAGACATAAAGGCGGCTCATTTTTTTTTGGGAAATGTGCCAGGTCAAGGAATTAAGGGGCAGAGCTCAACTGGTGGATAGATCGAGCTGCTAATGGTTGATGGTTGAGCTCGAGTTGTAGAATGGCTGCAACCTAAGAGATAAGTATTTATTTTGTTTATAATTTTTTTTTAGATTAAATTTGTTGAGTTATGCAATTCTAACATTATTTACTTAGTATTATGTGTGACTAGTAAATAGTGATCATTGTAATAAGATTCTTTAGATTTATTCATTGCAAGTAGGATCATGCCAATTTGTGAAGTTTGTCTTTTGTTTTGCTGAGATCAACTCTTCTATGAAATTGAAAGAAAGACATGTCATGATTAATGAATTAATTATCTAGTACTCAGGAGATTTTTGAAATCCATGAGATAAGTATTGCATGGTTGAATAATGTTCATGAATTGTTTTGTAGTTATTAATTCATGCTCTAACATTGAGATAACCTAAGCATCAAGCAACCTGCATCTGGAAAGATTGGATATCGAAGTCATACTGAATGGAGAAATTATCAAGCTTGGAGTCATAGCTTGCAATCATTGGACTACATTGATGACTGGAGATATCTCTCGAAGACAAAGTACCTTTCAGGTCGTCATTGTGTTCAAACTGTGAAGGGTACGGACTGATCTATGCTCAAGTACAACGTATCACACTATGTCCAGCATTTGGACCTATCAGAATAGTTAAAAAGAGATAAGTATTCTTTGGTTGCTGAGTTATATCATTTATTTATTCTTTGGATCTTTTAATTAAGAGAGATAGTAGATTCTCTTGAAATTGTGTTGTGTTCACTAGCATAAGATCTTTGGAAAAATGTCATTCATGATATAACTTGTACAATTCTAATATTTCTTTGGATAATTATGGACTGTTAGTAATCTCTATCTAAAATGCTTCCTGGACAGGTTTAGGGGGAAGAAGATGATAAGAGATTACTTAAGTGATGAAAAGCTTGAAGCATCTTGTGAAGAAGTCATGTCAACCAAAGAAATGATCAAGAGGGAGTAAACACTAGAGGGACTGAGTTGATGGCTAGAGGGAGTGCATCTCTAGAAGTCTCCTTTGCAATCTCTGAAGCCAGGATCGAGAGGGAGTCTCAGTATCAATGTTCCTTTGTTTAATGAGTTATTCTTTGAGAGAAGTTCGAGGTGAAATCCCTTGATAATGCAATTCTCTGTTGAGAGAGAATTGAGGTGTAAGCCCTTGATAATGCAATTCTCTGCTGAGAGAGAGTTGAGGTGCAAGCCCTTGATAATGCAATTCTCTGTTGAGAGAGAGTTGAGGTGTAAGCCCTTGATAATGCAATTCTCTGCTGAGAGAGAGTTGAGGTGCAAGACCTTGATAATGCAATTCTCTGCTGAGAGAGAGTTGAGGTGTAAGCCCTTGATAATGCAATTCTCTATTGAGAGATATTTGAGGTGAAAGCCCTTGCTTCCACCCTCTGGGAGAAGCTATGGTGAATGTCATGTGTGTGACTCCATGACAGCATCACGCGAGGGAATCCGTGATGATTTATTTATGCTTGTGTATCACTCTCTGGGAGAGCCATGGTGAAAGTCACGTTGAGGTGACAACATCACATTAAGTGATGAGCACTTGTTCATACCATCTATGGAGGTAGCCATAATGGTTGGTATCACAATGAGGTGATATCTTATTTTGTTTTCACATTGAGATGATGTGTTTTGTGCAGGTGGAAGTATCATCCCTAGCTGAGAGGGAGTGTTGATGTTATAAGCAGCTTAGGTCTGTTTCTTCCAGCACACCCATTCCAAGAAGAAAGCAAATTAAATGTATAGCCATTCGGCTATTTAATTTATATCAAACAAATAATATAAATGCAAAGGGCCGACTTTATTATGTTTATTATGTTTATTGTGATTCTTTTATGTGAGCCGACCTAAGTGAAGAGGCGCCTCACTTGTATAAAGGCAAGGTCACTTTGTCATTATAATCATCTATCTCAATCAAGTTCATGAAGAAGATTTGCATTCATAGAAGGAGGTCGCACTTCAGCAGCAGACCGATTTCAAGGAAGAACATATTCATTTGTATCTTTTGCATTTAGGAGAGGTGCTATTATTCATGTATCAAATTAGCCTATGTGTTGGGCCTGTATTGTAAAGCAGATTTCTGCTCCTGTTCCTACAATATATAAGAGAGATATTTGATGGTTTTTTCCCCCTCATGTTGGAGGGTTTTCCCAGGGTACTTGGTTGTGTTCATTGTCTCTTATGTTGCATTTTCTGTTTGCTTTCATTTCTGTATATCTGTTCTTAAAACAACAACACATAAATGATGATAAGAGTGTTGAAATTGGTCCCTTTCCTAGTTCAATACTTGATGTTGTCATTTTGGCTAGTTCTCCATGTTTTGTATATATCATGATCAACATTAGGATGCAAATGAATTTGTATAGGTTGAAGCACATGTGCCTTACTAGTCTTTTGGATTGATTTTGTTTTCAGGTTTCTTTATGTGATTATATGTGCATAATGTGATTTCCATGTTGTTTCATTTGATGTATCTCTCTCTCTCTCTTATTTTGCATTCCTCTATATGTATCTATATTCTTCTACATTTCACAAACATTTTATTTTTTCATTTTTCTTGTGTTTTCCTTTTGGGGATGATGATAGTTGTGGAGACATTTAGGTCTCTTCCATATTGACCTGAAAGTAATTTTCTTTATATTCAATCTTTATGTGTCATTCTTCTAGAGTTCTTTGAGTATTTGGGGAATGATGACATTTCTGAACTCTATAACAATATTGTAGCAAAGATATATTGACCATGAATCCATAGATTCCTTATATATTTTTTCGGGAAACCCCTTCTTCCATTTTCGTGACATAGCTTTATTTTGGAGACATATGACTTGGCATAGGTCTTTACAAGGAAGCTCTCATGTCTTAAAATTAAAAATTATCAACTTTAGATAAATTTCTCATGACAAAGGTGTTACAAACTGCTTTAAAGCAGGGGCATAAATAGATAATATCTTTTGAAAATTTTCATGTTTCATGGTGTGATTTTATTTTTTCTTATCGTGTGCCCTTTTCTTGGTAGTTTCATTGGATTTTATGTCCTCCAAGAGTGTGATATTTCTTACCATACAAATTTCCTCTTATTCGAACTGATGTGACACACTACATTCCATAATTTGTGAAAATTTTACTCTTGACTTGTCCTCTCTTTGAGACATTAGGAATGACGATCCCTAAGAAGAAGACCTTACACAAGCAAAGAAATATCCCCTCGAACAAAAACCTCTATAGATAATGTTCATAAGTGTTTGGCATAAAAAATATTGCTTACCTTATGTAGATTGAGCAGTAAATTCAAGGCCACCTAGCATAACACACCTTTCTTGCTAGTGGAGCCTTACCTAGCATTGTGGTGCCTTATTGAAGTTTTTCAGGTGGATAGATTTAGTATGGTATGGGAGCCTAATGTGATTCTCTCATTTTCCACCATTTTGGAAGACTCACCTAGTGGATAGCCTAAATATTTTCTATCTTGGAGTGAACACAAACCAATAGTTTGGATGTCTTCAACATCGTGTTAGATAGCCTAGGTTTGATTTTCTTGGTCTTTGATGTTTTATGATTGTGTATATTTTTCATTGATACATACATAAATGTCTTGAATATCTACTTTAGTATGAGTTTGACATGGGGTCATACTCTCACTAAAGTGGGGGAAAAATTTAGAATAAAAAAAAAGTATCACTTCTTTCACACTTAATTTGGGAATAATTAAAATTAAAATGAGCCTAATTTTGCCTTAATTTAGTGTTGTAATATGTTTTACATATTAAAAAATTATCTTTTCTGGATGGTGAAAATGAATCAGGACCATCAGATGTGGAGGGAGTTTCAGGATGTTGTACACTTTTCAAAACCTGTTGTTCTCGGGGGCCCTTCTGGCCGTTCTCGGTTTTCCCGTCCAACACGATCTGTCACTTCTGGGCCTACTTGGGATTCTTGGGGTCCTCTTTCCAAAGTTTTTGCAAACCCTAGGGCTTTTCTTTCGAGAAATGACAGGTTTCTACCTCGCGTGTATGGTGTCGGTTTGGTTGAGCCACGTTCTAGGGTTTTGAAAGAGTTTTCTCGGCCGCCTCCACCTGTTGCTTCCTCTCGGATTAGCTTTGGTGGTTCTGTTAAGGCTTCTGGTTATTTTGCTAAAGGGAAACCTGGTTCTATATACAAAAATGGTCAATGGGTGCTAGATGTTAGTTATGGGAAGTGGAGATCTCCTTCTTGTCAGGAGCAGTCATCTGTGAGGGATCTTCAACCTCCTTTTGATATATGTAGGTCTTCCTCTCTTGCTCTTTCTTCGCGTTTGTGGGCTGATGTTGTGGCTTCTCGATCTTTCTCTTCCTCCCTCACTTCTCGTTCTTCTCCTGCCCCTCTTACTTACCCAATCTCCATCCCTATGCAAAAAATTACATCCTCCACTTTGAACGCGCTCACTTTTCCAAACACTATCATTCTTCCTCCACTTAAATGGTTATCGAAATGGGTTGCTAAGCAATCTATTGTTCCTCCTCTGGTTGTGATAATTCTGGTTGTGCAAATCATCCTTTCGTACAACCTCCTCTTCATATCACAGCTAAGCATCAAACTTCTAATATCTCCGATAAATCTCAGAAGTGGAAGGGAAAGTCTTTAAAGCTCTCTCCCTCTCGAATTGAGGTCACATTACCTCAAGAAATGATTGATCTACAAATTTTGGATTTAAAAGATATTGCACTCTTTGGTAAGTTCTTGAAATTTCAACCTCTGCTTGATAACTTAAAATCTTGGGTTTTTGATTCTTGGGTTGGTTCCACTCAAGTTTTTTATTTAGATAAAGGTGATGGATTTTTTGTGGTTATTTTTTCTGAGAAAGATGAAAGAAATGTTGTTCAGCGAGAAAAGAACTGGATGATGGAAGGTTATGGTATTATTACTACTCTTTGGATCCCAAATTTTAACCCTAGTCGGGTCAAGCCTCATTTCATTCCTTTTTGGATTCAACTTCAGGGTCTCCCTCTAGAGTATAGAGAACATGGCATTATTGAAATTATTGGTAATAAACTGGGAATCTTTATGAATCATGATTTGGGTTTTTTCTCAAACCCATCATTACCAGTTGGGTTTTCGGTTCTATTGGATGTTCGCAAGAAATTGCCTTCCAGTGCCTTAATTAAAATTGTGTATGGCTCTTGGGTTTAAGCTGTTGTAGTGGAATATCCTAAGGTTTTTTGTTGTTCTTGTCATTTTCATCTTCATCCCTTCAAGAAATGTTGTGCTAATCCTGTTGGGATTGCTGGGTCATAGTCAAAATCAGTTATTCCACCAGTTTCGGAAGCTTCTTCTATTGATTTAATTCCTATTAATAATTATGGGAATTCAGATTTTGTGCTTTATAAGAACATTTTTGATCTCTGTCTCTCTTGGTTTTATTCATTTTGTTCAAAGTCTAAGAAGGTTTCACCGGAAGATTCTTCTAAGATGGTTCAATTTAATTCTCCCTCTTTTGATGTCGCAAATCAACCTCTTGTATCAAATTATGTTTTTACTAAGGGTCCGTTCCTTGGGGGTTTTTCACTGCAGTCTCCAATTAATATTTTCTTGTCCTCTTTAAATGTTCTCAATCCGGACTTACAATTTAATTGTTCTCTCCAAGCTCATCAATGTGCTTCGATGCTAACATTGGGTGTGACAAGCAATTGTGATAGTAAGCTTGCCATTTTTTATCAGTGTAATATTGGTCATATTGAGGTGGAAAATTCTCAAGGATCTTCACCTTTAGTAAATCATAAGGTTAATTTTGATGTAGTGCCATCAGAACAAGACTTGGTAAATTTTGTTAACCAATCTTTGATTTTTGTTGGTGAGCAATTTATTGATGATATTGCTTCGGAGGTTTTTAATGATGAATCTCTTAGTGAGGATGGTTGTTCTATTTCTCAGTCCAAATTTGTTCCTTCTGTCATTTCAAAATCTCCTGCAAAGAGAGGTAGGAAATCTTTAGCTATGAAGCTTCAAGAAGAGATTTCAAAGGGAATTCAATTGACTTTAGATTCCATCTTAGTTCACTGTGCAAAACAAAAGAGGCCAAGGAGAGCTTGTTGCTCTCCTAAGTTACAATGAAACTTATATTGTGGAATGTCAGAGGTTTAAATGCCTCTGACAAACAGTCCCAAGTGAAACAACAATTGGATGTTTTAGGGGCCGACATCATAATTCTTCAAGAGACGAAGACCTCTGAAGAATATTTTCAATTTATTAAAAATAAATGGCATTCGTGGGGAGCATCACATTCACCTTCCCAGGGTGCTTCGGGTGGTTTAATTTTTCTTTGGAATACTAAGACGGTTAGTATTTCAAATATCTCATTTCATCATAATTGGCAGCTTATGTTTGTTTCTCATTTTGAGCTTTCCTTTTGGCTTCTAAATGTTTATGGTCCAACCAATTCTTATGATAAAAAAATTCTTTGGGAGTTGCTACAATCAAATTTGGTTTTGATAGGTCAGGACAAATGTGTTCTTCTGAGTGATTTTAATGCAATTGCTAATGAAATGGAAAAGAAAGGTGGAATAAATCCTCCCAAAGCTGTAATTTCTGATTTTGCAGCATTTATTCATCATAATGCATTAAGGGATGTAATTCCCTCAAATGGATTGTTTACATGGACAAATAAAAGGAAAAATTTCTCACAAATTGTTGAGAGATTAGATAGGTATTTAATTACCTCAAATTGGATAGGATCACAGTTTTCCTTTTCCTCTGAAATTTTACCCTTGGTAGCCTCTGATCATTTTTCCATATCCCTGGTTATATCTTCTAGTAGTGTCAAATCTTTAAGACATTCATCCTTTGGATTTGAATCTATGTGGCTTAGACATCCAGAAGTAATTAGTTGTATAAAAAAATGGTGGCAATTTGCCCCTTTTGTTTATGGTTCTAAAATGTTCCAATTAAGTAATAAATTGGATCATGTAAAGAGGAATCTTATTTCTTGGAACCAATTAGTATTCAAAAATGTGTTTTCTTAGAAGAAACTGGTGTATAAAAAATTAGTTGAAGTAAATGAGAAGTTTATTTTACATGGGATAGATAATAGTTCTTTTGAAGAACAAAAATCTTTACACCTTGAGTGGAAAGAATTACTTGCTCCGGAAGAAGAATATTGGAGGCAAAAATCTAGGGAATTGTGGTTGAAAGATGGAGATAAAAATATGATTTTTTTTCATAATTCTGCTCAGGCCAAAAAAACAAGATCTTCAATTTTCACAATCTAGGATAGTGTAATAGGTGCTGCTCTTGTTACTGAGAAAAATATTTAGGCAGAAGCTGTCAATTTTTTTTCCAGTTTGCTATCAAAGCCTGATAATTTAAATGCAAATTTATCTATTGAAAGGGATGAAATTTTGCAAAATATAGCTTCTCTAGTTTCCTCGGATGACAATTCGAGGTTGCTTTCTCCTTTTTCTCTCAAAGAGATTAAGGAGGTTGTTTTCTCAATGGCACCAGACAAGGATCCAGGGCCAAATGGTTTCACTGCCATTTTTTATCAAAAATGATGGGAGTTTATTGGGTTTGATATATTGAGTACTTTGGAAGAGTCAAGGAAGTCTGGTGGGATGCTAAGAAAATGTGATGTTACTAATATTGCAATCGTTCCAAAAAATTTGAATCCAAAGTCTTTTTCAGATTTTATGCCTATCTCTCTTTGTAATACAATATACAAGATCTTTACAAAAGTGATTTATCTTCGCCTTCATCCTCTCATTTCTTCAATTATCTCTGAGGAGCAAGGTGGATTTGTGCCTGGCAGAGAAACCCCTGAAGGGGCAATAGTGGCACATGAAACCTTGCATACCATAGCCTCTAATAAATTGTCAGCCATGATAATTAAGTTAAATATGAAAAAAGCATATGATAGAGTTGATCGGTGTTTCCTAAATCAAGTGCTTTTGAAGTTTAACTTTTCTGCTAAATGGTGTAAATGGGTAATGGCTTGTATATCTGGTGCAAGATTTTCTATATTACTTAATGGCTCATAAGTAGGTTTTTTCAATTACTCACAAGGTGTTCGCCAAGGTGATCCTTTATCACCTTTCTTATTTATCATCTTGGTAGAGGCTTTGAGTAGGTCTTTTAAATCTGCAAATCTTCAAGGGAAGATTAAAGGGGTTGTCTTTCCAAATACAAATTTATCAGTAACTCATTCTTTATTTGCTGATGATACTCTTCTCTTTGGAAAAGCTGACATGGCAGTAGCAAAAAATATAAAAATTATTTTGGATAATTATACAAAGGTTTCCAGGAAAAAGGTAAATGAAGATAAATCAAAGATTTATTTGTTTAACACTAAAGATTCAACTGTTGAATCTATAGTTAAACTTTTTGGCTTCAATCAAGATCAATTGCCAAGCAAATATCTAGGGATTTCGTTCTTTGCAGGTCAAAATAGGGTCTTGCAATGGAAAAAAATTATTCAGTCTATTCAATCCAAATTATTGTCTTGGTAAAGAAGATGGTTATCATTAGCAGGTAAAATTATTTTGGTTAAGTCCGTGCTTTATTCCATTCCAAAATATTTTATGTCAGTTTTGAAAGCACCCAAGTCTATATTGCTTCAAATACAGAAATTAATTTTAATAAATTCCTCTGGTCAAGGAATCTAGACACCCATAAAAAGATGTCGTTAATTTCTTTAGAGGCTATGTGCATGGATAAGTTAAATGGAGGGGTAGGTCTCCATAATCTTGTTAATAGAAATTTAGCCTTAGGAGCTAAAATGACTTGGAGGCTATTTTCAAATCCTTCCCTAAAATGGTGTAAAATTATGCAAAATAAATATTTGGATAATCAATCTCCATCAAGAATTTTTACTATCCTTGATCCTCCATCAGGCTCGGCAATGTGGAATTTCCTCCTGTCGTGTAGAAATTTAATTCTTCCTCACCTATCTTGGGAAATAAACAATGGTAAACATTCACTTTTTTGGAATGATTCATGGAATGGGTATAAGAAATTAAATAGTTACAATTTGGGATCCTCAATAAATTTCTTGACACAAAAAATTTGGATCATATGTTTATCAGTATTTTGATAATGTGGAATCATTAATAGGCAAAGTCGATTGGAAGGATTTTTCTTTAGAGTCAATTGATCATAATCATAAGGATGTCATTTCCTCCTTACTAAATGATAGAATAGTTTATGTTTCATCATGTGCTGACTGATTAATCTGGTCCAAATATCTCTCAAGTTGCTATTCGGTCAAAGAGGGGTACCTCTCCACTTCAAAATCTTGTTCCAATTCAAAATCTCTTAGAGCCTATAGTTTTTGTTGGAATTCTAAAACTCTTCCCAAAGCTGGTTGCTTTGCCTGGCTAGCAATCTAGAACAAAATCCTAACAAGTGATAAACTATCGCTGTTGAACATCTCAGTTCCTTTTAATTGTGTCCTTTGTGAATCAGAGCTAGAGGATGTCAATCATCTATTTCTCTCATGTTCAATTGCACAAATTTGTTGGCACTTTGGTTTATCAAAGCTAATGATTCAATTTCCTCTTCCTAACACTATATGGGATTTATTTTCTAGTTGGCCAAAATTGTACAAGTCTTCTTTTTTTGCGTGTATATGGGAAGTGATTCCTGCATCAGTCTTATGGTCTATCTGGTGGGTGAGAAATAAAATCATCTTTAGGAAAGAAATACAAAAAGTTGAGCATATTTTGTCTTCTTTGGAAATTCATATTTCAAAAATTGTCAATACTTATGTTTCAAAAATAAAGCACATTGGATCTTCTTTCATGGATTGGGATTCCAATGTTTTTTTAAATTGGCCTCTTCTGATTCTACCTTTTAAAGGTAGTCTTCACCATGTATCAAACAAAGTTGATAGATCCAAGATTATATGGTCCCCTCCCTCTTTGGGTTATTTGAAATTAAACTTTGATGGAGCCTCAAAAGGTAATCCCAAAATTTTTGAAGTAAGTATTGTAATAAGAGATACTAATGTTATAGTCCTTTGTGCCAAATCTATCAAGTTAATGGTGGGTACAAATAATGAGGCTGAAGTGCAGGCTCTACTATTTGGCCTAAAAATTGCATTAGATTTCAAATTAACAAAGTTAGAAATAGAAGGGGATTCTCACATAGTTGGAAGTTATCTTATATGGTAAAGGAAATTCAAAAACTTATGAAAACTTTCTTGCATTATAACTTATTGCATACCTATAGAGAAGGAAATAGGGTGGTTGATTATTTAGCCAATCTAGGCTGCATTCAACCTCAAAAAGAAATGCTTCATATTCTTCAAATTGGGAAATGTGACTTTGCATTGGAGCAATTAATTTCCAATGAGGAAATTTCTATTGATCAAAGTGGATAAAATTTGATTAAGTCTTTTTGTTGTATTTGTCAATTATGGATATGATAGATCTTCAAGTTGATCTTTTAGCTATCATATTTATGATTGGCATGTCAACATGACTTTTTAATATTTTTGGTCCAATGGAGGGAGTCTTAACATAGGAATACACGATGATTAGTTGCAATACTTTTGTTCTTATGTATAAAGGAGAATGTGCAAAATGTGAATGATATTGAGATCACATATTTGCTTGACCTGTTATGAGAATGATTATAGGAGAGGTCTGACATGAGGTATATATCATGCCATGTCTAAATTGGCCAGCTGCAACTAACTATAATTATGATAACATAAAGGTAAGAATTTCAAATTTTCTTGATGGCAAGGTCATGATTACAAGTACATTGTCGATCTCATTGCATGGAAAATTTGGTGTTCTCTTGTACTTGATGGGATGTTTGTTTTTGGTCCAAATTAGCTTGGTTGCCATCAAAACTATTTGATATTCTTATTTAGCATTCGGCTTTTGTGTAAATGATATCATGGTACTTCTTCATCATAAGTTGGTAATGGATTTGTCATGATAAAAAGGTAAGCCTCAAAATCATGGGAGTCAAAAGTTTATAAATAGGTAGCATTGTCTTATTTTATACATCAGAAAATAAGAGGAGTTATTTTAATAGTTATCTTGTCTATGTTAGTTGTTGTGCAAAGTAAGGCAGGTTGAAATGGAGTATCATCCTCAAAAATTTTGAATGTGGTTGCCAGTTTAAAGTTGGGAAACTCCGGCTTTTGGTAAGCTTGATATTCAACATCTCCAATCTATCTTCAAGTTTCGTTGCCCATGTGATTATAAATGTTTCAAATGCATAATTGGGTCTGACATTCTTCAGCCAAAGTCACGAAGGTTGATATTTCCGTCAAATTTTCTTTCCATATTTCTTGCTAATATCATGGATATTATTCATTGTTTGGAGACAGTTAAAGTCATTGCCGACACAATGGTAGTTGACATTTTAATGAAAAATGAAGCAGTTCTTTGCAGTGCACAAAAATATATCTTCTCATGTGGAGAAGGTTATAGTGGTGGTATCTTCCCTCCCCATTATCTTCCTCGTAATAAGGCAATGGTTAATGGTTTTGATGCATTAAAATTATCTGTAGAGTTTTTTGACCCCTGTCATTTGAATAAGGCTTTGTCAAAATATTCTAACCAGCTAGGAAGGGACTTGGCAGATAGATTTAGGGAGAAGTTTTATTATATATCCTTTCTTCTTTTTCATAATTGTCAACATGTAGCTTATTCATTGCAAAGAAATCCAAGATAGGGTAATACTCAAGCACATGAAGGCTCTAGTTTGTTGAAGGAGGAAGCGGGAATTGAAAATCAGGAGGACACTAGGTACAAATTCATGCAGATGGAGTAAAGGGAAATGTTTTATTATTTGCTTATTATGTAATCAGTGTATAGGTTTATACTTTTAGGTAGATAAATTTTGGAATGGTTGTATGACTATAAAAAGTTATTTTGTAATAAGAAGCACTACTTTTTTGGGCTAAAACCGGAGGTTTTCTCACTGGCTCTTTCCTATCCGTATGCCCTTTGAGCCAGTAAAATGTATACTATATTACAAATAATAAATATATATATAGTGGCTTGCCACTTTTGTCAAAAAATAAAATAAAATATGTTTTACCTATTCACATTAAGTTTAGGGCTCTTTTAAATAAAATGGACTTAATTATTCCTTTCTTTTTATGTTGTAAGGTGTACATTTAAACTTTCAAATTAATATAGGGATTTATTAATTGATTGAGGTTAATTTGACTTATTTTGACCCTTTAATTCAAATCCAAGCCTAATTAAATGCAAATTCTATGGGATGAAACTCGACATTCCTAAATTCCATTTCAAAACGCTTTTAACTTTGGAAGATGTATGTCTTAGGTAGGTGACCTAGGACCCATTCACCACATAGAATATAGGTCCTCACTTAGTCCTAGGACGTTGATTTTGCATAAAATTTCACCTTTTCTTATGTGTGTCCTAGGTAAGTGGCCTAAGACTCATTCACCACATGGAAAATGGGTCCTCAATTAGACCAAGGAATCTTTGAAATATGTTTATGGTGGTATTTTAATAATTTAAATTCTATAATTCAATGCTAGCTTATGACATTTGAAATCTACAATTCAATGGCAGCTTGTGAGGACTAAAAAAGCTACTTTTGTGATAGGTACACAACAATTGACCCTTTGTAGATCTTCCTTTTGACTATAAGTTGGGTTAATTTTTTTTTTTTCTTCATTGACACTTTGTAGGACACATTTTGAATGAAATAAGGAAAAATAGGTGAATAATTATACTCCATTTTGGTTCACCTTCCCATTTTTCTTTATTTCAAGATGAATTTGATATTTTTATTATTCTTATTGTCTAATCTTGAATGTATTATTTTCTCTCATATGGTTATGTAGGAATTATTTTTATCAACCTAGTAATTTACTAATTCTTCTCTTATACTTTCCACATATGAAAATCCCACATATAATTATTATAATATAAGAAAAGAAGAAAGAGATTATACTTCTCTTATTTATCCTTAAAAAATTCTAGGCCCAATATTTGATAGTAAATTAATAAGCCTTTCACATATTGAATTTAGAAAACCACTTATCTAATGACATTAATTTTCACTATCTTACTAATATAAATATCTTTTAGATCACTTGAATAATCAATATTTCAAACTTATAGAATAAATACTATTATTCTTATTTCTCCTTTTATACACCTCCATCTTCATCTCTTCATACCCAAAATTAGTATCTAGATAAAATAAAAAAAACATATGAATTAACATTCTCCCATGATATATATGGTGATGAAACCCATACTTCAAAAATATCTACATGTGATCCTTCTCCTTGTAACACTTATAAGGCTTTTATGAAAATATCACATGTAATATAGATGCATAACTTACCTTACCATTAATAAAATCTTCACGTGTCTCTTTCAAGTCTCCTTCATATTATTTTCCTTCCGTAACCCATACGTCACCATTAAATGACACTATATGTGATCTATTTATTATTACATATTTTACTAGGAAAATCAATTTGATTGACATAATTAGAAATTATATGAAATCTTTCATAAGGAATAAGAACTAATCTTCTTTATATTTAGCTTATTATAAGTTATACTAGGAAATATTTCCTTTCTCAAATGTGTCATTATTGTTTCTCCCTATAAATAAGACTTCCCTCCTCCATGTTTCATTATGAATTAATTTTTACATCACACATTTCTAATTATATTTTAATTTGTGCATGTAATATGAAAAATATTTTGTATCCATGCTAATAAAATGTTCATATGCAATATTCAACAAATTTGTAAAACTCTTAGGTTTTATTAAATAAATATTATTGAATGGTTTTCTTCTCATAGACCTATATTGACTATAAATTTCTCTTTCAAAAATATGAAATCCCATCTCCTACCTAAATTATATAATATTATTAAGACCATTAATGGCATAAAATAACTTAAAATATTAGTATACATATATAATGTGATACTCTTAAATAACCTATTTGAGTTTCCTACTTATTTGAAAAGAAAATTGTAATCCTAGATACATCTATTGAATTTTAACATGGACAATTTTTTATAAATCTATCTACATGTATGAGTATAAAATCATTCAATGTTGATTTTATGGTATTCCTTGGATAAAATATATGGAGAGTTTAAATCCCAAGTCTTCTCAAGTTTATGCCCACTACAATATCTATATAAAAAAATTCCCCAACCCTCCATCCTGTAATGATATTCTCTTTTATTGAAAAATGTGTTGTACAAAATTTCTTTCTCTTAAAAAAGTATATCTATTAAATAGTATAATCCTCAAATGAAAATTTACCTCCAATCCATAATTTTATGTAGGTTCTCTATGCTTGTATAAAATTTGGATCTTAAACATAAAAATACCACATAACATTCATACCTACTAATTCCCATGTCATATAGATAATAATGTTTATCTTCTACTTAAAAAATCTACATTTATTTGCATTAACTCTAGATTTGAGAAAATAAAATAGTAGCCATAAAACTATTCTGACCACTTTCATTCTTTGCTAGTGAACCTTAATTCTTGATGATAGATATATATAAAAAATATTTTGATAATAGTTAATGATTCAATATGCACAAAGTTTAAATATTTGCATAAAACTCTTGATCATAAATTAAATTCATTTATTAGACTTCTTTCAAATTTTTACTAAAATAAGTAGCATGATTACTTTACTAATTATTTTTTAAGTAAATAAAATAAAATAACATCATTTCACTAAAATAACTTTAAAATGCATCTTTTGTATATGTATTTAAGATATTTATATTTTAGTCTAAGATCCAAATGAGTATTGAAAGGTGATGAGCATCTATTAAACATTTAGAAAACCTCTTTTATCATCACTATCATTTAATTGGTTATTGCTAACAAAAGAAAAATATACTTTGTACAATAATTCAATTAGTTAATTGTAATAAGTATAAATATATTTTAGTTTTGTAGAATAGAAAATATTCTATTTTTTTAATCCATGCATGATGATTTTTTTGCATGTAAGAAAATGTTTTGCCAAAAATTTAGTCAAAATCTAGACAAACTACAATAATGTTGCTTAACAAGCTTGTCAAAGAGAGGTGAACCTCAAAAGAGTCTATTAGCCTAATTAATCAATAGTATAGCATATAATTATTAAGAAAATAAAAAAACTTTCAATCTCAAAGAATGTATTCTGCTAATAAATAATGGTACATAAGTTATTGATTATTTATATAAATTTTCTAACAAAGATATAACAATTTATTTTAGTGTTTAAGAATAAGAGTTTATAAATAATATTAAACAAGATGTTAATAGAATATTGTGTTGAAATCAAGCTTTACTTTATTACGTACAAAGAACATGCTCATAGAATCTTTAGAAATTTTGAACAATTCAAAATTTAGATGAAAAATAAGAATAAAATATACATATCATAGCATTAGTACAAGAAATATTCCAACAAAATTATTTTAATAAATTCATAGTGTTCAAACAATTTAACAATACAAAATGTACAACAAAATTAATTTAAGAATAACATTAAAAATCATATTACATATAAGAAAAGTTGAAAACCCATAACACATACCAATGTAATATACTATATTTCCTTTCAATATCTAAGTGATGAACACATCCTCATCCCCATTTCCAAAAAACTGTCATGGAATGAATGAATATAAGTGAAAAAAGATTGCATGTAAGGTGAATAAGAAGATGCTCAAATAGATGTTGGAAGGGATGAGTATGATACCCTTGAATCATCAATCAAATTTGACCTCGATCCTACACAAAAGAAACGGTAGACAAAGAAATAAATAATATAAACCAGAATTTCCCAACTGAGTACCAACAGAAGGCAATACGTTGTCCCTCTTATTCTGGTTGTTTTTTCTAATACCTCCAATACCTTAATGGTCACATAATCAAGCCTTTGAGAATGCGTTCATCATTACCTTACTTTACAATGATAATTTAATACGAGTTCATCACTACCTTATATAATACTTTAATAATTGCTCGTATTTCAAGGACTAAGTACTGTTTTAAGTCCTTACACCTACAGGAAATGTTAGAGATCCGAGAAAGGAGTTGCAGGATAAATAGTTGATTTGAAAGGCATTTAAATTTAATGAACGGTGTTCATGCATACAAGCTTTCTGGTAGCCATTCATGAACAATGCCAAAGGCGTGTGCAATCTGTTTTGCATGAAACTTTCCATGCAAGATGATACGAATAAATTATGAATAGAGGAATGATGTACGTATCCATTCATGAACAACGTCAAAGGCGTGTGCAATCTGTTTTGCATGAAAATTTCCATGCAAGATGATACGAATAAACTATGACTAGTGGAATGATGTACGTATCCAATCATGAATAACGTCAAAGGCGTGTGCAATCTGTTTTGCATGAAAATTTCGTTGCAAGACGATACGAAAAAACTATGAATACTGGAATGATGTACATAACCGTCGCCATTAGTTTTCGTACTTATATTTACCAATGTGTGACTTTGCTTTAAATCTTTTGTTTTTGATTGATGTGCTCCCTTATGGACCTTCAATTGATTATTGCATTCCATAATACGAATTCTGTTCAACTTATTATATTTTAAATAAAAAATCCTGCAATACAATAAACTAGAACAACATTACTAACCTTTATTTTATGTCGACGTGAGTTCATTTGGTAGAGAATAAGAATGAAAAGGTTTACTACTTGTAAAACTTTATTTTTAATTATTTAAGAAAAAGGTAGTTATGATTTTGATAATTTATTTAGTTTTTGTCTTTTTAAGTTTGTTTAAAAGAATGAAAATTAAAGAATGTTATATAATAAATATTTTAAAATTATTTTAATAATTATGATGTAATTAATAATGATAATAAGTAATTTTTATATAATAATAAAATTATTTTTTCCTTGTAATTAGATAGGGTTAATTTATATATAAATATTTGAGCACAAATCAATGTATGTTAAATAATTATAAATAGGAATCATAAATCAAATAATTATAATATTGTTTTTATAAAAGTAAGTGTGATAGTGAAAATTGTTTAGCTTCTTAATCAAAGAATGCATGTCTTTAAAGTAATTTTAATTTTTTAATAATCTTGTTTTTGTCAAAAAAATGTGTTTTCTTTGTTAATGGAATGAGCACTTTGGATTCTACATTATGTTTGTTTATTGTTTGAGGTCAACTTTAGGAATTTGGATTGACTTTTTAATCTATGATTACAAGTTTTCCTATGAGTTTGAGCATGACAAAAGAGCCTATAGTAGCATGATTTCAACATATAAAAAAAGCCTAACTTGGGCTACCTTTTATTCCTTGGAGGATGTTTTTTATTCTATAGGGCATAACTTTCACCTACAACATTATATTTTTAAGTTTCTCATAGGTGCCAAAAGCATATTTTTCAGCTCTACATAGTGATATTAGTTTGGTCATCATATATTTTTGTTTGTATCAAAATTTGCTACTTGAAGTTGGCATTTCTCTAGAATGGATAACAAGCCATATCTTTAACATAAACATAAATAAAAAATCAGTAGGCAATGGTGAGTATTTCTAGTGAACTATATAGTGAATTAGATGGCCTTTTCACTTTGATGAGTTGAAAGAAGTTTGTAATATTTTTAGCACTTTTAGGAGCATAATATTTTAGGTGTGATTATGTGAGAATATCGATGAGCTGGTGGGAACAAATTGTGGGAGTGTATATTATTATTAGGCCAATATGATGGTATAAAAGCTTATCAAATTTGACATTTCTTGATATATGTTACATTTGATTGAGACGTGTACAAAGGATATCTTCTAGTTTGAGGACATGGTAGATATGAATGTGAGACTTGGAGTCTTAGTTTAGTGAGATTTGAATAAAAGTAAATTAATGGAGATAATTATGGTGTTATAGATATTCATGTATACTTGAGAATTGGCACAAAATGGTCATGTATGTAGTTGAAAGGATTAGATTGTGATATTAAAGTGATTCATGATTATATGTGACAATGTGGTTTAATAGTAAAAGGTTGGTTTTATCTATTAGATTCTTGTTTTCTTTCATCAATATAGTTAATTTTGTATTCATGTAAAAATTGAGATTTTGAGGTGAGTTACTATTTGATTTTTGAGGCTTACAAGTTATCTTTTTTGTTATCTTAGTTTATAGGTTACTGATATGATGGTGATTTTTCATGCTATATTGGTTTGGGATTGATGAGTTATGTATCTTTTTGGTTTGGAAACCCATTGGCTATAGTGATGACTTAGATCTGGACTATCTATATCGACAAGTTTTGTAATGTTAATGTATAGAGTTATTTTACCCTTTTTATGGTCATTTATGTATTGATATGCTATATTGGTATAATAGGAATGATTAGAGTGAATTGGTAGTTGGTTATTAGCAATAGTAACATGGTTGTTTTTCATGACATCAAGGATAGCTTGGTTACACAATTGAGTGTGAAATTTTGATAGTAATTTTTTGGTGGTGGTTTGTTTTATTTTTGTGGAGATCTTAGATCAAATTTATTCTTAATAGTTTTTGTTATTGCATTTGAGTGTGTGTGGATCATGGGTAATATTCATTTAGCAGATGACTATCATATTGACTACATGGAATAATTATCAACAAGAAATTTTATGATCCTCCACTTGGATATTGGTGTGATTTCATGGTGAACCTAAGTGAATATTATTCTAGGAGAGAGTCATTGTATCTTGGTGTATCCTAGAGGATCAATCTCATTCCCCATTCTTTGTATACATTGTTGACAATCATCTAATGTGAATATTTTACTTTATTTTTAGAGATATTATGTCTTATGATTTTTCTATCTCATGGATATGGATATTGAGATATGGTTTTTATTTTTAAAGGTTTCATTTAAAAATTATTTAGAATGCTTATCACCTTATGTGTATGGGTTTGACTATTGTTGTCATTTATGAGGGTTTTTAGAGATGTTATTGGATTGATTTCATAGTTCTAGAAGTAGATTTGAGTTTAGTCTTCCTTTCTTAGAGATAATTACATCACTGTTAGTTTTATGAAGTGCATATGTTTTTAAATATCTATGATGTTGAATAGTTGGATGTTTTGATTAAAGTAAAGATGGGAAGGGCCTAGATCCTTACAAAATGACCATGAAGGCCAAATAGGGGAGTTCACGAGACTTGAGGCACCTAAAAAGAAAAAGAAAACCAACTAAAAAGAGACCAAAAGAAGTAGAGAAATAAAACATAAGAAAAGAACAGTCGGGAACTATAGTAGCTATTGATCACCTAGCATCTTGTGTCCATTACTTGCCTACCATTCATTCACTAGAAATTGTATTTTTTCTTCAAAATATAATGGTCTCTTCAATAGTTACATGTTGTTAACCATTCTTAGTTGTGCTTGTGAAGGAGATATTACTTGGTACAACTTACCACTTTGAGGTTTTATTAGGACATGTTATATAATATTATTTATAAATTTGATCCCATTATTCTATGACATTTTATTTTGAGGTTTATTTTCCAATGGTTCGGTGTGGTGGACTTGGGAAAGTTATGGTAATTGGTTGTGGAGTATTATGTAGTTTTTTGTTGCATGTGTATATTATTGTGATAATTATTTTGTACTACATGGTTTTAATTATTATCAACATATTTGTTTCAGTGTGCCTCGATGTATTTTTATATTTGACATTACCCATATAGTGGTATTTCCTAGATAGGTATGTACTTAATTATTAAATTTTATATAAGGAGCTTGTGATTGCAATTAATTTGTTGGATATGTTGTTTCCATGATTTCTATTGATGGTTTTAAACATTTTTTTGTGTATAGACGATTGGATGTATAAGCATTTTTAATATTTTGTTTTTATATTCATTTTGATTTTTAGCTTGGTTGTAGCTTAGAGATTTTTTTATCACTCGAATTTGATGGGTATTTTCTTTGTTATTTTTTATTTTCACCTTTACTTATTCCTTTTCTTTTATATGTGGCATGTGAAAGGATGAGGGGATTTTTTCCTTTAGATAATGTCCACCTTCATTGTTAATACATGCACCTTGATGGAGCATTAGACCATGTTAGAGATTAATTTTTATATCATGGTTGTCTATGATGATGTGTTTCCTTGATTGACCCTTATGAAGTATATACAAGTTGGAGAATGTTAAGAAAAGGGTGGTGTACAACATGCCCAAAAAAATAATTATTTTGATTACACATAAAATAAATATTTATTTGTTTTGCATCTTTGGAGATGTATTTAGCCATATTAAATATTTATTTTGGCTCACTTGTAAGGTTGTATTGTAACATTGATTAGACATGCTATTTATGGCTGGCACAATGGAAAAATATTTTATTGGAAAAAATATAGTACTAAAGGTAAATGCTTGGGTTAATGGTTTTATTTATTTATTTTTTCTGATGGTATATTGATACACTTCATTTTGTTAATACCATGATTTTATTTGTGTTATTTTTAATGTATAAAATAAAGCACATGTTTAGTGGTTTGGTTAGTTGTTATTTATAATAATCTCTCTTATAGAGTGCATATTTGAAGCATGGAATGAGATGTGTGGTTGCATGGTTACAGAGACATGGGTAATGCACTAGAGAAAATTGATACTTCAAAAGAATTCATAGATATTTTGTAAGTGTATTGTAATATATTATTATTGAAAAATATATTAAGTGTGGATTCTAGGCTAGGTTTTTCCTTGTTGAGAGATTTCACAGAGTATATATTTTATAGTTTTTTGTGGGATATATTTGATATTTGCATCATGATTATTCTTTAATATTTATTATATGATTTTCTCTCATATGGCTATGTAATGAATGGTTTGACCAATCTAATAATTTTCTAATACTTCTCTTATATATTCCACATGTAAAAATCTTATAGATAATTATTATAATATGTAAAATGAAGAAAGAGATTATACACCTCTTTTTGATCCTTAGAATAAATATTTCCCCCATATTTGATAATAAATTAATCAAATTTTCACATTTTGGATTTAGAAAACCACAAAGCTAGTGAATTTAATATTTACTATCTTGTTAATATAAAAATACTTCGGATCACTTGAGTAATCAATATTTCAAACTTAAAGAATAAAATAAAATATCTTATTCATTACAATATTATCCTTGTTTCTCCTTTTATATACCTTAAACTTCACCTCATGACACCCATAATAATTTTCTAGATAAACTTAACCCAACACATGAATTATTATTTGTCTATGATGCATATCGCGATGATGTAAAATACACCCCTTGGGCACTACAATTTTTTTTTAAAACATTGTCCAACTACCAACTTTAGCAACAAAACATAGTCCATGTAAATTAGAAGTGTTAATTTCAATAGCTCTGAGTTCACCAAGGTGGCAACAAAAATCGATCACCACTACTTATATTCTTACACTCGAACCTATGGTAAGGTCCCAAGGTTAAGGTCTTTTGTAGACCTACAACCTAAACCTTGAGAGTTCATGATGACCCTACCTACATATCCCCTCATGGGAATCAAAGGAATCATAGTTCACCCCACAATGATAGAGGGAGTTCAATCTCACCTCTTGTGTGAGATCTATTATCTCACCTTTAACCCATAACTATTAATTTAGAATAGGTAAGCTATCAACATATATCAATTATAATATAATTGTGGATGCTAAATCTACACATTGGTTTGCATAGACTAGCATCCTCATAGAATAACATATAACATTCCTCCAAACAATTGATACAACCAAATCAAACATGCATAAGAGGACATGAAATGCATCTATTCTATGGTGGATTGGTGCTCTTTGAATATGTGAAAGAGCCCTTTCCCAACCCTTGATAAGCAAGATTGCCAAGATGATGAGATGATAGACAATGAGATGCTCATGAAATCAAGTTGCCTATAGTGGAGATGCTTTCAAAATGTGGATGTTGAAATGAGAGAAAATGCATTGCATTTATAGGAGAAGTTGAGAGAGGAGAAGCCAAGATTGGGCAATGTGGGACTAAATCCCATCCAATAGGAGAGAGCCACTTGTCATAATGGGATTGGCCTATGCTTGTGCAGGTTTTGGCCAATGTGCCCATTCAAATTTGAAAATGGCCATAAATGCATGTAGTTGAGGGTTTTTCGGGGGGGAATTGTGTTTGTCCAAAAAGTCAAACATGAGAGTTAATGAGGGAATATTCCCTTGTGAGAGAAAATAGGTCTTTTTAATAAATCAATTAAAGTGATTTATTGTGCAAGTGGATGAATCTAGAGGATTCATGTAATTAGGATTAAATTAATCATGATTTGATTAATCTAATAGGATTTTAAGTGATATGACACTTGATTTAAATTTTTGTATTTCTTTTAAATCAAATGAGAGGAAATGGATATGGAGTGATTTAATTAAATCAAGAACTATAGGAGATAATTAAATAATTAGATTTATTGAATTAAAGAGGTAAGCTTAGTGAATTAATTAAATTGGTCTATTTAATTAATAGACGAAATAACACTAGATGAAGTGTGATTAAATGCACGCGTATATTTTTCATGTCTACATTTTGCCCCTCTTTGAAGCAATGTACTTGTTGCATTGGTTCAAAGAATGATGCCACTGACATCGAAATTAAAAAAATTCTGATTTTTTCAGATGCCCCAGTGAAAAAGAAGTACGTTAGTACATTGCCCCCTCGAGAGATCAAGTGAAAAGACTAAGGTGGATCTCACGACAAAGAGGTTCAAAATGAATGTATGGATGGTTAGACTATATGATCTATATGATAATGATGATGTAAATGAGATGTTTGAAAGATGCTTAGGATAAAAGATTTATATTATCCTAAACAACTTAAATGATTATATAAATGAGATGTGAAGTGGATGATGTTGTGCTATGATGACATGCAATGATTACGAAAGATGCAAGATGGATGTAGGATGGATGCATTGTTAGCGCGAAAGAGGATAGAAGAATGAGAGGGATCAACCCTTGAATCCAAGAAGATGTAGAAGTCCAACAAGTCCACTAGTCATCGAGACTTTATTGGATATGGTGATGAATGATGATGATGTATTGCTTATCCAAGGATGGGAAAAGAGCATACCTTTCTTTATGTTTGATAACACATGTAGGGGTGATGCATCAAGGTATTAAGAACCAGGATGGCGTGGCGCCTAGTGTGATGGACTTTGACTCGTCAAACAGATAGGAGTACTCTTGTTCACACTTGACAAACATAACCTTATTCAGAATTCAGTTAAGATATTCCAAACATCTCGGGCCAAGACATAAAAAGGCAAGCCTTCTTATGTGGTCAACAAGATACCTAAAACATCCTTCCTACAAAAAAAACAAAGTATGCATAACAGAGTTATTTTACAAGAATATCCAACAAGCACAACAAATAAAAGGATAATGATCATTGCCCCATTCCTTTCTCTCTAAACTTGTTTTGTTTAGGCATCATCAAGAGGTCCTTGGAATGAACACAAAATAAGATAAGTCAAAAAGACCAAATAAAGTAAACAAACAAGCTAATGTTCATCGTACCACTAGCCAAGGCTAAACTACTGTGGGGTACCTGATGCTTATGTCCATCACAGGAAAGCTTCATCCTAGGACATGTTGTGATCAAGGTTTTGATGGGACTGATTTGGGTGATAAGCTATTGATATTTTGTGTTGACCAACTTGCTTGCTTACTGACTTAGGCTTAAGACTCTAACAATTATGTGTTCACTTTGGAATCTGCTAGACTTGCTTCTGACTGACTCACCAAAGGGTGAAGGCAACGATTGTTTTTATTTTGAGTGATGACAATCATGGGTGAAATCAAGATGAAATGGATGCACCATTTTGGTTTTTTCAAATGTTTTGAGGCTGTGTTTAGAATTTGGAGATGTTTTACAAATTTCTTTGGTATTTTCACATTTTTCAATGTTTTTGGTATTTTCAAGATTTATGACAAACAAACTAACTTAAAGACCTATCCTAGGGGTCTCAGGAGCTGATCCATAGATTAGCCTTGCCTACGTTATACACGCAGAGACCATGTAGTTCAACTGATGACAAACTTGACTTAATGAAAAGATAGATGGGCAAACGGATTGCCATTGTGACAGATGCCTAAGGACTGACTTAAATGTAAAAATAGATGGGCAAACGAATTGCCAATACGACGAACGCCTAAGGACTGACTCTAACTGTCTCGGGGGATGATCAAAGATCAACCTTTCCTACATTCAAGCTCAGAGATGACGTAGTTCGACAAGGTGAAAGACTGACAAGACTCAATGATGATTTTTTTGAAGATTTTCTGAATGTTTTGACATGTTTTTTGAGTTTTTTGATTATTTTGGATGTTTTTTGATTTTTCAGATTTTTCTGATGTTTTTTGGTTTTTTGCATGATTTTGACGATTTAAAGGTGATATGTGATGACGATATTAGTGCTTTGTTTTGAGATTTTTTTGAAAACCAAGCTTAATGTTGATCAATTGGATTGATGAATTGATAGTTTGACTAAGTGTGTTAAGTCAAACAAAAGTGATAATGCACTTGTAAACTCTAGGAAGTTGTGTTATCCTAGAATAAACTTATACAGAAAGGATAATTTGGCTAGGTGTGTTAAGACTAACGAGGTGATTATGGATTTGATAATTTGGCTAAGTGTGTTAAGCCAAACAAGATGATAATGAACTTGTAAACCCAAGGAAGTTGTATTATCCTAGAGTAAACTTGTGCACAGGATGATAGTTTGACTAAGTGTGTTAAGTCAAACAAGGTGATAATTGATTAGATTTGATTGATCAAGATTGATGAAGCTTGATTTTGAACATAATTTTTTTGATGATTTGATTGACACTGATGTGCGCATTAGATGTGACTAATATGAATTGTTGGGTCAATGTTCACAAAAAATAAAGCTTGATAAGGAACGTCTTCTTGTCAAAATATGCCATGGGCTAGTGATTTGGATTTTTTGGTTCACAAATGCCTTGAACAATTTGATTTCATGTTTTCCAATGTTTGGATCACCACATAAGTGTGAATATATAGATCAAGATTCATTCTCGAAGCAATATGTAATTATCTTCCCCTAGTGTCTAGCAATGTTTGAACGACCATGGGTGGATTCTTGGATGAATGGATACGGTAAGCATGTAGAGGATGCCAAGGATTATCTTGCGATAAGATAAGGTGTTGAAATAGAGGATGCTCATTTAGATGATGCTTCAAGGCTCAGATAACGTTTGGATTGGATAGGATCAGTGAAAATGACCCATGTCAAGGTGTTTACCATAAGCAAGTGTAAAGTGCGCACCAAAATTTGCCAAGATCAAGATAACTTGGATTATAGATGCAGATATATGAACATGGATTGGATAAATGATTCATGGATGAACGAATGATATGGATGGAATGCTAGCTTTATTATGGATGTGATAAGATGCTTTCTCCTGAAATGGCACACATAGATGTTCGATTCTACACATGACGCCTATTTGCTAGGTTTTCGTCATGGTACTTGTCCAAAGCGCCACTGAAATGGTTTTCGCTAAAGGATGATTTTTCTCTTTACTGTTTTCAATCCTTTTTCTATTTTTTTAAATTTTTTAAATTTTTTTGTTGTTGCCAAGATGCCTAATTCCTAGGTTTTCATCAAGGTGACCATTTTTTCAGGACATTTTTTTGATTTCTTTTTGTATTTTGTAAGAGATTTTAAGCCGATGTTGAATCACCTAGTATTGCTAACATTGATGCTTTTGTCATAACGTGCCATCGGTAGCCTGCTTGAAGAAGCTGCTTTGCTAATATATGTGCACTTGCAAGTAGATTTTGAGAAATTTGTTCTGCTTTGCTGATATCAGAGTTAACTCCATCTTTGTGCGCACATCGCAATAGAGTGCCTTCTGAATCCTTATGATGAAGGGTCATTGCCAACACATGGTCAATGTGAGAATTGGATATCATGCGTGGAGGAGTGGATGACAAAGTGTGTTTAGGAATAAAAGATGGATTGGTTGATAGTTTGGAACCTTTGACTGTCCAAACTTGGGAAGATGAGCAATAATGGGTGGATACGAAAGTCTATGTGGAACTAGGACCAACAACTCAATACAATTTTTATGTCTCTTGAGAAGCTTGCTTTTACCTTTGTGGGCATCTTCGATGGATACTTTTCCCTTTTTAATTTTGCCCCATAGTTTCTTTGACTAATGGAGTTTGATAGCGATAGTGTTTCTTTGTATTTTTTGCTATCCATATGTATTTGATTTGTCCTTCATTCTTCTTAGCTTCTTTTCTTTGATTCAAATATCTCTTTTGATGTTGGTCCCAATTCGTGGATGGGGTGATGGGTGGATGGAGATTCATGACATGATGGGTTGTAGTATTGGCATTGGTTTCATCATAAGAATTCTTCGTGCTCCCTATGTTGATATTTGCTTGAGATGAAGTTGCCCCTAGTTTTGTGGAAGTATCACTAATATGTTGATATCCCTTGATTGTCAATTAACCAAGGCCTTGATGCTTAGGATTGCCAATAATCTACACTGGTTCAAGGATACCCTGGTCATGTAGGCCTAATCCTATGCCTTGATAATTCATTTGTTGAAACATTTTATTTGCAAAAGGATATGATTTACCTTAGAAATAAGGTGCTAATCCTTCTCTGCTCCATGGTGGATCTTCAAAAGTGACCACTACTTTATTGATGAGGTAGCTTGCCCTAAGAAAGGTAAGTGATCCAGCTTTATAAGTGATAGGATCCTCCACATGTGGGATGAATGCTTGATTGATATCTTTAGCTTGATCTTGTGAGATATCAGATTGCAATGCTTCTTCAAGAAGTGTTGATGATTCAGTGTCCTTGTAAAAGTCTTCCTCATGATTCATTCTTGGTATGCTTTCACATGATGTTTCTAATTTGCAACTTCTGTAGAAGCCTTCTTTATGACCCATTTCCGATATGTCTCTACATTTCTCTATATCTTGATCATGTGTACAAATGTTAAGAGTAGGAGACTCTTGTTCATTGGTAATGATTTCAAGAGTATGAGACTCTTGTTTTGAATGAAGATCATCTACATGTTCATCCAAAGAAAGCATCTTGTGGGTAGATGGAGGAGTGTGTTTTATATGGATACAATCATCATTTGTGGCATCTTGTACAGATAACAGAGTGTCCATTAGATCATTATATTATCTTGGAGATACAAATTCTTGATCTTGAGTGATTTTAGAACTATTTTCAACATGCTTTGGATCAAGTTCTTGACATGGGTTGATTTCAAAGGATGGATTGCTTAGAAGGGATTCTTGGACATTGTCCTTAGGCATGGGAAGTGTATTAATATCCACTTGTTCTTTGAATGGATTTTGATCAAATGGTGAGTTAAGGATTTCTTCAATATCTACTACCATGACGTCAAAAGATGTCAATATGTCTTGGAAAGGACCATTACTAGACTTAAGTGAAAGATGTCGATTATGCTTTGGGGAAAAATCTTGAGATATTTCCTCTAATTCATTAGGTGATGTAGAGATACTTTCAACATGATCATTAGTTGAAGGATCACAAATTATAGGATCAAATAATGTTAACCCTCCTTTGAATAGATCATTGTTGGACATCATTGGTGAGTTTTGATCATGATTGAAAAGTGGCTTTTGGGGTGTGTTGATTTGATCGTCAGATGATGTGGAGACATCTTCAGGGTGCTTATTGATAGATTGATCTTGATTTTTTATTTCAAGAATTGTGGAGGGAATCTGTTGCAAGCTTTGTTGAGCGAGTAATTCCTGTGTTTGTTGCTGAGCCAACAACGCTTGTTGTTGGTCATGTCATTATTGTGTCAATAATGCTTTTTGTTGGGCTTGCAATTGAGCTTGGTATTGTGCCTGTACTTGCGCTTGTTGAGCTTGGAATTGTGCTCGTGCTTGAGCATGTGCTTACTGGATTGCTTGTGCCATCTGAGTGACATGTGTGGCTTATTGTTTTTGGAGTGCCTTTTTGCGGGAAGCTTCTTGAGCGGCTTGCAACATGATGGATAATGAATTTTCCATGTTGTATTTTGGCAGTGGTGGTGGTGGAATGGGAATGGTGTTGATCATTGGGATTACTTGGATGGTTGCCACCTATTGTTGCAATACCGATGGCAACATGGGATGATTTGGTATGATGTTTTGATTTGGCATTATAGGTTGAATTTGAACATTGTTGTGGTTGAGAATCATATTGCCTTGATTTAGGTAACTTTGATTTTGCATGGTGTTACCTTGACTTGAATCAACATACGGAGTTGCCAATATACTGCTAGGATTTTGAACAACATTAGGGTGATTTGCAAGTATATCTATCTTGAAGTTCACCAAGTGTGGACTAGAAATGTTCATGTTCAAAAAAATTGTATTTGATAGGTATGGATTTGGTTGGAAAATGTTGTTTGGAAAACTCATGAATTGAGCGTTTGGTTGATAGATTTGCAAATTTGGACTTGGATTTAAATCTACCATTGGGAAAGGTGTTCCAAACTTTGGATTGGGCATACTCACATTCATATCATTGAAGTTTGGAGGAGGTAATGATGCCATGTTTGAATTGCATAAATGTGAGTCTCGATAATCAATTGGCATTGTGAGACTTGGATAGTTTGGTTGACTCAAATTTCTCATGATGGATGGATCAAGTTTATATTCCATGTCCCTCTTGTGTTGAGATCGAGTTTGAACCATAAAATGAAGATCAATTTTCAAGAATGTAAGAGATGAACCTCTAATTCCTTAGATCGGTCTAAACATTAGGTTCAAAGGAGCGAAGAACCAGGATAATTGAAGGATCAAAGTGATGAAAAGGATGAGATAAATGAAAGATGAGTGATATGGATGAATGGAACTGTTAAAGAAACTTTGAAGGAAATGCTAAACTTTTTAGGACTTTGATTGATCGTGATTGGATTGATAGTTTGACTAAATATGTTAAGTCAAACAAAATGTGATAAATGCACTTGCAAAACCCTAAGAAGTTGTGTTATCCTAGAGTGGACTTGTACATAAGAGGACGGTTTGACTAAGTGTGTTAAGTCAAACGAGGTGATGATTTGATAATTTGGCTAGGTGTGTTAAGCCAAACAAGATGAACTCGTAAACCCTAGGAAGTTGTATTATCCAAGAGAGAACTCGTGTATAGGATGATGGTTTGACTAGTTGTGTTAAGTCAAACAAAGTGATTTGATTTCGCCTAGAAGTTTAGCATAATAGATGTTTACAAAGTTTCCAAGAGTTGTTGGTGAAGTGATTTTTGACTGATTTTGATGGTTGAGAGATGGATGAAAGTGATTGAAATTGATCCTAGACTTGACCTAGAATAACACTTTTGCTTACAATACCTCGATGTTGAAGAACACACTATATTTCCTATGGGAGGAAAGTAAACCTTTCAAAAAGTTTGGGATTCTACTGATAGTAAAACTCATACAACTCAGGATTATTTTCTTGAAGCTTTTTTTGTAAAAGTTGTAAACCCATCATTTTAGAAAACACATGTGTAATCCAATTTATCTTTTTATCTTGGCTTAATGAATTCTTTTTACCAAAGACACTTGCTTGATTATGTTTTTCAAATTGAATATCCAATGTCCTAATTTTCCTTCATCCCACAAAGTGCAGAAATCAAGGAAATCAAGGCAAAGTTTACCTATTGTTGAATTTAGTAAGAAAATTGACATGAAATCCAAATGCTTAGAAGCCTCTAAGGATGAAATCCCTAGGGCAAGCATGAGCATTTGAATTCATCAAAGGTATTTGCTTCCCTAAAGGGTTTGGAATGCTGATGATTCGTTGAATGTTTGTTTTCAAATATTTTTAGGAACCAAGCAATTTGTTTTCCACTTCCAAGCACTTTTACAATCTTAGGATGATGAGACAATATCTTGTTGGGTTCCCACTTGGATGAATCTAGCTATGCATATTCTGTGCGAATGGCTAAATGCTTGACCACACTGGCTCCCCTCCATGACACACACTTCTCGGGTCATCCAAGCATTAGTACCCATGAATCTCCCATGACATACTTTCCATTTTCACAACGAAACTGCATGTATAACGTGGGGTGGCTTCAAAGGACATGACCTTTTGCACCAACAAAATAGATAAGGTTTTGGCCTTTTTCTAAACAAAGGGTTCTAATGCGGGCATTCCGTTCATGAGGGATTATCCAACATCGACGAGAGTCCATTGTTGTCCATCTCGTCAGAATAATCCTCATGATTTTTGGATTTTCCTCAAAAATCCATACTTATATACCGGTTGGAAGTCGCTTGGCTTTAGCGTGTTCCCAGTTGGGTCGTTCCCTTGGGTGATCACTTTTTCCCACAAGGCAGGCCCTCTAAGAATAAAAAAAAGTGAGCTAACATATCCCATCGTTCACACAACCTTCGTTGAAAACAAAGGGGAAAACCTTCACAATATGTCGTGCTAACACTCACATGTTTTGTTCAATTTTTAAAATACCCAAATTGCAATGTGGAGGCAATCTTTTTGACAAGTTAATATCACCAAAATGCTTTTGATTCTCAAGATCGTTGTGAAGCGCGAGAGAAGGGCATACGCATTTTAATGATATTAATTTGTGAAAAAGATTGCAAAACATGGAAGACACTTGTTCATTTTATAGGTCAAAGCAATGATGAGTTCATTTTAAAAGCACCCAATGAGATGTGAAATTTGCCTTGTCCAATTTTATCCCAAATCAAAATCTAGTAAATGTATAAGGTTCTTTTTAACCAACTTTGAAAAGATCCAAATAAGTGATTGATTTTAAACCCCAAAAAGAAATGTGGGTTGGTTCAAAACAAAAAACGAGAGTAGAAAGATAAACGCTCCAAGCATTAAAAAATGCTTTGTTAACTTCAAGTTTTAAAGCTTCAATCTTTTTTTTAACTCCAAGACACTTCGAGGATTTCTTCCAATGCCTCAGCGGTGTGAGTTCTTCATGCAAACGAAAATCCCCCCTCCTTTGTTTTCATATTCCTTCCTATTAAAAGGAAATCATCTAAAGATTATTTTAAATAAAATAGGATTAACCATTAATCTCCAAAAAGACTCATAATGTAGTAATAATGAATGCAACATTACTATGAAACTTGATTTTTAAAGTCCTTTTAAAGAAAATATTAACCATAAAGAGCAATTTTGTCAATAGTGAGCAATGCCTCTTTTGATATTTCAAAATCAGAAAAAAATAAAAAGAAATCCTATAAGTCTCTCTTTTTCTCTTTAGCAATGATGCAAAGTTCCTGTGATTCGAGTACTTAATATAAATAAATGCATTCACTACCGTTGCCCCGGATGACCTGCATGCCACAAAAATAAAATTAAAAACAAAAAAATGTTGTATTTATGATAAAGCCCAAGATTCTACTACAAGTAAATAAATAAATAAAATACAAACTACAAATAGATTTTCAAATTTTTGCAGTAGGGACATTTATGATAAAGTGTCAATAGATCTTTGCAAATCTGAAGTGAGCAGTCCACATTATACCTCATTTTCAAAATCATACATCAAGCATTAAATAAGATAATTCACGCTGAAAATAAATGAACATGCTTTGTCAGAGATATCCAAAATTGACTGGCATGTACTCCTTGGTAGCTGTGATGGCGTCACTTTTCAAAGAAACTAAATCGTTGTACAGGGATCGTCCAAGAATCTTAGACTTCATCAATGTGTTGTAGCTAGAAAGAAGCATTGATTGATGTATTGATAGGCAGTAAATGCATATTGATTGATCCTAGATGCTTTTAATGCATTTTAACTGCAATGGAAGTGTAAATGCGGCAAAGAGGCCCTAAGCCAAACACTGATCTAAAGCCAAATAAAACAAGAACCTTCCTTTAATGAATGTGCAATTTCACTAGATCAACATTGTTAGATATCGCTCTTTAATATTGACGGCGTACACAATTAAAGGTTGAGTCTTTCCTTCAATAATCCAAAAATTCATAAGTAATTGTTCAAACGAAACCATATTATACCACAGTGGACGTTGACATTGTAAAAGACAGAACTTCAGCCCACCACGAAAACTAGATTTAGCCCAAATATTTTATAGATTTGCAACAATTAGTTTCCCCACAATCACTTAGTATTACATTAATTATTCAGCACTGATGAGTGGGTGAAAGGAAGGAGCGGTTCTTTCCACACTGTCAAATATTGTCTTTACCTGATTCTCCATACTACTTTGGTAAATGCGGTGTCCTCAGCAAAAAGGCCTCCTTGTCGTGTCTTTGAGAGATGCTATGAGATGCTTTCTTTGTCGTGCCTTCACCAATGTTCCTTCTCACCGCCCATGGATGAGGTGTAGATCGCCAGGCAGAGGGCGTAGGAGATTGTGGCTCGCCCTATCAGCAACAATAACAGTGGCGACGCTGGTGCAAATAGAGAGATTGCAAGAGACGATGGAGGAGGTTTGATGAGAATGGTGAGTGAGGGTCTTTTGATCTCCCTAATTCACCTCTGCAAAGAACATGCTTTTCAGTGAAAAACAAACACATTGTTTCTGCTCTACTCGCTATTTTCCATGACTAATTTAAATCAATGTAGATGTAAATCAAATTAGTATTATGCAGCGAACTGATAAACTGCGATTGATTTGCTGCATTTGGAAAGGAAAATAGGGGTAAATTGAATTTTTAAACTCAAAGATCAGGCAACCGATGGTGGACAGAGAAGTTTTAGAGTACCCAAATAACCATTCAATCCTAAAAACCAACAAAGTGTGTGTTTCCTGAGCGTGTACTGTACCAATTGAAGAAAATATTGTGTGCTTTTTGAGTGCTTTATTTTAATGGAACTGGAGAATGCGAGAGGGAATTTGGAAGAGGATTGAATTTAAACTGCAAACAAACCTGTGACCTCTATAAACAAACCATGATAAAATCTATAAATCTAACTGAAGAATGGTTGTGTCCAATGCTTATGGAAGCTACAAAAGTCCGTGACTTGTTAGATCTTTGCATCTAAATTTTCAAAATAAAATGAGTACTTAGAGATAGCATGTGTAGACTACGGTGTTAGGCCAAAATATTGAGTGTGGTACTCGAAATAGTGATAGAATTTGGTGATCAAAATGCAAACTACAATACCAAACATAGGATTTGAGAATTTTTTTTTTTTAGCCAAATGTAGAGAGTTTTTTTGCAATCTTCCATATGGACATCATGATTGGAGTTAGAAATTTTAGGAATGTAAATCTTACTACTATGTCTAGAAATCTACACATAAACAAATTCCACAACGTACATGCAAACCTTGCACAAATGTAAATGAGAAATCTGACAATAAACGGTGGAACCCCCAAGATAGAAATATGCAGATTTTTTCAAACGTGTAACCAAATTATAGAAGCATGCCCTCCTTCTAGCATCATTTTGTGGATGATAAATCTGCACATTGGTTTGCATAGACTAGCATCCTCATAGAATAACATATAACATTCCTCCAAACAATTGATAAAACCAAATCAAACATGCATAAGAGGACATGAAATGCATCTATTCTATGCTGGATTGGTGCTCTTTGAATATGTGAAAGAGCCTTTTCCCAACTTTTGATAAGCAAGATTGTCAAGATGATGAGATGATAGACAATGAGATGTTCATGAACTCAAGTTGCCTGTAGTGGAGATGCTTTCAAAATGTGGATGTTGAAATGAGAGAAAATGCATTGCATTTATAGGAGAAGTTGAGAGAGGAGAAGCCAAGATTAGGCAATATGGAACTAAATCCCATCCAATAGGAGAGAGCCACTCGTTATAATGGGATTGGCCTATGCTTGTGCAAGTTTTGGCAAATGTGGCTATTCAAATTTGAAAATGGCCATAAATGCATGTAGTTGAGGGTTTTTGGGGAGGGGGGGAGGCGGGGGATTGTGCTTGTCCAAAAAGTCAAACATGAGTTAATGAGGGAATATTCCTTGGGAATATGCCCTTGTGAGGGAAAATAGATCTTTTTAATAAATCAATTAAAGTGATTTATTGTGCAAGTGGATGAATCTAGAGGATTCATGTAATTAGGATTAAATTAATCATGATTTGATTAATCTAATAGGATTTTAAGTGATATGACACTTGATTTAAATTTTTGTATTTCTTTTAATCAAATGAGAGGAAATGTATATGGAGTGATTTAATTAAATCAAGAACTATAGGAGATAATTAAATAATTAGATTTATTGAATTAAAGAGGTAAGTTTAGTGAATTAATTAAATTGGTCTATTTAATTAATAGACGAAATAACACTGGATGAAGTGTGATTAAATGCATGCGTATATTTTGAATGTCTACAATAATGATAATAATCTTCCCATAAAGTGTTGGGTCCATACCAAACATTATCAAGCATTAGTGAACTGACACATTCAAAATATTCATAAGGGGCATATCATACAATAATCCCAAAGATCATACACAATGTAAGTGACGAGCATACCTCCATATACACAAGCTAACCAGCTCATACACGTCACTAGTATAATAGTGACTAGACCATACACAAATCATAAGTATAATGATGATTAGATCATGGGTACATCACAAGTACAAAAATGATGGTCTCATACATATATCCCATTTATATTAGTGATTAGCTCCAACATATATTACACACATGGTGACAAGCTCTAACCATACATCACAAATACACAGTAACAAGCTCCAACATATATCACATATACATAGTGACGAGCCCCAACATACATCACATCCACACTGGTTTGTTAACACAACACACTGGCTAACACATGTCCATAATGCATCCAAGATAGAAATAATATCAGTGCATTGCGTACTACACCATGGATCCATCCTTTCCACTGATCTTCTACACCATTGGACAAATGGGAAGATGATTCGTTGCATCCCATACTACATTGCAGGTCTATCATCAATCCCAAAAGGCTAATTATATAGTCTAACAAATGGGAGGGGATTGTGTGTATCTCATACTACACTACACTTCCATCCATCATCCCAAGAGTTTCCCCAAGTAGTGAACCTACAAAACCTAATGGATTATGAATTTAATCACCTATAGGCCACCGATGAAAAGTTTTTCCACCGAGGAAGAAGTAAATCATGACATATACCACCTTCTAACCTTAGTGATATTGTAAGATATCTTCTTCACAATCTCGGGTAACACTTAGCATCAGTCACTTTTATGCTTACCAATGATAGCTAGTGAACCCTCTCAATATGTAGATAGCCTCATATTACCATTGCCTGCACGGATGGGTCCCTACCTGTGCAACCATTATGGCTATATATATAACCATGGTAGCCTACTACCTTCACCTCCATGAATAAGGTGAATGCTGACTAATCCCTAGTAGTAGCCCATACATCAGTTATTGGAACGGTCTAATGACTGCCTGCCACTGCTCAATATCATGAAGGTTCACTTTTCTACAGGTCATACATAACATGAATCATAATCTCAATCAATAGATAAACTGGTCGATACACAAACACATAGATATGGATTTGAATTACATAGACACATAAGAGATACGTGGAACCAACACAAGATGGACTTTACCCATCATATACATATAATCAAATACCCATTATAAAGTAGTCAATCTTCCATTATTATATAAAAGTATATTGTGTATTAAATACACAATATTAGATTCCCTTAACCCATTCATAACCATCAGGTGCCCATTTAGCCTCAAACTAAATCCTACTAAAGTGAGAAGGGAAAACCAATCGGGAACAACTCCAACCCTTGGATTTGTCCACCCCCCTAAACCCTTCCCCTATGGACTTGAGGTCATATAGGAATCCTTTGCCCAAGGACCACCTATGTTCCCACTTCCAAACAAGTCAAAGTCACACGTAGTTTTCCTACAAGGTTTCTTAAATGACTCATAGGTTCCCATAACCAAGGTATGATTAGTGATTCCTTTTAATTACTAACACTAAGTTCACAATTTAGAAACATATACCATGACATATCCATCCTATGATGTTGAAATCTCAATTAAACCTAGCCACAAATTTTATTCTTAACTCAACATGAACATCCTAGAATGTCCTTAGGTCATCTCCTTGACACAAGGTTGGTTCAATTACTTAATAAGATACCCTCTTTGTTTCCATAAACCATTTTATCATTGGATCAAGACATTGGGCCATAGTGGATACATAAACTTTAAGTTACTTGTTGGAGTCATAATCACCATATCCCATAATTATATCTCGATACATATCCACATAAGATTTTTATTTGGAAATCTCAACCATAGCCCTTAGAAACCATGTTATAAGGTCGGGGATCCCTTATTTCTTCTAATTAAGCATACCATGGCATACTACAATTTATTATTTATTTGTGAAACTCTACATTCATAACCCATCATAGGGAATGTAATATTAATAATGCATAGAATGTAATATATTTATAGCAAATCTATAATAGAACTTCCCAATGATCACATAATTACATACATGGTATCATCTCAATATTTACAAGTATCTAGACCCTCATCTAGGTATGCACTTTTAAGTCATATTCATACCAAGCCTAGGGAATTTGAGTATATATATTGGATATTAATATTACTTCTAGAATAATGGAATTAGAATTCCTAATAACATTTCCATTAATCTAAAACCATCTAGGAACTCTTCACAACCACTCTTTGCAACTTGGATCTTGTTTAGGGTTTCTTGCTTTGCATTCAAACTTGCATCTCATTTAGGGTTTAGAATTGCATTGTTTTGCATTTTCTAAATATGTAAAAAAATTAAAAAAATCAGTCAGTGTGCATATAATTTAGATCTCATAAATTTTAATTTGAAAATCAAAACAACATTGCATTTCAAGTTAGGTCTTTCCATTCATTATTTAAAGTTATAGTCTCAAACCTAAAATTGAAAGACATTAATGCAAGCTTGAAAATCTTTTAAAAATAGTTTTAAAATACCTAACCAGGACCCATTCACCTTTACTAGTGAATGAGTCCCTAATCAAGTCAAACCTGAACTTTTTGGAATCTAAAAAACAATTAAAAATCACTTGAAAATAATCAAAAACATCTCAAAAATACCTCACTAGGACCCATTTGATGAATGAGTCCCTATTAGCTACTGATAGTCATTTTATAGAAATTAAAATCTTAGCTTAAGGCTTTTGTTTGTTGTTGTTACTTTCATGTTTTAGTTTTTTGATTTACTGTTCCATCAAATTCATTGCATTTAGCTTAAATTGCTTCATTTTAGGGCATTTTCAAGAATCAAAATTGCATTTAGAACATTTTATTATGCAATTAGTAAATTTCATTGTGTAGAATTTGAAAATTGCATTGCATTACCCATTTAGGGTTTCCACACTAGGTTTATGAAACTTGTATGAGCTTTACAACTTTGTTTCCTATTAGTAATACTATTGTAAAATTTAGTTTGAGGATCATGTGATCTCGCTATATCTCACTCACCGTGGATCTTGGGTTTTCAAACTCTCTCTCTAATAGTGTTGATAATCAACCCTCTATGGCTCATAGTTTGCATACTTCATTACCCATGGCTTCACCTCCTACAATCAATGTGCATGATGTTATAAAAAAACTAGATGACCAACTAGAAAACTTCAAAGATAATATCCTTTGTGAAAGCACAGACATTAGAATGGTTCCCATTATACAAAATCTAAGGAAAGTTCTTAAAACTCACAATGAAACATAAATTGTCTATAGCCTTAGTTTCTTTTGTCATGATTATTTGAAAAAACACAACAACAACAATATACATGGCATGGTCAACCTTATTGAATCAAGTGAAACAAAGAATTATGTGTTGGGTAAGTGCACAAAGATGGTTCCCAAAAAGGGGACTTCAGTGGACAACTTTTTTCTAAAATCAGGAAATATTGACCTTGGACATGAAATTGAGGATAGTTACACTCAAATTTTTGAGATGGAACAAAAATAAGGATCGAAGTGCTCTGAGTCTACTTTCTCAACTACTAATTTATTTAAAAAATGGTTGATATTAAGAGGTTCAAAAGAGGGATGTACACAGATTAGTGTTGTTTTTGTCCAAAAATCATAACATAGCAAATCTTGTACGACCCTCGTAGGGTGAATTTTTTTAAAATATTTTTTAAATTTCAATGGTCAGAAGTCAGCTAACAGTATGTAGTTGATGCATGATTTTTTTGATAAATTTTTAATGAATATTTGAGTTTTTACTAATTTTCGAAGTGGACATTTCCTGAAAAACATAATTTTGGCTATGCTACCCCTACAAATTTTGGAAACTAATTGATTTTTTAAAATTTTTTTTTTTAAATTTGTAGAATGGAGTCTACTTTATAAAAATGTAATTTATTTTAAAATTCGATGAATAGTTAATTTATAACAAAAAAAATACCAAACATTTCTTTTTGGCAAAAAAAAGACATACAAATAAAATAAATTATGGATGAAAGGCTTAAAATTTTCAGAAAGTGAAAACAATTACATCGTTGGATAGCTAAGAGAGAACCCAACCTTACCCATGTGTTCGATTTTTTTGATATTGAACCACGTGCAATCCTGACGGTGAGCATGAACTCGATTATGTGAAATATGGTAGATTTTTTAAAAGCACATCTTTGGTCATTGGGAATGCCTTCCAAGCCTTTGGGTTGGTATTCCAAGGAAAATACCAAGCCTAAGGCTTGTTAATTCCTAAAGCAAGATATAACACGAGCTCACTATAACGCGCTCGCATTATATTTTAGTTTTGACAATGTTTTTGCTTCTGCGGGAAACATGTCAACTAAGACATAACGCGAGCATGTTATAATGCGCTCGTGTTATGTCCTCATTTATGTTAAATGCCAATATATTGAATGTATGTTGATATATTAGTATGTTTGTATGTACATGTATGCTTGTATGCCATGTATGTATGCTTGTATGTATGTACGTATGCTTGTATGTATCAATGCATATATATTGTATGTATGTATGCAAGATTGTATCTACACATGTATGTATGTATTTATGTATGTAATTAAAGGGAGGGAGAATTTAGAGAGAGAGAGAGAGAGTCTAGAGAGATGGAGAGGGGGTGGAAGTGAGATTTTAAGAGAGAGGCAGTGGGAGAGAAGGGTTTGGAGTGAGAGGGACTTAGTTAGGTAGTGTGGGAGGGATAGAGGAAGGGAGAGAGAGAGGGGGAGTGGGAGAGAGAGAATTGAGAGAGACAGAGAGAGAGAGGGGGGGCGAGAGAGATGGAGAGAAAAAGAGAGTTATGTAGGTAGGGTGCCAAAGGGAGAGACTTGAGAGTGTGAGGGGGGTGAGAGGGAGAGACTTGAGAGATAGGTAGTGAGAGGGAGTGTGAAAGAGAGGGAGTGAGAGAGAGAGAGGGAGTGGGAGAGAGAGGGAGTGAGAGTGAGAGACCTGAGAGAGGGAGAGGATGTGGGAGGGAGTGACCTGATAGAGGTAGAGAAAGAGGGGGGTGGATTGAGAGGGACTTGTCTAGGTAGGGTGGAAGGGATAGATAGAGAGAGGGAAGAGAGATAGAGAGAGAGTTACTTAGGTAGGTTGCTAAAGGGAGAGACCTGAGAGAGAGGGGGGTTGGGAGGCAGAGAAATGAGAGAGAGGGAGAGAGAGGGAGTGGGAGAGAGTTGGATAGAGTGGGAGGGACATAGAGAGAGATTGATAGAGGGAGCGAGAGAGGGTGGTAGGGATTGATTGAACGAGAGGTATGCAAATAGAGGGAGATGGTAGATAGAGACAATTAGAAAGGGTAGGAGGGAGGGATGGAGGGAGAAGTGATAAGTTTAGATAGAGAGAAATTGATAGGGGTTGAGGGTATAGGGTTGAGAGATTAGGGTGGAGGACCTATAGGGTTGATGGTTTCTAAGGTATTAGGGTTTAAGGTTTGAGGGTTGAGGGAATAGGGTCGATGTTAGAGGGTATTTGGTTGAGGGTATAGGGTAGAAGGTTTAAGGGTTTAGGTTTGAAGGGATTAGGGTTAAGGGTTTAGGGTTAAGGGTTTACTTGGTTGAGGGTAGAGGGTTTAGGGTATAGGTTTGAGGGTATATTGTTGAAGGATTAGGTTTAGGGTCCAATATTAGGGGTAGAGGGTTTAGGGTTTAGGGTTTAAGGATTAAGGGTTGAGGGAGGGTATGTGCAGGATCATTATGGAAAAAATAGGTCCTTAAGTGGCAATAAATTCAAAAAAAATTGAGTTAGGCAACTTGACATAAAATGTTGACTAATTTATCTATATTATTTCAAAAATATGTAAGGATAGAATCTGTAGAAAATTGAATATAGTTTCTAAACTACTAGGTTTATTTAAAAAATAAAAAAATCTATTTGGTGAAAATTTTAAATATCAATACAGTAGTACTTAAATTTCAAGGAAAAAATAAGAAGTAGGTGTTTGTCTAACCACCCTAACCACAATAAAATGATAATATTTTTTATAATATTTTAGATATAAGTAGAGGACTCATGTCCCAATGTGATGCATATTTTTTTGTAATTTTTTTTCAAGTAAATAATTAATTATGATTGTTTTTATACAACTTTTAAAAAATATAAAAACTCATATGTCTGACCACCGTAACTCGGTCAAAAATTCATGAAATTCAATTTTTCTTTTTTTAATCCTATAGTATGTGAAGCATATAATGTGACACATGTTTTGAATTCAAAAAATGTGATACTATTTGAAAGCTATAGATTTTTTTCAATCAGGACTTTATTCGTAATTCAAATATAAAATGAATAATAATAATTTATTAAATTCAAAGTAAAGCATAATTTATATTGGTGGAAACCTGAGAATCTCCTTTAAAAACCCTTTTCGTTTCATCAATTTTGGGTCAAAAAAAAGTCGTCAGCCACATGGGTCATCATATCACTTACATATCGCCACTTTTTGGCCCATCATGTTCCTATACATACATGAGATTAAGGGTTGAGGGTTGAGAATTGAGGGTTGAGGGTTTAATGTATAGGGTAGAGGGTAGAGGGTTTAAGGGTTTAGGGTTTAAGGGTTGAGGGTTGAAGATTGAGGGTTTAAGGTTGAGGGTTGAGGGTTGAGGGTTGAGGGTATAGGGTATAGGGTTGAGGGATTAGGGTTGAGGGTTGAGGGTTGAGGGTATAGGGTATAGGGTTGAGGGATTAGGGTTGAGGGTTGAGTGTTGAGGGTTGAGGGTATAGGGTATAGGGTGGAGGGATTAGGGTTGAGGGTCCAATATGTAGGGTATAGGTTATAAGGGTTGAGAGATCAAGGGTTGAGGGTTTAGGGATTAAGGTAGAGAGTTTTCTTGGATTTAACAGTGTAAGGGTTGAGGGAGTAGCGTTGATGGATTAGGGTTTAGGGTAGAGAGTATTGGGTTGAGGGCAGAGCTTTTTAGAGTTGAGGGTTTAAAGGTTGAGGGTTGAGGATCAAGGGTTTAGGGTTGAGTGTTTAAGGGTTGAGGGTCAAGAGGGTTGAGGGATTAGGGTAGATAGTTTACTAAGTGGTTTTAAGGGTTGGGGGATTAGGGTTGAGGGTAGAGGGCAAAGGATTGATGGTAGGGGGTAGAGGGTTTACAGGTTAGGGTTTAAGGGTATAGGGTTTAGGGTTTAGGGATTAAGAGGTTATAGAGTAGAGGGTATAGGGGTTGAGAGATTAGGGTTTAAGGGTTGAGGGTTAACACTTTAGGGTTAAGGGTTTACTTGGTTGAGGGTAGAGGGTTTAGGATATAGGTTTGAGGGTATATGGTTGAAGGATTAGGTTCATGGTCCAATGTAAGGGGTAGAGGGTATAGGGGTAGAGGGTTTAGGGTTTAAGGATTGAGGGTTGAGGGATTAAGGGTTGAGGGTTGAGAATTGAGGGTTGAGGGTTGAGGGTTTAATGTATAGGGTATAGGGTATAGGGTATAGGGTATAGGGATGAGGGTTTAAGGGTCAAGAGGGTTGAGGGATTAGCGTAGAGAGTTTACTAGGTGGGTGTAAGGGTTGGGGGATTAGGGTTGAGAGTAGAGGTTAGAGGATTAATGGTAGAGGGTAGAGGGTAGAGGGTTAGGGTTTAATGGTTTAGGGTTTAGGGTTCAGGGATTAAGAGGTTATAGAGTAGAGGGTATAGGGGTTGAGGGATTATGGTTTAAGGGTTGAGGGTTGAGGGATTAAGAGGGTATAGGGGTTGAGGGATTAGGGTTGAAGGGTTGAGGAATTAAGAGGGTATAGGGGTTGTGGGATTAGGGTTTAAAGGTTGAGGGTTGAGGGTTGAGGGTTGAGGGATTAATGGTAAAGAGGGTTGATGGATTAGGGTAGAGATTTTACTAGGTGGGTTTAAGGGTTGGGGGATTAGGGTTGAGAGTAGAGGTTAGAGGATTGATGGTAGAGGGTTTACAGGTTAGGGTTTAAGGGTTTAGGGTTTAGGGTTGAGGGATTATGGTTTAAGGGTTGAGGGATTAAGAGGGTATGGAGTTGAGGGATTAGGGTTGAAGGGTTGAGGGTTGAGAGATAAAGGTTGAGGATTGAGGAATTAAGAGGGTATAGGGGTTGCATGATTAGGATTTAAAGTTTGAAGGTTGAGAGTTGAGGGATTAGCGTAGAGAGATTACTAAGTGGGTTTAAGGGTTAAGGGATTAGGGTTGAGGGTATAGGGTAAAGGATTGGCAGTAGAGGGTAGAGGGTTTACGGGCTAGGGTTTAAGGGTTTAGGGTTTAGGGTTGAGGGATTAGGGTTTAAAGGTTGAAGGTTATAGAGTAGAGGGTATAGGGGTTGAGGGATTAGGGTTTAAAGGTTGAAGGTTGAGGGTTGAGAGATTAAGAGGTTATAGGGGTTGATGGATTAGGGTTTAGGGTAGAGAGTATTGGGTTGAGAGTAGAGGGTAGAGGGTAGAGGGTATAGGGTTTTAGAGTTTAGGGTTTAAGGGTTTAAGGGTTGAGGTTAACCCTCTACCATGTATCTTTCTCTCAGTATGTCTCTCCCTCCCTCTATATCTCCATCTCTCCCACTATATATTTCTCCCACTCTCCCCGTCTCCCACTCTCCCACTCTCTCCCACTCTCTCCCACTCTCTCTTTCTCCCACTCTCCCCTTCTCTCACTCTCCCACTCTCTCCCACTCTCTATTTCTCCCACTCTCCCCCTCTCCCCCTCCCTCTCTATCTCCATCTCTCCCACTCCCTCTCACTCTCTCTCCCTCTTTCTCTATCTCCATCTCTCTCCCTCCCTCCTCTCTCTCCTCTCTCCCTCCTCTCCCTCCTCTCCCTCCCACTCTCCCTCTTCCCTCTCCCTCTCTCTTTCTCCCACTCCCCTCCTCCCTCCTCCTCTCCATCCCCTACTCCCTCTCCCTCCCTCTCTCCCTCTTTCTCTCCCACTCTCTTCTCCCACTCTCCCACTCTCCCCTCTCTCTCCCTCCCTCCTCCCTCCTCTCTCTCTCTTTCTCTCCCACTATCTCTTTCTCTCCCACTCTCCTCTCCCTCTCTCTCTATATATATTTCTCTCCCACTTTCATTTATCTCCCTCCTACCTCTCCTCCCTCTCTCTCCCTCTTCTCTCTCCCACTCTCTTTCTCTCCCACTCTCCCTCTCTCCCTCCTTGCTCCCCTCCCTCCCTCCCTCCATCTCTCTCTATGTCTTTCTCCCACTCTCTTTTCTTCATCCTCCTTCCTCCTCCTCCCTCACCTCTGCCCCCTCCCTTCCCTCTCTCCCTCTTTCTCTTCCATCTTCTCTCCTCCCTCCTCTCTCCCCCTCCTCCCTCTCCCTCTCTCCCTCCCTCCCTCTCTTGTGTCTTTCTTTCCCACTCTCTTTCTCTCCCACTCTCCTTCCTCTCCCTCTCTCTCTCTCTCTTCTCTCCCACTCTCTCTCCCACTTCCTCTCCACTTCCTCCTCCCTCCTTGCCTCCCTCTCTCCCTCCCCTCCCTCCCTGCCTCCCTCCCTCCATCCCCTCTCTCTCTCCCTCTCCCTCTTTCTCTCCCACTCTTCCTCTCTCCCTCTCTCTCCCTCTTTCTCTCCCACTCTCTCTTTCTCTCCCTCTCCCTCTTTCTCTCCCACTCTCCCCCTCTCTCCCTCCCTATCTATCTCCATCTCTCCCACTATCTCTTTCTAACCCTCTTCCTCTCTCTCTCCCTCCCTCTCTCCCTTCCTCCTCCCTCTCCCTCCCTCCCTTCCTCCCTCACTCTCTCTCCCTCTTAGACAAAGAGATAGAAAATAAAAATATTAAGAAAACCATATTTCATTCAACACGTGCACGTTTTGAATAAGTAGAGATGCTACCATTTTAGGAATAAATAACGCGCTCGCATTATAATGTGAGCACATTTTGGTATTCCACTAAAAACGGTAAAAAAAGAATATACCCGTGATGTCAAGGCCCACAGTTTACATATTCTCCTGGTTCTACACATGCTCCGACAAAAAATAGCCTTTTAATGATGTTGTGAAGTGTGCAAGCATGTTTTTCACATTCCATCACCTTTTCCATGATCTTTCTACCACCTTTGCATGAAATAGAAGAGTTTCCAAATTGAAAGACATATAATATCAATTGAAGTTTGAATTCCATTGAAAACTAATATACAATTGAAGTTTGGAGTGGAACAAAATTTTGAACAAGCCAAATTGTAGTGGAGTTTGAAGAAAGAAGAAGATAAGCCTACATAATTGGGTTGAACTCCTCCATTTGAAAGTCTAGTTTTTTAGATATGTGAAGTCCTTACACATTTTCTTTCATTCTATTATGGCTTGCTTTCAATTTTGTTTGTCATTATAACCTTACATTGTCAATTCACATTTTAAACCTCCTAATGATTCCCATACATGGAAATGGTCTTTAATGACCCTCTTATGACATGGAGATACCCAAAATTGAATCAAATTTCAAAATGGAAGTATAGATTGTCAAGGTGCTCCTCCACCACAAACTTATCAAACACTCACAATGCCATTACACTCATTATGATTCTAACTTACATGATATTTATCTTATTTCCCTTCAAACTCAACTCCCCCAATGTATATAACTATTTTTGTAACTTCTTAACTAACTTATCTCTTCACAACTTTGCCAAAAAATGCAATTTTTTGGAAATGTCCATGCTTCCATTTTGAGCCTATCTTGCAATCATGGCATGCCACATTATCACTTTTCTTTAAGGTATTTTGGATTGAAAACAATCATGTCACATTTGTCTATGCTAGGTTAACTTTTGTACAGGATGATTATAAGTATTATTTACATGAAGCCTTGAATGACATATATTTTTCAATTAACTTGAATGGATAAATTTTTTAGGAACTAATATTCATCTCATTACCATGGTACAGATAAAATTATCTACCATGCCAAAGAAAAAGACAAAGAGGAAACTAACAGACGAAGAGAATGAAACCTTCACTGAAAATGAGAGAGTTCGGGTGGCGGCATATCGTGAAAAAAAGAAATTGGAAACGATTGGAAAAAACAAGCCAATTGAAGAGGAACCTCAACCATCAAAAAAAGTATGAGAATTGGCAGCACAAAAGGAATGAATGTGAAAGAATCATCGTGAGACAGATTTAAATATCGTAGTTAGAGAAACACCCTCTACGGCAAGTGAATATGAAGGGACACCATTAAGCACAAGCGAATATGGAGGGACACCATCTAGGAGAAGTGAATATGGACGAACACCATCTAGTGCAAGTGAATATGGAGGGACACCATCTACCTCAAGTGAATATTGTTGGACACCATCCAACACATCTCAAGTTGAAAGTACATCATCACTCGGATTTGAAGAAGAAGGTATGCCATCATCCCCATGTGAACCTCAAGGCTTTGTATTTTTCTCCACCCTCGATCGAACGTACGCAATCTATCCCACCTCAATTAAATATTGATGAAATTCCTAATGTTGAGATGTATGTACCTAGGAGAACACCACCTAGAAATTTGTGTAGAAAGTTGCATAGAAAGCCAAAGTATTTGATTAATATTGATGATGAGATTTGTAGCACATGGAAGGTAAGATTTCAACATGCACTTGTAGAAGATATGTTGATAAGATTTGGGAACAACTCTTTGAAAGACTAAATGAGATTGCAAGATTTCAACTATTTGTTGAAATGATGCGGGGTGTAAAGAATAGGAACATCATGAAGACTCTTGGGTTGAGAACATCGAATGCATCGAGTGAAGAAACTAATGTGAAGAATCTAATGGATGCTTATGAGAGTGTGGGTAAGACCTCATGCTCAAAGGATCTAGTAATGTCACCCGATGTGTCATTACATCGACTTTGGTAAGCTATCAAAAAAAGAGCTCATCTCATTAAAAAGACGAGTGAACACATGGTAATTAGTAGAAAAACTTTATCAAGAGCCATTCAAAGGTGACAAAGAATTGAGGGCAATGATTCAAATGAATTATGAGTATTCTTGGGGAGATTGTCACAAAAAGATAAAGAAGTTGTCGAAGCCTTGAGAACACTAATTGAAGAGTATTGGAAGAATAAAACAAGGCCATCTCTGAATAAAAGGGATGTGGTAAGAATGAGAATTGGTAGTCGGAATCATGAGCCACATTCAAAGCATTTTTTGGATATGACTCAAACCCAATTTTTTCAAAAATTTGAAAATGATTATCCTCAAATTAGTATTTCTCAAATATTTTTTGAAATTCTTAAACCTTTTTATGTCAAGATAAATCACACATGCACTACTTGTAATTGTAGACTACATATTGAATTTTCTAACCATTATAATGTTTATCGTTCTATATGTGTAGATTTGTATGGTTCATGCGAGCATTGTGGTGGCTTCTAGCATATGCTAGTATGTCAACATATAGAAAACACAAATGAGGTGGGACAAAAAATAGTAGAGTTCAGGAAGTATAAAATAGTGGCATATGCTACAAAAGATGGGTCTCAAGCAAAAAGGTGTGATTTGGTTATTGAGAAGATTCTAATGTACCAGTTTATGTCCATGTTTTGTGACAAAATACTGTATGAGTATGCAATGCATACCCATAGAGCTCGATGGATGGACACACAATTCAAGCTATACAAGGTCACCTTTCCAGTTGGAAGCATAATATCAGTCGTTGAATTTGTGGATAACTACACTCTACAACCACAACATGAGGTGCAGTCACAGTATTACAACTCCACATAGGTTTCGATATTTGTGCACATAGCATTCATTCATGCATTTGATAGTACATATGACTAAAGGAAGGTATTAAGGGAGTACCACTTTTACATTAGTGATGATCGCACACATTCTCTAGAGTTCGTGCAAGGTTGCTTCCAAATGTTCTACAATGGTTTGGCTCAGAGGGGTGTAAAATACGACTGACATATAATATGGTCTGATAACTATGCAACAAAGTTCAAGAAATTGTGCATGTTCTACTGGTTGTGTAGGATGCATGTAATTACAGGTGCTCAAAATATGTGGAACTTTTGTGAGGCCGGACATGGAAAGGGGGAGCATGGTGGTGCAGGAGCATGCGTGAAAAGAGCATTAGCACAAGAGGAGTTAAAGTATAAAGACAATATAAAGATAGTGCAAAGTTGATAGATGAAAAATAAATCATCGAGTGGTGTAATGCTTTGATGGGTGGGTATGTGCAAGATCATGATGGGCCAAAAAGTGGCGATATGTAAGTGATATGATGACCCATGTGGCTGATGGCTTTTTTTTACCCATAATTGATGAAACGAAAAGGGTTTTTAAAGGAGATTCTTAGCTTTCCACCAATGTAAATTATTCTTTATTTTGAATTTAATAAATAATTATTATTCAATTTCTATTTGAATTATGAGTAAAGTCCTGATTGATACATTGATTGAAAATAATCTATAGCTTTCAAACAATATCACATTTTTTGAATCCGAAACACGCGTCACATTCTATGCTTTGCATACTATAGGATTACAAAAAATATATCTGAATTTCATGAAGTTTTGACCAAGTTAAGGTGGTTAGACGTACGAGTTTTTATATTTTTAAAAATTTGTAATAAAAAAATCATAATTAATTATTTACTTGGAAAATAATTACAGACAAATATGCATCACATCGAGACATGATTCCTTTACTTATATCTAAAATATTATAAACAAATATTATCATTTTATTGTGGTTAGGGTGGTCAGACAAACACCTACTTCTTATTTTTTCCCTGAAATTTTAGTACTACTACATTGAAATTTTAAATTTTTACCAAATAGATTTTTATTTTTTCCATATAAACCTAGTAGTTTAGGAACTAAATTCAATTTTCTACAAATTTTATTGTTACATATTTTTGAAATAATATAGATAACTTATTCAAATTTTTACATGAAGTTGCCTATCTCTAATTTTTCTGAATTTTATTGCCACTTAAGAGCCTGTTTTTTCCATGATGGTCCTGCACATACCCGGGTGCAGGTAATGAAGGCACGTCTTCAATTTGTAGATTTTTTTGGTTGATGGATGATACTAAAATTGCACCATATGAGGACTGTTGTACACTAACAAGATCGAGTGAGGTACACTCTTTCCTTAGCTCAAATGCAGGTTCATGGAGTATTGATACATGAAAGATGGCATGCTTTTGTTCTTCATGTACAATGCAAGACTGGAATGATTGTGAGTCAAGGGAGTGGGTTGACATATGGTTGACAAGTTATCTTGCCCACTTCACATGTATTTCCATCTGATGGCATTGGAACTGACACAGATGGAATCATCGGTCGACTTTGACCACGTATCAGATCTAGTTCAACCAGGTGATATATCTACTTTCTTAGTTGTTGAAATTCCATATCATTATCTTACTTTGTATTGTATTCATAATGTTGAAAAATTTCAAGATATTTTTTGCACATATCAATGCAGGGCATGTTTATGCAGTTATTGCAGATGAAGATAATGAAGAGGGAACAAACTATTACTTGTGTCCTTGTGTTGAGGCCAAAAAGAAATTGGAAGCCCCAACTATAGATGGAGAAAACATCGAATACCCTCCAGGCTCAGTTGTGGCTATTGGAACATGGCTTAGAAGGTACCCACATTCGAGTGTTAAACATTGGCTATTTCAGGACTTTGACACACATCATAAGATTCTTCATTACTCAAACCTTGTCGTGGCATCCAATGTTTGTTTGACCATTTATATGGGGGTAGACCTTTGAAGAAGACCTTTTGGAAGGTCCGTGAATCTGACCATGAGGCAATACTTGACACAATAAAGAGTAGAGAAAACCCAGATGATTCATTGGATTAATTTGTAAGTATATGCACATTGGTTCTTATTAATCTATACTCGTATGCACATAAATTTTTGATTCCAATGCTATCATCTTCTTTTACTTTGCATATTTGTAAGTAGCATACTAAATAGTGATAGGTGTCCCCTTGTAAAAAATATAGACATATGAGCCATCCAAGAGAATGTTAGCCAAAAAAGCAATCCAACATCCTCATTTTGATGATCTTGACAAATCTCAATCATGATTTTAAGCGATTAGAAAAGTGTGTGCAAAGCTTGGTGAGGGAATTTCAAGTTATTCACTTGAAGTTAACCTTATCATGAGCAGCTATGATGTAGACATTATAAGAGCATCTGAAATTTCAAGTTACTCTATTCAAGAGAGGTGTTGTGTGCAATAGGTATGTTGGAATTTCTAGTGAAGATGTATGACTAGGAGTGACTAAGTTGTGAGGCCTCCATGCCTATCTATAAGTGCCTTCCATCTATTTTTATTTCAGTTCTATTTTGGATGCTCTTTCTTTTTCTCTTTTACTTTGTGTATTTGTAAGTAAACTACTAAAAATTGATTGATGTCTCGTTGTAAAAAATGTTGATTTATGAGCCATTTAAGATAATCTCAGCCAAAAAAACAACACAACATCCTTATTTTGATGATCTTGAAAAATCTCAATTTTGATTTCAAGCTATTATAAAAGAGTGTGTGAAGATTAGCAAGGGAATCTGAAGTTACTTAATTGAAGTTAACCTCATAATGAGAACCTATGATGTAGACGTTTAAAGAGAATCTCAAATGTATGAGTGACATTGTAAAAGATTTGTGAGAACAAAGTACCTAAGGCATTGTAATGAGATTTACTTACATAATGAGATTTACTCAAATATTGTAATTTTGGAGTTCAGGTTTGGTGCAGTAGCACCTTGTTATGTAAATACCTTCAATAGGAAAATTTGCAAAATTTGAATTTTGAAATGTAAACAATGTGAAAAAGGTCATGTAAAGTTCATATGTAATGTATTCAAATTCTCAAAGAGGTCATTAGGTGATTTGAGAAGTGATATAAAGCATGTAAGGTCAAATTAGGATGTTTTAGGTGTGTGTGTTTATTTGTGCAGGTGAATTCAAGAAACAAAGGAACATACCTTTAAAAATTCAAGAACCCCTAAACTTGTTGAGACAACAATTATCATGTATCCAAACCCTCAGATCCGCAATTTGTCTCAAGACAAACTCGCTCCACCATGCCAAACCAAAACCCTTATTTTATGCCAATATAAGGAGGGTATATTGAAAGGAATGGTTCCACACCTTACCAAAACATGCCACCACCTTAGACCTTCTTAAAATCACCTGAAAAAACTCAAAAGACAATCATCCAACCTCTACATCCAATATTTTATGAAACCCTAGGGTGAAACCTCATTTTTGATGCCCTTTTCCATAAAAATCTATAGGGGCAGCAACACAAACACGATAAAAATTATTCCATTTCACTTAGAAATTTATCATCTGATCCAATAGGATTGTGTTGGGTCCCTCTAGAAAAACCTCTCTCGTTATTGGCTATCTTGTAGTGGTTTTCCCGTGGTGGCGAATTTTCACTTGATGGAAAAAGTGTCAAATTCATATTGCGCAAAGTTGCGAAGTGGTGCAAATTTCTCTCTGCAACTCGTGTGACCAAAATAACTGCTCCAATGTGTTTGAATAGGTATTTTTATGTTAATAATGGTCATGTTTCACATCGAAACACGCATAATTTCTCTGAGCTATGTTCCACCGGATCGATCCCTTAAGGGTCCAAAGTGCAAAATGGCTGCAAACTTCAGCATGCTATTACTCAGATATCGTAATTCTTAGAAACTTATTGTCTAATCCTACAAGATTGCATTGGGCCCCTCGACAAAAACCTCTCTCGGTTTTGGCTATCTCAGAGTGGTTTTCCTATGGCGGCGAATTTTCACTTGATGGAAAAAGTGTCAAATTCAAGCTATGCAAAGTTGCAAAGTGGTGCAACTTTCGCTCTGCAACTCATGTGATCGAAATAACTACTCCAACACATTTGAATAGGTATTTTTATGCTAGGCATGGTCTTGTTTCACACCAAAACACGTAGAATCGCTTCGAGCTACATTCCACCGGATCGATCCCTTAAGGGTCAAAAGTGCAAAATGGTTGCAAAATTCATCATTCAATTTCTTGGATACTGTGATGCTTAGAAACTTCTTGTCTGATCCTACAGAATCATGTTGGTCCCCTCTATAGAAACCTCTCTCAGTTTCGTCTATCTTGGAGTGGTTTTCCCGTGGCGGCTAATTTTCACTTGATGGAAAAAGCGTCAAATGCAAGCAATGTAAAGTTGCAAAGTGGTGCAAATTTTTCTCTCCAACTCATGTGACCAAGCAGACTATTCCAATGCATTTGAGTAGGTATTTTTACACTAGGCATGGTCCTCTTTCGCACTAAAACATACTGAATCGCTTTGAGCTATGTTCCACCGAATCGATCCCTTAAGGGTCCAAAGTGTAAAATGGCTACAAACTTCAGCATGTTATTACTTGGATATCGTGACACTTAGAAACTTATCATCTAATCCTATAGGATTGTGCTAGGACTGTTTACAAAAACCTCTCTCGGGTTTTGTTATCTCGGAGTGGTTTTCCCATGGTAGCCGATTTTCACTTGATGGAAAAAGTGTCAAAATCAAGCTGTGCAAAGTTGCAAAGTGGTGTAACTTTCACTCTGCAACTCATGTGACCAAGAAGATTGTTCCAACACATCAAAATAGGTATGTTTATGCTATTCATATTCCTCTTTTGCACCGAAACACATGAAATTGCTCCGAGCTACGTTCCACCGGATCGATCCCTTAAGGGTCCAAAGTGCAAAATGGCTGCAAACTTCAGCATGCCATTACTTGGATACTGTGATGCTTAGAAACTTCTCATCTAATCTTATAGGATTGTGTTAGGACCCTCTACAAAAACCTCTCTTAGTTTTGGCTATCTTAGAGTGGTTTTCCTATGGCGATGGATTTCCACTTGATGGAAAAAGTGTCAAATTGGAGTTGTGCAAAGTTGCAAAGTGGTGCAAATTTTGTTTCACAATTCATGTGACCAAACTAACTACTCCAACGCATCCCAATAGGTAGGTTTACGCTAGGAATGGTCCTCTTTCTCACCCAAACACATGGAATTGATCTGACTTGCGTTCAACTAGCTTGATCCCTTATGATGGCATGCAAAACACTGGAAAAGAGAAACATGCAAATGACGGTTGAGAAGTTCGAGTATTCCACACAAAAAAATGTATGATCATTGGTGCATAGCACCTTGTTCCTCCATTTGATGAAGAAGGTCTAGCTCAGTGGTTTTAGTGATTATCTGATGGTGAATAGGTTGGTCAATAGGTTTTTGTGGGTATTTTGAGCTTGCTTTGTCTTGAATAAGGTCAATTAAGACCATTAGGTATGTTTTGGGGTGAATTTTGGTTCTAATGATAAAAAATGTGAAAATTTCAATCTTGCACTAGAAGTTGTCTTTGTAGCCTTTGAAGGCAAATTTGTGAATTTGTATATGATTGTGAAAGAATGGAGTTTTTTCGATGTAATAAGGCTATTTGTACGCCATTTGTGTGGGTTTAGAGGTCATTAGATGTACTCATTAGGTTGGAGAAGTCTAAAGTTGCAAATTTCTAAGATGCTTAAAGCAACAAATTTGAAATGCAATGGTTAATTGTTTTGAAAGTTGGTTTTTAGTTAGTTGAGGGCATGAATTAGTTAGAGAAGGGTGTAAAACAATATGCAAAGCCTTGAGAGGCTCAAATGGAGGTTTTTGATGAACTTTTGGAGAAGATCTAATAAGAATTATTCACACTATTCTCTGTTTTTTAGATTTTTGATACAAACTTGTTGATCCCGTACTTGGTACGACCACCAACTTTTAGATAAAGAACATATTGGAATCTTTTTATGAATCATTTCATGGAATGCCAATTGTAAACGTGTTTTTTTCTTTTAGATAAATTTGTTTAGAATCAATCAATTAATATTCAAGACAAATCATGAAGGACAGCAATGGTCAATGCTAGGGCTAACCAATTAATAATTATACACATGAATAATTGAAGCATGTACATGTAAATAAGGGAAGCACAAGCACTCAAAAACATATAAGCCTCAAAAATTATACACACGAATACATAGTATACACAAATTAATACAAAGTATATGCACGAATAAAAGGTATATGCATGAAAACACGTAAGCCACAAAATATACATTTGAATGCACGTAAATCACAAAGTATACACGTAAGTTGAAAAGTATACACTTGAAAACATGTAACTCATATCTATTGAACCATCAATTTAGAATGCAAATATGGATAGGCATCAATAAAAGATATTTGTATTAACCAAATAGCCATGTAGGCATACATCAATATATGTCGGTATAAGTATGAAATATATGTACAAAATAGCCATATAGGCTTACGAGAATCCCATATAGGCATACAGTGTCAAATATGTCCAATAAAAATATGTACAAAACTACCATGTAGGCATACAACAAAGGGCTCTGGAATCAAAAGTCATTGCTCTCCATGCCTTGGAAATAAATTCTTTCCCTTTCCTTTTCAATCGGATGGTGATAGGTTTGTCACTCATTTTTGCTACACTTGAGGAGTGCTCCTCCTAATCCTCTGAGTGTTTAGTTCATGGTGAATTTTTAATTGTTACAATAAGAAGTAAAGACATGAATATATAGAAATTACATTATAAAAAATGATATATTTGACAAAATAATCACTTACCGCCATCTCATGATTTCTCTCCATAGGGGAAATATTCTCATGCCTAGGCTCAAGCGTGCTCAAGCCCTATATAAACCATACAAATAGAAATTAAACTACGCGAATCAATAATGGTTTAATTTTTCACTAACTAACATCTATAACAACAAATATAAATTGAAATTTACTAATTTTCCTCATACCTCTCCTGTCAGAGCCATCGAGGATTGTATAGCAGATGACACACCAATATCCATTGCCCTTGTCATATTCGTAGGTGTTTCGGCTTGTATCATTTGAAAATAAAACAACAAATTATTCAACATAATCAATGATGTGCATATAAACTACATAAATCTATTAAGTATTTGATTCATTAGCTAAACTCTTTATTCTATTACCTCCATCTAGGTTTGAGTAAATCCACCACCACTGGGATGTGTTCCATCAAAACCTCCAATATTAGTCTGTTCAACATCCAAAATTGCATATTAAATTACCATTCGTAAAACAATGCTATTAACATGCAATAAATTTATAATTGTTTACTAGTTACATACCCCAACAATAGGTGTACTGTACAAATCAGTTGGTGGGGGCCTGGTGTATCCAGTCTCAACATTGTGACCTTGCAATTTTATTAAAATCATAAAACATTTTTAGTTAATCTTGCATTTCAAAATCAAAATTTAATAAATTAAATTCAATGAACATGCATTAACTTTTACCTGACTATCAATACCATATGCCTGATGCAAAATTTCAGCTACCCTCTCCATCTCCATAGCTGCAGACAGATCCTACATACCATTCTCTTGAGTATCGATGGGCTCATATGAGCAAGTAGCCCCGCAAGATTGACACACATGTGTTCGATGGCGACCACTCAAAGACTCCCCTGGATGGCACTGTAGAATAGGGCTAGTATGATGGATGACACTCTAGGTCAAAGTTATGATCACCTACAATGTCAACACTTTCCTTTGCGATGGAAGGCATAACAATGTGCTCATGAGGTGGCCTAGTGAGAGCGCATCTACCGTGTCGTGTAGGATCCGGCTATGCACCGGGTCTATCCTGAGCTAAGCCCCCACCTCTCCCCTAGAAATCCCTTATATCAAAATAATTTGGGATTTTGTTCAATATGAACTCACTGTATACTTTCCTAAGGAAATATTGTGGGACCTCGCAATTTTTGCATGGTGGATAGAGACCATGTACCACCTATCATAAAACTAGCCCTTAATCTATTGGTGGTGGTACCAATGGATAGGAAACCTCTTCCCATTGAGGATAAGATTTTGATTTGTGCGTGTGTCAGTGAATAATGAGCACAAATCACCTTTTGTAATTTTTAAATTCTTTACATCTTTGTCTGATAGTTTATTTGCATAATAATCCCTAGCCGCTTGCCTCCTATCTTGCCATCCAGTTATTTGTTTACTAATTAAATCTACATTTTTTACCATATCTTTCAATGAATTTGTGAGGGTAATTCTTTCTGCGGTTGAACCATTTGGATCACTCAACCTACTAATCAAATCCTCTTTTTTTTTTTTTGATTGTTCTCAATTTTACTCATTAAATTTTTGTGAGTGCCAAGAGGGGGTTGAGTGATTGGTGGAGGAGGTTGTTGTTGTGGTTGATTTTGATTTTGAGGATTTGGTTGGTCTTCCTTTTGAGCATCTTGAGGGTTTGTAGGTTGGTTTGCATCTCCTAAAAATTAAAACAAATATATATCAAATTCAACCTAAAACTAAAAAATTCAACCTAAAACTAACTAATTCAAAACAAAAACCACAAAATCCTTACCTCTCATATCTCCTCCTCATCGTGGTGCACATCGTTGTGAAGAAATAGAAATTGTTGGTGAAACAATTTGTTGAATTGCTCCTCCTAGAAAGTGAGTGCGTAAGTAAATGAGTTTTGGCCGTGACTGCAAGGAAAAAATAGTCAAAATAACAATGATAGGTTTTCATTTTTTTTTCTTTTAACAAGCAATAACGCAAGTGCGTTATAGCACGTTCACATTATAATGCACTCACGTTATTTATTTAAATTTTTTTTTTGAAAGGTGTCCACGGAATTGCTACCCATTTCCATGCACCCGCCCTACTTCTTGGTTGAAGAAGCCAAGCCACTCTCATGTAAGGATTGCAAACAAAGATAAGAGGAAATATATCAATTCTAGATCATGATAGTCATAGAATAATCATACGAATGAAATCATATCTAATCAACACTATCTATTTCATAACTATATCAAAATACAACTCATACATGGGTAATTTACTCACCAATCTAGATCAACAGGTATCGCTCCACTACCAGAGGCTTCCAATGTTCTTGTCACTATAGTTGAAGGTACCTCGATCTGCACTACCTATGGTGGAATGACTACTTATAAAGGACTCTCAATAGGGGCATCTATTGGTGAAAGTGTTGAAATGATGGATATGGCTATTAGAGATTACCTTCTCCATTGTATCCTAGGCCTCTCCTCCATTATGTCCTCTACATTTTTTAACTAACCCTCCTCCTCAAAAGATCCTAGTAAACTTGGGTCTCCTCTAGTGGCATTCTTAGGGTAAATAGGATTTGGTCACATTGTCTCCCACCATTGATAAAATCTATCCACCACCCCACATAATCAATGTCTAATTGGGTTGGGTCACCATCATTATTACTCCCTACCTCACTCAATGTAACAACCTTTATAGTAATCCAGAGTAGGTCCCTGAGTCTAACAAGGCTTCTAAAATATTTTATATATATGGGTATGGAATGAGGAATTGTATGCACTTTCCCACACTTGAACATATCACATTGATAGTATTTTGGAACAATGATATGATCATGGTGATTCATTAAGAGCAAGTTGGGTTACATTCATGGTAGTTGGGTCTTGTTAGTGAGCTATCTATGCATCCCCTGATATAACTACCATATGATGTTATTGACCCCTAGACACCATCCATAATCTATCTTCAAAATAATTAATATCCAAATTTCCAATACTCCACCTATGTGTATCCATTCCCCTAGGGAAGATCATCTATAATCTATCGGGGAAAACTATCCAGTCAAGTATAGGTGATGTGCTTGAAGGCCCATGCCTGAAGTACATGCAGACTATCAAACTATGGTACAAATGATATACATAAAACCTAAGGTCATTATATAAATGGGTCAACATGCTCTAACCCTAGGAAAATATGACACTATACTCCTCCATCTCTTTTATGTAACTAATGAGGCCTACATGTAGGTGGGAGCCTCATCCATTAGTGGCAACTCAAAGTTCCACTATAATAATCTTAATATTCTCTATAAGGGGCATTGTGACTCACACATACTATATACACCTAAGGTATATATGTATAATGGTCTCTATGTGGATAACTCGGCCAATGTAGTAGAGTTGGTAGTTTTGGACATCTTGAACTATTTGTGAATTCTCAAGAGATACCCTCTCCCACTGAATGGGGAGTTGTAATATGATATGTGGTAGATATCCATGAGTGTCATGTATATCTCCTTGTAAGGAGATGGAAATACATCATATCGATAATCCTATATCTCCATGAGTTCCATGAGCATGTCACCAAATGGAATCTCATCTCTAGCATCTCAAAAACCCCACTAGAGTCTAACTCATCATAGTAGACAACAATTGTGTGTTGTCACATCGCCTATGTAGTTACATAGGAGTGATAAGATTAAACCATTAGTATGCTCCTAAACCTCTAGTAAGCACCAAAAAACCATAACTTTTTCACATAAAATGGACTATATCTTCTCTATCTACATCTACTATACACATGTTCTACTTCAAATTTCTAACACAATTTTTAATTTTGACTCTAACGATGCTAGCACACCATCCCAGATGATAGTGAATCCCTAGGATGATAATGTGTTAGGAAGGTTTCAGTACAAATATCACCCCTAAGACTAATTTGTGGCATCTCAAATGAAAATATGGGCTAGGGGTTTCAATGCACAGCTAGGATGCCTATGTTTCTCAAAATTTCCCTACTAAAATTAAATACATAAAAGAAAGGCGAATCATAAAAAAATTTCCTATCTCATCTAAGGGCTCTTCACTCTCCATGAAATTCCAAATATCCTCTATGTGTGATGGCCTAAAATATCATATGTGAAGCATTTTTGTTCAATCTCTATAGAACACTATGAAAAAATGCTCATTATGAAGAGTAAAAATGACCCTTTTAGGACCCACTATGTATGTATATAATAAAATTTCCTCCCATTTATTATTTTTTTTTGATGATTTTGATTTGAATACATTCCTGTTTTTACCATCCTAGCTAGGGAAAAAGACGAGGGGACATATATTCACACCTTTATTAGCTTTTTCATCAAAATTACTAAAACCTTGTTAAGTATTCTTCTCATTGTAGTTTCTTCAATTTTCAAAATTGACATGCTTTTATTTTTCAACACTTGAATTTCATGTTAGATGTAAATTTTTTTTGAAAACTAGGGGCATCATTCATGTTCACCTAGTCAACCTCTATGGCTTCTATCATATCATTTTTAGAGTAATTAATGTACTTATTGTACTTAATGTTTTACTTTTTTATCTTCTTTGGTGTAGCTGATCCATTTGAGCAATTAAATCACTAAAGTGGGATAAAATATAATTTTGAAAATTGCACCTTATGCCAATTTCAAACTTATGTATTACACCTAGGACATTTAGGATAAAATCTATTATCTAATCCCAACATCTGATAATAAATTAAAAAACCTTTCACATATTGGATTTAGAAAACCACCTATCTAGTGACATTATTTTCACTATCTTTCTCATATAAAAATCTTTTAGATATCTTGAGTAATAAATATTTCAAACTTAGATAATAGATACAAGATCATATTGATTTATAATATTATTCTTATTTTTCCTTTTATACACCTTCAACTTCATCTATTGATACCCAAAATTAGTATCTAGATAAAATTAAAAAAACACATGAGTTATCATTCTATCATGATATATATGGTGATGAAACACATGCTTCTCGAATATCTACATGTGATCCTTCAAATCCTAACACTTATCAGGCTTTTACAAAAATATCACATGTAATATGGATGTAGACACTTTCCTTGCCATTAATGAAAACTTCACATGTCTCTTTCAAGTCTCCTTCATATTAGTTTCCTTTCGCAACCCATATTTCACCATTAAATCACACTATATGTTATCTATTTATAATTGCCTATTTTACTAGGCAACCCAATTTCACAGGCATGGTTAGAAATTCTATGAAATACTTTATAAGGATAAGAACTAATCTTCTTTGGATTTAAGTTATTATAATTTATACTAGGAAATATTTCCTTTCTCAAATGCGTCATTATTTTTTCTCCATATAAATAAGACTTCTATCCTCTATGTTTCATCACATGACTTAATTTTGACATCGCACGTCATTAAATAAATAATAGTGAATGGATTTCCTCTCATAGACCTGTTCATTCAGTTATTGAATGTAAATTACTCTTGTAACAAAATGGAATCCCATCTCCTACATAAATTATATAATATTACTAAGACTCTTAATGACTTAAAATGACTTGAAATCTTAGTATACCTATACAATGTGATACTCTTAAATAACTCATTTTAATTTTCTACTTATTTTTAAAAAAAATAACAATCCTAGATATATGTATTAGATTTTAACAAGGAATGAAGTTCCATTTTTTTATAAATCTATCTACACATATGAATACAAAATCATTAAATATTGAGTTTATGGTATTCCATGGATAAATATATGGATATTTTAAATTACAAGTCTTCTCGAGTATTTGTGATATCTAATATAATCTTGTATCCTAACCAATTTTATAAGTTATACATCTTTAAAAAAAAATTCACATCTTGGTCTAAATGTGATAAGGACCATTTCTCCTCCAATGTACCCACTACATTATCTATATAAATTTTTCCCCAATCCTCCATTCTCTAATGATATTCTCTTTTATTGAACAATGTTGTGTATAAATTTTTTTTTTTTTTAAAAGGTATATTCTTAAATAGTATAATCCTCAAATCAGCCTAGTAGAGCTCTTAAAATTTTTCCACAATTGTGCTCATTCTTGTTTCCTTGGTATTTGGCACCACTGGTCTACCTTGAGGTTTTGGGTTTTAGCCATAAAAACCTTGGCTTTTGGTCTTTTGTTTTGTTTTGGTATGGAAATTTTAATCCTACGTTGACCAGTTGTTCTAGGTTACTAGTTGCATAGGTCATGGTTTGAGCCTTTTAAGTCGTTCGTGTTACCGACCCCTGTTACCTAGCCTATCGATTTTTCTGTATGGAGACTTGGTTTTATTTTACTTACTGTCAGGTCGATAAAATTTTATCTTTAGACTTGTGTCTAAATTTCCTGCCTCAAAGGTTGTCCCCCATCTGCCTAGACAGTTCCCTTTTTTTCATGAATAACAATTATGGCATGTGTAGGTTTTTTGACCATCAGATGGATCATCCGAATCATGACCATTCCTCATTGGCCTTGCGAGGATTTCCTATGATGTCACAACTATGCTACGAGTTGTGTGATATCTTGCCACATGTCTCTTATAGTTGTGGGGCCCATTCCATGTTCCCCTACCGATTAATGAAGACTATTGAATCAACAACTATCATATAATGATGAATCATGCCCATTCCTCACTAAAATCATTTAATTAAAATGATCATTTTAATGATGTTGCAAGGTGTGTGAACAAGCAACACGTGGCCACCGATGCTAGGCATGATGTGATCAGGGTGGGACCCGCTCATGTTGGGGTGGTGTATCATAGGTGAGCTTTCATTCACCTAGGATTTGGTGGATGAACGTGGCATTTTCAAACCACATTAACTCGATCTTTGTCATTGTTTCTTGCTTGCATGGATTGAGATCAATGGTTGGTATTCAAAATGGGTTAATGTGTATGATAGACATTGTTTCTTGCACGAGTGAATAAAAATGGTGGAGTTCAAACTGCACCACCAAAATTTAATGCTAGAAGTCCCCTAAATTGATATTTTTGTGCACAATTTCGCTCTGAAGAATAATTTCTAGGTACCAAGAGACACGAGCAATTTCCTCTAAGTCCAGTATAACTTCCATTAAAATTCTTTGCAAGAAAATTCGTAAGTAATGTATACACCACATTCTTTGTCTTTCACAAATCTTGTTGATTTCTTCAAGTCAAGTGTAAATTGTGTTTTACTTTGTTTTAAAAGCTCGCACTGGTTTATTCACTTTAAAATTAAAGCTTGCATTAATAATTTCCAAGACCTTTTAAATTGTGAAACTATTGTGTTTAAGGCTATAAGCTATAGGGTACACCCCATAAAATTTTGGGTACTTCAAAACCCTAGATAGAACCTTAATCTGTCTTGTGAAAATGGCACCCAAAGCTTGGCGTTCTAGCTCTGAAAATTCATCTAGGTCCTTTTCTCAAGATATCATATATATATTGAAACACTCAACTAACAAGAAATTTGAGGGAAAATATTTGTATTACGGACCCCAGGTTTTGGAAGTGTTAACTGATAAACAATGTGCAATTTGAGATGCTGGAGTACCATACACAGGTTGGCACCTCTTTTCTAATTGGTTTGGAAACAAGAATTTGGGTGCCCCTCTATGTAACCCTTGGAGGTTAGACCTTGGCTGAATGTATATCTAGATGTTGAATTGTTAAAGGATATTGCAGCAAGGTATAACCCTCTAACCAGAGTTGTCCGGACATATGATTGTAAGGAAATGGTTAAGCTAACCAAAGAGGAGATTGGAGGAATTTTTGACCTCCACGATTGGAATAAGGATATGGTGCCTATTGACCTTCAAGCCTTTAGAGAAGAATATAGGAATACCAAGGGTTTTTTTAGGACTTCTTTGTTAACTCCTCATCTAGCCACTACAGGAGTGTGAAAAAATAAAAAGAAGATAGTGATTGGAAATAATCAGCCAAAAAATTTTCCCCTAAACTATTTTTACAATTATTTCAGAAATACAATTTTCTCTTTGTGCCAGGTTCTTGGTATTAGTATAAAAACTACCTTGTCTATTGATCTCATTTATATGGTTGTGCATCTCTAGCATCTAGCTTTCAATGTGGTGTATGATTTTGCTACATATCTGGTAGATAAAATTCATGAGGGTTTTGTATCTCTAAAATAAGTAAAAACACTGGTTAGCTTTAGATGGAACTATTTATTGATGCACATGATTTTGTAGAAAGAAGATGCAGGTTTTGGGCTGAATATAAAATTAAAGAAGAAAAAGGATGACATTGACATTCCTATCTAATATTGGACCAGAATTTTGGATAGGCATGACCATGAATTTGGTTACATGGTGTTTCATAATGTTTTTTGGTCCACATTGAGAAGATCCCTTGTCTATGATCCACCTAGAATTCCAAAGGAAATTCATGATTTCTTGAGGCCAATGGAGAGGAGGCATGAGTTGAAATGGACACATAATTTGGGATACATCATCCCTTACTATAATACAACCATTTTCAAGGTCTATGGCACTAATGTTAACCCATATGCTTTTCCTAGGGATGTGCCTCTAAGGATTGGGTTTTTAGAAATCATGAGATAGTTGGGATGTGCTCAAAATGCACACTTTCCACCAAAACATAAGAAAGGATCTTTCTTTTCTGAATATACAACATTTTGAGATTTTTTCATGGAAAAAGGAGGGTGGAAATATTTTGGCACATTACTTAAGCCTTATGGGTTGAGCACTATATGCTCAAGGAACCATGATCTTGAGGGCTTCATTTCTGAAAAGAAGGAAAATAATCAGACCAACATATTTATTCACAATTTATATTACCCTGAGGATATCATCAAAAACATCCTTGACTTGCAGGTATAGGAGGAAAGAAAGGAAAAATATATAGCTTTTACTAACATGATGGAGAAGAAGAAAGAAAAGAACCATGCATATAATCTCATGTCGAATATTAGTGGTGAGTTGAATAGAACCAAATATGTTATTGACAATTTTAATAGCATGGTAGGAGTTCTAAAAGTAGAACGAACAGTAGAGGATAAATGAAAGTCACAAGTTGTTGAAGAATATCCTTAAGTGATATTGGAGGAAAGACCTACCTATCAACCTCCACAAAAGGTTAGGGTATATTCTAGAAAGAAGGGAATGACAACTGAGAAATAAACCAGGTCTACTCCTGTTACTTCAAAAAATTCTAGAGTGAGGTCTCATGAGAAATCAATGCCATCATCTTCAGAGCAATTTTTACCGAATGTTGTTTATCTAGAATCTTCCTCGAGGCCCTCGTCTAAAAAAAAACCACCATCACGCAAGAAATAGAGGATAGAAGAGGCAAAGGTGGTTAACTATCTTGAATCAGATGATGAATAAATCATGGGGACCCTTGATGACATGCAACAAGGAATGCCATCTTATCTACACAGTGTTTCATCAAGTTTTGGAGCAGTTGCTTTAAGGCTTGGGAAAGATGAAATAAGGGGAATAAGTAATACTGATGACCTAAGGATGGAAGCCTGTAGGGAATTCATGAGGGATGATTCACTTGTTAAAAAAAATTATTATTAAACATTTTGTATGGAGGGCACATGCCCTAGTATATGCTGAGAAGGTAGCTCAAGAAAAGAGTTTCAATCTAGAGCTTCCAGAGAAATTTATTCAATCCAATGTCATGCAACAAATGAGGGAAGATTTCATGGAGATAACACTAGAGCAAGGCAAAGAATTGGTACAAAAGAGTGGAATGTTGTTACTCCCTGAATGGGATATCATTGATGTTGTGGTATTCAATACAATAAGAAGGGCCAATAGGCCACTTATTGAAGGCGAGGAAGAAGCTACACTGGAACTTAAAGGGTCATCATTTAGTGAAGAATGGAATGCCTTAACAATTTGGTCATTGTGTATTGGGTCTAGGAAGCCAATACTTGCAGAGCCGACTGATTTCAATGGTCACCTGGTTGTGAGAAGAGTTGTTGATACTCCAACATTGGAGGTAACAGATGTGGTAGTGAATGTTGCCAACTTATCTAGGGAAACTGTTGAAGATTTGACCAAGGATAGAGATACTTTGAGGGGTGAATATCATGATCTTATAAATGAGTATAATAAGAGTTAACAAAGGGTTGCAGAGCTAGAAACTGAGTTGGCATTATTCAAGCAACAAATGGAGACATTGAAGTATCAAGGACAAGCCAACTCTAGTCATAATGTTCCTGATCCACCAATGGAGCAATCTCAACCTTCCTCACAAGAAAAATCCTTAGCAATCGCTCCTTATAATATGGGATAGGTTCCCATTACAATTCAAAGGGAAACTAGCCCAGGAGGAGGAATTTCAAGGGAAAAATTAATCCATCGGGTTGAGGAGTATAAATAATTGTTGCAACAGGGCGAGTAATCAATGTTGAAATAAATTTCAGTAATTGTAGATATTGTATTGAGACACTTGAATAGAAAAGTCCAAGGAAAATTAAATAGTGTCCATGCAAGTTATGTTTTAATGTTGCAGGCACTCAAAATGTTGCCGAGGGATAAATAATTGGCGACACCAGTGCTAGATAGATGGAGTCCTAGAGCTGAGCAGCTAAAGTTAATGCCAGTAGGAGAAAAGCATTAGATGGATAAGTATCCCAAGGTTATGCCAACTTATCAATTTATTAATGATATGGTGGATCAGAAGTTCTAGGGATATGTTGCTCCTATGGAAATGAAGATCAATGAAATAAAGGCCAAATATGATGGAGTAGACACTAAACCAATACCAAAAATCTAGCATAACTATGATGAGGTAAAGCCTTTGCAGGCTTGGAAGAATCAAATGAACGATATCATGACAACCCAGACAAATGAGATATGCATAAACACTGATATCGGTATGTTGAATAACACACTTGAGAAAATATCCTTTGTTATTAGTTTCTTAGAAGATTTTGATAAGGAGGCTACTTTAGTGATGGTGAAATATGCACAATATAGAGAAATGATTAATCAGGTTATTGATTTCAAGTGGTCATCTGAAGCAAAATTTGAATTGTGGAAAGTGATATTCACTAATGAGTTTCGAATATGAGCATAGTGGTTGAGAGTATGACTTGGTCAAGTATAATACAGGTCTGGCCTCATAAGTTACAATTGAATACACACATACTTCTCCCGAATCAACATCCAGATTGCTGATGAGGATTGTTACTAAGGTGGATAGAGTGTTGCAATGGTTTAAAGAGGCCTTTCGTTCCTATGGGTTACCTTTTGGAAAGTGGTTTTCCTTCCCACAGTAATTGAATTTTTTTTGTCTTATATGCATTCCCTCCAATTGTAAAATGCAAATATAACTATAGAAGGGAATTGTAGTCCAATCAAATGTGGACATGTGTACACTCCAGCCTGAAGCTTGTTTTGCTCCCTTATTCTATAAGAGGGAATTCCATGCCGATGTACATGGTCTTTTGTTGAATGCAAGATTTGAGAGTGCAAAATTGTAATATAGAGAGAGTAAACATTAAATCCATGTTTTAAAATTTAGAGTTAGATAGGAGAATTTTGATAATTATGAGGTTCTTAAGAATGTTTGTGTGGAATATGATAATATCTTGACTCTACTTTCTCTCCAATTTTGATACCTAGCATGAATTATTAATGAAATATTGGTCAAACACTAGTTTTGCTGATTTTCATTGTTCTTTACTTTGAATTATACTATAATTGTGGGTCTAGTGCAAAGGATCAGTTAAATTATTTTGTTATTGTGTGAGTTCATGCAGGTTGGCAATTGGATTTATAAGTAGTAATATATTTTTGGTATAGATACACGAATTATAATGCAATTCGTATAGATCTTAATTGTTTAGGATGAAATTTTCCTTATAGTTCAGTTCTTTCTTATTTGACTCTATTCTCTAGGATATGGCACTGATACCGAAGTAGTGATCATATTTCTCACATCTTTGGCATTTGATTTTAGAACTTTTATTCATAATAATCTTCATATCAACCTATCTTTATTATGTTTGAAGTTCTCTACTGATAGGAGTTGGATCTTTGAAGAAATTTCCAATTTCTTGAAGGATTTCATGTATTCTATACTGATGGGGAACTTATCTGTTGTCATGTAATGTGTATCTGAAATTTTTTAGTTATTTATAAAGAAACACATTATGGGATCACCCTCCCAGGTCTTGCAAAGCCCAAAGTGTAGGAGAATAGGCATTATTTCTCCTCATTATTGGCCAATCGTTTCCTAGGATTTCGTTATTGAACATGGAAAATTCATAAAATATTTGAGGAATCCGCTTGGGTTTTAAAAAACACCAATAGATTGGCGACTCTACTGGGGACCTATCAAATTCAAAGTCTGTAGTGCAGATTTGATACAATTAGAGTAAAATATTATAGTATTCTTCATTACGGAAGAATAATTCATTGAAGTTTGTGTTATGTGTTTCATGTTTAGTACATGAGTCTCATCCTAGTCTTGTCTTTGTCAGTGTGTCGAGTAATGCTCAAGATCTTGTGGAAAGTCATGAGTGCAAAAGTGAAGTGCAACGACTTCATAGTTCCCAACATCTTGAGTGGCGACTCTAATATCTTGAACACTGGTATTCATATAAATTCTCAAAATCAATGTGCAAGGAAGGATCCTCGTACACCAAGAACGATGAGGAAAACTAGCAGTTATTTGAAGAAAAACCTTGATCCACTACTAGAACTCGAACTTGGAAAAGATAAGAAGCCTTTGTGGGTGAAGAAAGATAACACACCGAGTAAGTCGGTTACATCCCCTACTCTTTCGTCTCCTACTTTAAATGTTGAAGTAAAAAATTTTTCTATTAGTGAGGATTTGTCATAATTTTTTGTCTCTAATGTGGATCATGGAAGTTTCTATGTCGAGAAACTTCTTGATACTGAGTATAATATATCTAGAGAAGAGCATAGGTGGGGTTTCTAGGAACACGATAAATAGTTTTTAGAAGCTATGACATCGAGTGCTATGTCTATTTTTAATGGAAATAAATTCAAACCATGAGGAGAATCTCATGATGAAGATGCACCTCCTCCTCAAGATGAAGATCAAGAAAATCAACCTTATTATACTCCTGTCCCAAGCGAGGTAGGAGATATCCTTGAAAATGAAGCTGATATAGATAAGGATATGCAAGCTTGGGTTGAGGAAGAGAAAAGGCTGTAGGAGGTGGATCATAATAGGGAGAAGAAGAGAAAAGAGACTCTGAAAAGAGTTTGAGCCAAGAAGCTCAAGAGGAATTATTAGAAGCTCAAGGTAGAAAGGATGAGAGAAGATGTTGCTAAGTGAAAGGCCTTTTAAGAAAATGTGGCTAAGGCAGCTGCAGAAAGGGCCCGTGCGGTTCCTAAAGTAACAATTTCAATGGGGAACTCTGCTACAACCACATATACCTCTTCTATCCTAGCCACTAAGATTTATGACCCACCTATTGGAGCCAAGAAGATAACCTTTGTTGATCATGGGAAAGCTCCCATGGACCAATCTAAGAAAACTTATTACAATTTTTTCAACTCCAAGACCAACACAAATGCCAATATTAAAACCAACACTTTTGCTAATATGGGAGTTAATTATGATCCCAAGTCATTTGATGCACCCCCAAATCTTGAAATATTGTGGTTACAATTGATAAGTGATCAATTGTAGGAAGAATTGAGGAAGGCAGAGATAGAAGATACAAATGTTGAGATGGCAAGAAAAATTGCTTTCCTTAAGATGTCTACACCTACTAGCAAGGCATCTAGTTCAAGACAAAATGATGGGGGGTCTCAAAATAAGAATTTTGAAAAGCAAAATCCCAAAGGGAGTGGTGGTGGCAACCAAGGTGACGAAGGTCGAGGTGGTCATAAAAATGGTAATTCCTACTCAGGTGATGAGGAAGGATACAATTAGAAGAAGGGAAGTGATGGTGGTAATGGAAAAGACAAAAAGGGACATCAGTCAGATGATAAGAAGGATTATGAGAAGAGAAATGCTCATAGAGATATACATGCTAGGGGGTCACCCTAGGCTGATAGATACATAAAACTATGTTTTGACAACATTAGGGGGTATCCAAATCCGGTCCCTGATAATGCACAGAAGCATCTACCCAAGTTCACTAGTATCGATGCTTTTAGTGATGAAGATCACCTAAAGGCTTTTCAGAGTTTTTTTGAAGACTTTGAATTATGGGATGATGATGTGGAAATGAAGTATTTTATGCAATCCTTAACTAAAGATGCTAGGGATTGGTACAAAGTGTTTCCTGATTCAAACATTGAGTCTAAGGAAGCCTTCTACATAGTGTTTAAAGAGTAGTATGGTGATCAAACTAATCCCAACTTTAGGCTGAATGATTTCAACAACATTACTAAAGGGCATAATGAAATGGCCATTGAGTTCAATGTGAGCTTTCAGAAGGCCATGCTCAAGGTCCTTGGTTACTTGAGAGCAAATGAAAATTCTTGTTTAGTGGTATATTGTAATTCTTATTATTCTAAAATGAGTTATATTCTTAGGGACAAGAACCCTCAATTTCTAAGAGAAGCGTATAAGATGGTAGTTAACATTGAGAACAATAGAAGGGCTTCTAGCAAGGTGGGAAGAAGGGAACACCCTAAAGCTTGCAAAAATAAAAGAATTCAGATTGAGAAGGCTAGTAAAGTCATGTCTTCTAATGATAAGATAGATCAGGTTCTTAGCCTCCTACATAAACAAGCTAAAAATGAGAAGCCCCATTTCCAAAGGAATGAAAGGCCTCTTAGGCTACAAGATTTTGCATATCATACTAATTGCAACAATGGGAAACTGATACAAGGAAATCAGAGAAATACTCAGATCCCATCGGATCCCCTATAGAAGCACTCTACAAATGTCACAAAATATTTTCCATGGTGTCGGGTGTGTCAGATGCCTCATTCATCATAGCAGTGTGCAGTGGCACAATTAGTAGAAGAGCCCCAAGATGACCAAGGGGAATCTCCACCTCCCAATGATCAAGATGCAATGACAAATGTGTTGCTGACTCCATAAGATTTTTCTTGTGATGATTACTCCTTAGATGATGAGCCATCTAAGGGAGATGTTGATGCACAAAGACAAAAAAATGATGTGCATCACCAAAAAGTATTCTTAGATGAAGAGGATGATGGTGATTATTTTGTGAATGAGCTTGAAATAGATAATACTATTTTGAGAAGACCCTCTAATGAAGAGATTGAGAACTACATAGTTGCTCTAGTTGCTAGGGCAAGAAACAACATAAAGTTAAGAAATGAAACTATCTTTGGGGATTCAAGCAATCCCTGCAATTTTTTCATCAAAGAAAAGGATATAGGGGGCGTGGCTGTCAAAGTAGATGTAGAGAAGGCAGATCCAAAACCCAAGGAGGCTAAGGAAGCTAGAATCTGGGTGAAGAAGGTGGATAAAGCTAAGAAAAATGGTGAGATTACCTCCCAAAACACTAAGATCAAGGATTTGCAATCTAACTTTGATAAGATTCCAAAAAAATATTAGAAGGTAACATCTGAGGCCATATGTTTCACTAAATTACTAAAGTACACTTCACTGGATATGTTTCAAGTACTCTCCCAAGTTAAGGTTATTGTCCCTTTTTTAGAAATGATGCGGATAGATGAACACAAAGATAAAGCTATTGCACTTATCAATAACATTGCTACAAATAAAGGGGATAAGGTAAAAATTGATCAAAATAAGTCAAATAAGGACCAAGAAAAGAAGGGTGCTACTAAGGAAATAACCATTGAAAACCGTCAAATATATTTGGGTACAACTATCATAGCTAATCCCAATCATGTGAATCCTTTTTTCTTGAGTTTGATCATTGATGGGAAGATGTTAAGAAATTGTATGATTGACTTTGGAGCTTCTAACACTGTAATGCTAGCAAATATGATGCATGCAATGGGCTTGAAGGTAGATAGTACTTATGGTAAGTGCTATGCAATGGATTCCAAAGAAGTTCCAGTCATATGGGTTATAAATAGTGTTCCATACAAGATGGCATAATTCCCATAAAAGGAGTTGCGCATGAGTGTTACAGTGGTGGATATGCCACCCAACTATGGGATGCTGCTATCAAGGGATTGGAGTGCTTCCATGGGTGGAAGCATACAGTGTGACTTATCATTTTCTACGTTTTCTATTGATCAGAGGGACGTTAAAATTATCAAGGAGAAGAGAGCTCCTCACATGATTGAGAACATGGAAGAGCCACAAGAACTTGTTAGAATAAATTTTGTGGAAATAGATTTGGTGAACTTCCGTGTTGAAGATGATATAGCAGAGGAAGAAGTCCATCTTGAACCCATTGATAAGGAAGTGTTGGATGTATCATAAAATGAAGACTTGTGGACAATGTAATTTGATGGAGCATGCTCCAAAGAAGGCTTAGGAGTAGGGATCATTTTTACTTCACCTCAAGGTAAAACCTTCAAGTACTATTTTCTACTGCAATTCGCTTGTACTAACAATGTTGTTGAGTATGAGGCCCTTTTAATTGGTTTGAAGTTGGATTCAAAACATGGTATGAAGTCATTAAAAGTGTTAGGAGATTCAAAATTAGTTATTTGCTAGATTAGATCTTGTTTTGCAGCAAAGGATAAGAGGCTTAGGCAATATAGGAATGCAGTTTGCGATACTATTGATATTTTTGATGCTTATGGTATAGACTGGGTAGAAAGGGGAAAAAACACTAGAGCTGGCTTGTTAGCCAATATTGATGTTAAACTTGATGATCTTACATTTGATGGTGTTTCACAAGTAGAGGTACAAACTAGGCCTGTAGTGTCAGACAATATTTATAACTAGCAAGTGTTTGATGATGACACTACCATTTTAAGGTTTTTGCATTGCATTGATCAGTATGAAAGCCAGGAGATTGAATTTGGTTCATTTTTGGTGGAAGTTTATTGGAAAGAAACCCTTTTTGGGAATGATGTGATTCAATTGAAAACAAACACTATCCCCAAAGGTTTAGTTGCACTTGAGAGGGTTTTTGTCGGCCCTGACTGGTCAAGTACTAAGAAAGAACCTTCCCACAAAGAGGATTTAGAGGAGATAAACTTAGGAACAAACAATTCCCCAAAGAAAGTCTACATTGGTAAAAATATGAAGCCTCATGTGAGAAATATGATAATCACCCTATTTAGAAAGTACAGGAGTGTCTTTTTTTGGTCATATGATGACCTCAAGGCATATAGGGAGGATTTGTTCCAGCATGAAATTTCATTGAAGCTAGATATGAAATAATTTAGGAAAAAATAGAGGCTGATTAATCCAACACTACAACCTAATATGCAAGAGGAGCTTGCCAAATTAAGAGATGCAAGGATCATTAAGCCTATTAGACACTCATGCTAGGTTTCAAACCGTGTACCAATAAGGAAGAACAATGATGATATTAGACTATGTGTTGACTACAGGAATTAAAATGTTGCTTCCTTGAAAGACAACTATCCATTGCCTAACATGGAAGCTATGCTACAAAAGGTTACAGTATGTGAACTACTCTCCATGATGGATGGGTTCTCTAGTTATAACTAGGTGATGTTCAAATAATCTGAGCAGTTTAAAACTACATTTACTACACCTTGGGGAACATATGTTAATGTAAGGATGACATTTGACCTGATGAGTGTTGGTGCAATTTTCCAAAGGGCTATGGATGTAGCCTTTGCAGATTTTATTGACCTTTTTCTTGAAATATATCAAGATGACCTCATGGCTCACAACAAGAAAGAGGAAGACCATTGTTCTCATTTGGAGAAAATCTTTGTTAGGGCCATAGAATATGGGATATCATTGAATCCCAAGAAATGCGATTTTCAAGTGAAGGAAGTGAAGCTGCTTGGATACATTGTTTCAAAGGAAGGGGTCTAAATTGATCTAGAAAGAGTAGCAACTATTGCAAAAATTGCACAACCAGGAGATGTAAAAGGTATCCAATCCTTTTTTGGGTAGATTATCTTTGTACGAAGATTTATTACAATTTTTTCTAAAATTGTTTGCCCTATTTCCAAGATGCTAAAGAAAGGAGAAAAGGTAATATGGATATAGGAACCCTCCAAAGATTTTCAAGCTATTATGGATGCTATCAAGGAGTCTCCTATTCTTAAATCCCCTGATTATTCAAAATCTTTCTAGTTGTTTACTTTTGCTTCTTTCCATACTATAGCATGGGTTTTGTTACAAAAAAATAATGATGGTTTTGAACATCCAATTGTGTGCTTTAGTAAATCATTGCAAGTTGTGGAGTTGAAATATGATGTGATAGAGAAACATGCATATATGCCTTGGTAAAGGCTATCAAGAATTTTAGACCCTATTTTATGGGAGCAAAAATTGTTGCTTATGTTCCGACAACTGATGTTAAAGATATTTTTACTCAACAAGAGACCATAGGGAGATGGTGCAAGTGGATCAATAGGATCCAGGAGTTCAACATCAACATACAAATTACAAAGATTGTGAGAGTTCAAGGTCTAGCTAAGCTAATGAATGAAACCAATTTAGAGGCCAATAGAATAAATCAAATAGAGCAAGTGAATGTTGTACCCCTCTGTGATATACAAACCTGTGGCTGGTATAGGAGAATTGTCAAGTATTTACAGACAATGTAGTGCCCTCAAGGCATGCCTCTCAATGAGAAAAGTACTCAAAAATTACAAGAAATTAAGTATGTCATCATTCATAGCAAGCTATGGTGGAGGAGTCATGAGGGTGTCATACTTAGATGTGTGGATGGTGATCACATTGAAGATTTACTAGTGGAAATGCAAAAAAGGATCCTATGGAGGTTACTACATGGCCAACATAACTTCTCTTAAGATCTTGAGGGCTGGTTTCTCGTAACCTATAGTGTTCAAAGATTCCCATAGGTATGTTAAAAAATGTGATCCCTATCAAAGGTTTGCTGGGAAGCTGAAGTTCTCTGGCAATTTTACATTAAGGCCAGTATTTGCTCTACCTCCTTTCCAACAATGGGGCATTGATTTTATAGGTGAGATATATAAAAAATCTAGTGGTGGGAATGCATGGATACTAGTGGCGACTGACTAATTTACCAAATGGACGGAGGCAATCCTAACCAGAAAGGCTACAAGTAAGGCGGTCATTGAATTTTTGATGAATAACATCTTGAGTAGGTTTGGGGTACCTGAGTGAATTGTCTCAGATAACACAATGTGTTTTAGGTGTGAGGAATCTATTGGTTTTTGCAATCAGTATGGTATAACTATCTCATATTCTTCTCCTTATAACCCCCAAGGAAATGGAAAAGTTGATCCTAGCAAAAAAAGCTTGATGAATATTATCAAGCGGGTGATTGAGAAAAATAAGAAGGCTTGGGATTCAAAGCTACAATTGGAATTACAAGCTGACACAACAACTACCAAGAAATCAACTGGATATTCTCCTTTTAACTTAGTCTATGGGGTAGAAGCACACATACCACAAAATAACCTACTAAAGATGTACAAGTTTGTCCAAGAATAGGATGATGATGTGTGTGATGAGATGCAATATAGGATGGAAGAGTTAAATCAATTGGATGAGACTCGAAGAGAGGCTCATAAAAGGAATGAAAAGCTACAACTTCAAGTGAAGCATCTGGGTATGTGCAGCATCATCATGGAAAAAATAGGCCCTTAAGTGGCAATAAAAAGACAAAAAATTAGAGTTAGACAACTTGACGTAAAAATTTGAATAAGTTATCTATATAATTTGAAAAAAATGTAAAATAAGAATTTGTAGAAAATTGAATGTAGTTTCTAAACTACTAGACCTTTATTTAAAAAAAAAATCTATTTGGTGAAAAATTGAAATTTCAATGCAGTAGTATTTAAATTTCAGGGTAAAAATAAGAAGTAGGTGTCTGTTTGACCACCCTAACCAAAATGAAATGATAATATTTTTTTATAATATTTTAGATATAAGTAGAGGACTCATGTCTCGATGTGATGCATATTTTTTTATAATTTGTTTCCAAGTAAATAATTAATTATGATTTTTTAATTACAAATTTTAAAAAATATAAAAGCTCGTCTGTCTAACCACCTTAACTTGGTGAAAAATTCATGAAATTCAATTTTTTTTTTTTAATCCTATAGTATGCAAAGCATAGAATGTGACACATGTTTCAGATTCAAAAAATGTGATACCATTTGAAAGTTATAGATGTTTTTCAATTAGCCTATCAATCATGACTTTATTTGTAATTCTAATAGAAAATGAATAATAATTATTGATTAGATTCAACGTAGAGAATAATTTATATTGGTGGAAAGCTGAGAATCTCCTCTAAAAATCCTTTTCGTTTCATCAATTTTGGGTAAAAAAAAAGTCATCAGCCACATGGATCATCATATGGCTTACATATCACCACGTTTTGGCCCATCATTATCCTGCACATACCCATCTTTATGACAAGAAGGTAGTTGAGAGGAAATTTGAGATAGGAGCAATGGTTTTGCTATGGAATGCAAGAATGGAAGATAAAGGTAAACATGGGAAGTTTGATCCCTTGTGGTCAGGCCCATATATAATTCCTGATATACATGCGGAGGACTCATATTTCTTGCAATCTCTCACAGATAAAATTTTGGAACGACTAGTACATGGATAGTTCCTGAAATCCTATTTCTCTTGAAATAGTTCTTTTCCATGTACAATGTATAGTCCTGTAATTAGTGTATATAGTTGTGGTGTGTTTTCTTTTGTTGCGTCTGCTTGTCTTGTCTAGACAAGCTCCTGCATTTTGGTTCTCTCTATTTTGGTTTGTTGCACCTGAGATTTTGGTTTCTCGCTATGCCCATAGGGGGAATAGATCCCTACTCGGAGCCACTGGTAGAGCTCTTAAATTTTTTCCACAATTGTGCTCATTCTTGTTTCCTTGGTATTTAGCACCACTGGTCTACCTTGAGGTTTTGGGTTTTAGCCATAAAAACCTTGGCTTTTTGTCTTTTGTTTCATTTTGGTCTAGACATTCTAATCCTGCATTAGGCTATTGTTCCAGGTTACCAGTTGCATAAGTCATGGTTTGAGCCTTTTAAGTCGTTAATGTTATCAGCCCCTATTATCTAACCTATTGGTTTTTCCGTATGGGGACTTGGTTTTATTTTCGCTTAATGTTGGGTTGATAAAATTTTATAACTTTAGACTTGCGTCTAAATTTCTTTCCTCAAAGATTGTTTCTTGTCCGCCTAGTCAGTCCCCTTTTTTTATGAATAACAATTATGGCATGTGCAAGTATTTTAACTATTAGATGGATCGGCCGAATCATGATAGTTCCTCGCTGGCTTCACAAGGATTTTCTATGATGTCACAATTGTGCTATGAGGTGTGCAAGATCTTGCCACATGTCACTTACGATCGTGCAGCCCTGTCCTTGTTCTCCAACTAATTAATGAAGAATGTTGAATCAACGAATGTCATATACCGATGAATCGTGGTTGTTCCTCGCTGACATCGTGCAATTAAAACAATGATTTAATGATGTTGTGAGGTATGCAAACAAGTGATGCGTGGCTATCGATGTTAGGAATGATGTGATCAAGTTGGGACCCGCTCATGTTGGGGTGGTGTATCATAGGCGAGCTTTCATTCACGTTGGATTTGGTGGATGAACGTGGCATTTCCAAACCACATTGACTCGATCTGAGTCGCTCTTTCTTTCCTACGTGGATTGAGATCAATGGCTAGTATTCAAAATGGGTTAATGTTGTATGATAGTATTTGTTTCTTGCATGAGTGAATAGTAATGGTGGAGTTCAGATAGTGCCACCAAATTTAATTCTAAACTTCCCCTGAATTGTTGTTTTGATGCACAATTCCACTCTGGAGAAGAATTTCCAAGTACTATGAGACACAAGCAATTTCTTGTAAGTCCAACATAACTGCCATTAAAAATATCTGCAAGAAAAACCATAAGTAAAGTATACACCACATTCTATATCTTTCAAAAATATTGTTGATTTCTTGAAGGAAAGTGTAAATTGCATTTTTTTTGTTTTAAAAGCTCGCACTCGTTTATTTGCTTTAATTTTTTTTTACAGCTTGCATAAATAATTTCCAAGAGCTTCTAAATTTTGAAACTATTGTGTTTAAGGCTATAAGCTTGAGGCTACACCCCATAAAATTTTGGGTACTTCAAAACCCTAGCTAGAACCTTAATTTGTCTTGTGCAAATGACACCCAAAGCTCGAAGTTTTGGCTCTGAAAATCCATCTAGGTCTTTTTCTCAAGATGTCATAGATATATTGAAACCCTCAACTAACAAAAAAATTGTGGGAAAGGCTTTGTATTACAGACCCTAGGTTTTGGAAGGGTTAACTGATAAACAATGTGCAATTTGAGATGCTGAAGTACCATACATAGGTTGGCACCTATTCTCTAATTGGTTTGGAAACGGGAATTTGGGTGCCCCTCTATGTAATCCTTGGAGGTTAGACCTTGGCAAGCTGGGAGTTCCAAATGTATATCTAGATGTTGAATTGTTAAAGGATATTACAGCAAGGTATGACCCTATAACCAAGGTTGTTAGGACATATGATGGTAAGGAAATGGTTAAGATAACCAAAGAGGAGATTGGAGAAATTTTTGACCTGCACGACTGGAATAAGGATATGGTGCCTATTGACCTTCAAGACTTTAGAGAAGAATATATGAATACCAAGGGTATATTTAGGACCTCTCTATTAAATTCTCATCTGGCCACTATAGGAGTGGGAAAAAATAAAAAGAAGATAGTGATTGGCAAGAATGAGCCAGAACTTTTTCCCCTAAACTATTTTTACAATTATTTCAGAAAGACAGTTTTCCCTTTGTGCCAGGTTCTTGTTATTTGTATAAAAACTACCTTGTCTACTAACCTCATGTATATGGCCGTGCATCTCCCACATCCAACTTTCAATATGGTGTATGATTTTGCAACATATCTGGTAGATAAAATTCATGAGGGTTTGGTAGCTCTCAAAGAAGGAAAAACAATGGTTAGCTTTAGATGGAAATCTTTATTGATGCAACATGTTTCTGTTTAAAGGAGAGGCAGTTTTTGGTTGAAATATATAAATAAAGAAGAAAGAGGATGACATTGACATGCCTCTCCAATATTGGACCAAAATTCTTGATAGGCATGACCGTGAATTTGGTTATGTGGTGTTTCATAATGTTTTTGGTTCCAGATTGAGAAGATACCTGGTCTATGATCCACCTAGAATTCTAAAGGAAATTCATGATTTCTTGAGGCCAATGGAGAGGAGGCCTGAGTTGAAATTGACACATAATTGGGGAGACATCATCCCTTACTATAATACAACCATTTTTTAGGGTTTATGGCACTAATGTTAACCCATATTATTTTCCTAGGGATGTTCCTCTAAGGATTGGGTTTTTAGAAATCATGAGACAGTTGGGATGTGTTCAAAATTCACACTTGCCACAAGAACATAAGAAAGGGTCTTTCTTTCTTTCTTGAATATACAACATTTGCATATTTTGTCATGGAAAAAGGAGGGTGGAAAGATTTGGGGACATTACTTAAGCCTTATGGGTTGAGCATTGTACACCCAAGGAACTATGATCCCGAGGGCTTCATTTCTCAAATAAAGGCAAAGCACATGACCAACATATTTATTCACAATTTATATTACCCTGAGGATATCATCAAAAAAATCCTTGACTTGTAGTTACAAGAGGAAAGAAAAGAAAAATATATGGATTTTGCTAACATGAAGGAGAAGAAGAAAGAAAAGAACCCTGCATATAATCTCATGCAAAATTTCAGTGGTGAGTTGAATAGAGCCACATATGCTATTGACAATTTTGAGAGCATGGTAGGAGTTTTGAAAGAAGAATAGATAGTGGAGGATAAAGGTAAGTCACAAGCTATTGAAGAATATCCTAAAGTGATATTGGAGGAAAGACCTACCTATCAACCTCCACAAATGATTAGGGTATATTCTAGAAAGAAGGGAATGACAACTGAGAATGAAACCAGGCCCACTCTTGTTAGTTGAGAAAAGTCTAGAGTGAGGTCTCATGAGAAATCAATGCCATCATCTTCATAGAAATGTTTTACCAAATGTTGTTGATCTGGACTCTCCCCCGAGGCCCTCGTCTCCAACACAATCACTGCCACCCAAGAGACAAAGGATAAAAGAGGCAAAGGTGGTTGACTATCCTGATTTGGATGATGAAGAAATCATGGTGACCCCTAATGACATGCAACAAAGAATGTCATCTTTTCCACAAGGTGTTGCATCAAGTTTTGCACAATTTTATTTAAGGCTTGGGAAAGATGAAATAAGGGGAATAACTAATACTGATGACCTAAGGATTGAAGCATGTAGAGAATTCATGAGGGATGGTTCCTTTGTTAAAATAAATTCTTTTAAACATTTTGTATGGAGGGAACATGTCCCAGTATATGCTGAGAAGGCAGCTCAAGAAAGGAGTTTGCATCGAGAGTTTCCAAAGAAAGTTATTCAATCCAGTTTCATGCAGCAAATGAGGGAAGATTTCAACAAGATAGCACAAGAGAAAGGCAGAGCATTGGTACAAAAGAGTGGAGTGTTTTTACTCCTTGGATGGGATATCACTGATGTTGTGGTATTTGATACAATAAGAAGGGACAGTAGGCCACTTCTTGAAACCAAGGAAGAAGCTACATTGGCACTTAAAGGGTCAACCTTTAGTGAAGAATGGGATGCCTTAGCAATTTGGTCATTATCTACTGGGTCTAGGAAGGCAATAGTTGTAGATTTGACTGATTACAGTGGTCACCTGGTTGTGAGAAGAGTTGCAGATACTCCAACATTGGAGGTAGCAGATATGGTAGTGAATTTTGCCAAGTTCACCAAGGAAACTATTGATGATTTTACAAAGGACAAAGATACTATGAGGGGCAAATATCATGATCTTATAAATGAGTATAATAAGAGTCAACCGAGGGTTGTAGAGCTAGAAACTGAGCTGGCATTATTGAAGCAACAAATGGAGACATTGAAGTCTCAAGGACAAGCCAACTCCAATCATAATGTTCCTGATCCACCAATGGAGCAATCTCAACCTCCCTCATAATCACAATCATTAGCAATCATTTTGTATAATATGGGACATGTACCCATTACAATTCAAAGGGAAAATAGCCCAAGAGGAGGAATTTCAAGGGAAAAATTAATCCATCATGTTGAGGAGTATAAATAATTGTTGCAATAGGCCCAAGAATCGATTTTGAAATGCAATTCAATAATTGTAGATACTGTATTTTGACACTTGAATAGAACAGTTCAAGGAAAATTAAATAGTGTCCATGCAAGTTATGTTTTAATGTTGCAAGAAATCAAAATGTTCCCAAGGGATAAAGAATTTGCCACCCCATTGTTGGGTAGATGGAGTCCTAGAGCTGAGCAACTAAAGTTCATGGCGGTAGGAGAAAAGGGTCAAAAGGATAAGTATTCCAAGGTTATGCCAAATTATCAATTTGTTAATGAAATTGTGGAGTAGAAGTTCCAAGGATATGTTGCTCCTATGGAAATGAAGATCAAGGAACTAAAGGCCAAATATGATGGAGTAGATGTTACACCATTACCAAAAATCTAGTATAACTATGATGAGGTAAAGCCTTTGCAAGCTTGGAAGAATCAAATGAACGATATTGTGACAACCTAGACAAATGAGATATGCATGAACACTGATATCGATATGTTGAATGGTACACTTGAGAAACTATCCTTTGCTATTAGTTTCTTAGAATATTTTGATAAGGAGGCTACTTCAGTGATGGTGAAATATTCACCATATCTAGAGAAAATATTAGGGTATGTGCAAGATCATCATGGAAAAAATAGGCCCTTAAGTGGCAATGAAAATTCAGAAAATCAGAGTTAGGGAACTTGATGTAAAAATTTGAATAAGTTATCTATATTATTTAAAAAATATGTAAGAATAGAATCTGTAGAAAATTGAATGTAGTTTCTAAACTACTACGTTTATTTATAAGAAAAAACTCTATTTGGTGAAAATTTGATATTTCAATGCAGAAACACTTCAATTTCAAGGGAAAAAAAAGAAGTAGGTGTCTATCTGACCACCCTAACCACAATAAAATAATAATATTTTTTTATAAAATTTTAGATATAATTAGAGGACTCATGTGCCAATGTCATGCATATTTTTGGTAATTGTTTTCTAAGTAAATAATTAATTGTGAATTTTTTATTACAACTTTAAAAAAATATAAAAACCCGTATGTCTGACAACCTTAACTTGGTCAAAACTTCATGAAATTCATTTTTTTATTTTAATCCTATAGTATGTAGAGAATAGAATGTGACCAAGGATAGCTTTAAGAAACCCCCCCCTTGGCAAAGGTGTAAAATCCTGGCGAATCTCTCCTTTTATTTGAAAAAAAATATTAATTTTCTTGGCGAATCTTATGCACAGTATTTTTTTTTTGTAAAATCCTGGTGAATCTCAATGAATAATTATTAAAAATAATAATTGTAGTGGCAAATCCTAGTGAATCTTGGCATGCTCCTATCACAATACAGGTGGGCTCGAGGGCCAGATCTTCCCCCATTCCTAACAAAATTCAATACCATCGGCCTAATAATGCTTCATCGACAGAACCCCCATCACAATCCTATGGTGCATCAAGGGAACTATGGGCATCAGGGAAATATTATATGGTGTCCCACTAATAGAACGAAGGACGGCTACAAGTTCATTCCACAACCTAATACACATGTACCTTGTTAAAGGCTTGTTGAGGCCCGAAATTTGTTTTGGGCCACACGATTAGATTTAATCATGTGGCCCAAAACAAATTTCGGTCCTCAACAAGCCTTTTAAAAGGAACATGTGTATTAGGGCCAAAAATCAACCTACAACCGTTCAATTAAAAAACTAATCTATGGCAATAGATAAAAGAAAATATTCCTCAAATTAAATAGTAATTTATTATTGGTGGCGATATTGCCCAAAAATTAATCAGAGGAATATAATATTATAGGCAAATATAATTTTTTTTTTTAGTAACTGTATGAAATACTGGTGAATCAATTTTGATGACGCATCGTTTACATGGCGAATTAATCGAGACAAAATTATTTTTTTGTAAAAACCTGGTGATTTAGTCTTCGTTTCAGCTTGTACTATTAGCCATTTTTGGAGCTCCTGATTTCTATTATTAGCCAATTGGTGAATATTCGCCACTAAAGCTTTCCCTGAATGTGACACGAGATTCAAAAAATGTGATACCATTTGAAAGCTATAGATGTTTTTTAGTCAACCTATCAATTAGGACTTTAGTCGTAATTCAAATAGAAAAAGAATAATTATTATTTATTAAATTCAAAGTAAAGCATAATTTAGATTGGTAGAAAGTTGAGAATCTCCTTTAAAAACCCTTTTAGTTTCATCAATTTTGGGTTAAAAAAGTCGTCAACCACATGGGTCATTATATGACTTACATATCACCACTTTTTGGTCCATCATGATCCTACATATATCCATTAATCAAGTTATTGCTTTCAAGTGGCCATCTGAAGCAAAATTTGAATTGTGGAAAATGGTATTCACTAATGAGTTTGGAATATGAGCATAGTGGTGGAGAGTATGACTTGGTAAAGTATAGTACAGGTCTGGCCTCTAAAGCTACAATTGAATACACAGATACTTCTTCTGGATCAATTTGTAGATTGCTTATGAGGATTGTTATTGAGGTGGATAAAGTGTTGCAATGGTTTAAAGATTCATTTCTTTCCTACACGTTTCCTTTTGGAAGGTGGTTTTTCTTCGCCATGGTAATTGAAATATTTTTTGTCCTATATGCATACCCTCCAATTGTAAAATGCAAATATAACTATAGAAGGGAATTTCAGTCCAATCAAATGTGGACATGTGTACAGTCCGGCTTGAAGCTTTTTTTGTTGCCTTATTCTATAAGAGGGAATTGAGGGCCGATGTACAGGGTCTTTTGTTGAATGTGAGATTTGAGAGTGTAGAATTGTAATACAAAGAGAGTAAACATTGACTACATGTTTTAAATTTTAGAGTCATATAGGAGAATTTTGCAAATTATGAGGTTCTTAAGCATGTTTGTGTCGAATATGACAATATTTTGTGTCTACTTTCTCTCCAATTGTGATACCTGGCATGAATTATTAATGAAATATTGGTCAAAGACTGGTTTAATTTATTTTCATTGTTGTTTATTGTGAATTATACTATAATTGTGGCTCTGGTCCAAAGGATTAGTTAAATTCTTTGGTTACTATGTGAGTTCATGCAGGTTGGCAACTGGATTTATAAGTAGTAATAGATTTCTAGTATAGATACATGAATTGTAATGCAATTCATATAGATCTTAACTATTTAGGATGAAATTTTCCATATAGTTTAGTTCTTTCTTATTTGACTTTTTGCTCTAGGATATGGCACTGATATTGAAGTAGTGATCATATTTCTCACATCTTTGGAATTTTATTTTAGAACATTTATTCATAATTGTCTTCATATCGACCTATCTTTGTTATGTTTAAAGTTCTCTACTAATAGGAGTTGGATCTTTGAAGGAATTGGCAATTTCTTGAACGATTTCATCTATTCAATACTGATGGGGAACTTATCTATTGTCATGTAATGTGTATGTGAAATTGTTTAGTTATTTGTAAAGAAGCACATTGCGGGATCACCCTCTTGGTCTTATAGAGCCCAAAGTGTAGGAGAATAATCATTATTGATCCTTCTCATTAAGTTGGTCAATCATTTCCTAGGCTTTCATTATTGAACATGGAAAATTTATAAAATATTTGAGGAATCCACTTGGGTTTTAAAAAAAACCAACATAAAAATACCTCATTACATTCATACCTACTAGTTATAGTGTCATATAGATAATAATGTTTATCTTCTAATCAAAGAATCTATATTTATTTCCACTAGCTCTAGATTTTAGAAAATAAAATAATAATCATAAAATTATTTTGACCACTTTCATTCTCTATTAGTGAACCTCAATTCTTCATGATAGATATATAAACAAAATATTTTGTTAATAGTTAGTGCTTCAATATGCACAAAGTTTGAATATTTACATAAAACTCTTGATCCTAGATTAAATTCCTTTATTTTCCTTCTTTCAAATTTATTTAACTCTAAAGTAATAAAAAAATAAAAAATTATGTCAATACAATAACTTTAAACTATATCTCTTGTACATGTATTTAAGATATCTATATTTTATTCTAAGATCCAAATGAGTATTGAAAGGTGATGAGCATCTATTAAACATTTAGGAAACTTCTTTTATCACCACTACCATTTGATTGGTTATTTCTAACAGAAGAAAAATATAATTAATATTCTATTTTTTTAATCCATGCATGATGATTTCTTTTGTGCTTTTTAATGTAATAAAATGTTTGTCCTTAAATTTAGTCAATAATGTTGCTTAACAAGATTGTCAAAGAGAGGTGAACATCAAAAGCATCTATCAACCTAATTAAGCATTAGTATAGCATATAATTATTAAGAAAATAACAAAACTTTCAATCTCAAATGAGAAATGTATTCTTCTGAGAAATAATGGTCCATAAATCATTGATTATTTATATAAATTTTCTAACAAAATTATAATCATTTATTTTAGTGTTTAAGAATAAGTTAAGTGTTTATAAATAATATTAAACAAGATGTTAATAAAATATTGAGTTGAAATCAAGCTTTAATTTATTACATACAAAGAACATGCTCATAGAATCTTTAGAAAATTTGAACCATTCAAAATTAAGATGAAAAATAAGAATAAAATATGCATGTCATAGTATTAGTACAAGAAATATTCCAACAAAAATTAATAATACAAAATTAAGAAATATTCCAACAATTTAACAATACAAACTTTACTCCAACAAAATTAATTTAAGAATGATGTTAAAAAATCACATTATATATATGAAAAGTTGAAAACCCATAACATATACCAATATAATCTACTATATTTCTTTTGAATGTCTGAGTGATAGAACACATCCCAATCCCCATTTCCAAAAATTGGTCTTAGAAAGTCATGGAAGGAATGAATATAAGTGGAAAAAGATTGCATGAAATGTAAGGTGAACAAGAAGATGATCCAATATACCCTTCAAGAAGAAACTGAATAGTGGAATGGTGTACATAACCCTAGCCATTTGTTTTTGTAGTTTTATTTACCAATGAGTGAATTTTCTTTAAAACTTTTCTGTTGACTGATGTGCTGCCTTATGTACCTTCAATTGATTATAAATTCCATCATACGAATTCTGTTGAATTTATTAAAATTTTAAGTTACTACTTGTATAAGTTTATTTTTAACTATTTAAGAAAATGTAGTTGATAATTTATTTAGTTTTTGACTGTGTAATATTTCTTTAAAGAATGAAAAAAAAGTTATATAATAAATATTTTAATATTATTTTAATAATTATAATGTATGTCATAATGATAATAAGTTTATTTTTCATATAATTATAAATTGATTTGTTTCATTGTAATTAGATAGAGTTAATTTATATACAAATATCCGAGCACAAATCAATTTACGATAAATAATTATAATTAGAAATGATAAATCAAATAATTACAATATTGATTTTAGAAGAGTAAATGTGATAGTGGAAAGTACTTAGCTTATTAATTTAAAGTGATTTTTTTTAATATATCTTGTTTTTGGTCTAAAAATGTGTTTTCTTTGTTAATGGAATGCTTTGGATTATACATTATGTTGGTTTATTGTTTGAGGTGAAGTTTGGAAATTTTGATTGACTTTATAATCTATGACCACAAACTTGTGGTATGAGTTTGAGCATGACCAAAGGGTTTAAAGTAGCATGATTTCAACATAGAATCAAGGATTGATTAGGGCTACCTTTTAGTCCTTGGAGGATATTTTTATTCTATAGGGCATAACTATCACCCAGAACATTATATTTAAGTTTCTCCTAGCAGTAACAAGTAGATCGTCGAGAATTACATAGTGGTATTGGTTTTCTCTGTGAATGCTAAAATCTACATTGATTAGAGATTGACAAATATGATTTAAATTTGCCAACATTGAACAAATGAGATAAAAACCTTCCCTATGAAATTATTGAGCAATGTAAAGGGAATAACCACATTATCAAACTAACAAAATGAACATGAAAGCAGGATGAATATGAAAACTATTCTTGAACCACTGAAACTTCAATGCGATAAGGGGGATTGGTGCTCCTTGATGTGAAAAGAGATCCCTTTCCCAATCCCTAATAAGCTTAGATGATGATGATGAAAAGATATAAGATAACAAGTGATCAAGATTTTAGATCAAGTTGTGTAGCTAGTTGTGTCCATTTGGAGTAGAAATGCTTTGCATTTATAAATTCAAGGTTGGAAGATTGAAGCATTCTCATGAATGTGGGATCATTCATGAGCCAATGATAGGATGTCATTTGTCAAGATGTGAGAGGATGAGGGTTGATCACATTTTGGTCAATGTGCCAAATAGAGAGAGATTTAAAATTTGAAAATAGCATTAAATTCATATGGTTGAGAGTTTTGGGGGTGAAATTTGTTTGGACAAAAAAGTCAAACAAATTGAGTAAATGAGGGAATATTCCTTGGGAATATGCCTTGTGAGGAAAATAGAGATTTAATAAATCAAAATAATTGATTTACTGTGCAAGTGGGAAAAACTAGAGGATGGGACATAGATTAGAATTAACATTAATGAGGGATTTGATTAATTAAGCTCATGTTAGGTGATTGTTACGTTCAACTTAATTTTTTGGATTTATTTAAATTGAATGAGAAGATAAATAATATTTAGAGATTTAATTAAACATTTGGATTTATTTAATTAAATCGAGGAACTTTAGGAGATTAATTAAATAAAATTTATTTATTTAATTGATGGGTGAATATGATTTAATTAAATATGCGAAATGCATGATGTCATTTTTGCATGTCTACATTTTTCCCCACTTTGAAGAAATGTACTTGTTGCATTGGTTCAAAGAATGATGTCATCGAGATCGAATTTAAAAAAAAAAAATCATTTTTTTTCCAATGCCCTAGTAGAAAGAAGTATGTTGGTACATTGCCCCCTCGAGGAATTGAGCGAAAAGGTCAATTTGAGGTCAATCTCGTGACAAAGAGGTTCAAAATGGATGTATGGATGGTTAGACTAAAAAATCTATATGATAATGATGATGCAAATGAGATGTTTTTAAGATGCCTAGAATAACAAATCTATATTATCCTAAACAACTTAAATGATTATGCAATGGATGTGAGATGGAGGAGATGCATGATGTTTTCGTATGATGATATGACATGATTATGCAAGATGTTAGTGCAGATGTAGGATGGATGCATTATTAGCGTGAAAAATGATAGAAGAATGAGAGGGCTCAACCCTTGAATCCAAGAAGATGAAGAAGTCCAACAATTCCATGAGTCATTGAGACTTTCTTTCATATGTGATGAATGATGACGATGTATTTCTTATCCAGGGATGGGAGAGATAAAGAGCATAAATTTCCTTATGGTTGATAACACACATAGGTATGATGCATCGAGGTATAAAAAACCCGAATGGCATTGCGCCTAGTGTGATGGACTTTGACTAGTCAAAGAGATAGGAGAATCTTGTTCCCACCTGGCATACATAAACCTTACTAGGATGTACTTAAAAAGCTTCAAACATCTCAGACCAAAGAACAGAAAGGGTTAACCTATCAATGCAATAGTCAACAAGCTAGCCAAAACACCTTCCATACATACCTAAGAAAGCAAGTATTTGTCAAGGTTATATTACAAGAACATCTAACAAGCACTATGGATAAAAATTTAATGATCGTTGCCCCATTCCTTTCTCTCTAAATTTTTTGATTAGGCATCATCGAGAGGTCCTTGGAATGAGTGCAAAATAAGATAAGTCAAAAAGACCAAGATAAAGTAAACAAACAAGCTAATGTTCTTGAAACTGCTAGCCAAGACTAAACTATGGTGATGCCTGATGTTGATGTCCATCGTGGGAAGGATGCATCCTAGGACATGTTGTGATTAGGTGATAATGAGATTTGATTGGATGATAAGCTATTGATACCAAGAGTTGACCAACTTGTTGACTTACTGACCTAGACTTGAGACTTTGACATAGGTGTTCACCTTTGAACCTGCTAGACTTGCTTCTGACTGACTCACCAAAGGATGAAGATGATGACTGATCTATTAGCAATGATAACTATTTTAGGTGAAAGCAAGATGAGGCGGATGCACCATTTAGGGTTTTTTTTCAAATATTTTGATGTTTTTGGTGTTTTTGAAATGTTTTGAGGCTGTTTTGGGGATTTTGAGAGATTTATGAATTTTTTTGGTTTTGGGATTTTTTTGATGTTTTTGGATTTTCGCATGATTTTAATGATTTGGATATGGATATGTGATGATATCAATGCTTTATTTTGGGATTTTGTTGAAAAGCAAGCTAAGGTTGATTAATTAGATTGATGGATTGATGATGATATCATAGTTGAGGATACACAACAATGCAAGGGTTTGAATTAAGAAACTCGAGGATTTCAAGATTGGTGGTGATAACATTGTTGAGGATACATAAAAATGCAAGGATAGTGTTAAGAAACACAAGGATTGGGAAGGATATCCCGATGGATTGACTGGATTTTGATTGATCAGGATTGATGAAGCTTGATTTGGAACAAAATTATTTTGATGATTTAATGTGACACTGAAGTACACATTAGAGGCAACTGATATTGATTCTTCAGATTGATGTTCGATGAAAGATAAAGCTTGATAAGGAACACATTCTTGTCAAAAAGTGCCACAGACTAGTTATTTGGATTGGTGCTCACAAATTCTTTGACCAATTTGATTTCACATTTGCTAATGTTCGGATCACCACATAAGTTGGAGGATATAGATCAAGATTTATTCCCGAAGCAAGATGTAAATATTTTCCCCCAGTGTCTAGCAATGTAGGGAATGTCATGGGTGGATGCTCGAATAGGTGTGTGGATACGTATGTATATGGTAAGCATGCAAAGGATGCCAAGGATTATCTTGTGACAAGATAATGTGTTAGAAAAAAGGAATGCTCATTTGGATAATGATTCAAGGCTCAGATAATGTTGGATAGGATAGGATCAATGAAAATGATCCATGTCAAGATGTTTACCATAAACAAGTGTAAAGTGTGCACAAATTTTTTATCAAGAACAAGATAAGGTAGATAGATGGAAATGGGTTGGAAAAATGGTTCATGGATGAATGGGTTTATTATGGATAAGATGGATGGAATGTTGGATTTTTAATGGATGGGATGAGATGCTTTCTCCCGAACTGGTGCACACAGATGCTCGATTCTACACATGAATCCTGTTTGCTAGGTTTTCTCATGGTACCTTTCTAGAGTGTCACCCATACGGTTTTCCACTAGAGGACGATAATTTTTTACTATTTTCAATCCTTTTTCTGTATTTTTTTGGATTTTTATATTTTTTGACTTTTTAAAATTTTTTTGTTGAAATATTTCAAGCTTATTTTGAATCACCTGGTATTGCTGACGTTTTTTTTTGTCATAATGTATCAATGATATCCTGCTTGAAGAAGCTGCTTTGCCAAGATATGTGCACTTGAATGCAAATTTTAAAATTTTTATTTTTCTTTGTTGATACTAGAGTTAACATTTTCTATGTGTGCACATCGTGATAGAGTGTCTTTTGAATCCTTATGATAAAGGGTCATTGCTAACACATGGTCAATGTGAGAATTGGATATCAAGCATGGAGGCATGGATGGAGTGTGTCTAGGAATAAAATATGGATTGGTTGATAGTTTGAAACCTTTGACTCTCAAAACTTGGGAAGATGAGCAATGATGGGTGGATACAGAAGTGTGCATGGAATTAGGACCAAAAACTTGATATACTTTGTATGTTACTTGAGAAGCCTAATTTTTGCTTTGTGGACATCTTTCATAGATACTTTTCCATTTTTAATTTTTCCCCATGGTTTCTTTGACTAATGGAGTTTGATAGGGGTAATCTTTCTTTGTACTTTTTGGTATTCATATGTATTTGATTTGTCTGATATGCTTCTTAGCTTTTTTTTTTTGCAATTTTTAATGCTTTGATTCAAATCATTCTCTTGATGTTTGTCCCAATTCATGGATGGGGTGATGGGTGAATGAAGATTCATGACGTGGTGGGTTATAGTATTGGCATTGGTTTCATCATAAGGATTCTTCATGCTCCTTATGTTAACATTTGCTTGAGATGAAGTTTCCCCCAGTTTTATAGAGGTATCATTGATATGTTTATATCCCTTTATTTTTGAATACCCAAGGCCTTGATATTTAGGATTTTAAATAATCTCCACTAGTTCTAGGATACCTTTTTTCTGTAGACCTAATCCTTTGCCTTGATGATTCATCTGCTCAAATTTTTTATCTACGATAGGATATGATTTACCCTGGCAACAAGGAGCTAATCCTTCTCTACTTTTTGGTGGATCTCCAAAAGTGACAACTTATTTATTTTTGAGATAGCTTGCCCTAAGAAAGATAAGTGATCAATGTTTATAAGTGATAGTATCCTCCATATGTGGGATGAATTTTCGATTGATATCTTTTGCTTTATCTTGTGAGATATCAGATTGTAATGCTTCTTCAAGAAGTGTTGATGATTGATTGTCCCCATAAAACTCTTCCTCATGATTCATTTCATAGGATGTTTCTAATTCACGACTTTTGTAGAATCCTTTTTCATGACCCATTTCTGATGTCTCCACAGGATGTTTACAACTTATGTAGAAGCCTTCTTCATGATCTCTTTCTGATATTGTGGATTGCTAAAATCTGCAAGAGAGGCTTAAACAATTTCATGTTGTTAGCATGAAAGTTAATTTAAACCAGCAAACTTAGACATCCCTATTAAATATTTAACCATGTTAAACAATGCAACTAACGAAGACAAATACAAGCTAAATAAAAGCATATGCAGACATGATTAACCTTTTATCTCATAGTGGATTGGTGTCACCTTGTTGTGTAGTGAGCAGCCCTTTCCCAATCCTTAAACAAGATGAATGATGTTATGGGCAAGATTAATTCTCAAATGAAGAGAATAATTGAAACTGTGAAGTGAAGGTGAATTTGAGCATAGTAAGTTTACTCAAAGTTATGTGTTGTTGAATGAGGAGAGGAGTCTCTAATTTATAGATTTCCAAAATGGAAGAGAGAATTAAATAGAGCAATGTGGGATAATTCAAAATCCATTGGCAAAATGCCACTTGTCAAGATGTGAATGGCTGAGGAATGAGCACATTTTGGTTAATGTGCATGATAAATGCCATTAGGTGGAATTTAAAATTTGAGAAATGACATGTGAGAGGGAAGAAGGAATGAAATAATTGCCACTTGGCTCAATGCACAAGGACATGTAAGAGGAGTGAATGCCTTGTTGAATGTACAAGTCTACTTCAAATTTTTGAGCTCAAACAAGGGAATATTCCCTTTTGATGCTATGTCAGGAAAAATAGAGAATTAAATAAATAAAAATAATTGATTTATTGTGCAAGTTGCATTCTCTAGAGAATTTTAATGAGAAGGATTAACTTAATCAAGGATTTTATTAATTTAATGAAGGATTAGATGGTTTGACAATTTTGACTTAAATAGATGAATTAATTTAAATCAGAATTGAGAAGAAATGATTAACTAAATAAATTGTTTTGATTTATTTAACCAAGGAGGAATATGTTAGATTAAATCAAATAAGGTTTAAATTATTTAATTTAATAAGAGGACTTTAGAGAATTTAATCAAATAAAATGATTTATTTAATTAAACATAAATGTAAGATTAACTAAATTAAATTTATTAGTTTAATCACTTGAGGATAAAGACTTAATTTAATGAATAATGATTCATTATATTTAATGATAGAATATGATGAAATGTTGAGAGTATGAATCAGGAAGAAATGTTGTTAATAATCAAGATCAAGTGTGTTAAATTGAAATTGTACATTTTCCATGTTTACATTTTTCCCCTCTTAGAAGCAATGTACTTGTTGCATTGATTCAAAGAATAAACTGTTGTGATCAAAGTTAAAAATTTCTCAATTTTTTTCGAATGCCCCACTATTGGCCCAAAGGAAGGATTATGCTAGTATACTGCCCCCTCAAGATATCGAATGGTAACATATGATTTTTTAATTGAGATCGCGATAAAATACGAGAGGAGTGGCTCTATTGATTAGAGGATGAAAGATAATTCTTTCATATAGACAGATCTGACAATGTATAGATAGTCATCTACTATGGGTAGTCTCGTGTATACCTTGATTCAACACACCGATTTTAGATAGAAATATTAATAAAGATAGAATAATAAGATGGGTGGAATGAGGATCCACACAAGTTCACATTATTACCACTGATAATGATGTATTGCTTGCCAAGAGTTGGGATTTTCAAAGGGCCAATCACTTTATGTTTGATAACACACATAGGTACAATGCATCAAGGTATAAAGGAACATGATGGAGTTGTACATAGTGTGATGGACTTTGACTTGTCAATCAGGTAGGAGCATTCTTGTTCACTCTTAGTGTACATACTTTATTCAGGATGTAGTTCGGGCATTCTAAACATCTCGGGCCAAAACATAGTAAAGGAAGATTTCCTATGTGGTCAACAAGCTACCTAAAACACCCTCCCTACAAAAAAAACAAAGCACACATGACTGAGTTATTTTATAAGAGTATCCAACAAGCATAGTAGATAAAAAAGATAATAATCATTGCCCCATTCCTTTCTCTCTAAACCTAATTTGTTTAGGCATCATCGAGAGGTCCTTGAAATGAGTGAATAATAAAAAAAACAATAAAAGACAAAAATAAAGTAAACAAACAAGTTAATGTTCTTCATACTGCTAGCCAAGACTAACTACTATTGGTTACCTAATGCTTATGTCCATCATAGGAAAGATTCATCCTAGGACATGTTGTGATCAGGGTTTTGATGGGACTGATTTGGGTGATAAGCTATTGATACTCCGAGTTGACCAACTTGCTTGCTTACTGACTTAGACTTTCGAGACTTTTGACGATTAGGTGTTCACTTTTGAACCAGCTAAACTTGCTCCTGATTGACTTACCAAAAGGTGAGGGAGATGATTGATTTTATTATAAGTGATGATTATTGTGGGTGAAAGCGAGATGAGATGGATGCACCTTTTTGGATTTTTAGATATTTTGAGGATGTTTTTGGTATTTTCACATTTTTCAATGTTTTTGTTATTTTCAAGATTTAGGACGAAGAAACTAACTTATAGACTTATCCTAGGGGTCTCGGGAGTTGATCCATAGATTAGCCTTGTCTACGTTATACACATAGAGACCACGTAGTTCGACTGACAACAAAATTGACTCAAAGAAAAGATAGATGGGCAAACAGATTACCATTGCGATGGATGCCTAAGGACTGACCTAAATGTAAAATAGATGGGAAAACGGATTGCCATTTTATTCCTTAAAGGAAACTTAAGATGCAGACTAGATGGGCAAGCAGATTGCCAATGCGACAGACACCTAAAGGACTGGCCCTAACTATAAAATAGATGGGAAAACAGATTGCCATTTTATTGCTTAAAGGAATAACTTAAGATGTAGACTAGATGGGCAAGCAGATTGCCAATGCGACAAACGCTTAAAGGACTAACCCTAACTATTTCAAGGGATGATCAAATATAAACCTTGCCTACATTCAAGCTCAGAGACGATGTAGTTTGACAAGGTGGAAGACTGACAAGACTCAATAATGATTTTTTTTGAAGATTTTTTTATATTTTGACATGTTTTGGATCTTTGATGAATTTTTGAAAGTTTTGAGCAAATTTCAAGAATATATGCAAATTTTATCTAATGTCGATACAGGAACATGCCCCAAGCATGGTGTGGTAGAATACTTCGATAAAGGCAAGACAAATTGACCTTAGGAATATGCCAAGTAGTACTATGGTGGAATATGATATGGACACCAACTTAGGCTATGGTATGGATGCGAGTGAATGGGTGGGTGGATGATCTATTGAAATATGTTGGAATGGGTGAGTGAGTCGAGCAGATCCTGGTGGATAGAGAGTGCTTTAATTACACTTGGCACATGTTTGCTAGGTTTTCACCAAGGTACTTGTCCAAAGTGCCACCAAAGTGGTTGTCACTAGAGGATGATTTTTTCTTTGCTTTTTCAATCCTTTTATTGATTTTATTGATTTTATTGATTTTTTTTATTGTCACCAAGACACCTGTTTGCTAGGTTTTCATCAAGGCAACCATTTTTTTAGGAATTTTTCTAATTTTTATTTTATTTTTTGGTTTTATACCTTGCAATATTTTAGGCATAAATTTTTTTGAGATGACAACTATTCATGGGTTCCTGTAGAGGCTCGTCCTCTGGTTTTGATAACTGATATGCGCCTAATTTATAGCTTGTGGTGATGATGAAAGGCCCCAACCAGTTGGGTTCAAATTTTCCTTTGATATCTACATTTGGCACATTCTTTTGGTTCTCTTTTAGCACAAGGTCATCGAATTGGAAGGTGTGTTGCATGATCTTCTCATTGTAGCTCTGTTTTAGGCAATTTTTGTAGACCTATAGATGATTGAGGGTGTCCATGCACCATTCATCTAGTAAATCAAGCTCATTCAATCTTGTAACCCTATATTCCTCATTTGTGATGAGGTTTTGCAATGATATCCTCAGGGATGGGAGCTCGATCTCAATTGGGAGTATAGCCTTTGATCCGTAGACCAGGGAAAATGGGGTGGCGCTTGTTGGCGTGCGGATGCTGATGCGATAGGCCCATAAGGCATGATTTAACTCCTAATTCCAGTCACAACCGGAGTCATTGACTATTTTCTTAAGGATCTTCAAGATAGTTTTGTTGGTAGCTTCTATGTGGCCATTGCCTTGTGGGTAATATGGTGTGGAAAAGCGGTGCTGTATTTTAAACTTTTCACACAAGTCACAAACATCTTGATTCTTGAAAGGTGTCTTGTTATCAACTTGATAATGGATTGGGGAACACTATATCGGCAAATGAGGTAGTTCAAGATGAACTTGGATATCTGCTTCCCAGTTATGTAGGTCATGGGAATTGCTTCGACCCACTTTGTGAAATATTCGATGGTGGTGATAATGAACTTATGGCCATTGGATGAGGTCAGTGAGATTTTACCTATGAGATTAAGCCCCCATTGTGAAAGGGCCATGGTGGTATGATAGGATGCAACTCTTGAGTTGGTGCATGAATGAGGTCTCCATATTGTTGGAACTGTAGATACCTTCTAACAAAGTCATGTGCCTCTCTCTCCATTGTCGACCATTAGTACTCAGTTCTCAACAATGTCTTAGCCAAGGTCATACCACTCGAATGTGAACCACAAGTGCCATTGTGTACCTCAGTTAAAGCAATCAAGGCCTCCTCAGGTGTTAAGAAATGTAGCAGGGTTCCATCGATACTTCTAAGGAAGAGGGTTTCTCCTAGGATGACAAATTGTAAGGAAATTTTGACAAAGGTTCGCTTGGTGTTTGGGGTAATGTCAACTAGGAGGATTCCTAATCTTAGGTAGGTGTAAATGTCATGGTACCAAAGATCACCAGGACCAATGATTTCACACAAATATTCTGATTTTGGTACCTCCAAAGTGGGTACGAGAAGCTGCTCTACTAGGAATTCGTGTTTCGAGATGTTGTGAGGGATATCTAGCAAGGATCTGATTTTTGCCATTGCATCCACTTATATGTTGTTTTCCCTCGATATTTGCTCAAATTTGATGTTGATGAATGATTCCTTGAGGCTTTCTATGACCTTTTTTTATGGTGCGAGCTTATCATCTTTAGTTTGGTATTCACCGTTGAATTGGTTAATGATAAGCTATGAGTCTTCTTAGACCTTTAATGCCATGATTCGCCACTGTGCCACAATTTTGAGACCTAGGGTTAAAGCCTCATATTCTGCAATGTTGTTCGTATAGGGGAATGCTAACTTATAAGACATCGGTACACAATCGCCTTCTGGGGTGATAAAGAACACACTGAATCCTGATCCATGTTGTGTGTGGGAGCCATCAAAGTATAGTTTCCAGTGTTCGGCTATACTGAGATTGAAAAGGGACTCATTTGGAAATTCTGATACAAGCAAGTTGTCTGTGTAGAGGGGAGCTTCTGCTAGCTGATCTGCAATAACTTGTCCTTTGATTGTCTTTCACTCGACATACTCAATATCATGTTTAAAAAGTATCATTACCCATTTAGTTATTTTTCCTATAAGCATTGCTTTTGATAATAGATATTTGAGGGGGTCTATCTGGGCAATTAGCTTAATTTGATGAGCTAGCATGTAGTGTGTGAATTTATGGGCTGCAAACACCACTACTAGGCAATATTTTTCTATTGATGTGTAAATGAGATCATGCCCCACCATTTTTCTGTTGATATAGGAAATGGCCCACTCGGTTCCCTTTTCATCATGTTGGGCGAAAAGGGCACCAAGGGTGGCTGTCGTTGCTGAGATGTATAGAATCAATGGTTTCCCTACGATTGGTGGCATCAACATAGGTTGTGTAAGTAGGTATTCCTTGATCTTTTTGAATGCTTGTTAGCACTTGTCATCCCACCTGAATGCTACTCCCTTGTGGAGTAGATGTGAATAGCCGATCTGTTTATCTGCTAGTTGTGCTATGAATCTCTGGATGGACTGAAGTCTACCTTGTAATCCCCTAATTTTCTTTAATGTTCTTGGCACTCCCATATCAAGGATCAATTTTACCTTTGCAGGATCCACTTCTATCCCTCTCATTGAAACTATGTATCCCATCAACTTTCCTAATTGTACCCCAAAGACAAATTTCTTTGGATTTAGTCTGACCTTGTATTTGTCCAACCTATCAATGCTCTTAAAGTCGCTATGTGATCCTGCCTTTTCTTTGATTTAGTCAATATGTCATCCACATAATCCTTGATAGTTTTGTGAATCATGTCATGGAAGATCAGTTTCATGGGTCTTTGGTATGTAGCTCCTGCATTCTTAAGCCCAAATGGCATCACATTCTAGCAGTAGGTGCCCCAAGGACATGTAAAGGTTGTCTTATGCTGGTCTTGTTTTTCTATCATTATCTAATTGTATCCTGAAAAGCCATCCATTAGCAATAATATCTCATGTCTGGCTGTCATATCCACTTTCATGTCAATGTTGGGTAGTGGAAAATCATCCTTAGGACATGCTTTGTTTAGATTTGTAAAGTCTGTGCAAATTCAGATGCCCCCATTCGGTTTTGAGACTAGCACAAGGTTAGATAGCCACTCTAGATAGTTGATTGGGTGTATGAATCCAACATCCAAGAGATTTTATAAGTCAATCTTAACGAGCAAGGCTATTTGCGGGTTCATCTTCCTCAACTTTTTTCTCGTTGGTTTCGATCCAGGGTAAACAACCAAATGATGAACCACCACCCAAGGATCCAGACCTAGCATGTTGGCATCGGTCCATGCAAAGTTTACGTTTCTTTCTTTCAGGAATGTTGTTAATAGTTCTTGTTCCTCTGCCAGGAGAGACTCGACGTAGAAAGTGATTTGCGATTTTGTTTACATTCCCAAGTTGACATGATTGTACTGCTCTGCCAGGACTCCCGACTTTTCTTGATATAGAGCAGTAGGGGGAGATCGAATCCTTCATCCTCTGGTGCCTCTAAGAGTTTTTCACCATTGGATGTGTCCTTTATTTTTAGTGTTTTGTGGTTAGAGAGTGCCATAGTGTGGTTTTCACTCCCTAAGCCTGAGCTTATTCTTGATATTTTCCTGTTGCGATTGAAGGAATCAATCGTCTTCCCATAGTATGCCTGGGTGTCTAATGTGATGTTGAAGCTTGCCTTATGATCCCCACACAAAATTGTATCCCTTAGTCCCATGAATTCCGAGAGTGCCTCATCATTTTTGAATGAGTCTAGAATCAACGATCCTCGTTGATCATGATCGATGAGTTGCGGGTGTGCTAAGGTGATTCGGTGGATTTGTTGGTTTGAATCAGTAGGTGATGGACTAATCATTAGTAGGGTGGAATCCTCAAAGAGCTAGGGAAGGTTAGCTACGGTGTCATCATTGTCACTACTAGCACAAACATCGGTGACGTCAAAGGTGAAGTTATCAAGTGGGATACCTGGGCATACAAGTGGTCTAGGAATAGTTATTATTACCTAAGGAGAGGACCTGACTACCCTACTAGGAGTACCTCTACCATGTACGGTTATACTCAGAGGAGTATACCCAAGGCCAAGGTTCTATATTCTTATTTCTACAATGATGGGCTCTAGCCATCCATCACTATTTTTTCCAAGGCTTTCGTTCCTATTATAGCCCATGCCAAATATCATTTGCAGTCCTCTGCTAGTTTCATCCATGGGTAGGGTGAGGGTGGGCCTTTCAGATTGGTATAATTTGTTTGAGATGTCTCCCTCATCCACATTTTCTCGACTGAGATCCCCCCAATGATGAAATCCAGAAGGGTTTTCCCTAATAGTGTGGATAGGTGTTTCAGTTGGTTGAGGTTGTCCATGTGACCTAGGAGATTGTGGTAACTCTCCTACAACAAATGTTTTCCTTTTAATTATGTAGTCACCACATCCATTATCCTGGATCATGTTTTTTATTTCGGATGTCAAGGATGGTGGGTGTCTCTATCATAGAAGTGGAAGTGAGGTTGGTTGGGTCTATGTATGATGTGGATGGTCCTTCATCATTTTTTGTTACATGGGGTATCTTATAAAACTTGGCTTCCAAGTTTTTTCAGTAGGCGAAAGGTTCAGGATCCCCATATATAGTGACCTCTTCATTTTGGTGTGAGAACCTGATACATTGGTGATACATCGAGGCCATTGCCTTCATTCCGTGGATTCACAGGTGTCCAAGGAGGATATTATATGGTAGGTCGAGGTCGAGGACCTGACAGGTGGTTTCCATTGTTGTCGGTCCCACTTGGATGGAGATTTTGATAGTGCCCTGAGATACTCTTTCTTGATCATCATATGCCCTTATCATGATGTTTTTTTCTTATTAAAGGAATCCTCGATGAATCCCAATTTCTTTATGAGCTTTAGAAAACAAATGTTAAGGTTTGCACCTTCATCCACCAGGACTCTTTTGAATTTAGTTTTATGGATGAGCAATTGAAGGTGGAGTACGTGGTTATGAGATGGCTGCGAGGGAAAATATTGGTTAGAGAATGTAATGAGATTTGGGGTAACAATGTTACCCTCCATATCCTGGAACTGCTCAATGTTAAGGGTGGTGGAGATGGTGGATGTAGCTAATGCTTCATCAAGGATCTTCCTATGTGTGGCGGAAATTTTCAATAGTTCCATGATGTATATTTGGGTGGGGGTTCTCTTCCGCCGATCAATGACATTGTAGTCACAGGGGATGGATTTTGTATTAGAAATAGGGGTCTTAGCTGTTGCCTCAATAATGGTAACCTTTCCACCATGTGTGGTGACTCCACAGTCGTTGTTGGCTCCTTTGGCATTTATGACTGTGACCATTTCATTAACACATCCGACTATCTCTTCATACATAAGGTTAGCACTAGCATATTTTTTCTTGCCCTTATTGTTCCCATGATTGTTTCCTTGACTATTTCCTTGGTTGTGGTTCGACATCAGATTCGTGTATATTTTCAAGTCTTGGTTTCTGGTTGGCTACTCGATATTGATAATCTTATGCTCAATGAGGTCTTGGATGATGTTCTTTAGCCTTATGCAATTGGTGGTGGTATGTCATTTGACCTTGTGAAAGTCACAAAGGAGATTCCTATTATACCATGGCGGCTTGGTCCTGGGTTTTGTGTATTTCTCAGAGTTAGAGACTTTGATTAGATTCTCTTTGACCAACTTCTTTATTATAGACTCGATAGATTCCCCAAGAGCCATGAACTTACTCTTGGGGGGATACTTGCCTCTAGGAGGTGGTCCTCCTTGATTGTTCAAATTGTTGATTTGGTTGGTGAGAGGTGGTTCTTGTTGTGCTATGCCTGCATTAGTCTGCACATTGTTATGATTATGATTTTGTGATTGATGATGGGTTTGGATGTTCTTCTTAGGGGCACTGATGACCAGTTTAGCATCGACCATGCCGTTGTTTGTGATATTTTTGTTCCTCGACCATGTTCGAGGTTTATCATTATAGTTATTGGACGAGCCGTTATCCTATGGTGGATTGAATGTTGATGCACCTCCTCGCATAGTAAGGTCTCTTTCAAGGTTGAGTGCCTTTGGGATCATTTGATCATAGGATGTGATGCATTGCATTTTCAAGTAGAACGCCAAGTTTTCATCTAGATTGGATATGATGGTGCAAACTTGTTCTTCTTCTGGCATGATCCACTTGCTCTGATTGGCCTTGATTTTCCATCTTTGCAAGAAGGATGCGAATAGCTCTCCTTTTCTTTGTTTGAGTGTTGATATTTCTTCCAAACTAACATGCACACCCATGTTGAAAGCATAATTCTTAAGGAAATCTTCCATGATTTCCTCGAATGTTTTAGTCCCCATGGTTATGGGAGAAAACCATTCCATAGCTGGACCAGTCAGACTTCAGGGGAATAGTTGCATTAGATACATGTCATCACATGCAACCTCCATGCAATGCACCTGAAATTCCCGGATGTGGTGTTTAGGGTTGCTTGTTCCATTATACTTGTCAAATTTGGGGATCTCGAATCCCTTTGGGAATGGTACCATGGTGAGATTTCTGTCGAAAGGATAAGGGCATAAGTTTCTCGGTGTTCTTGTTGTTTTTCCTGCTTGTAAATCCAACACTTGTTGCGAGAGCAGTTTGATTTGTGGTGCAACATCTTTGTTCGAATCAGGTGGTGGAATGAACGTGTTTTTGTGGGAAGAGTACTGGTGGGCATTTGTTGAAAGCTCTGTTGTGCATTCAAGGCTTGCTGGTATGCTTGCATTTGTGTTAACAACACTTGTTGGTTATCCTACTGCTATTGTTCCAACAACACTTGTTGTTGGTCCATCTGCTATTGTTCCCATGATGCCTATTGTTGGTCAAGCTGTTGTTGCGCTAAGAAAGCCTATTGTTGGTCTAGCTGATATTGTGCCAAAAAAGCTTGTTGCTGGTCGAGCTGCTATTGTGCCAACAAAGCTTTTTTTTTGGCTTTTTTTTGTTCTTGAAAATATTGCAGGGCTTGCTGGTATGCTTGTAGATGGATTGCTTGCAGTTGCGCTCGGTATTGTGCTTGTGCATGTGCTTGAACTTAGGCTCAAGCTTGTGATTTTGCTTGTGCTTGTGCTTGTGAAATGTGCTTGTGCTTGTGCTTGAGCTTGGGCTTGAGCTTGTGCTTGTGCTTGAGCTTGCTGCTTTTGCTTGAGTACTCTTTGTTGGTTGGCCCTTTTAATGGTTTTGATTAGAGTGGTGAATGAATTTTCCATGTTGGATTTTGGTGGGATTGGTGGTGGAACGAGAATGATGCCAACCGTTGTGATAGGTGAGAGGGTTATGGTGGTGATTGGGATTTGAGTTGTTGGAGGGGTTGTTGAGATGCATGGTCCTTGAAGGGGTGTGCTTTGGGATATTTCAGGACCGATTGATGTAGTGGCTTGAATGGTTGCCACTTGTTGCTATGATGTTGTGGGAAAAAAGAGGGAATTTGATGTGATGTTCACATTTCTAGTTCTAAGAAACTATTGATGTTTAGGGGAGGAAAACCCAATCCAAGAGGTGGTGTGGTTGTGAATGGAAATGGGGGAAGAGATTGTATGCTTCCTTGGAAAGAGAAAGGATTAGCAACATCGATTGTTCCAAGTAAACCACCTTCTCCTTGTTGTAGAAAAGTTTGCATGTTTGGCTGATAGGCTAGTGAGGAATGGAATGAAGATGAACCAACAAGATTATAGAATGTGAGGGGGATGTATGGGTGTATTGGATTTACTGAGATAGAATTATCTGGTGTGCTGGTGGTAGCCATCTCTTTGTTGGTCACAAGGAAATTTTGTTGTAACTCTTGAAACATAAAACTTCCTTTGTTCACAATTGGCGAGGTTGGTGTGATGGCCAAGGTGGTGTGAGGAATTTCTTGATTGACATTTGACATGGGGGATGCATTTGTAAGAGGCATGTCCATACTAGTACTTGCATCAAGGTCAGAAGGCAATTGGACCCCTCCTTCCACTAAAGTGTTTAAGTATTTGAACATGGCATTGACAATTTTGTGGTTCTCTAGATTTTGAACCATTTTCATCATTTCAGATTGTGTCATCCCCATGTCTTCATTTTTCATTTCCTCTCCGTAGCTCTCCTCTTGAGGATTTTGTGATGGAAAAGAAGAGTTACTTGGGGGATTTCTTGATCCCGCATGGTTTATTTCGGAGGTTACCTGACTCATGTCAATGGAAGTTGATATTTCGCTGATATTTTCCATGTTCTTCTTGTATTGTGATCTTGTTTGAACCATAAAAAATAGGGATCATTTTGATCCTAACCTTTTAGGCCCAAAAGAGAAGAACTAGGGAAGTCAAAAATCAAAGAGCGTGGTAATGATAATGGGATAAAGGGATGAAGCGAGTGAGTGAAACATTTTGGAGAACTTTTGAAGGGTTATGCTAAACTGTTTAGGGCTTACATTGCTTGTGATGGTTTGACTATGTGTATTGAGTCAAACAAGATTGTAGTGAAGTTGTAGTCCCTAGGAAGTTGTGTTATCCTAGGGGAACTTGCACAAGCGAGTGAAATGGCTAAGTTTGTTAAGCCAATGTGATTGTGAACTAGTAGACCTTAGGAATTTGCATTATCCTAGAGGTGAATTTTTCCAAGAGATTTGACTATTTTGGCTAGGTGTGTTAAGCTGAGATAGGGTGATGTTGTTTTATCCCTTTAAGTTTAGCATGAGTGATTTTTCCAAAGTTCACAAAAGGTTTTTTGATGGAATGAGATATGGTTTGATGAGGAGATGGATGGGGATGACAACTTTGATCTTGAACCTTAATCTAGACACGACTCCCTTTTACAAAACCTCAGTGTTGAAGAACATGCTAGACTTCCTATGGGAGGAAAGAAAACCTTTCAAAAAATTTAGGATTTTTTTGATAGTAGAAGGCATAGAAACTGGGATTATTCCTTGAAGCCTTTTTATAGAAGTTGTAGACTATTTTTTTTCTAAATTGAAAAACTCTCTCAAGGCACTCCTCATGAGCTTTTAGACTAAGCTTCTTGAGCTTTGGTTTTGGGATTTTGATCTTGCAGAAAATCATTTAGAACAACACATATGAGGTTCAATTTGTCCTTTTATCTTGGCTTAATGAATTCATTTTACCAAAGACACTTGCTTGCTTAAGTTTCAAACTATATGTCTAATGTCCCACTTTCTTTCTCATCCCACAAGGTCCATTATGTGCAAATCAAGGAAAAAAGGGAAAAAGTCTCCTATGTTTAGTCTTATTGAAAAAAATGATGATAGAATCCAAGCACTTAGAAACGTCTAAGAATATGATCCCTAAGGAAAGCAAGAGTGCTTAAACTCGTCAAAGGTATTTGTTTCCTAAAAGGGTTTTGAAATTCAAAGTTCTTTGTGAATTTTTGTTTTGCAAATGTTTTTGAGAACCAAACAATGTGTTTTCGACTTCCAAGACATTTTTACAACCCTAGGATGATGAGACAATATTTTGTTGGGTTCCCACTTGGATGAATCCAGCTACACATGTTTTGTGCGGATGGCTAAATGCTTGACAACACTAGCTCCCCTCCATGACACACACTTCTCGGGTCAGCCAAGCATTAGTACCCATGAATCTCCCATGGCATATTTTCCATGTCCACAATAAAACCACATGTATAATGTGGGGCGGCTTCAGAGGACATAACCTCTTGCACCAACAAAATAGATAAGGTTTTGGCCTTTTTCTAAAGAATGGGTTTTAATTCGAGCATTTCGTTTGTTGGGGATTATCCAACATCAGCGAGAGTCCATTTATTTCCATCTCATCAGAATAATCCTTTTGATTCTTGAAATTTCCTCAAGAATCCAGACTTATATACCGGTTGGAAGTCGCTTGGCTTTAGTGTGTTCTCGGTTGGGTCATTCCCTTGGGTGATTACTTTTTCCCAGAAGGCAGGCAAACTAAGATAAACAAAAGCGAGTAAACATATTCATAGTTCGATCAACCTTCATTTAGAAACAAAGGGAGAACACTCGCAATAAGTTTACTCACACTCGCATGTTTTGTTCAATTGTTAGGTACCCAAATTGAAATGTAGAGGCAATATTTTATGCCAGTTAGTGTCACCAAAAATACTTTTGATTCTCAAGATCACCGTGAGGCCGGGGAGAAGCACATTCGCCTTTTCAAATGACACTACTTTGCAAAAAACATTACAAGATACGAAAAAAACATGTTCATTTTAAATCCTTCAAAGCAAAAATGAGTTCTTTTTAAGCACCAAAGGAAATATGAGATTGCCTTGTTCAATTTTAGATCAAAATTGAAATCTAGTAAATTTCTAAGGTTCAATTTTAACAAAAAGATTAAGTCAAAATGGTTAATTTTAAGCCCCAAAAATAAATGTGAGATGGTTTGAAATTAGGTGAAAAATCTAGCTCAACAAGCATTAACAAATGCTTATGTGAATTTCTCCAATCTCGTTTTGTCTTGGATCGACTCCAATATTCAACGTTCAAATGAACATACAAAGTTAATAAATATTTTCAAAAAATTAATCATAAGCTATTAACAAAATTGCCATCTCTAAATAAAATATTTAACCCCCTTATGAAATAAATTTCTTATAGAGTTGTTTATTTCCTAGATTAATCCCTTTCACTATTTCACCATAGGCTATGGTATCGCGGTTGGTGGCTTCACATAGTCAGCCAAGACCGCTATCGCTATACCACAGGTGGTCGGATGGAAGACCGTGGTGACATGGTGGTGGTTAGCAATGACAGTTAGGCAGTGGTTAGTAGGTTTACCGTGATACCACAGACGGGAAGCTAAAACATCGCGGTGACGCGGTGGCGGTTAATTGGTTTACCACACTACCATTGGCAGTTAGGCAGGAGATCGCGGCAATGTTGTGATAGTGATGAGTCAGTTAACCACGCTACCACTAGTGGCTAGGTGGGAGACAATGGTAGTGTGGTGATAGCTGAGATGACCGTGATGGTGAGGATGGTAGTTAACCGCTCTACCGCAGGGAAGCGATAGTCAGGACACGGTAACATGGGAGATCGAGAGGGTGAAGACCGTGGTGATTAACCGCAATACTGCGGGTAAGGTAGCATTGGCCGGTGGTGACGCAATGAAGATAGTGGGTGGTTAACCACAATACCATAGGGGTTAGTAGGTAGACCACGACAATGCAGTGGAGACCGTGGATGGTTACCGCGCTACAACGGGTAAGGGAGGGTTAGCCGAAGGTGACGCGGTGGACACCGCTCTACCACGGTGGGTACGGAAGAAGGTTGTGGTAATGTAGTAAGATATGGTAGACAACGAATATAGTGGTGGAGATGGATATTGTGGGTGGTTGAAGGGTAGGCTGCGGTATGGCGGTGGATACCACGGTACCACAAACACTGACGATGGATGGTGTAGTAAGGTGGTAAAAGGTAGGAGTTAAGTCTTGAGAAGAACGCCGACACCGCTGAACCACATGTGAATGAACTGAGAGGCATGGTAATGCGAGAGAATGGCTAGCCTGACTGCGTAGGAGAATTGTAATAGAATGGGGGAAGCATAAATTTTGCAACAAAGCCTATTTGATTTATTATTTGATTATCTATATTTATCTACTTTCAGCATACATGAACAGTTAAGCATTTGCCAAGAAAAAAAATCAAGACTCGTATTCTGTAAAAAAAAGAAAAAAATTTAGCCATAAATATTAGCAGAAATAACTATTAATAAAATAGTTAAACATATTGAATGAAATTTCCTGCAATAGAGATACAAGTAAAACTATAACAACAAATTGAGAGAGCCCTCCTTCTAGTGCCATAATGTGGATTGCTAAAATCTGCAAGAGAGGCTTAAACAATTTCATGCTGTTAGCACGAAAGTTAATTTAAACCAGCAAACTTAGACATCCCTATGTAATATTTAACCATTTTAAACAATTCAACTAACGAAGACAAATACAAGCTAAATAAAAGCATATGCAAACATGATTAACCTTTTATCTCATAGTGGATTGGTGCCACCTTTTTGTCTAGTGAGCAACCCTTTCCCAATCCTTGAACAAGCTAAATGATATTATGGGCAAGATTAATTCTCAAATGAAGAGAATAACCTTGCTTGAAATCTGTGAAGTGAAGGTGAATTTGAGCATAGTAAGTTTACTCAAAGTTGTGTGTTGTTGAATGAGGAGAGGAGACTCTAATTTATAGATTTTCAAAATGGAAGAGAGAATGAAATAGAGCAATGTGGGATCATTCACCATCCAATGTCCAAGTGCCACTTATCAAGATGTGAATGGTTGAGGAATGAGCACATTTTGGTCAATGTGCATGATAAATGCCATTAGGTGGAATTTAAAATTTAAGAAATGACATGTGAGAGGGAAGAAGCAATGAAATAAATGCCACTTGGCTCAATGCACAAGGACATGTAAGAGGAGTGAATGCCTTGTTGGATGTACAAGTCTACTTGCACTTTTTGAACTCAAACAACAGAATATTCCCTTTTGATGCTATGTGAGGAAAAATAGAGAATTAAATAAATCAAAATAATTGATTTATTATGAAAGTTGCATTCTCTAGAGGATTTTAATGAGAAGGATTAACTTAATCAAGGATTAGATGGTTTGACAATTTTGACTTAAATAGATGAATTAATTTAAATCAGAATTGAGAAGAAATGATTAACTAAATAAATGGTTTTGATTTATTTAACCAAAGAGGAATATGTTAGATTAAATCAAATAAGATTTAAATTATTTAATTTAAGAAGAGGACTTTAAAGAATTTAATCAAATAAAATGATTTATTTAATTAAACATAAATGTAAGATTAACTAAATTAAATTTATTAGTTTAATCACTGGAGGAGAAAGACTTAATTTAATGAATAATGATTCATTAAATTTAGTGACAGAATATGATGAAATGTTGAGAGTATGATTCAGGAAGAAATGTTGTTAATAATCAAGATCAAGTGTGTCAAACTGAAATTGTACATTTTTCATTTCTACAGATATGTCTCCGGATTTTTCTATATCTTGGTCGTGTGTACAAATGCTAAGATTAGGAGGCTCTTTTTCCTTGGTAATGATTTAAAGAGTATGAGACTCTTATTTTAAATGAAGATCATCTAAGTGTCCATCTAAATAAAGCATCTAACGGGTAGATGGAGGGGTATGTGCTATATGGATGTGATCATCATTTGTGACATCTTGTATAGATAGGACTGAGTTGCGATTACCTCATTGTAGTATCTTGGATATAAAAATTCTTGATCTTTCTTAATGTCAGAATCACTTTCAACATGCTTTGGATCAAGTTCTTGACATGGATCAATTTTAAAGGATGGATTGTCTATAATAAATTCTTGGATATTGTTATTAGGAATGGGAAGTGGATCAATATCTTGTTGATCTTTGAGGATTCCTTCACTATCCGCAATCATGAGGTCGAGGGATGTAATTACATCTTGGGAAGGACCATTGGTAGACCTTGGTGATAGATGTTGATCATTCTTTGGAATAAATTCTTGAGATATGTCCTCTAACTAATTACGTGATCTAGGGACATTGTCAACACGATCATTGATGGATGGATCTTGTATTATATCAATAGGATCAAATAATGTCAACTCTCCTTGAAAAGATCTTTGTATGAGGGATCTTGATCATGACTAAAAAATGGCTCTTGATGTACATTTATTTGATCATTGGATGAGGTGGAAACATCTTTGATGTGCTCATTGATGTGTAGTTGTGATTGATCTTTAAGATGTGATGACTAATCTTCAAGATGGGGTGATTGGGTTTGTTGTTGATATTTTTGCCCAACCTCTTGACATTTGAGAAATTGTTCTTGATATGGTTGTCGACCCAACTCAATGCTTTGATGACATGGTTCAACCAATTGAAGAGTGTATTTATTTTGGGGTGGAGATATCTCTTGGTGATATGAATCAATGAGTTTCTTGAGTGTAGAAATTTTATTTCACAAGATTTGATCTTGACATTCTCGATAATGTTGACCTAGTTGTTGACCAAGCATAATGGGATAGTGTAACAATGGTTTTTTCATGGGATCACATATGGATTGACTTTGGAAATTGTTCTAATTTGGTGTAATGTTTAGATTTGGCATCATAGGTTGAATTTGAAATTTTTTGTGGTTGAGAATCATATTGCCTTGATCTAGGTAACTTTTATTTTTCATGTTGTTACCTTGACTTGAATCAACATATGGATTTGTCAATATATTTCCTAGATTTTGAACATTGGGGGGATTTACAAGCATATCTATCCCAAAGTTCACCAAGTGTGGATTTAAAATGTTCATGTTTCGAAAACTTGTATTTGGAATGTATAGATAAGGTGGGATAATGTTTTTTGGAATACGACTCAAACATTGACGGTTTGTTTGATAGATTTTAAAAAATAAATTCTCATAGTGATACATAAATAATTTCACTAGAATAGGATATAACTATTCATGTAATCATATTTTGTTCACTTTATAATATCAAATAGGAGTGCAAGTTATGGTTGAAACTAATTCATATTAGCTATAGTAGGAACGCTTCCCTTTATCTTATTAGTTTATGATATATAATTAATTACATCATCAAGGGAGAAACATTTCAACCTCTATAAATTGTAGGAGATGTTAGAGTTAATAGGCTCGCATTGATGCATCAATAGTTAGTGATATCCATGTCACCTTATGGTTGGATGCATTATATATTTTTAAGTTTTTATTAATTCTAATAGTTTGTAGAATCATGATATATTTATATATGATAGAGAATTATGTACCTCTTTCACAACTTTGTAAGGTTTAAGGGCTCTCAAATGATATAGGTGGCAGTTCCCATATTATTGATTATATGTTACTTAGATTATCATATCACATTATAGGCCAAGTCTTGATATACTTCTTGAATAAGACAAGAGAGTGGGGATGGATTAGATATGATAAAATTTAACTTTTAAGACATTCACCAAAGATTAAACCAATCACAAACTATTTACTCTACTAAAATGATTAAACATTAAATGTAAAGGAAAAAAATAAAAAAGCACACACATACACTTTAACATCAAATTTATGTGGAAAACAAAATAATATAAAAACCAAGATGAGGATTAGCTCACAATATAAACAATGTCGGAACATATTACAAAGGCTCACTTCTTGATAAGGATTATTACAAAAACAAGGACTCACTATTCAGATCAAGACTCATTGTCAAACAAGGGTTAACCACCCGAGGGCTCACTGCCACAAAAATACAAAGAAGATAGAAGAGATATGTTATACAAAGAAGACACTTTGAGTACAACATATATTTACACCATAATTTTCTCAACAACTTGTAGACATGTATGAATGATAGAGTACACCTTCAACTCGCTACATCTAGAAACTCAATAATTAGATTTTGCATTGATCTTCCAAAATAATATCACATAGGCAATGTCTCACATATACTTCACATCTATATTGATATGTTTATTTTCACTATCTCTTTGTACATCTTTCACCAATATCTTATCATGTATTCATACCATATTCAACTTTGAAATATATCCAAAGTTGGTCTTTCATTATTTAAATTTAAATTAGGTTGGCACCAAAACATTCTAGGGTGGAATTAGAATGAGGGAAACCTAGAAACACACTTGATGAGGACCCAAATAAGTCCCAATATGCTTTGTTAACTTTGAAAGTAGTGTTCAAAACAAGGTTCTCCAAACTAGTATAAAACACATAATGATTAAGCAAAAACAACTCTTGAGGTGATCCAGCCTTTCCAGACAAAAAAATTATTTTCAACATGATCATATCATCTTAACTCCATAATTAGAAGTCATAAGACTCAAACAAGAGGAAATCTAGAGCAACTAAATTTCTCTCAAACCTAAGACATATAGGCTGAAAAACATAGTTCACAACTGGTGAACATAACTCACACAGTATAATGATCTAGAAACCCAAATCCCGGATAAAGAAAATTTCAACTACAATTATCAATATACCTAAACAACATGAACATAGGAGAAAATATCAAAGCTAAAATCTAAGCAACCATTGAATACCAACAACCTTTCTTTATTACAATTTTCTCAATATCCTCCGCATATATAACCAATAACTTGCAATGATGACATCAATCATTGTAGAAACTAGTTGATAACAAGATAACCAATTGACATAAATGATAACACCTTTCATTCTTGCAACAATCTCTCCCTTTGTAATTGATGGAAACACATGATGTGAAAAAACATCAAAGACAATATTCTAGCTCTGAACACTTTCTACTTTCTATTTCTCCCCCTTACTAGATAACTTTTTTCACATATTCCTCATCTCCCCATTTGAATTCAATGGCAAAGAAAAAATATGTTTTACATTGATTTCTCTTTTGAAATTAAGTACATAATATTATTTGAATGATAACACGTGGCACTACCTACTCCCCATGAGAGGTAGCCAACAAAAGATCAGTCTAGAAGAAAGATAGATCCATAGACACACTAGACTGATGCATCTCCATATGCATCTAGTTCAAGAAAGGACGGGATATCAACACTAAATTCTCTTAGAGATACTCAAAATTATCTTGAGGAAGAGCCTTCATAAATATATTAACAATTTGATCCTTCATAAGTAAAAACTCAAATTTCACTTTATTTTGCACAACCTTTTCTCTCAAGAAATTATACCTGATAGATATATGCTTAGTCCTTGAATGCATCACTCGACTATTTGAAATGTCATTTTAACCTGTATTATCATAGAACATAGAAATATGGTCTTCATACATTACTTTGATATATTTCAATGTTTGTTTCATCCATAAAACTCATGTGCAACATGATGCAGCAACAATATACTCATATTCAACAATAGACAAAAAAACCAAATCTTTCTTTTTACTCAACCAAGCCACCAATCTGCAACCAAGAAAGAATGCACCACCACTTGCAATTTTTTTATCTACACAGCTAGCCCAATCTGCATCTATGCAAGCACTTAGTGTAAGGAAAATATCCCTAGGATACCAAAAGCCATAAGCCAGAGTTCCATTCAAATATTTGAATTTCTTCTTTACAACAACATGTGTTTCTTTAGGATCTTCTTGAAATCTAGGCACAAGGAAGACTACATGCATAATATTTGGTCTGATAGTAGTCAAATAAGACAATGCATGAATCATAGATATATATTTTCTCTGATCAACCTTAGGTGAATTATCATCTCTACTTAAGTTTCAACCAACCACCATTGAAGTCCATACCAGTTGGGAACCATCCATCCCAATATTCTCCAACATCTCTCTTATATAATTTGATTGTGAAATAAAAACCGCTTTCTCTATTTGATTAATTTGAAGCCCAAGAAATAAATCCATCTCACCAAACATGGACATCTAAAATTGATTTTGCATTTCTTCTACAAACATCTTACACATAGTTTAATTTCATAGAAAAATAATGTGATCAACATATACAACCATAATGAATATTTTATCATTTTCAATTTTAAAATATAGATTAATACTTGTTGCACCTTTGTTGAAACCTTGCTAAATAAAATATGTATCTAACCTTGCATACCAAGATCTAGGAGCTTGATTTAGCCCTATAGTGTAGCAAAATGCATACCCTTGCATTTTCACACTTATTTGGGTCTACCTTGCTTTATTTATCCTTCTTTATCGCTTGATTGGCCCTATTTTATTTCCACAAGCCCTATGAATGAAATATTTTTTGGTAAATCCTGACACTCTCCAAAACATATTTGATCCCCTTGTGACTCTAATTGGTGAGTCCCTAATTTTTGGTCGGGACTAAGCCACCACTAAGGGCCTCTTTATCCCCTTGAGGTCTTAGGACCCTAATTTTGAGGCATTTGTTTTGTACCCCTTTTTGGTGTCTGTGCGCCAAGTTTCATCACTTGGGACTAAGACACAACCTAGTGCATCTTAGTCCTCCTTGATTCATCTTTTAGGATTTAATTTAAAATCTTGGTGGGATTTAACCTCCTTTATTCTTTGAATTCATATGTCGTCTTGGTGTGATATGATTTTGGAATATTAAGCATAAACAAGTATAAACACAAGGTTCATTCATTCATTTTCATCCTAACAACTTGAGCATTCATTCCTAAGGAAATTTTATGAGATATAGTGCATTCAAGAGCAATTCATCAAGTTTCAAGCATCATGTCAAATATTTTTCTTTCATCATGTGTTTTGTTGTGCTAACATTTGCATTCTAGGATTTTTATTTAAGCAAGCATTCCAAGTCTATACCGATCAAAAATTTCAAGATCTATATCCATTTCATTTATTACACATAATTTTGCAATATTTATAGGGGTTTTGTGAGTTGTATAATGCATGTTGTTCATTCACCATCTTCGTCATCATTTCTATTTCATTTCAATGTTTAATTACCAACAGGGGGTTTGACGAAGGAAAACCACCATTCACTAACAATCAACAAGTTTTTCCATCTTATCCATTTGTGTTTATAGATCTAGGTTGTAGACATGAAGATCACTTAGAGTGGAAAAGTTGTAAAAGTGGTAAATTTGCATTTTCAAAGTTGTCATCTTCATAGAAACTCGGCTACAAGTTAGATCTAGCTATTTTAGAACTTGAGATCCAAGGAGAAGCAATTGCAGATTTTGGGGCTTAGGGCCACACTCACACTTTTTAAAATTCAAATTGAGACTAAGACGAGCGTAAATGCATCTTATTTCTCCAAGTGGAATCTTTCAATAATTTTTTCGGATTCTATTTCGTTATTTGAAGATTTTGTGTTTTCCCCAAAAAATAGAAATAAGACTAAGATGAGAGTAAAGGTGTCTTATTCCTCCAAGGCATTTTTCAACAATATATTTGCATTTCTATAATCCTCTTCGCATATATAGGATTCCTAGGTACACATACCCTAACTTGGAGTTGTTCATTTTTAGTATTAAGAAGCTTTATTTTTCTTATTTTAAGTATTTTTCATATCACACTATGTTTTCAAACATTTTTCTTTCCAAGAATTTGCTTGGTGGTGAACCCCTTAATCTGATTGAACACCCCCTCCTAAGTCCTCCTATTTGTGTATTCACAGAACTTGAGAGGTTTATAGTCAATCATATTAGGGTTATCAAGAAATATTTGAATGACCTAGATAGAGTAGGAAAGGACCATCCCTCCTTTCCCAACTATATCCCTAGTTCAAGTCCATATAAATCTATCTTCAATCTGCAAACCATATCCAGATGATCTAATAAGTTAAATCATTAGATTTTTTCCATGTAGACTTCTTCTTCTAGGTCACAATTGAAAAATGTAGACTCAACATCCATTTGTTTGACCTTGAAATCTTTATGAGCATAGAACACTAAGAACATCCTCATACCTTCCATTCTTTCCACTAGAGAAAAATTCTCTTGAAAATATACACCTTCTACTTTTGAGTAGCCTTTACACAGAAGCCTTGATTTATTTCTAACCATTTCTCCATTCTCATTGAGCATGTTTCTAAATACCCACTTTGATCCAATTATTTTCTTATCTACAAATCAAGGGACCAATTCGCAAATTTTATTCTTTTCAATCTGCATAAGTTCCTCTTTCATAGCTTCCATACAATTCTCATCTTTGCATGCTTCACTTACAATCTTTGGTCCAGTCTTATAAAGTAAACATAGATTTATCTCACTAATCATAGCTTTACTTCTTATCAATACTCCTTTTTTCTTTTCTCCAATGATCTAACTTTCTAAATGATTTTTTTGCACATATTTAAGTATGTTTGGGGACACTACCAGAGCTTCTTCTTCCTCTTCTTCATTTTTATTATCTTCCTTATCCTTTTCTTGTTCTTCCACAACTTTTTCAATCCCTAGGTGATCAGGTTCATCAGATACATATTCATCAACTTCAATTCAGTTCCACATTGCTTCAACATCTTTGACATTTGATATTTCTACAATCTTCCTTAGTCTTTTATTGAAACATATATTTTCTTTTGGTAGAATATCCAAGAAAAAAACCTTCATCACTCCTAGCATCAAAATTTCCTAATTTTTCTTCAACCCATTTGATATGACATTTTCTTCCAAATACCCTGAAGTACTTAATAATATGAATTATTCCACACCATAGCTCATAGGGGGTCTTAGTATTGTTGGATTTTTCTTGAATTTGATTGAACACATAAAAAAGAGTGTGAATGGCTTCTCTCAAATAAAAATCCAATCGACTAGCTTAGGTCATTATTGATCTAGTAGCTTCTTTAATTGTTCTATTTTTCCTTTCAACAAATCCATTTTAGTAAGGATTTATTGGGGAATATAACTGTTTCTTTATTCCATTAAATTCATAAAACATATTAAAATTATGGGAGGTGAATTCACCACCTCTATCAGAACTTAAGTATTTTATTCTCAAATTTACTTCATTCTCAACCATAACTATGAATATCTTGAATCTATCTAATGTATTAGATTTTTCTCAGAGAAATGTAACCCATGTATACCTAGAGTGATAATCAATAAAAAGCATAAAGTTCCTTTTACCTTGTACATTTATCACTCTCGTAGGACCAAAAATATTTGTAGGAATTAAATCCCATAGTTTGGTAGTAGATTCTTCCTTTGATCTAAAGTTATTTCTTGCATGCTTCCAAAACTAGCAATTCTTGCAAATAAATTTAATAGGATTTATGATCATTGGTAAATCTCCCATAACTTTCACAACTCTAATCATCGCTAGGTTATCAAAATTAATATGTAAAATTATCCAATGCCATAACTAGCTATCACTAATTTGAGTCATGAAGCAACATCCATCAACACCTTTAGTTGATATATATTTCCTTTTGGCATCTTTCCTAAAATAATAATTGATCAAGATTCTTTCTTGATTTCAAATCTCTCATCCTTGAATATAAGATAATATATTTTTCTACACATCTATCCAACACTCAAGATATTATGCCTTAAACCCTTAATATTGTATACATCATTGGTATTATGCTTGCAATCAAAACTTACTGAACCTATCCCACAAATTTCAGCACTTGTATCATCTCCAAAAATGACTAAACCTCCATCATATTTTTATAGTTTAAAAAATATACTCGTAATCATCGGTCATGTGATGTGATCAACCATTATTAACAACCCAATAGTTATTTTCCATTTTAGAATTTAGGGTAGAGATTACAATATCTTCCTTTTTCTATTTCTCCTTCTCTAGAGGACATCGTTTCACATATCTTTCAAAATTAGCAAAATTAGGTTCATATTTTCTAACCAAGAACAAGCATTCATTTTCATTAGGATCTCCATTATCAAATTCCTCATTAGAAATAATATGATCCATAGTCGCATAAGATTCTATGTTGATATTTTTACCTTTGTTTTCTTTCTCATATCTTTTTTTGTTCCTTTTAGCTCTTTGTTGACACCTCGAAGCATAATGACCTATTCCTCCACAACTAAAGAATTTAAAGGGTAACTTACCTTCATACTTGTCAAATATTTTCCTCATTTTTCTCAAAAATTTAGCTTCTAATTCATCAAGATTCTATTCATCTGGATCTTTATCTCTTGTAGCCTTGAAATTAGTCTCTGATTTGGATCCTTTTCTCAAATTCAACTTCCTCATTTCATAAGATAATAAGGTTCCCAATAACCAATCTTTGGTGTAGGTCTTGTAATATATATGTTATTTAATAAAATATAGCTTTCCATTGTATACATCAGGGAGAGTCCTAATAATCTTCTTAAAAATATTGCACTTATTTGCTATAGCACCGAGTCCTCACATTCCACCTACCACTTCATCTACTCTTTGTACATAAGATTTAATATTCTCATCCTTAGAAATATGCAAGAGCTCAAACTATGTTTCAAATTTTGCAACATTGCTTCTTTGAACCTTTCATCACCTTCATGCAAATATTCTTAAGTAACCCAAAACTCTTTAGTAGTATTCAAATTTTGAAATTTAATCAACTCATAATGTGCAAGACTATTCTTCAAAATAAAATTTTCCTGATTGTTCACTTCATGCACCTTGATTTCACGAGCTACATTGAAACCATTAACATGAGGAGTGTAAGGATTCTTGTATTCCTTTTCTACATCATATCCATAATCCACAAGATATTCTTCCATTAGTATTTTCTAGATAGCATAATTAGTTCCATCAAACTTCAAATGCTCAAAAGTGATATTTCTTGTTGTCTTGGACCTTCCATAAGTTCTTAAACACTTCTCCAAGGAACCAGTCTCTGCTAAAAAAAATCTAGCAAGAAAAATAAGAGGGGGGGGTGAATAAATTTTAAAAAAATATGAACTTTAAGAATTTACACTAGATAATAGATCAATCACAAATTCTTTACTGTGCTAAAATTATTAAACATTAAATGAAAAGGCATAAACTAGACAATTATCACACATACACTATAACACCAAATTTACATGGAAAACCCAATAAGGGGTGAGGATTATCCCAAAATATAAATAATATCAAAACCAATTACAAAGGATTACTACCTAATAAGGATTACTACAAAAATAAGGAATCACTGGCTAGATTAGGACTCACTATCAAAAAAAGTTTAACCACTTGGAGGGCTCAATGCCACACAGATGCAAAGAATATAGAAGAGATAAGTTACATAGAGAAGAGAATCTCAATGAAAAAGAGATTTCCACTATGATTTTAGAAACCACTTGCAGACATGCATGAATGATAGAGTACACCTTTAGCTCATTTCATTCAAAAACTGAACAATTGGATTTTGCATTGATCTACCAAACTCGCATCACATACACTCTATCTCACATCTACTTACCATCTATCTTGACCCATTTATTTGCACTATCTCTTTGAACATGTTTCACCAATATCTCATCCTATATTTACATCATCTTCAACTTTGAAACATATCTAAACTCATCCATACATCATTTAAATTCAAATTAGGTCAGTGCCAAAACATTGTAGTACAAAATTAGAGTGAGGATGACCTAGAGATATGCTTGATGAGGACCCAAATAAGTCTCAACATGCTTCATTAATTTCAAAATTATTATTTAATAGGTCTTACAAACTAGTGTAAAACACATAAAACAATTAAGCTCACACAACTCTTGATACAATCTAACCTTTCAAGAAAAAAAAATTATCTTCAACACAATCATATCAACTTAACTCTAGAACTGTAAGTCATCAGACTTGAACAAGTGGAAATCCAAAAAAAACTATATTTATCCCAAACCTTAGCAAGATACACTGAAAATCATAATTCACAACTGGTGAACATAACTCACCCTATAGAATGATCCAAAAACCCAAATCTTGGATAAAGCATGTTTCAACATCCATGATCAACATATATGAACCACATGAATATAGGATAAAATCCTAGAGAAAAACATGAAGTAATGATTGAATACCTACAACCTTTCTTTCTTACATTTTCCTTAATAGCCTCAACATATATAACCAATAACCTACAACTATAACATGAATGACAACAAAAAATGAATTATAATTAGTTAACTAGTTGAAATCAATCAAAACACCTTCCATTCTTGCAATAATTATTTCTAAATTTAGTTATGGAGGTAAAGGTTGTGGAAATGATAAAAAAATGTATTAAAGTCCTTTTAGAAGTTGATTCCCATGGCTCTAAGACATGATATAGATATCACTTCAAAACATATAAGGAAAAACCATGGTTTAATATCAATATGATTTTTATCAAGCTTCTTCCTCTTAAATTTATTCATTTGGAATATATTTAAAGTGAATTACAATCTAATGAGGTTCCTCTAGATTTTATTTTTTGAGGAAGCGTTAGAATAATTCTTAGGTTTCTATTCCAATCTTCCTTCTTATCACCATACGAGTTGATTCCCATATTTCTTGAATAGTCAAGAATACTTTACATAGTTTGTTAGGATTGTTGATGAGAAAGCTTATTTATCTTATGATTTTATTATCTCATGATGATGAGAACACATCTATGCCACATCTTGAAGACTGTATTCTTCATCTTAGTGGAGATACTTCTAATGTCCACATGGATCTAAATTCTTCTATAAAGGTAATTAAGATTAGAAAATACCTTTTGTTAGAAGAATATAAATTGTATTCTAATTGCCTACATCATTATTTTGATACCTTTTCTTGGTTATATAAGGATATGCTTGGTATTGATGAACCCATTATGATTATAATATCATTCTATGTCTTGCTATCAAGCCCATCAAATAAAAGATTCAGAAAATGAATCCCAAGGTGGCTTTAGTAGTTAAGATTGTGATAGAAAATATTTTAAAATATAGTATTATTCATCCCATCTACTAGTCACCTTGGATCTCAAATATCACTAATATTCGTAAACTTGATTGTTTTATTCATATGTGTATGAACTACCCAATATCGATATGATAATTGATTCGACTGCAAATCATGCCTTACTTTCCATCATGGATGGATTATTGGGATACAATTCAATCCTTATTAATCCAAATATGAGTACAAGATGAAACATAAAAAAAAAGGGTTCAATCACCAAATGAGAAGGTTATAATCAATACTCAATTTTTTGTGTGATAAGATGTTTCATTTAATTAAGAAGGTTATGATGCATAAATAACAATTAGAAAACAAACCTGACTATTATAGCAACAAGTAGGAAGGTTTTCATATATTAAAATTATGTTTACCTTGTTGAAAAGGTGTTGTTTTGGGCCTCACTAAGGACTCATTCGCCCAGCATTGAATGGGTCCCTACTAGGTTTCGAGAAAACTGATTTTTTTTATTTGTTCTTCAATGCATGTAGTCCCAGATCCTAGGTGTTCAACTCATAAATGTCATAAATAAATTATGTAGATAACTTTCTATGATATTGGAATAAATATGACAACATTAAAACTTTGACAAATTTTGCAACTTTTTTCTCCACTTGATCGTTAAAATAAAAAATGTAATCACAAATTAAGACAGAAAAAAAAAATTGATTGTTAGGGAATAGGGGTTTTTCTTGGTGAAACCCCATTTGGGTAATTAAACCTTACGATGAAATAATGAAACATGCAACATGAAAAAATGATACCTTGGATGAATTTTTTGGAGTACAAATCAACAATCTAGCATGGATTGGCTTTAAGGAACGTAGATCTTGATCATGAATTTGAATGTGATACAATTCTTGAATTGGATATTCAATACTACATAAAAACATTAGCTCAACAAAATGAATGATGCACTATGCCTTTAACATGATGAAAAATATCTTTGATTGTTGCAATAAAACTTCAACAATCTACCCTTAAATTCCTTCTTAAATTCCCTTGAATGATCTATTATGTTCTTTGGAAATTTTCTTGATATCTTCAAAGTGTTAGATTATAGCATAATGAAATAATCTCATATTTATACTTAAATTAATATTAATCATGAAATTCAAATAACACAAGCTGACATCAAATCTAGGATTTTAAATCATTAAAATATTGCTAAGATTATGTTCAAAAAGGGGTGTCTGAAGTTAAGGAGGAATCATTCATCATAGGGTGAATGTGTCCTAGAATAGTGAACTAGGACATGCCTTGGGGATATGAAAAAAAATTCCAAAAGGGGGTCCTATGACCTAGGAAGGACCCATTTACTAGGTGGTGAATGGGTCCTAGGTCACTAGCCTAGGACTCAAACCTTGCCTAATTAAGTGTTGTGAAACATTATTAATGAGTTTTGGGATTTATCCATTGGAAAATGCAATTAATTAGGCTATGATTTGAATTTAAGGATCCACTTAATCTCAATTAATTAATAAATCCCTAGATATTAGTGTTAAAGTGTAAATAAACTCTTTACAACACTCTAAATAAGGTACAATTAAGTCCATTTTATTAAAATGGATCCTAAACTTAGTTTTAAGGTGTAAAACACATTACAACACTAAATCAAGACAACATTGTTTCAAATTAAGTAAGGAAAAGGGATAATTTTTTTGTTACTAAATTTCACCCCAACTTTAGTGAGAGTTTGCCCCCATGTCAAAGTCACACAAAAGTAGACATTCAAGACACTTATGTATGCAACAATGAAAAAGATACTTAAGCATGCACTATTAAAGAACACTAAAATAAAGGAGATTAAGTGATCGATCTTTGACTATTCCAACATGATGTGGAAAATGGTTGTTTGTTTAAGAAAAGGATCCAACTTTGGCAATCTGTCCAACATGATGTAGACTAGTTCTAGGTTGTTTTTTTCTAAAAAAAATCTTTACAAGAAGAACAAAATGTCCACTATGCAAATGACACACATGCTCACTCTAGGGTAGTGGAACCTCAGGATATCCACTCAGTGAGTATCTTGGAAAGGTGGAAAATGAGAGAATCATATTAGCCTCCCACACCATATCAAAGTTAGCATCCTGATAATTTTAATAAGGCACCACAATGCTAAACTATTATTAATATTATGTCTATAGGTTTTTACTCAAGGGGATCTCACTTAGTGTATGGTCTTCTTCTTAGGGAACATTGTGCCTAATGTCTCCAAGAGAGGAAAATTCAAGTATAATAGATTGTCACTTATGAGATGCCTCATTTTACATCATACCACTAAGGGAAATTCATACGTTTAGATATATCACACTCTTGAAGAACATCAAATCTAATGAAACCACCATGAAAAGGATGCATCGCAAGAGAAAAAATTCACACCATGAAATATGAAAAATGGCAAAAGATGTCATTGATATATGCCCCCACTTTAATAAAGTGGTTGCTACCACCATTTTTGTGAGAAACTAATTTAAATTAGCCAATATTTTCTCCTTAGAAATGACAACTTTCCTCGAAAATCCCTATATCAAGTCATATATTTTTGAAGAAAAGCTACGTCGTAAAAAAAGGAGGGTTTTCCCCCAAAAATACATAAGGGATCTATGGATCTAGGGTTAGTATGTCTTTGCTACAATGTTGTTTTAGAGCTCACTCAAAACTATCATCATTCACTAAATACTCATAGAATTGGAGGAATGAAACAAAGGGAGTGAACATAATGAAAAATCCTTGATTCAACATGGAAGATACCTAAGTGTCTCAATGCCTTGGGTCATCCCCAAAAGTAAAAAAAAGAGATAAATAAAAAAGGATAAAATATTTATGACATAGAGAAGAATGTAGATACATATAGAGGAATGCACAAAATAGAGAGAGATACATCAAACATAATGGTACAGTGGATCACATTACAAGCATGCAATCACATAAAGAAACATGAAAATGAAAACAACAAACAATAATAGTAAGGAAAATGTGAGTCAACCTATAGCAAGTTGTATGCATCTGAATCTCGGTTGATATAAATTAAAGGTAGACAACTATCCAAAGAGAAAAAAAATGTGCCAAAACTATGAAAAGGCTAACTAACCCCTTGCCCCCACTAAGTTCAAGACAATAGTGACCAGAGATAGGTGATTTGAATGAGCTCCTTGAAATAATGAGAATGATTTTATTGATGAATGTATAACATGTAACAGTGAGGTTATTAAGATCATACAACTATTACATGGCAAGGAGAAGAGTGCATGCTATTACTATGCAATTACTGTATCATAAAAACACCATCATCTAAATGAAAATCACTCAATATAATTTTAATGAAAGAAAAATCGTTAGTAAGATCCCTTAGAGTTTTATGGTATGTGCAATAATTCACATCTTTCTTAGGTATGTTACTTTTACTAGAAAGTCGCAATTTAATCAAACCTTATTGAGGAAGATGATCCATCTTTCATTCAATTTTTTTTTGAGTATGTGAGAATGGAAATTTGTTAAGTTTGTATGAATTTTTCTTCTTGCTTGATTCACCAACTTGTTGAGACAAATATAGAAAAGGTGGACTTGTGTGAACCCCAATCCAAGACCTACACAAACATAGAAAACAAACACATATTAGATTCATATGAAATGAAGAACAAGGATTCCCCATGAAATTCCTTAGCAATGCTCAAAATAGGAAAATATGAAGAACAAGACAAGAAATTAAATAAATCCTAATTAAGCATGCAAATCCTCAATCCATGGGGGAATTGGTGCCAATTATGTGAAGAAATTGGCCCTTTCCTAGCTCCTTTGTAAGTTTGATGAAGATTGATCCACTTGATGGTGAATAAAAATGTGATTCCTTGATAAAATCTGCAATAACCTAGCTATGATGATGGAAAACGCTCAAGGAAATGGATGAAATTTCTCTAAATGTGAAGATAATAAATCTGATTTCTAATTGTAGATGAATAATGAGAAGGGAAGCCTCTTATTTATAAATTATCTTGAGAAAAAAAGAGACAAAATGGATGAATGTGGGATTAGTCAACATCCAATGCCCAAGTGCCACTTGTCAAGATGTGAATGGAGGAAGGTTCTGTACATTTTGGTGAATGAACCAATAAATGTTATTAGGTGGATTTCAAATTTATGAAATGACTTGTTGAAGAGGGAAGGAAAATGACTTAAATGCCACTTGGATCAATGCACAAGGACATGTAAGGGGAGAGTGAATGCTTTGCTAGATGTACAAATCTATTTGGAGGGATTTTCAAACTTGGAGGAATATTCCATAAATATACCATGTTGAGATAGAACACCAATTTTAATAAATCAATTAAATGCATTTTCATGTGCAAGTGGAAAAAATCTAGAGAATTTAGGAGATGGGATTAAATTAGTAAAGATTTTAATTAATTTAATGAGAGATTAAGAGATGTGACCATTTGATTTAAATTTTTGGGTTGAAATAAATCAAGATGAGAGGAAAGTGATTTTAGATTTAATTAAATAAAGGATTTGCTTTATTTATTTAGAAGGATGATGATATTAAATTAAACAAAGTTTAATTCATCTAATTTAATCAACCGAAATTAGGGATTTAACCAAATAAATGAATTATTTAATTAAATAGATATGTAGGGTTAATTAAATTAAACTGATTAATTTAATCAATGGGGAAGAATGACTTAATCAAATAAATCATGATTTATTGAATTAAGAGATGGAAGGTGATGACAAGCTGAGAAGGTGATTTAGGGACAAATGATGTTAGTATTCAGGAACAAGTGTGTAAGGTCAATCTGGTACATTTTTCATGTCTACATTTTCCCCCTCTTTGAAGCAGTGCACTTGTTAAGTTGGTTCAAAGAATAAACTACTCTGATGAAAGTTTAAAATTTTTCTTGATATTTTAGATGCTCCATTGCTGCCCCAACGAGAAGAATCCTACTGCTATATTGCCCCCTCAAGAGATCAAATGAAAATTTGGATTTTTTGGGTGATCTCATGAAAAAATAGGACAAGGTGCTTGACGAGTCTGAAAAATCCCCTCGATGCGAAAAATACACGTTAAAATGCCAAAAATGATGCAAAATGGCCCTCGATCAAGAAAAACTAGGATTGGGGGATGAAAACCTTGATTTTTTGGCTTAAAATAGACCCTAAGGGGTCATTTTCACATTAGTTTCACACTTACCATTTGAAAAATCTGCAGTATGAGCTATGAATCTTAATCGAGATGGCACAATGATAGTTTCCCCAGCATGTGTCAAAGAGAGTACGAGTACACCAACGGCCAATCGATGCAAGACTCGTGGTATGTAGCCCTTTCTCAACTTTTAATTTCATCAATTTACGTGCATTTATTAGGGTCAAAAATAGGTTAGGTGCAAGTGGCGCTATATAGCACCATTGCAAGTACCAAATTGGTTCTGCACAACCTCTAAATGCACCGCATACGCAAAGAGGACCACCGTGAACGAGTTTAGAAACTAGGGTTCCTAGACAAAGACAACCAGATTTGTGAATAATGTCGCAATGGGCTTGTTTAGAAGTTAGGGTTCCAGGGTGCGATGAAACTATGCTATCACAGTGTAGTTTGGAGTTTTCAAATTGTGCATGTAATTGCAAACAAGGCTGCAATTGTTGTTTGGTGAACATAAACTCAATTGGAGGGTCTATTTTTTTTCAAAATTTGGAGCAGTGAATTTTCTCGTGTAGGAGGACCTTGAGATACTTCACTCGAGGGAGCACAGATGCTCGATGCTACAAAGACTTGAGGGTATGCACTTGTTTCTTTAGGATAAACTCAGTGTTATCGGTCTTTGGTTTGTTGCATAGGTTCATCCTATTCGGACCTAATTGGAGATGATGACAGCTCTGGCAGAGCGATGGCACAATGAGACATGCTCCTTCCACCTTCCCATCGATGAGGCCATCATCACACTCAAGGATGTCTAGCACATCCTAGGATTACCTATCTGAGGTGAGAGAGTGATCTATCATGCAGATGTCAGGAGGGATGCATTCTTTACAATTATGAGATTAGACTAGATAATTTTTTTTAAGGGGCAGATTAACTTGGAGAGATATCATGGCATAGTGCCCATGTAAAAACTTACTATGGCTGCCATTATATCATTTCTTGTGGCACTAGATTTGTAGGGTTGATACTTTATTCCAGGATGGGGACTAGGGTTGGAGTGGATGGTTTTTTGAGGGGAATGCTTTACTTGGGCCTAGTGATGTTGGCCTCACTATACAGGGATCTTCATGAGTTTTCCTATCTTGATAGTAGGGCGATCGAGGTTGGGGTCACATTATTGCAGATCTGGGCAAGGGAGCAGATTCTAGTACTCCATCCACATGTCATACTGATTGCATTGGATTTAAATGATCTAGTTGTTTGGCGGTATGGTAGAGCCCAAATCACTTTCACTCACACAAGTACATGTGGCATCGCCCATTGGTGATGAGTCATCAATGAGATGGCAATATTTATTTGGAGGCCTTCGCTGGGCATAGGCACATGGTATGACAATGTATAATAGTTATTCTTTTCCCAATAAGAAAAATTGATGTAGGGGAGGGAGCATACGATGATTGAGAGATACCTCCCCAATAGAGTAGCCTGATAGTTTAGTGACATTGAGGACACTCTTGATGACTAGTACATGGTAATATTTGCTCATACTATGAGGGAGACCACATGGGGCCAACCCATGCGACTAGTTGAGGCTATGACATCATTCTTAATGTTAGTGGCCAGGTCATGGCCATATGATCAGGGGTTAGTAGATGTGGGGGTTACTCAAGCATACCGAGATTGATTTAGGCCTCCTCAAATATTGATAGTTCCAAGTGTGGTACTCCCACAATGGAGATCGAGAGGCAAGTTAGTTGGTAGGGGGCAAGGATAGGGAGGTAGGGGTGATGATGACATGTATGGGGATCGAGATAGAGGAGGAGGTGGCCAACCTCCACATTAGACAACACCATGAGATTAGGCACAATGCAGACCACTCCGAGTACAAACACAACCATGGGCACCGTAACGACCATGAATAGAGGCCCATGAGACTCCTCCTCGAGATGAACCTAGAGATGGGGATAGGGAGGTCCCACAACAATAGCCACCAGGGTAGATAAATCATAGAGATGCTTTGATTCAACAACTTCAAGTCCATATTCAGGTTTTGACAATATAGTGAGATCAAGCTAGGCAACAGGTTATAACAGTTACTATCAAGAGAGACAAGGCCCACTCCAAGATGGATCAAGAGATTGGTCAATGGAAATATTTAGATAGCATTACCTCATCATCTCATGGCTAGATAGTTTTGATCTGCATATACAAGGAGGTTATGAAAAAGGCGGGTATGCGCAGGATCATCATGGAAACAATAGGCCCTTAAGTGGCAATAAAAAAAGAAAAAATCAGAGTTAGACAACATGATGTAAAAATTTGAATAAGTTATCTATATTATTTCAAAAAAATGTAAAAAATAGAATCTATAGAAAATTGAATGTAGTTTCTAAACTACTAGACCTATATTTAGATTTTTTTTATCTATTTGGTGAAAATTTGAATTTTCAATGTAGTAGTATTTAAATTTCAGGGTAAAAATAAGAAGTAGGTGTCTATCTGACCACCCTAACCACAATAAAATGATATTATTTTTTTATAATATTTTAGATATAAGTAGAGGACTCATGTCCCAATGTGATGCATATTTTTTTATAATTTTTTTCCAAGTAAATAATTAATTCTGATTTTTTTATTACAAATTTTAAAAAATATAAAAGCTCGTCTCTCTAACCACCTTAACTTGGTCAAAAATTCATGATTTTTTTTTTTTTTTTTCTGTAATCCTATAGTATTTAAAGCATAGAATGTGACGCATGTTTCAGATTCAAAAAATGTGATACCATTTGAAAGTTATAGATATTTTTCAATCAGCCTCTCAATCAAGACTTTATTCGTAATTCTAATAGAAAATGAATAATAATTATTTATTAAATTCAAAGTAAAGCATAATTTATATTGGTGGAAAGCTCAGAATCTCCTCTAAAAACCCTTTTCGTTTCATCAATTTTGGGTTAAAAAAATTCATCGGCCACATGAACCATCATATGGCTTACATATTGCCACTTTTTGGCCCATCATGATCCTGCACATACCCAAGTAGAGTATTATAAAGTTCATTATAGGCAGATAGTGCCACCAAAAAGTTAGGTGTCAGACTTCTCTCAACAGACAATGATGAGGCCTCCCGAGGATCATGGTGAGAGGCAGGGAGGAAAGGGTAGCAACCAATAGCGCTAGCTCTGATTATAGGTAGTTATTAATTTTTGACTCATGGGCTCTGATTTTTGTTGTGCCCATTGTATCATGTATTTTGATATATACACTTTATTCGATTTTGTACAATGAAATTTGTACATTTTTTATGATATCTATGAGATGGTTCTATTTATTAGATTTCCTATTTTATGTATAATGCATGGATGTATTTTAATCTCTTGTATGTGATGATATGTTATGGGATGCATCTATTTTACGTTATGCCATATGATGTATGAATGTATATGATCTGATGATGTGATTATGGATGCATTTCCTTTTGTATTTTTATGGTGAAGATTGTATGGATGCAATTATGATATGAAAATGATTTTTATTATGCCCCTAATGGTTCATGCAATGCATTATGATGATAATTTTTTTAATTTCCTAGAGGAAAATTATTATGACGATATATCACATGTGATGGTTTTATTATGAGTGAATGCAATTATTTCTTAAGATGCTTAGAATAGAAAATCTATATTATTCTTTACAACTTAAGATGGTGATAATAATACATGAAATGCAATGACGTGATGTGATTGATATGATGTGATATGCATTATACGTTATGATAATGATTTGCGGATGCAAGGTGGATGCCTTAGAAATGATTTGATTAATTTTCATGGTACCATTTTAGTGTTTAAAGAATATAGAAGAAAAGAGATCCAATGAGCCATTATTATCAATGTCCATGATGATGCTTTGCTTACTAGGAGTGTGGGTTTTAAAAGAGCCAATTAATTTATGTTTGATAAAAAACTTAGGTATGATGCATCAAGGTATAAAGAACCAGGATGATGTTGTACCTAGTGTGATGGAATTTGACCTAACACTCAAATAGGAGTATTCCTATTCACGCTTAATATACAAAAACTTATTCAGAATTTTGTTCAAATATTCTAAACATCTCAAACCAAAATGTAGAAAATAAAGCCTTCCTATGTGGTCAACAAGACATATAGAACACCATCTCTATAAACCAAACAAACCATGAAGGACATAGTTATTTTACAAGAATATCCAATAAGAACTTTAGATAAAAATATAATTATTGTTGCCCCATTAATTTCTCTCTAAATATTTATGTTTAGACATCATCAAGAGGTCATTGGAATGAGTACAATAAGATAAACCAAAGAAAAAATAAAATAAACAAGCAAGCTAGTGTTCTTCATACCACTAGCCAAGACTAAACTATGGTGATTCCCGATGTTGATGTCCATCACCGAAAGGATGCATTGTAGGACATGTTGTCATTAGGTTGTGATGAGATTGATTAGATGATAAGCTATTGATAATTTGAGTTAATTAACTTGTTGACTTACTGACCTGAACGTGAGACTTTTGATGATTAGGCATTCACTTTTGAACCTGCTAGAATTGCTTCTCACTGACTTACCAAAGGATGAAAATGATGCTAATTTATTATGAATGATGATTATTGCAGGTGACAATCAAGATCAGACAGAAGCATCATTTTGGATTTTTCAGATATTTGGATGTTTTTGATGTTTTGGAATGTTTTGAGGCTATTTTTTTGATTTTGAGATTTTACAAATATTTTTAGTATTTTCAAGGTTTAACCAAGAGTATAACTTAAAGACCTATCCTAGGGGTCTCAAGAGATAATTAACAGGTGAGCCTTGCATATGCTATACACACAGAGACCACGTAGTTTGAATAATGACATACTTTATTACTAATGAGATAGATGGGCAAACAAATTTCCATTTTATTGCGACAAATGTGTAAAGGACTGATCTAAAATGTATCGAGGGATGACCAAAGATCAACCTCTCCTACGTTCAAGATCAGAGATGATGTAGTTTGGCAAGATGACTCCATTTTTGATTTTTTTAGATTTTGACATGTTTTTGGATTTTGAATGATTTGGATGTTTTTGGATTTTTGTTTTTAGATTTTTTGATGTTTTTGGATTTAGTGAAGATTATTTTGAATGTTTTTGGATGTTTTATGTTTAATGAAGATCACAATAATATACATGAACCTGATCTGGTGTGGGTACATGAATATGCCCCCAACATGATGTGATAGACTACTTCATACAGGAAGGACAAACTAGCCTTGGGAATATGCCAAGTAGTACTAGGGTGGAACATGATACGAACTCAAGATCAAGCTATGGTACGAACATGGATGGATGATGGAAGGATAAATAGAATGTAATGGATAAGTGAGTGTGCAAAATAAGCTATGAAGATCCTAGTGGATGGAGAGTAATTTATTTATGCTTGGTGCCTATTTGCCAAGTTTTCACTAAGGTACTTGTCCAAAGCACCATCGAAGTGGTTTTCACTAGAGGATGATTTTTTCTTTACTGTTTTCAATCAGTTTATTTATTTTTATTTTTAAACTTTTTTATATTTTTAAATTTTTTTGTTGTTACCAAGACACCTGTTTACTAGGTTTTCATCAGGGTGACCATTTTTTCAGGACATTCTCTATTTTTTTTGTATTTTTTGGTTCTATACCTTGTAAGATTTTAGGCATAAAACTTTTTGAGATGGGAGTTGTTCATGGGCTCCTATAGAGGTTCCCCTTCTATTGTTGATAACTGATAAGCTCCCAATTTATAGCTCCCTGTGATGATGAAAGGTCCCAACCAATTGGGTTCAAACTTACCCTTGCTCTCTATATTTGGCACGTTATTCTAATTCTCCTTTAGTACTAGTTCACCAACTTGGAAGGTTTCCCTCCTGATCTTCTTGTTATAAATCTACTTGATCTGGTTTTCATATACCCGTAGATGGTTTAGGGTATCCATACGTCGTTCATCTAGGATTTCTAGCTCATTTAGCTAAGAGACCTGATATTCCTCATCTATATGATATTTTGTAGTGATATCCTAAGGGATGGGAGGTCGATCTCAATGGGGAGGATGGTTTCTAATCCATAGACCAAGGAGAATGGGTTGGCACCTATTGGCATGCAAATTCTGGTATGATAGGCCCATAAGGTGGGATTTAGCTACTGATGCTAATCACGACCAGTATCGTTGACTTTTTTTTAAGGATTTCTAGAATGGTTTTACTAGTGGCTTCTACTTGGCCATTGCCTTAGGGGTAATACAGAGTGGAAAAGCGATGTTGGATGTTGAATTTTTAGCAAAGGTCACGAAGATCCTAATTTTTGAATGTTGTCCCATTATCTAAGATAATGGCTTGGGGGGACACCCTATCAAAAAATGAGGTAGTTGAAGATGAACTTAGATATCTTTTTTCTAGTTATGTAGGTCATGGGAATGGATTTTACCCACTTTAAAAAGTACCACATGGTGGTAATGATGAATTTATGGTCATTTGATGAGGTGGGGGTGGTTTTACTGATGAGATTGAACCCCCACTAAGAAAAGGGCCAAGGTGTAACAATAGGGTGGAGCTCCTAATCCGATGCATGGATTAGGTCCCCATGCTGCTGATACTGCAAAAATCTTCTGACAAAGTCATTTGTGTCTCTTTCCATTGTGGTCCAATAGTATCTGGTTCTCAACAATTTCTTAGCCAGAGTCATACCGCTTGAGTGCGATCTACAAATGTCATTGTGTGCCTTAGTTAAAGAAGTCAAGGCTTCCTCAATATTTAGGTAATGCAATAGTGTTCCTTTGATGCTCCTACGTTAGAGTGTTTCTCCTAGGATGATAAAGTGGGTTGAATTATTGATGAAGTCTTGTTTAAGGTTCAGGGTTATATCAATGGGAAAGAATCCTATTCTTAGGTATTTGTAAATTTCATGATACTAGAGATCACCGGGATCAACATGTTCACACAAAAATTCAAACTTTGGTACCTCGAATGCTGGTATGAGAAGCTTCTCTACAAGGAATTCTTACTTTGGGAAATTTTTTGAGATTTCCAAGAGTGATCCAATTGTAGCCATTGCGTTTGTTGCTCTATTATTTTCTCTAGGTAGTTGTTCAAATGTGATATCAATGAACGACTCTTTGAGGATTTCGACCAATTTATTTTATGGAGTTAGCTTGTGATCCTTCATCTAATATTCATCATTTATTTGATTTATTATGAGTTGAGGGTCCCTATATACCTTAAGAGCCATAATCTGCCATAGTATTGCAATCCTTAAGACTATGATGAGAGACTCAAACTTGCCTATGTTATTTGTGCATGGGAATGACAACTTGTAAGATTTGTGTATATAGTCTCCTTGGGGAGTGATGAAGAAAATTCCCGCTCTTGACGTGTGTTGTGTGTATGATCCATAAAAATACATCTTCTAGTGGTTTGTTACACTTAGGCTGAAAATTGATTCGTCAAGGAATTTTGAGATAAGTGGGGTTTTTGCATATGTAGGAGCCTTCGCCAGTTGATCTGAAATTGATTGTCCTTTGATGGCCTTGCACTATACATATTAAATATAATTCTTTGTTAATATCATGACCCACTTGGATATTTTTCCTATAAGAGTTGCTCTAGAAAGTAGGTACTTGAGAGGATCTATTTTTGAGTTTAGCTTGGTCTGATGCACCAACATGTAGTGTCTGAACTTTTGTGTTGTGAACACAACTACGAGACAATATTTTTCAATAGGTGTATAATTTAGCTCATGTCCTACCATTGTCTTGCTGATATAGTAGATAGATCTTTCCCTTCCGTTTTCATCATACTGGGCTAAGAGAGCACCTAGAGCTATCATTGTTGCTGATATGTATATGATCAATGGTTTGCCTGGGATTGGCGGTATTATAATTGGTGGCGTAAGTAGGTATTCTTTGATTTTGTTAAATTTTTGGTTGCATTTTTCATCCCATTTTTACTCTACCCCCTTGTAGATTAGATGAGAATATGGGATCTATTTTTCTTCCAACTATGTTATGAATCTATGGATGGAATAAAGCCTTCCTTGTAAACCTCTCAACTGCTTTAGTGTCCTGGGTGCTCCCATTTCAATGATTTCCTTGAATTTCATGATATGAACCTTGATTCCTATCATTAACACAATAAATCCTAGGAGCTTTCTTGATTGCACCTCAAAGACGCATTTATTTGGGTTGAGGTGAACCTTGTAATTTTCCAACCTATCAAAAATTGAGCTCAAGGCTGATATGCGGTCCCATATTTTTCTTGATTTAGCCAATATGTCACCCACATATCTACCACCATTTTATAAATCATGTCATGAAAGTTCAATGTCAAGGATCTTTAATAAGTTACCCATGCATTCTTTAGCCCAAATGGCATCATGTTCTAGCAATAGGTTCCCCACAGACATGTAAACGTTGTCTTATGTTGGTCCTCTTTTGCTATCATGATATGATTATATCTAGAAAACCCATCCATTAGTGGTAGCATCTCATGTCCAACCATCATATCCACTATCATGTCGATGTTGGTTAGTGGAAATTCATCATTAGGACATGCTTTGTTTAAGCATTTTAAATCGATGCAGATGTTGATGGCCCGATTCGACTTTGAAATTGGTACAATATTTGACACCTATTCTAGATAATCAACTGGGCATATGAATCTCGCATCCAAGAGCTTCACAAATTCTACTTTGACTAGCAAGGCTATTTGGGGATGCATCTTTCTCAGTTTTTATCTCACTAGATTTTCCCTTGGATACACAAGTAAGTGATGAATCACCACCTCTCGATCAATACAAAACATGTTAGCATGATTCCATGGAAATTTTAGTTCTCTTTCCCTTAAGAATGCATCTAAGAGTTCTTGTTCTTCCATGAGAAGTGATTCAACATAGAAAGTTATGTGTGGTAGTTGCTCTGTTCCAAGATTGATGGGGTTGCATTGCTATGCCAGGATTGCTAATTTTTATTGATGAATTGTAGCAAGGGGAATATTGAATCCTTAATCTTTTGGTTCCTCAAAGAGGTTTTCACCATTGGATGTGTCCTTTACTTTTACTATTTTATGGTTTGACAGTGCCACAGAGTGGTTTTCACCCAAATACCTTGAGATTATTCTCAATCTTTTACTTTTGTGACTAAAGGATTCAATCATCTCCCTGTAATAAGCTTGAGTGTCAAGTATGATGTCAAATCCAAATTTATGATCCCCACATTGTATCGTATCCTGTAATCCAAAGAATTCTAGGAGCACCTCATCATTTTCAAATGTGTCCAAAATCGGTGGTCCTCGTTGGTTATAGTTGATGAGTTGGGGGTAAACCAAGTTTATCTTGTGGGTTTGTCAGTTTGAATCAAAGGATGATCTACTAATAATGAGGAGGGAGGAATCCTCGAAAAGCATAGGTAAGCCAGCTATGGTATTCTCAGCATCATTACTTCTACACACATTGGTAATATCAAATGTGAAGTTATCTAAGGGTAGACCTGTAGACATAGGTAGGTGAAGGGAAATTGCTGTTAAATGAGGGGGAGTCCTGACTGCTCTAACTGGGGGACTTCAGCCACATATGGTTATACTCAGAGGGGTACACCCAAGGCCAAGATATTTCATTCATCTCTTAACAATGATGGGTTCCAGTCGGCCATCCTTGTTCCTTCCGAGACTCTCATTTCTATTTAGCCCATACCAAGCATCATTTGTAGCCCCTTCTTTATTCCATGGGAAGATTGGGAACAGACATTTCATCTTGGTATAGTGAGCTTGAAATGTCTCTTTCATCCACAACCTCCCGACTTAGATCCCTTGAGCATCAAAATCTAGAAGTGTTTGCCCTGAAATTATGAGAGGGTGTTTCAGCTACTTGGGGTTGCCCATGTGACCTAGGAGATTAAGGTAACTCTCCTATGAAAAAAACATTCTTCTTCATTATGTATTCCCCAAACCCATTGTCTTGGATCATGATCTTGATGTCAGATATGTCAGGGATGGAATACATCTTTGTCCCAGAAGTGGAGGCTATATTTGCTAGGTCAATGTATGAGGTTGAGGGATCTTCATCATTATTCGGGACTTGAGGAACTTTATAGAACTCGGCTTCCAGAATCTTGCAATAAGCGAAGGCTTCAGAATCACCATGAACTGTGACCTCTTCATTTTGGTATGAAAATTTAACGCATTCGTGGAATTTTGAGGTGACGACCTTCATCCCATGGATCCATGGGTGTCCTAGGAGGATATTGTAGGGTAAATCAAGATCGAGGACCTGACATGTGGTTTCCATAGTAGTTGGTGCTACCTGGATTGGGAGCTTGATAGTACCCTGAGACACTCTTTCCTGGTCATCATACACTTTGATTGTAATGCCTTTTTTTTATCAATGGAATCTTTAGAGATTCCCAAATTATTTATGAGATTTAGTGATCAAATGTTGAGGCATGCACCTCCATCTACCAACACCCTTTTGACCTTCCTTTTGTGAACCCAGACTTCAAGGTGTAATGTATGGTTGTGAGATGGCTGGGCGGGGAAGTCCTCATTGGAAAAGGTGAGATTCAGAGTGGTGATATTACCAATCATACCTTGGAATTCATTTTTATCAAGGTTGACAGAGACAGTGGATGAAGCCAATGCTTTATCAAGGATTTTTCAATGGGTGGTAGAGATTTTCAGCAACTCCATGATGGAGATTTGAGTAGGGGTTGATTTTAACTAGTCAAGGACATTTTAACCTTTAGGGATGGATTTATGGTTGTAGTGGGGGTCTTAGATGGTTTTTATGCCCTGGTAATGGTGACCTTGCCACCACGTGTGGTGACTCCATAGTCAACGTTGGCTCCTTTGATGCTAAAAATAGTGACTAATTCATCAAGGCATGCAACAAATCCTTCATATACATGGTTTGCTTTGCCAAAATATTTCTTACCTTTATTGTTTCCTTGATTTTAGTTGGGCATCAGATTCATGTATATTTTTAGATCTTGATTGCTAGTTGGCTGCTCAACATTTATGATTTTATCATCAATGAGATCTTGGATGATGTTTTTCATTTTCATGCAATTGGTGGTCGTATTCCCCTTGAGCTTATGATAATTTAAAATGAGATTTTCATTGTACCACAATGGCTTCACCTAGTATTTTTTGTAATTATCATAAGTGGGGACCTTGATGAGGCTCTCATTAACCAATTTTTTCATGATGGATTCAAATAACTCCCCAAGGGCTGTGAATTTCCGTTTGGGGGGGATACTTGTTTCGTGGAGGTGGTCGTCCTTGATTATTGAGATTATTGATTTGATAATGGCGTGGTTGTTGGTTTACCACATTTTCTTGTATGTTATTGTGCTTATTTCTCTACAGTTGATGATGATGCATTGGATTATTTTGGTTTGGAGTACTGATGATGACCTTGGCATTGACCACCCCATCATTGTGGACATTCCTATTCTTTTCCCATGTGCAAGGTTTATCATTTTAGTTGGTGGATGGGAGACTATTTTGATGTTCAAGATAGGTAGGCATGATCCCTTGTGTTATAGGGGACCTTTTGATGTTGACCGCCTGGGGGATCAATTGGTCGTATGTGGTGATGCATTGCATCTTTAGATAAAATGCCAAGGTCTTGCCCAAATTAGCAATTATGGTAAAAACTCATTTTTCTTCTGGCATTGTCCATTTGCTCCGATTGGCCTCAGATTGCCATCATTGTAGGAAGGAGGAGAATGATTCCCCCTTTCCTTGTTTGAGTGTCGATAATTACTCTAAACTAACATGTGCACAAATGTTGAATGCATATTTCTAGAGGAATGCATCTTTGATTTCTTGTAATTTTCTAATGTTAGTAGGCAAACAAGATTACCACGCCATGACGATACCAACCAGGTTTTGAGGAAATGACCACATCAGATATGTTTCGTTGTATGCGACTTCTATACAATGTACTTGGAACTCCTTGATGTGATATTGAGGGTTCCCTATCCCATGATATTTTTCAAATTTGAGGATTTTAAATCCCTTCAAGAATGGTACCATTTCCAAGCTCCTTTCAAATGGATAGAGACACAAATTGTTGGGTGTCCTCATTTTTTTCTTGATTGAAGATCAAGCACTTTCTACAAGATAAATTTGATTTGTGTTGTAACATCATCTTGCGGATCAAGAGGTGGGGTGAACATGTTTTGAGGTGTTGGGTTGATGGATAGGATGATGGGTGGAGTTTTCCGTAAGCTTTGTTGAATGAGTAATGCTTGTATTTGTTGTTGGGAAAAAAAAAATTGTTGTTGGTTGTGTTGTTGTTGTGCCAAAAATGCTTGTTGTTGGACTTGTTGTTCTTGTGCCAACAATTCTTGTTTTTGGCCTTTCTATTGGGATGCTTCTTGTTGTACTTGATAATCTTGCAAGGCTTGTTGATATGCTTCTTGCTAGACTGCTTGCAATTTTTCTTCGTATTGTGTTTGCACTTGTGCTTGTTGGGATTTATATTAGGCTCAAGCTTGAGCATGTGCTTGTTAGATTTCTTGTGTGGTTTGAACAGCTTCTGCAACTTGTGCAGTTTGTGAGTCTTGAGATTCTTGTGCAACTTGGGCAGCTTGTGATTGTTGTAGTAAGGCTTGGGCTTGTACAACTTGTTGTGCCTAATGTGCTTGTTGAGAAGCTAGCTATGCACTTGTTGGTTTTGGAGTTCCTTTTAATGAGAAGCCTTTAGAGCACCTTGTAATGTGATGGTAAATGAGTTTTCCATGTTTTTTGGCGGTGGTGGTGGTGGATTGGGAAGGGTGTGGACCATTGTGATGAGCGGAACGGTTATGTTGATAATCAAGGTTTGAGTTGTGGATGGTGTGACTAAGACACTTGGTCCTTGGTAAACCATGACTTGGGAGATTTGAGTAATGATGGATGTATTCATTGTTGATGTTGCTTAGATGGTTGCCATTTTTTGTTGTGATATCGATGGAAACACAGGAGAATTTGATAAGGTGTTCTGATTCGATTGATTGATGGCAGGTAGACAAGGAAGACCCAAACCAAGGGGTGATGTGGATATAAGTTGTATAGGTGGGAAAGGAAGAAAGATAGGTGGCATATTCCCTTGAAGTGATGATGAGCAGTTAAAGATTCCCGTAGCTCCAAATAAGTGGCCTTCTCCTAGTGAGATGGGGAGGGAGGTTTGCGTGTCTAGAGGATAAATTGGTATTGCATGATAAGAGGTTGGATTGGTAGAATAATGGAATGTGAGAGGGACATATGGGTGTAATAGATTTACCAGAATGGATTGATCTAGTGTGGTGTTTGTATTCACCTCTCTTTTGTTCAAAAGATGATGTTTTTGGAGTTTGCGAAGCATGGGGCTTCACTTGCTAACAATTGGTGGGGTTGAAGTGATAGATGATATCATTTGCGACATGTATTGGGTGATGCTTTGAAGTGGAACCATGGATGAGGTTGAGGGAATGATCCCAAGAGGTATTTCCACAATAGTTCTTACGTCAAATTCAGAAGGGACTTTAGCCCCTTCTTTTGATAACTCAAGCATGTATTGGGGGGGATATAACCTCATCATAGTATTTAAAATTTGATGATTTTGGGATTTTGCACCATCTCTAGGATTTCATCTTTTGTCATCTTTTTGTCAGTGATGTCCTCTACATGACCATCCTTCTAAGGATTTTTTGATGATAGAGGGAAATTTCTTGGAGGATTTCTTGATCCAAGAAGATTTATTTTGGGAGAAGTTTGACTTAGGTCACTTGAAGTTGATGTTTCCTTGGTGATTTCCATATTCTTCTTGTGTTGAGATATTTTTTGCAACATTAAATATATATCAATTGATCTAACCTCAGGTACGAAAAGATAAGAACTAGCATAGATTAAGGATCAAAGTGATGATGAAAATGAAAGATGGATGATACACATAATGAAAAGTCTTGAAGAACCTTGAGGGACATTCTAAACTTTAGGGCTTGATTTTATTTTCTTTTGATTGATTTGGATAATGAACTTATAAAATCTAGGAAGTTGTGTTATCCTAGGGTAAACTCATACACAAGAGGATAATTTGACTCAGTGTGTTAAGTCAAACAAGGTGATTCCAGATAATGAACTCCTAGACCCCAAGATGTTGGATTTTATCAAGAGGTAAATTCGTTCACAAGGATAATTTGACTAAGTGTGTCAAGTCAAACAAGATGATTTTGATTTTTCCTAGAAGTTTAGGATAAATGATGTTTTCAAAGTTTCCAAGATTTTTTTTGTGAGATGATTTTAATTTCTTATGGTTGAGAGATGGGTGAGAGTGATGATTTTGATCCTAGATTTGACCTCGATAAAAATCCTTCTTACAAGACCTCAATTTCGAAGAACATGCCATACTTATTATGTGAGAAAATAAAACCTTTGAAAGAGATTAGGATTTTTTTGATAATAAAACTCATACAAGTTACAATTGTTTCTTGATGCTTTCTTGTAGAAGTTGTAAACCAGCCTTTCTTTTACCTGGTGAAGCCTTGAAAGATGTTGTTCATGGTCCTTTGGACTAAGATTTTTGATTTTGGGCTTGCAGATTTTTATTTTGCAAGAATTCATTTGAAAGAATACACGTGTGATGTTCAATTGTCCTTATATTTTCTTAACGAGTTCCTTTTACCACAAAAAATTTCTTGATTAAAATTTCAAACTAAATGTTATGTCTCAATTATTTTTCATTCCACAAGGTCCATTATGTGAAAACCAAGGTTTCAAGAGCATAGTTTCCTAGGTTGACTTTAGGGAGAGAAAATTATGATTAAGTACAAATACTGAGAAGCCTCTAAGGATGAAATCCCTAAGGAAAGAAAGAGTACTTGAATTCATCAGATCTATTTGCTTCCTCTAAAGGGTTTTAAATTTGAAGGCCTTTGTGAGTGTTTGTTTTCAAATTTTTTGAGATCCAAACAAATTGTTTTTGATTCCAATAATATCCACAATCCTAGGATGAAGAGACAATATTTGTTGGGTTCCCACTTGGATAAATCCAACTACTTATATTCAGTGCGGATGACTAGATGCTTGACCACACAGGCTCCCCCTTACAGTAAGCTCGCTTCTAAAGCAACCAAGCATTAGTACCCATGAAAATCCGATGGTATAATTTTCATCTGTACAATATAACCACATGTTAGATGGGGCCGCTTCAAAGGACATGAAATTTTCCACCGACAAATAGAGAGGATTTTGGCCTTTCTTAAACAAGGGGTTTTAATGTGGGAATTCCATTTGTGGGGGACTATCCATATAGTGAGAGACCATTGTTTCACTCCTCATTGGAATAATCCTCATGATTCTCTATCTTTCCTCGAGAATCCACACTTATATACCGGTAGGAAGTCGCTTGTCCTTAGCACGTTCCCAGTTGGATCGTTCCCTGGGGTGATTAATTTTTACCACCAGGTAGGACCTCTAAGATAAACAAAAGAAAGTAAGAATATCCCATAGTTCATAAACCTTTGTTGAAAAACAAAGGGAGAACACTCGCAATATGCTAAATTCAAACTTGAAATATTGGTTCAATTTCTTTAATCCCAAATGAAATGTGAAGGCAATCACTTACACAACATAAGATCGCCAAAAACACTTTTGATTCTCAAGATTGCTATAAAGTGTGAGAGAAGTGCACACACCCTTTTAGTGATATCACTTTGGGTAAGTAATTACAAAACAAAAAAGAACTTGTCCATTTTAAGTCCACAAAGTAATGATTTTGATTCTTTTTGAGTGCACCAAAATGAAATATGGAATTTTACTTGTTCAATTGTTAATCCTCAAACCAAATCTAGTGTCTTTATTCTAAAGCTCATTTTAACACTTTGTTGCAAAATTTGAAAGCTTTTTGTAGTTTTATTTTTAGAGCCCAAAAGAATATTTAGTGAACCTAAAAGATGAAGGTAACAATTTCTTTTTAAGAGAGATTATGAATTCTCTAAAAGTGTTGAACAAAAACTAAAGTGTTCAAAAAAACTTGGTATAATGTGAGAATGATGCCATAATGAAACCTTCAACTTAGTTTTCCTCCTTTCCCTATCCTACAAACTCATTAAAGCTAGGAAATATAGAGACAACAAAAAGGTTAGGAGCTCAAAAATTCAAAAGATAAAAAATAAGGCACGTGTCAAAATAAACCCAAATTTTTACCTTTTACTCCATTCGAGCAACTCAGTTTGTGAGTGCGACGAAGTTTAGAAACTTCAGTGAAACAATATAGCATCGCTAATTTCTGATAGCAGTGCTCTGTAGTGAATTTGATACAATGATTGCAACTATGGTTTACCAACAACACTCTTTGGAGTTTAGAAAGCTAACGACCGAGTTTGAAATTTGAATATTTAGGCGGGAATAGACGCATTGACGGAGTTTGTAACTTTATGCGATGAAATATGGCATCACTTGATAGTCAACGACTAAATTTCCTGGAACATACAGGAAAGCACAATTTTTTCTAGAAAAACATTATTAGAAGTTGAGATTTGCCCTCGTTCTAGAGCCAAAATGTGAACACCAATCCTAGACCTGCACAAACATATCAAAAAAACACAATATTAGATTCATATGAAAGTAAGAACAAGGATTCCCCATGAAGTTCATTAGCAATTTCAAAATAAAAAATATCAGGAACAAGACAAGAAAGTAAATAAATCCTAATTAAGCATGCAAATCCACAATCTGATGGGGGAATTGGTGCTAATCATGTGTAAAAATTGGCCCTGTCCAAACTGCTTTGTAAGTTTTATAAAGATTGATCCACTTGATGATGAAGAACAATGTGATTCCTTGCTAAAGTCTACAATAACCTAGCTATGATGATAGCAAATGATCAAGGAAATCGATGAAATTTCTCTAAATGTGAAGATAATAACTCTGCTTTCTAATTGTGGATGAATAATGAGAAGGAAAACCTCTCATTGTAGATTATCTTGAGAAAAGAAGAGGAAAAATTAATGAATGTGAGATTATTCAACATCCAATGTCCAAGTTCCACTTGTCAAGATGTGAATGGAGGAAGGTTGTGCACATTTTGATGAATGAGCCAATTAATGTTATTAGGTGGATTTCAACTTTGTGAAATGACTTGTTGAAGAGGGAAGGAAAATGACCTAAATGGAATTTGGCTAAATACACAAGGACATGCAAGGGGAGAGTGAATGCTTTGTTGGATGTACAAATCCACTTGGAGGGATTTTCAAACTTGGAGGAATATTCCATAAATATTCCACGTTGAGAGAAAATCCCAATTTTAATAAATCAATTAAATGTATTTTCATGTGCAAGTGGAAAAATCAAGAAAATTTAGGATATGGGATTAAATTAATCAAGATTTTAAATTAATATAATGAGATAGTAAGTGATGTGACCATTTGATTTAATTTTTGGGTTGAAATAAATCAAGATGAGAGGAAAGTGATTTTAGATTTAATTAAATAAAGGATTTGCTTTATTTAATTAGAGAGATGATGATATTAAATTAAAAAAAGTTTAATTTATTTAATGAGGTGACCTTAGGGATTTAAACAAATAAAATGAATTATTTAATTAAATAGAGATGTAGGGTTAATTAAATTAAATTGATTAATTTAATCAATAGGGAAGAATGACTTAATCAGATAAATAATGATTTATTTAATTAAGAGATAAAAGGTGATAGCAAGATGAGAAGGTTATTTAGGATGAGATGATGTTAGTAATCAAGATCAAGTGTGTCGGGTCAATTTGGTACATTTTCCATGGCTACAACTTGAAATGATCTTGTAATTTTTGCTAGGCATTGGTTGTTCATTTAGAAGGATGACACTTATGTCAAGGGAAGGATCTTGATATCCTATCCCTTGTTTTCATTCAATAGGAATTTTATATAAAATCTTATAAATTTCATGCTCGTTAGTTATGTCACATCCTTGGTTGGTTAAAATCTTAAAGCCTTTTCCATAAGTGTTTTCTCAGCGGATGGGAGTGTTGGTCACTTTTTTAACATAGGATGAATGACTATGCAATTGACCAAAGTAACTAGGTTCACTAATTGTTGTAAGTTTAGGCTTAGTTTGTGACTCAGTTTCAAGTTGTAGATAACTAAACATCTCAAGTTGTGTTGGTTGTTTCATAGAAGGATAGAAGGATGCATTATTCTCAAGATTGTTAAGGAAATTATTTATCAATCCATTTATGCTAGCATCATATTATCCAATGATGTCAACTTCATGAAGACACTCATTAGGACAAGGAATTCCACACATTTCTAAAACACTTATCCATTATCTAATTTATATATCTAAACAAGATAATTTATTTATTACGCTATACAATAATATGAATTGAAAATGTTGTAAATGCAATTTTGAATTTTTTAAAATGCATTAAATAAAAGAAATGAAGCTAGATCTACAAAAATAAATGAAATAGAAATTCAAAAAACTGAAACAAATATCTAATAGTAGTAAAAAAAATCATAAACTAGAAGATTTTAATTTCTAGAAATTCAGTTTTATGTCTGATCAGGGACTTATTCGCCCTAGGGTGAACAGGTCCTAGATTAGGGTTTTGATTTTTTTTTACATATTTTAAATATTTTTCTAATGATTTCCAAGTTCATGTCTACTATAGTATGTCTCAAGTTTAGATTTTTGAAAATACAATGTGAAATATAAGTTGAAAATGTCAAAAAATGATGAATTACAAGACCTAGTTTGATATGCAATTTTATTTTGACTTTCACATTCAAGTTTATATGATCTAAATGATATGAAAGGTGATTTTCTTTTTTGTAGTTTTCAGATTTTAAGAATGCAAATAATGCAATTCTAAAACCCTGGATGAGATGCAAATTTCAAATACAAACTAAGACACCCTAAATGAGATCCAATTCAATGCAAATGAATGCAAACAAATGTAAGATATAACCTAGGATAAAAAGAGAGACTCCAAAATTAGAAAATTACAATGATCAAGAAGTTGGATTCACCAAAATGAAACACAAAAAAAGAGGGTGCAATCACCATATGAGATCAATCAAAATGGGTACACCCAATTTTTTTTTGTAGTTTGCAGATTTCAAGAATGGAAATAATGCAATTCTAAAACCCTGGATGAGAAGCAAATTTAAAATACAAACTAAGACACCCTAAATGAGATCCAATTCAATGCAAATGAATGCAAATGAATGCAATATATAGCCTAGGATGAAAAAAGAAACTCCAAAATTAAAAAATTACAATGATCAAGAAGTTGGATTCACCAAAATGAAACACAAAAAAAGAGGGCGCAATCACCATATGAGATCAATCAAAATGGGTACACCCAATTTTTTTGTTACTAGATGTTTCATTAAATTATGAAGGCTATAACACATCAATAAAAATTAGAAAATAAACCTAGCTATTGTAATAGAAAATAAGAAGGTTTTTAAATGTTTAAATTTTGTGTACCCTATTGAAAACGTGTTGTTTCATGCCTCACTGAGGAATCATTTGCCCAATCACAAATGGGTCCTTGCTAGGGTTGTGGAGAAGTGATTTTTGAGTTCTTCTCTTCAATTTATACACTACTAGATCCTAGATGTTTAGCTCCTAAAAGTTGGAAATAAATTTTGTAGAGTAATTTTTGTGATCTTGCAATAAAGATGACAAATTTAAAAATTATGATATTGCTATCATGATTCAACTGTGTAGTTTTCAAGTCAAACTCATTGACCCATGATTCATGTTTAGTGGTTCACAAGAACCCATCTCTCATGAATCATGGGTCAATGAGTTTGACTCAAAAACTACACGGTTGAATCTTGATAGAAATATCATAATTTGACACGTTGTGGAAGAAACCCCCTACTTATCAACTTTACAAATTTTAAAACCTTCACAAAAAAAAAATTCCACTTGATCTTCAACCAAAAATATACAATCACACATCAAGAGAAAATAAAAAGTTGTTGATTGTTAAGGAATAGGGTTTTCCTTGGTCAAACCTCATTTTAGTAATTAAATCTTATGATGAAACAATGAAATATGAACATGAAACATGCAACATGAAATAATGATACCTTGGATGAAGTCTTGGAGTACAAATCAATGATCTAGTGAAGTGGCTTTAAGAAATGTAGACCTTGATTATTAATTTGAAAGTGAAAAAATTATCGAATTGGATCTTCAATACTAAATCAACACATTAGCTCAACAACATGCTTGATACACCATGCCTTTGACATGATAAAATGCATCTTTTATTTTTTGAATAATGGTTCAATAATCTACCATTAAATTCCTTCTTTAATGCTCTTGAATGCTCTTGAATTCTCTTGAACGTTGTTGGGAAATTTTCTTGATCTCATGAAAGTGTTAGATGATAACATAGTGAAACAACCTTATATTTATACTTAAGGTTGAATCCCAAAATTCAAATAACACAAGATTAAATTAGATCTAGGATTTGTAATCATCAAAATCCTACCAAGAATATGTTCAAAAATTGGTTTCGTAAGTTAAGAAAGACCCATTCGCCATAGCGTGAATTGGTCCTATGATACCCAACTAGGACATGCTTCGGGGATATGAAGGACCCATTTGCTAGGTGGTTAATGGGTCCCAAGTCACTATCCTAAGGCTCAAACCTTGCCAAATTAAGTGTTGTGAAACATTATTAATGAGTGTCAAGATTTATCCCTCGAAAATGTAATTAATTAGGCTTGGATTTTAATTTAAGGATTCAATTAAGCTCAATTAATCTTAATTATTTAATAAATCCTTAGAGATTAGTGTGAAAGTGTAAAGAAACACTTTATAACACCTTAAGTAAGGCACAATTAGGACCTTTTTATTAGAATGGTCCTAAACATAGTTTGAAGGGGTATGGACAAGACCATGATGGGCGAAAAGGTGGTGATATGCAAGTGATATGATGGCCCATGTGGCTGACAACTTTTTTTTTCCAAAATTGATGAAATGAAAAGGGTTTTTAAAGGAGATTCTCAGCTTTCCACGAATATAAATTATTCTTTACTTTGAATTTAATAAATAATTATTATTCATTTTCTATTTGAATTACGACTAAACTCTTGATTAACAGGCTGATTGAAAAACATCTATAGCTTTCAAATGGTATCACATTTTTTGAATTCAAAACCTGCATCACATTCTATGCTTTTCATACTATAGGATTAAAAAATAATGAATTCATGGAGTTTTGACCAAGTTAAGGTGGTCAGACATACAATTTCTTATATTTTGAAAAATTTGTAATAAAAATTCATAATTAAATAATTACTTGGAAAAAAATTACAAAAAAATATGCATCACATCGAGACATGAGTCTTCTAGTTATATATAAAATATTATAATAAAAAATTATCCTTTTTTTTATGGTTATGGTGGTCAATTTGACAACTACTTATTTTTTCCTTGAAATTTAAGTACTACTGCATTGAAATTTCAAATTTTCATCAAATTGATTTAAAAAAAAAAAAAAACCTAGTAGTTTGGAAACTAAATTACATTTTCTACAGATTCTAATCTTCCATATTTTTTGAAATAATATAGATAACTTAAATTCAAAATTTTACGTCAAGTTGCCTAACTCTGATTTTTTGAATTTTCATCGTTACTTAAGGGCTTATTTTTCTATGATGATCTTGCACATACATGAAGGTTGAAAAAAAATTACAACCCAACATCAACAAGGTCAATAGAAAGGCAACTACATGTACTGACCTCCTCATGTTCAACACCAACTGTTGTATATGTTAATTTATAAGTGACAATTTCAGCACAAGGTGAAGACTTTTCACCAGCAATAAAATTGACACTTGCTTTCTTCATAACATAAGGGTTTACCTCAAAGGTTGACAATAAGTACATTTATATATGAGAGGTATCAAAAAAAAAAAAAGTTATACGCCAACGCATACTCATTAGTATGAGATTCACTATTATTCTCATTTTTAGGTTGCTCTATACATGGATCAATAATTTTTGCAATATTAACACAATCTTCAATTTTGTTGTCACATGAATCAACAAGCTCTTCAATGTAATTCATGAGTAATAGTGTTGACTTGAAATCCATATATTTTTCACAATATGCTGCTTGATTTTTCAAAAATGAATTCCCCATTTCATCATTATACGCCACATCATCCTCTTGATTGATTACAAACACTTCCATTTCTGCTTCATATAAACAATCAAGAATAGTAATAGCATCAATACATTCATCAATGTGTTGGCCATTTTTAGTATTGTATTGAAGATCAAAGTACTAAACAAACATTGGCTTTTCTTCAAATTCATCATCACTCACATAGTAAACATGTTGCATTGATAGAAAACTTGGAGTAACTCCACATATTCATCACATGTAATTTTCCCCCTCACTTGTAGACAAGTGACATCATGAGCATCTATACCATCACAATATTTAGGAAAGGAATATGTTTCCACATCATCTTCAGAGATGCAATCACAATTCCTAGGACCATATTCATTAGTTTATAACAATACCTCAACAACATATTCATTGTAATCACCAACCACATTAAGACATGGAGAATAAATTTGTATCTTATTTACTTCTTCATCCCCCTACATCTCAAATATTTGCATGGTTATCCAATCTTCCTCAAAAGGACCAGTGTCATCGAAATTTTGTGCATATCCACACTTGGCTGATTCCACAATCTCTATCCATTCAAGAACTTGACCAAGGTTACAAGGCTTCAATTCTTTTGGAAAATCACCCAACCCAGACTCATAGATCTCATAAAATAGATCAATGCACATAGAGTCTTCAAGTCTGAAATCATTGGGGATCTCTATCAAGGCATCCCAAAACCTCAAAAACAATTTGAATGGTGATTCCCCTTCCTATCTTCTCATTTCATATAATTATTGCATAAAAGAGTCTTGATCACCATTACTCAAATCTAGCTTATATTCAACTTGGAATTCATTATGATCCTCATATTGTAATGAAGGAGACATGACTGTTACTAGATCATTTCTATCTTGAAAAATGTCTCTTCTAGCTAACTCTTGAATTATATTAGCATGCGATGTGTTAGGATAACCAACACTTGTAGCTAGATACCCTTTCATCATTGAATATTTTATGGTATTCTCAATTTCCATAGAAAATTGATATGCCTGATATAATGTTGTGGGTTCCTTATCTCTTAATAGATAACTCATTTTCTTGTCGCATGCACCAAGATATACAACCAAAAATTCGACCTCATTTGGTCTTATTTCTTCAGGAATTTCTCTTACAATCTTTGAAAACGTGAGATTAAAATATGGGACTAACTCATCTTTTCCTATGGGGATGCCTAGAAAAATCTTCCTTACCATACTTGGGTTTACCCTTTCACCAAATTTCTCAGTAAAGGTCATCACACACTGATTCCATGAATTAAAGGAACATGAAGCTAAATATAAAAACCAATCCCTAACATCATCCTTCAAGGATTGAAAAAAAAGATTCATGACAAAATCCTCATGATTAACTTCATAATCTCCCATCACATCCATGAAATTTTGTAGATCCTTCGAGGTTGATTTTGAACTTTGCCTCGTGAATTTGGGAAAATACTTCCTAACCTTCCCAGGGATCAAATTAGGGAAACCTCTAATACCATTGAAAATAAATGGAATATACCTTTCAATCAAAAAATCCCTTTGAGGGCTTGGGACAATTTTTTCTCCATGCATACTTTTACTTTCCATTTCACAGGGAAACGAGTGATCCCACAATAGCGGTTTACAATTTTTGGCCAAACTGGACACTGGAATTATTATTTTTAACTAAATCTTCATATTCGGGCACCTATAGAAGCTAAACCGTGAGGAATGTGAAGATGATGCAAACTAGAGTCTCATCACATTTTATCTATAGATTCTAAAAATATTTTTTTCATTTTTTTTCGAATAAGACTGCACTTTTTTTTCCATCTCCCACAAAAACTGGTTTTTTTCATAAAACAACATTTTTAAAAAGTTATGCTCACCGTATACAAAATAATTTTTCTTTTTATGAAGGATAAAATTCTAATTTTTTCAAATTTAGATTTTTAACTACGTTATCTAGCACTTTCATTTTTGTCTCGTAGTTTTTTATTGAATATTTTTTCCTTAATAGAGTTTCTAAGTTAAAGCAATTGCAATTCAGACATAGGCAGACTGTATATAACATAAATTCTTATGTATGTATCAAAATTCAATACTCAACATGAACATATTTTAAAAAATATATTTTGATAATTTTCTATTTTTCCACGTGCAAAATAGAGAGCTTGATTTTCAGTGAAAAACTTATGTGTTATAAAACTTAAAAAACACATACATAATAAAACCAAAATATATTAAAATTATATTCGTGGGATAGCTCATTTTGAGGAATACCATAGTAATTGAAAATAAATTTTAAATGAATTCATTTGATCCACCAAAAGGTAAATCAAAACTGATTTTTAATCAACATTTTGATAGGTGTAAAGGAGACTCATTTATAGGTATGGTTTAAAACTAGTGAAGTTATATCCAAGGGGGTTTGATCTAAGGTTGTTTGATCAAACCCTCTTCAATTGAAATCCTTCAAATGGAAGTTTTAAAGGCTTAAATCATTATATTTTCTAAAAATATGTGATTTCAGCAAAAATCAATTCCTCTCAGAAATTGTAAACCAACTTTGTGGGATCACCCAAACCCTCTTGTATACAAATTCAATAATTATCAACCTGATACATGGGTATCAATTACATAATTTAATAATTCAACCATGATTCTAAAACATTGATTGAATACTTATGCCTTAAGCTTTCTCAAAAGCATAATTCAAAATAAACATACTCCTCAACTATTATAGATATTACATGTTACATATCACAAGTATGGAAAGAACTACCACTCTTCCCTTCTTAATGCTAATTCGTTTAATTAGGAGCCATTCATCATCCCTGTTGTTAATACTTCTCATTAAAAAAATAATGTTCCTTTTTGAATTACGAGAATACCTCAAAAATAAGCACGCGTTAACCTTTTCTCCCCGACAACAAATTTTTTAGATCTGGAAATTTTCCTTGCATATCAACTGGCACTTCTTTAGATAGAGTCACCACCTCTTTAATAGAGAAACAAATTTCAAATGAATATGAAATTATTTTCAAGAGTATATCATGTTTTGAGTCTTCTTCCACTATAGAGTCACACTAAAATGCTTTGAGATTATGCTGCTACCAACCCTTTCTAGGTCCATAACCTTCAAACATCTAAACTTAAAGTTTAGATTCACAAAATTATACTTTACTCGGGGACACTACCATCGGGTCTTGGGATTCCTTTTTTCTTTAAATTTCTCATAAGTTCTCCAATGAAGTCCCCATTCAATTGGTGACTTAGATGGGAAAACAATTCAATGATTTTCAACCTCTTGTTATAAATAAAATTTCAATTAGAATGACTCTATAACAACACTATCTACAACCACAACTCCTGAGTTAGTCCCCAGTAGAGTCGCCATTTTGTTGGTGTTTCAAAATTCCAGGTAGGCTTCATAATTCTCTAAGAGGTTGCCAACCTCTCTATTCAAGAATTCACAAATTTAGTGGCCAATTGACGATATTCAATCAAAGACTGGAACCTCCTACACTTTCAATTTTTTGGAACCAAGCAGGGTGTTCCTACTTGTATTCATATAGTGTTTCATGCCCCAAGAACACTTCAATACATAGATATATTCCCACAAGTGCTAATAGACACCACTTACTAGGGGTTTGGCAAACCACTGAGTAGAAGAAACTATCCAAAGCTAGGAAAACAAATATAACGTGAGATTTGCATCTGAAGAGAGATAAAATTTCGATTTAAGATGTTCTGACTTTGAACCCGCAAGCTTAGGGTAATTTATTTGATTGCTTAAAAGACCCTGAATGAATTAACCAATGCCTCATTCATTGGGAAAGAGTCACATGAGACATAACCCTTATATCATTGAACTATCCTCACAATGTCTTACACTCTAAGAATTTTCACTATTCAAAACAATACTCCTTATCAAATCCTTAGCATATTACCATGGACGTATAGCTCGATTTCAAGCATTTGATTAATTCATTAAGTTAAATAAAGAAAGTGAATCATACATTAAAATATACCATTGAATAAAACCCTTAATAATCTCATTCACAATCTATCGTAATACACATAGGAGAACAATTGTCTTAAGGTTTTAGATTTATTTTGATATCAGTAATTACATAAACCATATTATGCTTATCCAATGTACATACCCTACATAGAACTATTTACTAACAAAGCCTTTCCAGATTCTGCATTACATGCATTCACTATACACAAACTAAACCTTAGGATTCAAAATCTGACCCCCACAATGAGCCCTGAAATATTCTTTATAGACCAGGAGAGAAACAAGTATTAGGATCAATTGTTGATACATTTCAACCTAATTTCATTTTAACCAAATGAAATTTCAGTAGCATTTAAAAAAAAATCCCCACCATTAGATACAATCATACCATGAACTATGGAATCAATATGCTTACAACCCCTGTAACCAATTGAAAAGAACATATCACCATCACATCAGCTTCACACCAGTCCACATCAGACCCCAAAAAGTAGCAACAACACCAAAGAAAAATTTCATGACCCTGAAAACCACACCATCATCACGCTCCAAGAACAACATAACCCTATACAGGTCACCACTTCACATCCTTTCCTTGGTATGAAGTGAAAGCATCACCTTACCCTTGTCAATACTTACAATAGAACCATAAGCAACACATAGTACCACCATGAAAATAGGAGATGCCTCGAGGACCTCTTCATTCACACTGACCAATTAAGTCAAAGCCACAAGGTATCCATGATAGTTTGAATCAATGTCAAAAATTCCACCACAAGAACCACTAGAGAGCTCAATGCATGACTTGTATCTCCCAAATTTCATCTTGAACTCACCTTCCTTTCCATAATCTTTGGATTCTCTTACCTCTGGATAACCGATTACCTCAACTCATGTAACCTATCCTTTGATCTAAGAACTACTCCTAATGAGAGTCAGGGGGACCAAAAACCCCCACCAATGGCTGCAAGAGCATCAGGAATAGTGCTTTATTTAACTGGTGTCACCTCTCACTGTGAATTATTTGTGCTCATCCTTGTGATTCTATGTAATGGTGAACCAAGAAACAATGACTTAACTATCTTTCTTGTGAGCTCTAAACTCTGAAAGAACAACAATTACTCACAAGTGAACATAAACTCAAAAATAAAATGATGGTAATGAATACTTAGCAAGCATTTACCGAACAAGTCGGTGTAGAAACCATTAATGCTCCAATTGCAATATGAGAAAGCGAGCGATTAGTGGGCAACGTTGTTACCACTAAAAATCTCCCAACTTATGCAAAAATATGTACAACCCATCATGATTACCAGGATAAAACCGCTTGCACACATGGAAATCAGAATGAGATCCATCGAAAGAATTATGCCATTAATGAATATAATTTGTAGAGCACAAATAGTCATCACACGGTTGGATTGAAATTTTGAATTTAGACCATTGACGTAACAAGGAGTTTGCACTTTAAACGACTCAGATCAAGTCAAACATCATTGAAAACCCACGTCGCCATTTGGGAAACCCAATGACCAATCACATACTTCCCAGTTAGAGACACGCAGACAAGCAATGGGCCCCAATCAACCACTTTGTACCACAACGCCAGCCATCGTCTCACCATCTCGCACACCTCATAGGAATTTAAAAAAAAATAATTTTATCATGCGAGGTTGGTGAGGGATGGTCATTATTTAATTCCCATCAATCCCTGTCATTAAATTTTTTTCATCAATTTGATAGTATTTTAGCAATGCTAGTAGATTTGGACTAGCCCCACCTCACCGTATGTGACAAGTGAAAGCATTTCAAAGACCTTGCACAATTTTGGTGATGTCATTAAGAAACCTTGTGAGGTCCACGAGGAATGGTCCAGATTCAAACTTAGTGATCTAACTGTCCACAAATTTGTACATGGAACAAAGTTATTTATAATAATGGTGTAATGCCCTGCCAAGTAACTTTAAAGGAAGTTGCAATTAACGTCTTAAGTGAACCAATTTTTTTTTATAAAGTGCATTTAACATACACACTCACTTACTAATTAACAACAACCTCTAAGGCTACAAGGTTAGGATTACTTAAACCCATACATACGTATTAATATATAACCATAGCATTATAACCTTTATGAAATAAACATCATACATCATAAGAATACCACATAACATAATAAAATAAACATCCAAGATACAACCTCATAATCATTAACTTAATCCAATAGTTACATCACTCATTCCTAGAATGAGGCAATAGTACATAAGATTACAATTATAGAACTCCACCTCATAAACATAAGAGGGATAAAATAACTTATACTAATTGAAATATTACAATGCAAGAAATTACGACAAGAACCGTGAGCTATCCATATGGATGTCTCACCACCAAGTACTGAAGATAGATGGGGACCCAACGGTTTTGGTGCATGTTCCACCCAACCAAGTGGTACCCGAAGGCCCACCCCCCATGCTAGGAGATAGTAACAAAGTAACATGGACAAAGAATCTACTACCTCTAACCAAAAGCAGAATCATACTGACTGAAACTGACATAACCAAATAAATGCCATAAATAAGTACAAATCTAGTACAACTCAAGTACAACATTCACATCACTGACATAGGTCACATTGCTTTCAGACATAAAATAAATCAAGCATGTTCACAGAACCATAGACATAAAACAATTAACCACAATTTTCTTAGATAGAGTGTCATCGCATAGTAGTCATGAGATCTCCTCTAGGCATCCTTCATAGGCTCCGATAATCCTGGTGGCCTCAATCGAATCCTGTCCTTCATACTCACTCATGCGGCATCAAATACCTCTCGTACTGACAAGATAAATGACTATGCCATTCCAGGTCTTCTCACTCATCCCAAGTCTAAACGAGCCCTTGTGTTTATGAGTGAGGCTTAAATTATCTTGATTAGTGTGGAAGACATCCTAATAATATAAGTACATTAATTTAATTAGCACTTTATTAACTCACTTCTGAAGGTTACTCGGTTTACCACTTTGGGCTTCGGCTCCTAACAAAATCCACTCTTCTATTCGACAACGCACACCTAAACAATCCACCAAGGGAAACACAAGTGCATACAAACAAGGCATCAATACCACTCCGACACATGGAGGAAACAAATAAAAGAACTCACTCCAAACATCTTGGAGGCAACATAACACATAGACCACTCCTTTCATAGGAGGTACCAAAACATCCCCGTTTGTGGAAACTGGGTAAAACTGAAAAGACGCCATGCACTACCCAAGGGAAAACAACTGGATGGCATAAAGATTCAACAACCCTTATCCTCTAAGTTCTTCTGGAAGACTTATAATGTAGGACTAACACTAAATAACAAAACCCACAATGCAACTTGATGATATAGCAACAAAAGCATTCACGTCAATAATCAAATCTAATATTTGGATTTCCTAAATCCATACTCATTCAATAGGTAACGCTAACAAGGTCAAAGACACACTTATAGGGCTAACTCAAATAATCATATACCCATATTTCTATTTCCATTATAGGAAATCTTAAACAATTTAAACTTATATCCCTTTACGAAATACAGAGAAACTAGAACATTTAAGACAATCATGAGAAAATTACTATTTTTGGATATTCTAAAACCATATTTCTTTCATATTTCATTCACAATAAATTAATTGTTCTAATTGAAATAAAATAAATTAAAATAGCTATTTGCCTCATCAATATAAACACCTTCTTAATTTACTTTTAAATCCTCACAAATCCATGCAAGTAAACTCTTTCCATTTCCTAACCAAATCTTACATCTCATTCAATTTTGTATTTAGAACATTCAATCACTTTAATATAATAAAATATTGGTTCTCTATCCATTTTCCCATATACACTAATCAATCCATTTTTAAATCTCTATTCAATAATATATTGCATGCATCTTATTAAAATAAAATACGATAATGAATTTACACTTAACATATTTATATATGCTCCATATTATATATACACTAAACATATATATTAATAAACTTAATTATATATATTCTTTAATATTCCAATCACAATGATTAAATTGCTCTATGGAAATAAAACATAGTAACTATTGCCCTTTCAAAATTAATTGAAATAACTAAATAAGTGCCTTTAATTTATAATAAAGGATAGACTAGTTCAAACAATTTAAGTAGAATCCATTGTTTTCTTTTAAAACTAACATAAATCTTCTACAATAATTCTTTTCAATTTCCTAACCCAAACCTTATATTTCTTCTAGTTCAACAACACACTATGTTAATTTCATCTAATAGTTTCCCTTTCCAAACTCTTATTGCATACATCCATTTATTCAAACCATTAAATATACATTCTCAACAAATAAATTGCTCAAATAGAAAATAATTAGATTAAGGTAATTAATTGTCTCTTCATAATAATCAATTTTTAAATTTACTTTTAAATAACACAACCCCATGCAAGTACATCCTTTTAAATTTTCTAACCACATACTATATTTCTTTCAATTTTCTATCTAAACATGAAATTTATAAAATATCTCTTCCTTATCTATATGACCATGCAAAGTTAAATTACATGCACTAAAACAAAAGAAAACAAATATTGAATATACTCCTAGTTGAAATACTCATGTAATATTCACATCTCAACATTTTCTTCAATTATATTTACAATAAATATTCCATTCCCATAAACCATTATGTTCCATTCTTCAATCAAAAATTATTTCTTATATTTTCCATTGCATGCAAATAGTTATTTAATAAGACACATTAAATTTACAATTTTATCTATAAACTTACTAGTACATGTAATCAATAACAACATTAATTAAACATTTATATATACTATTTACCAAATTAATCATATTGAAATTAATATATAATACCAGTATATAACATATATACAATATAAATATATATACATAAAAAAATATATATATATGTATATAAATTCTGATTGTGCATATATATTATATATATATAACCCCTACACTTAACATAAAAAACATGAATTTAAAGAAAACTTATTAAATTTCCATTGGAATGGAAATCGCATTTTAAATTTTAAGAAGAGAGTCTAACGCATTCGGGGTTTGACAGGGCGGATGCATGAAATCCGCGTTGGCTGCAAGGGTTTTGTGGGGAGGGGGCGACTACCACAACCAACCCTATCCACATGTACTGTGGAGAGGGGCGACTGTCTCAGCCGACCCACTCCCATACCGGTTGTGCCTAAGAGGGAAAGGGGAGAGGTCTGTGGAGGTCTCCCTCCACAGTCGTCCTCTCATGGGGGCGGCTATGGAGGCAACGCCTCCCATGCCTCCCCCAACCAAATCTTGGAGCCCAACAACAATAAAATTTGGGTGAAACATCCATTACGAAATTTAGGTTTCCAAAACCCCTAAAGTGAATGTCGTACGGACGGCGACTTCAGTAATTTAAAATATTTTTTTTTTATTCAAATAGAATATATATATGTATTATATATATATATAAACAGATATATATATATATATATATAATATATATATATATAATATATATATATATATATATATATATATATATATATATATATATATATATATATATATATATAAAATGAATTTCAACAATAAATATTTGGGGAAATTTGTGAAAAATATTCACCTGTAAGACAAATTGTAAAACTCTTTATCCAGAAAACCAAATTTCATAGAGATCTTAAGAATTAATTCTTGTAAACTATTTTCTCAAATTCATGAACAATTAGAAGAAAAATCAAAGGGATCAAAATTAAAAACAAAAGTTTCAAAAAAAAAACCTCAAAGTTTCTCCACCTAATTTCTACAAAGGATATTCAAAATAAAATTTGATTTTCTACAGAAGGTTTCATTTTCTCAAAACATTCTAAATGCATTGTTCAATTCTTATGTTTGATTCCAATAACAAAATAATCGATTTCCTCAAATAATTTAAATTCAACTGAGGTTTTCACAATTTTCAGTCAAGAATTTTCGCAAAAACAACAGCTGTAAATTTATTTTCTAAAACAGATTTAACAAAAAAATCTTTAATCACTACTATTTAAAAAAAAACAATCAAGAACAATAAAAAAATAGAAGAAAACCTGGTTCAAGAAGCTACAGGAAAGGATTAATTTCTGATGCAAGCCTCCTCCAAGGATCTCTGGAATTTTTCTTCAATCATCTAACGAATCCAATCCAAAACCCAACAAATGCAAACAATCTTTCCTCCAATCAATTCTACGAGCAAAACTTTCTTCAAACCCTTCTTTGTGCAAATTTTCTAAAAAATTCTTCTCTGATGTAAAAATGAATTTATTTCCTTAAATTACATTCCAAAATTAATTTTAATTCTTTTATTTCCTTTCATTTTCTTGCATCACATTTAATTAATTAATCTAATTATTTAATAACTAAATTCATCCTTTGGTTTAAATTTATTTAATTAAATAATTAAATTTAATCAATTAATTTAAATAATACTTTCAATCAACAAAATATAATTTTAATTAAATAACCATCAACATGATTCCATGCAATAATTATAAAAATTGATTAAATAAATATGCACCTTTCAGAATCAAATAATATTAAAATAAGGTAAACTATGACTCAACAACCAACACTGACGACACATTAAGGCTAGGGTGTAGACTTGACACATGTTACCTAGCTACTACCTCCCGTTCAACTTAACTGTTGGATCGAAATGCTCGAACCTATGAAACCAGGTGGAGTCGATGTCATGTACCTGCAATCCGGAAACCAAGTAAACAACATCATACAATATATCTAGCATATAATACACACCGTGAAGAAGAAATTACGGATTCGCAGGGCACTCTCAAGCGAGTGATGCGAACCCGTCCTCTTCACCCATACACTCATCAAAAATGACACTTCCATCATAATTCCAATAATCTCATAATAACATCTCATGCTAACTCTACAACATCATTAATCCATAATGCATGTGAAACAATAATCAGATAACCACATCCCACAATAATAGTTGTCGCTCAATAGTAGCGATCAAAACATCATAACAAAATGTATCTAGTATCAAAGTGACTGCAACCAAACATAGCATAGAGCAAACCGAACGAGAAGCAAAACAAAGGGATATTACAAATGGGACCGACTAGGAAACTGAGGGGGGACCCTTAGGGAACGAAATTTTAGACTAAAGTCTAAAAATTGAAAAAATGCCCACCCATTTTTAACAATTTTTTTTATTAAACCCAAACGTGGTGAAACCGACAAGTTAGGTGAAGGGGTTGGTAACAACATGACATGAAGGGCTCCACATCCTGATTTAAAATATCGACAACCCATAATGATAAATCAACACAAAATTATAACACAAGGTTTAGTTTGAGGGAAAACAAGTTTAAAACAAGGGTAGTAGAACCCTAAACCCTAACATTAGACCACCAACATGAAGGAAGAAACAAAAAATCCCTAGAAGTAGGCAAAATTTCTGACAAATTTTAAAAATTCACATCACAATCATTAACATGTCTCCACCTAAGAACATCTCTGAACATTGTAGTTTAGATTCATATATCAACTAGCTGACCATACCCTTCCCTTCATGCATTTTTTGAAGAAGTATGTAAACCTTTTATAGGATGATGAGTGTCCAAAGGGTTTTGAGTCTATCAAAAGCTACTTAGCCAATCCTCCCATCATGATACTGACTATGCAAGATAGAACCTTTCTTCTATATAATTTAGCATCACAGTCTAATTCTTTACCAACTTTACTAGGTCAACATGATGATGATGGTAATGAAATAGCTATATATTATACTATCCATATTATATTCAACTATGAAACTCACTACACTTTGATGGAAAAAAAATTATTTCTCCAATATTTTTAATGTAGGAGCTAAAACACTATCTTCCCCATGTACCAACTCATGTAATGGTTAAAAGTGATCTTCTCAAGTATTTGTTCTTTAGAACTAATCTCTTGGGAAGGATAGAAAAATGGGTGATGTGGAATGAGTTGTACTTTAAGTTCTCCACTCATAATTTTTTTTTTAAAGCTCAAGTTGCCACAAAGAAACTAGCATAAGCTCCCTCACGTGATGCCTTCCCTAATCTATACTTGTTCCTTGATGAAAGATTACTTACTTTGAATCATGAGCCTATATGGGAAATTTATTTTGATGGATCAAGATGTTAAAATAGATCTAGAGTAGGTATATTTCTAATTTCATTTAAGGGAAAGCCAATTTGTATTTACTCACGCTTAGAGCTCCATTGTACAAATAATATCACTAAGTAAAAATGCCTCATTACTATCTTGCATTCCATGATAGACTATTAAATTAAACATATCTAAATTCATGGTGAATTTGAATTAATTGTTAATTATTTCAAGTGAATGTATCAAGTAGAGTACTATAAGCTATCTCCATATCAAGAATTAACTTTATATTTGATTGGTCTCTTCACTTTCTATACCATTAATGACATTCCTAGAAGAGAAAACTATCAAATAAATGTAATGGTGAATGTCACTTCCCTTGAGAATTATGACTATAGGACAAATAAGTATCACTTTGTGGTCTAAATTAATCACTCTCCTATGATCTTTGAAAAACCTAAACTTGATAGTCTTATGTATCCCTTGATTTCTTAATATGGTTGGCAGACATCAAGGATGAGACCCCATTTCTCTGCTACTATTATCATCTTTTCTAGTGCTTGGCTAAAGAAGTCGAGCCACTCTCATGTAAGTATTACAAACATAGATAAGAGGAAATGTATCAGTACCAAATCATTAGAGTAATATTATATTCATATGAATGAAATAATATCTAATCATCTCTATCTATTTTATAACTACATTAAAATACAACCCAAACATGGGTCAACAACTCACCAGTCTAGATTAACAAGTATCACTCTGCTACTAGAGGCTCCTAATGTCCTTGTTACTATAGATGAAGGTACCTTGGTTTGCACTTCCTATGGTGGAACAACTACTACATGAATCTCAATAGTCATATGAATGAAATAATATCTAATCATCTCTATCTATTTTATAACTATATTAAAATACAACTCATACATGGGTCAACAACTCACCAGTCTAGATCAACAAGTATCACTCTGCTACTAGAGGCTCCTAATGTCCTCGTTACTATAGATGAAGGTACCTTGGTTTGCACTTCCTATGGTGGAAAAACTACTACATGACTCTCAATAGGGGAATCTATTGGTGAAAGTGATGAAATGATGGATATGGCTATTGAGTATAACCTACTCCATCGTATCTTAGGGCTCTCCTCCATTTCCTCATCTACCTCCTCTTGTTGAACCTCCTCCCCAATAGATCCTAGTAAAATTGGGTCATCTATAGGGGAATTCTTAGGGAAAATAAGATTTGGTCCCTTTTTCTCCCACCACTGACCAAATCTATCCATCACCCCACATCGTCAATGTCTAATGGATTTGTGTCATCATTATTGATGCTCCCTACCTCACTTAGTGTAACATCCCCAATAGTAATCTAGAGTAGCTACCTGATTCTAACAAGGCTTGTATAAGATTTGATATATATGGGTGTGGAATGAGGAACTATCTACACTTTCCCAAACTGGAAGATATCTCATGGGTAGGGTATGTGCAAGATCATCATGGAAAAAATAGGCCCTTAAGTGGCAAAAAGTTGAAAAAAATCAGAGTTAGGCAACTTGACATAAAATTTTGAATAAGTTATCTATATTATTTCAAAAATGTGTAAGAATAGAATTTGTATAAAATTGAATGCAGTTTCTAAATTACTAGGTTTATTTACAAAAAATAAAATATATTTGGTGAAAATTTGAAATTTCAATATAGTAGTACTTAAATTTTAGGAAAAAATAAGAAGTAGGTGTTTGTCTGGCCATCCTAACCACATTAAAATGATAATTTTTTTGATAAGATTTTAGATATAAGTAGAGGACTCATGGCTTGATCTAATGCATAATTTTTTGTTATTTGTTTCCAAGTAAATAATTAATTAGAATTTTTTTATGACAAATTTAAAAAAATATAAAGACTCGTATGTCTGACCACCTTAACTTGGTCAAAAATTCATGAAATTCATTTTTTGATTTTTTAATCTTATAATATGCAAAGCATAGAATGTGGTGCATGTTTTGGATTCAAAAAATATGATACATTTTGAAAGCTATAGATGTTTTTCAATCAGCCTAAAAATTAGTGGTTTAGTCGTAATTCAATAGAAAATAAATAATAATTATTGATTAGATTCAAATTAAGGCATAATTTATATTGGTGGAAAGTTGAGAATCTCCTTTAAAAACACTTTTTGTTTCATCAATTTTGGGTATAAAAATATTCGTCAGCCACATACCCATCATATTGCCACATTTTGGCCCATCATGATCCTGCACATACCCGCTAGTAGTTTGAAAGAATGATATGATCACGGTGAGCCATGAGGAGCTAGTTGGGTTACATTCTTGGTAGTTAGTTCTTGTTAGTGATCCATCTATGCATCCCCTGATACAACTACCATATGATTTCATTGACCCCTAGGCACCATCCATGATTTATCTTCAAAATAGTAAATCACCAAATTCCCAATACTCCAACATTGGGAATCCATTCCCCAAAGAAGATCACCTATAATCTATTGAGGAAAACTATCTAGTCAAGTATAGGTGATGTGCCTGAAAGCCCATGCTTAAAGGACATCTAAACTATGAAAATATGGTACTCATGGTGTACATACTACCTAACATCATGGTGCAAATGGGCCAACATGCTATGATCCTAGCAAAATATGATAGTACACTCCTCCATCTCTCTGATGTAACTAATGAGGTTCACGTGTTGGTGGGAGCCTCATTCATTAGTGGAAACTCAATTTTCCACTATAAAAATCCTTATATTCTCTACAAGGGGAATTCTGGCTCACCGACACTATAGCCACCTGAGGTATATATGCCTAATGGTCTCTATGGGAATACATCAGCTAAAGAAATAGAGTTTGTAGTCTTGGATATCTTAAACTATTTGTGGATTTTTGAGAGATACTCTCTCCCATTGAATGGGGAATCATAGTATGATATGTGCTAGATACACATGAATGTAATGCACATATCCCATTTATGGAGATACAAATAAATCATATCAAGAATCCTATCTCTCCATGAGTGTCATGAGCATCGAAAATGGAATCTCATCTATGGCATCTCAAAAAACCCACTAGCATCCAACTCATCACAATAGACAATAATTTTTTGTTGTCATATCCCCTATGCAACTACATATGAGTGATAATATTAAACCACTTGTATGCTCCCGAACCTCTAGTAGGCATCACAAAACATAAATTTTTCACATAAAATCTTGTATATTCTCTATCTACATCTACTATACACATGTTCTACTTCAAATTTTTAACATAATTTTTAATTTTGACACTAAGGATGCTAGCATGCCCTCCTAGATGATATTGCATCCATAGGATGCTAATGTGTTAGGAAGATTCCAATACAAATTCAACCCTTAATACTAATTTGTGGGGTCTCAAATGAAAATGTGAGTCAATGATGCAAATTCACAACTAGGATGCCTACATTGCTCAAAATTTTCCTACTAAAATTAAATACATAAAACAAAAGTGAATCTTAAAATTTTGGCCTATCTCATCTAGGGGCTCTTCCCTCTCCATGATAGTCAAAAGATCTTCTATGCATGATGGCTTAAAATCTCATTTGTGAAGTATTTTTCTCAATCTCTGTAGAAATCTATGAAAAAATCCTCATTATTAATAGTAAAAGTTACCCTTTTGGGACCCAATTTGTGTATATAGTAAAATTTTCACCCATATTTTATATTTTTGGTGATGAATTCGATTTGATTACATTCCTATTTTTCCATCCTAGATAGGGAAAAACATGAGGGGGCATATAATCACACATTTATCATCTTTTTTCATGAAACTCACTGAAACCTTGTTAAGCATTCTTCTCACTGAAGTATTTTCTTCAATTTTCAAAATTGACATACTTTTAGTTTGCAACACCTAAATTTCATGTTATATGTATATTTTCATTGAACATTGGAGGATTCATTCATGTTCACCTATTCAACCTCTATATCTTTTATAATTTCCATTTTTAGAGTAATTAATGTACTTATTGTATTTAATGTTTCACATTTTCAGTTGCTTTAGTGTTGTTGATCCATCTCAGTGATTGCCTCACTAATGTGGGAGAAAATATAGTGTTGTGAATTTCACACTTATGTATTATGCCTATGACATATATGAAAAAATACATTATCAATATTTTATGATTTTGATCTCATGGATGGAAATGGTGAAGCGTTAAGAGCCCATGGCTTGAAATATTAAAGAATTTGGTTGTATGAGAGTGCAACATGTAAATTTCATGATAAAATTCAAAATTAATATGTGAATAGGCTACACATTTTATTCATGACACATGTACCAATGACCAAATATGACTATAATGGATACTCCTACCTAGTTCAAGAATGAAACTGACTTTTATTCCTCATTTATGAAGTTTTATTTCAACTTTTTTACTTTATCCTCTTTATCTATCTCTATTAAAAAAACTTTATCAAAATACTTTAATGTCTTGGAAATTTACAATAGGAAAGAAAACTATTTCTTATGATCTTATCATGTCTATTATCTTGAGAGAGATACCACAAGTAATAGTAGTATTATCTTTCTAATCTTTCAAAAGATCTCATCTATTGTTATGTTTATATGATCTTATCTTGTATCCTTTTATCATGATAGGGCTTCTCCTACATAGCCAGGTTTATTTCTATCACATGCCTATTTTAATATTTATATCTTCTAATATTGTCTAGCTATTTGTGGAGGTGGAAAAACCAAAAGAGGGTTTGGATTGAGGCAAACCCCTATATATCCCCAAAAAATTTCCTCATCTCTATTTGTGTAGGTGACGAACAATTTAGGCAAGCATAGAACTACATTTTAGCAATATATAGGATTTTTTCATAAAGATGGAAATCTAAACATGTAAAAATCCCCATGGTGTACTAGGATCTTAGGTCGAGACTTTACCCAATATCTCGTGCCTTAAGTTATTTCTATTTATATAAGATAAACAGTTTTTGACACTCTATATCTATGAGGTATTTGAAAATTTTAGTTACATCTATTATTATGCATACCTTACAAATAATTTTTAAATACTTCTACTTTTTGTTCAATTGAGGTAGTTGAGAGATATTTGATCCTTATGACCTTCTTGTATTGAGAGTAGACAATCCTCTCCTGTGAAAAGAGATTGTTATACTCATATGATTGGAGATATTTACATATTGGTTATCCATGAAGGAATCTTGGAGTCATTCGTGAGGTGTCAATTAACTAATTATAATTTTTGATGGGGGATCTTTTGTTGAGAGTATATTTAGTGTTATTCCATGATGGAGTCTTCATCACGTGTTCAATTATTGGCATGGTAAATGTTCTCTTAGGAGAAAGATATGTTTATTTGATAATTTAATCTCCTAAGAGGAAATGTTGGATAATGATTTCATAATTGTTCATAGATTCTCTAAATGTGCAATGGGAGATTTGATTGTGGTTTGGTTAGATTTTTTGGTATTGATTACAATAATATTTTTCTTGAGTGATTGATGAATGTATTTTTGTATTTAGATTTTAACATGTGTTTATAAATTATATTTTCTCATGGAATATTTGGAGATAAATAATATTGTAGTTCTCTTGGGTTTAGAGGTCACATTTATTGAGATTGCTACTCTATGGAGGTTCCAAAAATAATTTTGAGGAGCATCCACTTGGATGTTGATGTGATTTCATGATGAACAATATAAGAGGATATTATTCTTGGAGAGAAATTATATATTATTGTATCCTAGAGGGTAAATATCATTCCCCACTATTGGTATAATTGGTGGACAATCAGGTTTATTTTTAGAGGTATTATGATTTATGATTCTTTTATGAAGATATTTTTATTTTTTTTGAAGGTTTCATTTGAAGAGTGTTTGAAATTCTTATCACCTTATTCATATGAGTTTGAATGATGAATTAATTTATGAGGAGTTTTAAAGAATATATTAGGTTGATTTCATAGTTTTAGAAATGGATTTGAGTTTGATCTTCCTTTGTTATAGATGATTGCATCACTATTGGTTATACAATTTTTTGATCTATGATGTCTAACGATTAGGTTTTCTTAAGAGACATTAGTCAAGGTTGTGCAAGATATATTACTTTATAAAACTTATCACATTGAGGTGTTGGTAGAAGGATATGTTTTTTCATATTATTTGTACATTTTATCCCGGATTTATTTTATATTCATTTTTATTTCTTAGGTTAATGTTTAAATTTTTTGGTCCGGTGGACTTAACAAAGTTATAGTAACTATTTGTGAGCAATTATGTACTTTTTTGTTACATGTGTATATCATTGTCATAATTATTTGGTATTACATGGTTTTAATTATCATCCACACCTTGGATTGAGTTTTCATTTGTAGACATGGTATGCCTGATATATTTTTATATTTGACATTAACCATATAGTGGTAGTTCCTAGATATGTATGTGCTTCATTGAAAAGTTTTATATAAGGAGCTTGTCAATATAATTTCTTAGTTGGATATGTTGTTGGGCCATGAACTATATTTATTGTTTTGTATACCTTTAGGGGAACAAATGATTGTATCTATTATCATTTTTATTATTTTATTTTCCTAGTCATATGGACTTTTACCTTGGTGGTATCTTGGAGCCTTTGTTATCAATTGGATTTATTGTTATGTTCTTTGGATTTGTATATATTCACCTTTACTTGTTCTTTTTCTTGAACCATATTTGACATGTGAATGGATGGGATGATTTTTTTTCCTTTAGATAGTGGCCACCTTGGTTGTTTGTATGTGCACCTTGATAGAGCATCATTTTTTTCTAAAGTTTCAATTTCATTTCATGGTTGGATATGATAATTATTTCCTTGATTGATACTTATGAAATATATAAAAGTGGAATAATGTTAGTAAATGTGTGTTTGGTGCAAGAGCACCTTAGGTTCAGTAGGTTAAGTGCAAGTTGTAATTTTGATTTTATTATGTTGGTTTTATGTAACACGGTCTAATAATACCATCTTAGGTGTGTAAGAGTCCAGATCATAGAATATAAAACAACACAAGTGTAAATGAAGGAATTAGAATGGTTGTAGTTTTAAAATAATCTTTAATTGGCTGGTATATGTTTAAATAGACTTGTGGAGGTTGAAATAAAGGTTGGTGGTTACATTTTTGAAGTGAAATCAATAAAAGACATCCTTGTTTATGCATTTCTAAACATTAAATTTTTGTTTTAGATCTTGGAATGGACTTGTACTACTGTTTAATAATCTAATCCCAATTGGAGGTTAATTTTATGTGAATATACTTTCATTTTATTTAAGTTTCATTGATTTTCATTGAGTATTAAGAAAATTACAAGCGTTATGGTAAAAGCAGTCATAAACCTTACTCAAGGTTCCTAGTGGACTTGGAAAATGCATATTTTGCAATTGACATTGTGGAAATTCCTAACAAAATGGTGAAGGGTATGTGCAGGATCATGATGGGCCAACAAGTGATGATATGTAAGCCATATGATGGCCCATATGGCTGATGAATTTTTTGTACCCAAAATTGCTAAAACGAAAAGGGTTTTTAGAGGAGATTCTCAGATTTCCACCAATATAAATTATGCTTTACTTTGAATTTAATAAATAATTATTATTCATTTTCTATTAGAATTACGAATATAGTCCTAATTGATTGGCTGATTGAAAAACATCTATAACTTTCAAACAGTATCACATTCTAAGCTTTGCATACTATAGGATTAAAAAAATAAATAAAAAATCATGAATTTTTGACCAGGTTAAGGTGGTTAGATAGACGAGATTTTATATTTTTTAAAAGTTGTAACAAAAAATTCATAATTAATTATTTACTTGGAAACAAACTATTAGAAAATATGCATCACATCAGGACATGAGTCCTTTACTTATATCTAAAATATTATAAAAAAATATTATCATTTTATTATGGTTAGGGTGGTCAGATAGACACCTACTTCTTATTTTTACCATAAAATTTAAATACTACTGCATTGAAATTTCAAATTTTCACCAAATAGATTGTTTTTTACATAAAGGTCTAGTAGTTTAGAAACTACATTCAATTTGCTACATATTCAAATTTTTATGTCAAGTTGTCTAACTCTGATTTTCTATCTTTTTATTACCACTTAAGGGCCTGTTTTTTCCATGATGATCCTGTACATACCCTGAAATGGCTTGTGATTGTGTATATTTTCATTCCTATAAATTTTAGGTCTAGGGAATAGGGTTTGCACATGTTTTGGTGATGACCTAGGTTAGATCTCTTCATGTTTTAAGCTTAATTGGCAGAAGGATAGTCCATTTTTGAAGAATTCCATACAAAGTAACCAACCTTATTTTCTAAGATATGGTGTATAAGGAAAAAATGGGTCTTTGAAACTATTTTTATATTTGTGATATCATATCTACATGGAATGTTATGACCAAAAAATATCAAATTATTGCACCCATATTTAGGTTTTTACGAGCAAGTTGTCCATTTTTTTATGGTTTTCATACAAAGAACTATGCCTTTGTCTTTAAGTATGTTTTAAAATGAGGAAAAGGGTATCTAAAAGTGATTTGACATTATCGGTATCATTCTTAGTCTAAGAGTTATGGTTGCAAAACAAGTTTCAAAAGACTACTAAGAGATTGAGGGCTAATGAATGAAAACCCACCATTTGATGTTTGAAACTTTGAAAGTTTGATTGGTTGAGTTAGTGTTGAGGTTATCCACTGCTACTCTACATAATTTTTGTACAACTTTCCCAAGAAAATATTATTTTAATTATGTAAAATAATTATTTAATTATTGTATGTCTTTGGAGATGTATTTAGCTACATTAAATATTTATTTTGGCTTGCTTGTAATTTTTTATGATAACATTGATTACATATTTTATGTATGGGTTGCACAATCGATAGATTTTTTTTTAGAAAATTAGGACCAAGGCAAATGTTAGGGTTAATTTTTTTTTATCTCATGATATTGAGACACTTTCTTTTTTCAATTACATTATTTTATTTCATTGATCTTGAATCTATAAAATAACACAAATTTTTTGCAGTTTAGTTCGATTTTATTTATAATGATCTCCCTCATATAATGTATATGTGAAATATTGAATAGGATGTGTGGTTGCATGGTTATCCTTTATTATTGGATACGTGAAGGATACACTATAGGAGATTGTTATTTAAAAATAATTCATAGAGATTTTTTTAGAGTAATCATGTATTAGCTAATAATTAATTAATATTTAATTGATTATTAGTCTAATTGATTTTTATGCACTTAAGATCTTTACTATTTAATTATGTACTTTCATCTAAATGATTTTCCATATTCAAAAGATTCAAAATTCAAAATTCTCTATGATGTCTTGGAAGAAAAATATCTTCGAAAATGAAAGAACTTGAAATTTTCAATAGTTTTTATTTTTCTTCATTTAGATCTATAAAAAATATTTACATCTTTTCTTTTCCTCTTTCTTTTTAGGAAGAGACTCACAATCTTGTATATCAAGAATCAGTCATTAACGTACCCCGATAGAAGTGGTACTTGGGTGGTTATTTATTCAATTAACTAAGTGATTTTCTATGTTAATTGAAGTGGTAAATTATTAGGGTTTATCATATATAGCACTGAAATATCATTGTACTAACTTTGAGATTTACTCTTATTGTAGGTGGAGACCATCGAGCCTAGGATCACCATTTGCATTGAAAACCTTCAAAAATAAGAGAGAAGCAACACAATATTTCACCAATGAGTGAATAAATTGAGATGAATTAAAATACATAATGTATAGCCTTTTAAATATATGAAAAATTCAAAGGGTGTAAAACTACCCGATATAGGAAAAAACCACCCAAATAATTAACATAAGGTAAAATTATCACTAAAATAACAACCCCGATTAAGTGAAATATTAGGGAGATTATTATGCAAAATGAAAATACAAAATGGGTCCATGCTACCTAGACATGTTAGGTACTCATACACAACTGCTATGCAATGTAATCTCTCACAGCCAAAGAAAAGGATAAAAACCATGTGGGAGAAAACTCCTCTCCAAAAGAGAGAGAAAAACAATGAAAAAGTGAAATCTAGAAAAGTGAAAGGAGGACTTTACAAGATCCCCCAAGGACAACTCGTATCAATGATCTCAATAGAATACAAAATGAGAGAGACTATGTAGTCCCCCAAATAAAATGCTAAAGATCTACCCCATGATGAAGAAACTCTTGTGTTGATATTGGAAGTATGAAGAATATCCCATGATGTCTACAAACAATATGCCTCCCTTTAGCGAGAAACAAACACTGATGCAAGAGAAACTCTAACTATAAAGTAAGAGAAGGGAGAGTAGGAATCAATATGAAAGATACCTCTGGAAACTTTCCCAATGCCTCCATGCAACCAAATGTAACATCATGATCAAGTGGAACCTCAACTGATGGTGGATCAACAAGACCATGTGGAAACTATGAAGAAAAAATCTCCAAAGACATAGATGGTGTCACAACATTGAAAATAAGCGATACACCCTCAAATACATCATCCAAATCAGAAATGTGAGATTCACAAAAAACAATCTGAAAGACCTATCAAGTGACTATCCCACAAATATTGACCTAAGGAATAAAAAACATCCTACTATTTTGAAGAACCAATGTCTAAAGAAACAGGAGATGAATGATCAACATATGTCTAAAGAACTCCAAAGTTGAAATGACCAATCTCTCCTAAGGAATGACTATTAACACTAGAAAGATGGGTATGAGGCTCATAATCATTATCATCAAAAAAATGAGAAAATGAAAAGAGATGAGACTCAACATCAACTTCACCAATAATAAATTAACTTTGCTAGTATCAACCTCTCTAATGAAAAAAAAATCTCTAGTGAACTCTACAGTCTTTGGTACCTCACCATGAGTAATCTGATAGATGGAGAGTATATTTGTGTGAAAATCAAGAATACATAGTACATATTTGTGTCACCAAAAGTGTAGAATTTGATACTTTTTTCTCACTTGGACCCTTGCCTATGGATGTTGGAACATTTTCAACCTCTTTTTACCCCTTTCCAAGCCTTATTCCAAAGTGTTGTAAGGTGTTGGAAAACATTTTCAAACATTCATAGGATTTTTACCACCAAATTAACCCATTCTTATTCTATAATGACCCCTTAATGCACTTATAGGTCCTATCTTAGTGTGTTTTCATAAGACAATCTTGAAAAACAACAATAATCATACTTTAATCCCCAAAAACCAATGAAAATTGACTAGGTGGACTAGGTTGCCATCTTGGGCGACCTAGTCCCATGTGGCTTAAAAATTAAAATAAACATAAATTTATTTCGATATTTTGTATCTAAAACTCTAAGGTTGACCTATATGGTGGGGTGATCCCACAATAGTGGTTTACAATATTTGGCCAAACTGGACACTGAAATTATTATTTTAATCTAAACCTTCACATTCAGGCACTTAAAGCGGCTAAACCATGATGAATTTGAAGATGATGAAAACTAGAGTCTCATCACATTTTTTCTATCGATTCCAAAATATATTTGTTAAAAAAATTTGGAATAATATTGTACTTCTTTTTCCATCTCCCATGAAAATTGGTTTTTTGTCAAAAAACAACATTTTTAAAAAGTGGCGCTCACCGTATACAACATAACTTTTTTGTATGAAGGATAAAATTATAATTTTTTAGAATTTAGATTTTTAACTATGATATATAGCACTTTCATTTGGTATCATATTTTTTTATTGAATATTTTTTCCTTAATGGAGTTTCAAAGTCAAACCAATTGCAATTTAGACATAAGCAGACTGTATACAACATAGCTTTTTATGTATGTATCGAAATTTAATTTTAAATTTTTATTGGATCAAGGAAATCAATACCCAACATGAACATATTTAAAAAAAAAAATCATAATAAAAAAACACATACATAATAAAACCAAAACATATTAAAATTATATTCATGGGATAGCTCGTTTTGAGGACTACCATAATCATTTCAAATAAATTTTAAATGAATTCATTTGATCCCACAAAAGATAAATCAAAAGTGATTTTTTATCATCATTTTGATAGGTGTAAAGGAGACTCATTTATAGGTATGGTTTAAAACTAACGAGGTTCTATCCAAGGGGGTTTGATCTAATGTGGTTTGATCAAACCATATTCAATTGGAATCATTAAAATGGAAATTTTAAAAGATTAAATCATTATATTTTCTAAAAATATGTGATTTAAAAAAAAGAGTCAGTTCCTCTCATAAATTGCAAACCAGCTTTATGGGATCACCTGGTGTTACTTTAGGAAAATTAGGGCATAACATCTATATGATCCACCAAAAACATATACACAAGAAGGGAAAGAGGATTCTCCCAATGAACTCCTAGGGTTTTTCACCCTAGAAACTAAATTTTGGATCAATGGTTCTCTTTCACACTAATGGTTCTGTGTTTTTGGGTGTTCATTCAAAGAAGTGGGTTCGTATGTGTTATGTGGCTAAGTTTTGTAAAATATTTAATCTAATTAACTATGAAAAATGAAGCAAATATAAATCTAAAGTACATACAATGTAAAGAAAATTACCTAAATGCTTGCAAATAGAAAGGAAATAGGAAAGATAGAAACTTGTGCACTTGGAGATGGAAAATTATAGATGAAAGGCCCTAGAATCCTTTAGAAAATGTCTCAAATCTTCATAGGGACATTCTTGCCAATTTGGGCGACCTAGTCCTCTTGTCGAGAAACTTGGCTAGGATAGGTTTCTATCAAATGGGTACTCAAAAAAGGAAAAATCCTTGAAACACAAGCTCAGAGGGACTAGGTCACCATTATGGGTGACCTTTTCCTCTTCTGGGTTTTCACAAATCTGAAAGAGGAGATTGGAGTCCTTGGTCTACACTCTGGTTTCCACCAAATATCTTATTCAGATTCTGCTGAAAACAAACAGATAGAGGCCTCCAAGCTAGAAATAGGGCTTGATTGACTTGGATTCTTTTGATGTATTAAGGACACCTTTCCAACACCTTTCTTCTTCACAAACCTACATACAAAAACTTTCAAATCACACAAGCAAAGAGAAGACAAGGGTTAGGGTTAGAGATTAGAGGATTTCCTTGGTCAAACCCCTTTTGAGTAATGAAACCAAATGAAATCAAAATGAAGTAAAGAAGCATAGAACAATGGAGTTATGGAGTTTACCTTTCCTTTGATTATTGATCTTGTGTTGTTGCAGCAATCATCCCTTGAATGCTTGAGAAATGATGTATTGTTGACCTAGAATCTTAAACCCTAGCTTGCTTGAGAAGAAGAAGAGATGAGAGAAAGAGGTGGAGAGAAAAAATGGATAATGCATAATGAGGGTACCTAATGGTAAATTAGTGTCTTGGAGCTTATTTATACAATTTGTGCCCTAATTTTCCTAAAATAACTTCATACAAGCTGACCTTAGGGTTTTAGAGACCAAAATCTTGAAAGATATTAAGTTTAATTTTGAAATTTAAGCCACATGGGACTAGGTCTCCCAAGGTGGCGAACTAGTCCACCTGGGAAAATTACATTATTTTTCAGTAATTAAAGTATTATTATTTGTGTTTGTTGGGATTGTCTCATTAAAAAACACCAAGATAAGATATGTATGAGGATTAAGCGGTCATTTTGGCATAATAAGGGGTTAATTTGGTGTTGACAAGCCTAGGAGAGTGTGAAAATGTTTTACAACACCTTACAACACTTCATCACAAGGCTTGGAAAGATGTAAAAATAGACTGAAAGGATCCCAAAATCCGTAGGCAAAGGTCCAAATGAGAAAAAAGTGTCAAAGTCCACACTTTTTGGTGACACACTATAAATAAGTATTTTTCTCATATTTTTCACCCTAATCCATTCACCTAACTTCTTCTTTCCCATTCTTTTCCTATATCCTTCTATTCATGACTCTTCTCAAGTAAGCTAGGGTTTGAGAATTCTAAGTCAACAATACATCTTTTTTCTGAAGCATTCAAGGGTTGATTGTTAGAACACCACAAGATATCTCATCATAGAAAGGTAACTCACTCCATTACTTCATGTTTCATTTTTCATTACATTATTTTTATTCATTTTGTTTTAGTTACCTAAAAGGGGTTTGACTAAGATAAACCCCTAATCCCTAGCAATCAACATTTTCTCTTTATCTCCTTGTGTGTTTGTATATTTAGGTAATTGGAAGATCATTGAAGGCTTTGAAGACTTTTTGAAGACCTCTCCTTTCTTGAAAAGTCCAAACATCCATCAAAATTTACTTTAAGGCTCGAATATTAGAGTTTCAAAAGTGGACAATTGTGAAGAACCAAGGTGCAAACCAGGGGCTTACAGTTCCCCTTCATAAATTCAAAAAATCCTAAAGAGGACTAAGTTTCCAAAAATGGAGACCTAGTTCCATTAGATAGGATTTTTTTTTATTTTCACATTTTTAGACACCCATTTGGCAGAAATGAGCTCTAGACCAATTTTCTCAAATCCGAGACTAGGTCACCCAGATTGGCACAAGTGTCCCTTTTGGCTTCTTTAACATTTTCATCAGCATTCTAGACCTCCATCAGATCCTTCTTAAAATTTTAGGTGTACACATTCTATCTCTTTCATTAATGTTTAGTTTAGTGTACATTCTTAGGTCATTTTGTATATGTTTGCATATAACATTGTGTTTTCCAGCATAGTTGCATTCTTTATGTTTTACATTCATAGTTATTTTCAATTTCCAACATGTAGATACATTTCACACACATCACACCTTATTCAATACCTAATAATTTGAATGAACTCATCCAAAACAAGCATATCATTAAGTGGAAAGAGTGTCATTTCCTAACCTTGCTCCTAGGTGCAAAACCCTAGGAGTCTATTGGGGAATCCTCTTTCCCTTTTTAGCATATCATATTTTTGGTGGTTAAATCTCTAAAATAACCATCACTAATCTCAACATTTCCTATCCTCACAAGATCCAATAACTTACTATCTCCCAATAAAATCTTAGAAGTATTAGTAGGATGAAGACCTAAAAAAGGATAGGGAGTAGAACCCATGTGGGGAGATGCTCTTGAATCTAAAAAAAACCTATCACAACTAGAATGAACTACAAAATTACCAATGCATGTCTTCTACCCATGTATATTTTATCTTCTTTACCACTTTTAAATCTTGCATTCCCTAACTATGTAGGTTTGGATGATGATGTAGTAGATCGAGAGGTTGTAGAATAATAATTCATAGATGAGGGCAATGAAATATTTTTTATCTAAAGGAGATATGAAATCCCATTAATATTCTTCATATAACAATGGTGTCTACCATGACCTATCTTCTTTCAATGCACACAGGGTGATCCCACAATAATGGGTTACACTTTTTGGCCAAAATTGACATTTTAAACAACATTTTTCACCAGATCTTCACTTTCTTACACCTATAGTATCTATACCATTAAGAATTTTAAGATGAATCAAACTAGTGATTTAAGAGATTTTGCATATATATTGTAATTATATTTTATTTTATTTAAATAAAAATAAATTGCGAATCCTAAATTATATAATTTTTGACAACTTATATTTTCTACAAAACAACATTTAAAAAAAGTAATGTTTACTTCGGCCTGCATAACATTTTTTATAGAAAGGATACAATTATAATTTTTGATATACAAATTTTTCACCCAAATAACTAGTGGATGGATGGTTTTTTCATAATTTTTTGTTGCATATTATTTTTTTAATTAATTTTACAAGTCAGAGTAATTATAATTTGGATAGAGGTGTACTTCAGCCCACATATATTTTTTTTTATGCATTTGAATTAAATTATTCTTTTTTTGTTGGAATAAGGACATCAATACCTAATGCACATGTATTTTTTAGATTTTATTTTCTCTATTTTCCTATTTTTTCATATGTGTGAAACAAAGACCTTGATGTTCATTGAAAATCCTACATTCACAAGAAATAAAAAATAAATATAATAACCAAGTTAAATATATTTAAAATTATACTTTTTGGGAAGTTTATAATAAGGGCTACATTATTACAATACATAAATTTTGAATGAATCCATTATAGGTATGGTTTACAACTAACGAGGTTATATCCAAGGTGGTTTGATCTAATGGGGTTTGATCAAACCCTTTTTAATTAAAATCCTTGAAATGGAAAATTTAAATGCTTAAATCATTATATTTTCCAAAAATATGTGATTTCAGGAAAAAATCAGAATGTCCCAAAAAGTGTAACTTATCATTCTTAGGCTTATCCTCTTTTGAAGAGGTGGAGGACTCATTAGACTCTATCTTAGCCTTAGGTTTAGATTCTTCCCTTTGAGTTGAGATAATTATGCAACTAATGCATGGTTCATAGAGAACCCCTCTAACTAGGCAAGTTTACATTACTCCCTCATAAACTGGTCACAAAATGTCTTAAAAGAAGGCATTTGGAATGCATTTACAAAAGAATCCATTGTGGAATAGAAGGTAGATGAAAAAATTGCAAATGGAACTCTCAACTTAGAAAAGAAAAATTGATTCCTTATTGGTTTTTCCATTCCCACATCCCACCAATTGCGACCTCATAGATTTGAACTTGACTATGAAATCATCAATCCAAGGAAACACATCAGGGGAAAGGGAAGTTAATTCTACTTATAGTTGCAAGGCATGAAACTCACTGACCTAACCAAATAGGTTTTGTAACTCATCCCATAACTCACCGTGTGTATTACACTCCTTAATATGGAAAAGAAGGTTGTCAAAAACAAGTAAACATATCACACCCATAGCTTTGTCACACTTTTTATGTGAGAAAATATTTCATATCCCTAGTAAAAGTGGGTTGGTTATCACTCAGTGTATATCACAAACCCTTAGATTCGAGAAACCTACACATTTTGATCTTCCAATTATGATAGTTGTGGGGGGTTAAAATTTCAACTAACTCAAGAGTAGCCATGATAGTGTTTTGCACCAAAAGCAAGAAAAAATTGAACCTAATAGATACAACTGAAACCTCCAAGAAAAATAAACCAATGCATCCTCTCGATATTTATTTCATCCAAAAAATATCACTAAAAAAACTATTGAATATGTATATGAATCCAAAAAAATTGAGCCAAATGAATGCACATGCACCAAGAGCTATCACACAAGTCACCATAACACTGCTTGCAAGAAAACCTCTTCAAAACCTATGAGACTTGCTCACACCAACCAAAGACACTACAAAGCTATTTAAATAGCAAAAAGATACCCCATGCTGCCAATGTGGGATTATTTTTCCAGCAATCTTTTGAATGGAGTGGCCTCTAGTTTGGTTTCACAACAATTTGAAGCTCTAAATATTTAGGGAAAATTTTATAAAGTATAAAGTTTGACCTCCAATGTACAAATTAAGCATTCAATCGAATTACATGACCTCATAAATTGTAAAATCAGGGCATGTTCAAATGATGCACGCAAATGTATGCCTAATCGAGGGAGTTGTACAAAAAAATGGCAACATAGAGCTTATGGAATTTGCAAAGTCTAAGTACTATATGATTATGTTTATTGTCTCGAGTAGAATTTCTAGCGAGCTCCAAGACCTTGGCTACCAGATACTCAAGAACAACAACAACATAGACAAGTACGACCACCCCCACATGTTTTGTGTATGGCTTAAGAAACCTAGCAATGAAATGTTTTCAAATAATGAAGAAGCCTTTCCAAGACTCCTGTGCAACTCCTCCAATCACTATCAATAGGAGATCAACTCATGGCTCCCACATAGATATCACACTTTGATTTCTCATTTGGTAGGAAATTTTTATCGTGGCTATGTACAAGCATGCCAAGCACTCTAGACTAAAACAATGTGACCTCTCTTTCAAAATTTCTGACTTCAATGTGCATAGGAACCAACACCAATAATAAGGAAATAATGAAAGTAATGGAGTAAAGGGTTTTGGAAAATCCAACATCTCATAGACTTTAATTGCACCTCTCCTCAACAAAAAATGCCTCCAACAATCACAAGTTTTGAAAAAATGAATATCAATTTAGATATAATTTTTTTTTTATTCAAAACTCTCAAGGGAAGGAAGGTAGAATGGGCAGCTCTAATACCATGTAGGTGGAGACCATTGAGCACAAGATCGCCATCCATAATAAAAACCTTCAGGAAATATGAGAGAAGCAACATACTATTTCACCAATGAGTGAATAAATTAAGATGAATTAAAACACATAATGTATAGCCTCTTAAAGGCATGAAAATTCCAATGGGTGTAAAACTACCCGATACAAGAAGAAACCACCTAGATAATTAACATAAGTTAAATTTAAGACTACACTAACACTTATGATCTCTTGAACTCTCAACCTTTGAGGACTTATATTTTCCTTCAAGTTTATAGAGGTTCATTTTGTATCTTTTTACTATTGAGGAATATTTCACATATTACTTGTAGATCTCTTGTGTGGAAGGTGTCTTTCTTCATTGTTTGATCCTATGGCTCATGTTTTTCACAATTCTAATAGATTTTATAACTTGTTTATTGTAATATTTTATTGATAAAAAATATATTATGTGTGGAAACTAGGATAGCTTTTTCCTTGTTGATATTTTTCAAAGATTATATCTTCTTTAATCTTGTGGGATGTATTTGTTATTTTCATTACTCTTACTCTTTAATCTTGTGTGTATTATTTTCGCTCAAATGGTTATGGAGGAACTATTGTAATCATCCTAGTAATTTTCAAATGCTTCTCTTATACTTTCCACAAGTGAAAATCCTACAACTAATAATTATTACATACAAAAGAAGAAAGAGATTATACTTATCTTTTTGATCCTCAAAAAAAATCTAGCCCAAATTTAATTGTAAATTAATAAACCTTTCACATATCAAAATCTTTTGGATAACTTGAGTAATTGATACTTCAAACTTAAACAATAAAATAAAAGATCTTATTCATTATCGTATTATTCTTACTTTTTCTTTTATACACCTCCACCTTCATCTCTTGAAACATCAAATTTGTATCCAAATAAAATTAACAAAACACATTAATTATCATTCTCCCATGATATATGGTGATGAAACCCATAATTCTCAATTATCTACATGTGATCCTTCTCCTCCTAACACTTGTGAGGCTTTTATGAGAACATCAAATGTAATATGGATGTATACACTTTCCTTACCATTCAAAAAATATTCATATCTCTCTTTCAAGTCTCCTTCATATTATTTTCCTTTCATAACGCATATTTCACTATTGAATAACACCATATGTGATCTATTTATAATTACCTATTTTAGTAGGCAACTCAATTCATGGGCATTTATATAAATTTTATGAAATAATTTTGAAGGACCAATAACTAATCATCTTGGGATAATTTAGATTATTATAAGTTATACATAGAAATATTTCCTTTATCAAATTTGTCATTATTGTTTCTTCGTATAAATAATACTTCTCTCTTCTATGTTCTAGTTCATGACTTAATTTTAGCATCACACATTTCCAATTACATTTTAACTTTTTCTTGTAATATGAATAATATTTTGTATCCATGCTAATTAAATTTTCATATGTAATATTCAATAAATCTATAAAACCCTTAGGTGCCATTAAATAAATAATATTGAATGGTTTTCTTCTCACATATCTATTCATTGTGTTATTGAATGTAAAGTTATCTTACAACAATATATAATCTCATCTCCTACCTAACTTATATAATATTACTACGACTCCTAATGATATAGAATTATTTAAAAAAATAGTATCCCTATATAATGTGATACTATTAAATAGCCCATTTGAGTTGTCTACTTTTTTGAAAAATTAATTGTAATCCTAGATACATTTATTGAATTTTGGCATGGAATGAAGTGTAATATTTTTTGTAAATCTATCTAAAAATATGAATATAAAATCATTAAATATTGAGTTTATAGTATTCCTTGGATAAAATATATGGATATTTTAAATCCTTAGTCTTCTCTAGTCATTGTGATATCTAGTACAATCTTGTATCCTAAACAATTTTATATATTATGCATCTTTTCCAAAAAAAAGTTCACATCTTGGTCTAAATGTGCCATGGAAAATTTCTCCTCCAACAAACCAACTACCTTATGTATCTAAATTTTTGCCCAACCCTCCATTTTGTAATGATATTCTCTTTTATTGAACAATGTGTTGTATAAATTTTCTTTCTCTTAAAAATTACATTTGTTAAACAGTATAATCCTCAAATGAACCTTTACCTCCAATCCATAATTTTGTGTAGGTTCTTTATGCATTTATAGATTTTGAATCTTAAACACTAAAATACCTCATAAAATTCATACCTATTAATTCCAATATTCTATAAATAATGTTTATTTTCTACTCAAAGTATCTACATTCACTTGCACTAACTCTAAATTTTAGAAAATAAAATAATAATCATAAAATTATCATCTACTCAAAGAATCTACATTTACTTGCACTAACTCTATATTTGAGAAAAAGAAAATGCTAATCATAAAATTATACTGACCACTTTAATTTTCTATTAGTGAACCTCAATTCTTGATAATCGATATATAAAAAAATATTTTGGTGATAGTTAGTGCTTCAATATGCACAAAGTTTGATTATCTAGATAATGTTTTTGATAATAGATTAAATTCTTTCATTTGACTTCTTTCTAATTTATACTAAAATAAGTAGTGGGATTACTTTATTGATTAATTCTTAAGTAAATAAAATAAAATAACTTAAAACTATATCTCTTATATATGTATTTATGATATTCATATTTTAGTTTAAGATCCAAATGAATATTGAAAGGTTATGAGTGTCTATTATATTATTTAGAAAACAAATTTTATCACCACTGCCATTTGAACTATGTAAAATTAAGATGAAAAATAAGACTAGAAATAAACATGACATACCATTATAAATTTTTATCAATAAAGATAACATATTGTTGGTATTGTTAAAAAATATTTCAAAAAAAATATTTTAATAGTCTGTCAATATACAATCAATCTAACAATACACCATATACTCCAACAAAATTAATTTAAAAATAAGAAAATAAATCACATTATCTAACTAAAAATTTAACCCATCAACACATAGCAACACAATCTACTACATTTCTTTTGAATGTCTAAGTAATGAAAACAACTTTATCCTCATTTCCAAAGATTGGTCTTAGGGAGTCATGGAAGTTATGAATATTAGTGGAGAAAGGTTGCATGAAATGTAAGTTGAATAAGAAGATGCTCAAAGAGATATGAGAACAAATAAGTATGATATCCTTAAAAAAAACTGACCAACAATTCACTAATCTTCAATCAAATTTTATCCGCCCAAGAGAAAAACTAGACAAGAAGCAGAAATAATGTAGACCAAAATTTGCCCATTGAGTGTGAAGACAATACGCTACCCTTCTTATTCTAATTGTTTTTTCTAATACCTCCAATACCTTATTGCCTACTCAAGCCTTGAAAATGAATTCATCATTACCCTTCCAATGATAATTTAATACGAGTTCATCACTGCCTTATAATAAGACACAACTTCAATTCATGCAGACACAACTGTTGTATTTCACTCCTACACAACTACTGTTGTATTTCACTCCTACACAACTACTGTTATATTTCACTCCAGACACAAACTGCAGTGAATTGGAGTTGTGTCTAAAGAACGGTGAAATATAACTCGATTAAACCTACTCCAATTCATAGCAGGCACAACTGCTTTATTACTGTTATATTAGAACGGTAAGTTGAGTGAACTGTTCATGCGAATCACGAGATTTTTTCCATCTCCTTAAATAAGTGATTAGGAATGAGTTTGTCACCTCAAATAGTCTGCAATTGTAAAAGTGGTGGATCAAAGCCAGCTTCATGTGTTGATGTTTCCTTGGCTTGCCCACGGCCACATAACACATTTTCTAGAACTGGGCAATAGCCTGCACAGTTATGGTCTAAAAATTTCATTTCTCTCCACTCCGCTAAATATTGAAAGGATTAAACAGAAAATATTGCAACTGCAGCCCTCGGGAGAAATTGAGTGCGGTTACCTCAGATTTGCCCAAGATTGGAGCTTTAGGTCTAATACGGCTACACTTACAAGCTCTCAATCTTTGCCAGAAGCCATTTGAAGCCCGTGATTTAAAGGGCTAACTACTGTTTTAACTCTTTAGAGCTACACAAAATTCAATAAACATTGCCAACTGAAGGCAATGCGTTACCCTTCTTATTGTTATTGCTTTTCCTAATACCTCCTATACCTTATTTCCTTGGCTCTAATGCTCACATACTCAAGCCTTGAGAATGCGTTCATCATTACGAGTTCATGACCACCTTCTAATAATACTTTAATAAGTGCTTGTTGAAAGGAGTTGCAGCATAAATAGGTTATTTGAAAGACATTCAAATTCAATAAACCGACCGTGTGCATGCACACAAGCTTTCTTGTATCCATTCATGAACAATGTTAAAGGCGTGTGCATTCTGTTTTGCATGAAAATTCCCATGCAAGATGATACGAATAAAATATGAATACTGGAATGATGTACGTAACCATAACGGTAGCCATTTGTTTTCGTACTTATATTTTCCAATCCGTGACTTTGCTTTTGATTTATGTGCTGCCTCTACCTTCAATCGATAATTACATTCCATAATACGAATTCTGTTGAGTTTATTAAACTTTTAAAATTAAAATTCCTGCAATACAATAAAGTAGAACACCATTAGTAACCTTTTTTCTTTGTGAAAGTTAGTTGCATATGGTGGAGAACAAGAATGAAAGAGTTTACTACTCGTATAAGTTTATTTTTAATTATTTAAGAAAAGGTCGTTATTATTTTGAAAATTTATTTAGTTTTTGTCTACGTGAGATTGTTTTAAACAATGAAAATAAAGAATGATGATATAATAAATATTTTAATTATCATGGTTTGAGTAATAATAATAAGTTTTTCTTTTAAATTATAAAATGATTTTTTATCTTAATTAGATAAGGTTTATTTATATATAAATATTTGGGCACAGATCCATTTAGGTTAAATAATTATAATTAGGAATGATAAATAAAATAATTATAATTATAATTTTATAAAAGTAAGTGTGATAGTGAAAAGTACTTAGCTTGCTAATCAAAGAATACATGTCTTTAAAGTGATTTTTCTTAATATATATGTGTTTGGTTTAAAAATGTATTTTCTTTGTTAAAGGAATGCTTTGGATTCTACATTATGTTTACTTATTGCTTGAAGCCAAGCTTGAGAATTTCAATTGGATTTCTAGGCCTATAGTAGCATGATTTCAAAATACAAACAAGGCTTGACTTGGTCTACCTTTTAGTTCTTGGAGGTGTAGTGTAGGAAAATGCATACCCTTGCATTTTCACACTTGTTTGGGCCTGCCTTGCTTTATTTATCCTCATTAATGACTTAATTGGTCCTATTTTGAATTCACAAGCCCTATGAATTGCGTCTTCTTTCGGCTAATCCCGACATTCTCCAATGCATAAATGATAATCTAATGATTCTCATCTATGTGTCCTTGATTTTTGGGTCGGGACTAAAACACCACCTAGGTCGTGTTTGTCCCCCAAAGGCCTTAGGACCCTGATTTTGAGGCATCTTAATTGGTCCCCTTTTTGGTGTCTATGCCCCAGGTTTTGTGACTTGGGATGAAGACGCCACCTAGGGTGTTTTAGTCCTCCTTGAATCATTTTCGAAATTTAGTTTCAAATTTTGGAAAGATTGAAGCTCCTTTATTCACTGAATTCAAATTTCAGTTTAGCATTACGTAATTTTAGGATATTAAGCATACGTATAAATACAAGGTTCATTCACTCATTTTCATCCAAGACTTTTTTGAGAGAATTCATGATATCAAATTGAGTTCACAAGAGAAATCAAGAGCAATCCATCAAGCATTTGGAGCCATCATCAAGATTCAAGCATCGTATGAAAGATATACTTGCATCATGTGTGTTGTTGTGCTAACATTTGTGATGTAGGGTTTTGATTGAAGAAATAAATTCAAGTCCATATCTTTGGTTCAATATCCCTATCCATTGTAGTCATTTCACACAAGTTTCAAGACTTTACAAGGGTTTAGTGAGTTGTAGCATTGCATGTTGTTCATTCATCATTTTCCTTCATTACTTTATTTCAATTCAAGGTTTGGGGTTTGATTAAGGCAAACCCCCATTTACTAACAAATAACAATTTTTTCCCCTCTTGCATATTTGTGATTGTGGTTTAGGTTGAGGTATTGAACATCATTTGGAGAGAAAAGTTTTAAAATTTTCAAAGTTGCATTACAAAGTTGACATCTTCACAAAAACTCACCTATAGGCTGAATCTAAAAGTTTTAGAACGTGAGGTCGGAAAGAAATCAAGTATAGACCTTGGAGCTCGGGATCACATTCAGAGTTTTCTGAAATTTAGAACGAGACTAATACACTACCTTGGGAATCTTAGTCATCCTAGGCATATTTTTCAAGGATTCCTTTAGATTTTTTTCTGACATTCAAAGATTTAATATTTTCCCTGAAAAATAGCAATAAGAATAATATGCCACCCAAGGCATCTTAGTCCTCCATAGCACATTTTGGTAGCTTCTTTGCATTTCTATAATACTCACAACATCTCAAGACTTCACAAGTACACATGTCATATCTCCCTATCGCATAATTTCATTATTTGCATCTCAGTTAGCTTGCATAACAAGGATTTGTAGGTTGAATATTTATTTGTATTTTCCAAGAATTTTCTTGGTGGTGAACCCCCTTAAAGTTGAAAGAATCCCCACCTAGGTTTTTCTCATTATGAATTGAATCACCTTGTAAGGTTGCTAGTCAATCCAATTAGGACTCCTAAGACATCTTTGAATGGTTAGTTGGTGAAACAGTGACATTTTATATGCCTCCCTTTTCACTATTATTCATTTTGGTGAACTCGACTTTGTTGAGCATTCATTTTTTATTTTGGAGTCCATTTAAATCATAGATCTAGGTTGCATTCATTCTTGCATTACATCTTACATTACCTTACCTCTCACCTGACCCCTTTACCCTAGAAAGCCATTACCTCTGAGATTTAGACATAATCTCTATTGTGATTATCACGAAACATAATACATGATACAAAACATTGCAAGCATCTTAAGCATCTTGTGCAAGATCTCATTGATTTAAATCATATCCTAATTGGAGATGTGAATGAAAAAGGTAATAAGTATGAGGCTCGTCCCAACCAAAATATACAAATATTTACCAATCTCATGCCCAACCATAATATTTCATTTGTTAAGGCTAGTGGAACTAAGCTCGATATGATGAATGTTGACACAGATGATCAAAATATGAGCGATCATGAAAAATATCCTATGAACGATAATGAATAGAGTACTATAGGTATTATTGAAAAAATTCCTATTGATACAATGATATGAGTGATTGACATTGAGCCTATTATATAAGAAACCATTGAGATTACTTTCTCTTCAGAAGTAACAATTAAACATGCACCTGATAGTCCTCTTTACATAGTTGAAAGAATCAATAACAAGCCCACTCTTGGGATTTTAATTGATCTTGTTTGTGGAGAGAATGTGATCACAAAATAGCTCTTATATGTGCATGACCTCACTCAAGATAGATATAATAAACCAAAAGCATGGATTAAAACACATGATGGTTTTTCTCATGCTACAATGGACTCGATCACACTCCCATTACAAGTAGGACCAAAGAAATCAAATGAATAATTCTCTATTTATCTAATTCAAACTAATTTCATGTGAAGCTAGGATTAAAATCACTTCACTCCATGAATGTAGTCTCATCTGTTGTACATAAGTGCTTAAAGTTTCTAGTCAGATATGAAATATTCACCATAAACCATAGTGGCTTTAGACACCTATCCTCCCATGGAAATTTATCCTTAGATTGTTTAAGGGATGAGCCCATGGAATCTATAAGACTATGTGAAGACTTTCTTTTTCTATCCTACAAAATTTTCAAAGAAAAATGCATAGCCAAACTATCCTTTGAAAAATTGCCTCCACCCATGATCAAACCACTACCCACGCTTGAACCTTCTCTACCTAAAAAAAACAATGCTCAGCCAAAAGCCCTTCCAACAAACCAAGAACCATCCATGAATAAACCCTTACGTGTTTCCTACAAGAGACTGAGAGAAAACTAAACAAGTCTTAATCTAGCTCTGAAGAAAATTTATAAAGCTAAAGAGAAATTGGTTGAACAAAATTCCATGGTTTCTTTTGTTCTTCTCTCGCAAGAAGAAAAGGAACCTATGGTTTATAAACCCACTCCTACAAAAACACAATTTGAAAACAAAAATAAAAGGAACTGAAATGCTAGAGAGCGTAGGTGTAGGTGTTGTGCTATTTCTCAAAAGATGAGTGATGAGAATAACGTTGAAAATCAAAATCCAAACTTCACAAAAGCAATAAATGATGACCCTCCTCTCTTACCATAGACTATAAATTCTACATCTCCAACACAACAAGGACTAGAACCTTCTATAGATATTATCATTCATCCTCCTATTGTTGTTAACTTGGATGATGATGAGGAAACAACTCAAATTGACAAGGACGTGCATAATAAGTTGAATCTATTATTTTCCTCATTCATGAAATTAAATGATAACGACCATGGTGATCCTCCTAAACTAGGTGATTCACCATGTATTGAGCTTAGTGATTCTCCTAGTACAACACTTGAAGTGATCCGTCTCACTAGTGATATGCATTTTGCATATACTAAACAAGACTAGGATGCAGGTGACCTATTAGATGGTTGATCTGCATTTGATTTACTAGTCTTTTATCTTCTTTTTTTTTCCTTTTTCTTTCCTTTTTAATTTTCTTATCATTTTTATTGCGTGTGCGTATTGCGATCCCCCATGCTGTTATATTTAATATTTCTATCTCTCTGTGTATTACTTTATTTGTACCTTCATTGTTTTATATGCCATGTATTTTTCCCTTTTCTTTCGTCTTTTATCTTTTCTTTTCTTTTCATTTTAATCTTGTGTTTTCCTTTTAGGGATGAAGCAAGGTGTCGAGACACCCTATGCCTCTTCCCTATTGACACAAAAAATTTCTTCATTTTTTTTCGCTCTCTTTCTATCATTCTTCCAATTATATCTATATTTTTGGAATGATGATAGTTTTGAGCTCTCTAATATTATTATAGTAAAGACAAATACTGACCTCGAATTCATAGATCCCTTATGCATTTCTAGGGGGAGACCCTCTTTTCCTTTTTTATCTTTTGGCTACCTTAAAATAATTTCTCATAGTATGGTGTTACCAATTTGTTTAAAGTGGGGCCATTCATTGGCATTATTTTAGTATGATTTCATTTGCATTTCTTTTCATGTTCCTTGATGGGACTTTCTTTCTTTATGCGATGTGTTTTTCATCTTGGCGATGTCTTTGGGTTTGACTCCCTCTGAGAGTGTGATATTTCCTTGTCATCTATTGGAAACATTAGATACAATTTTCCCCAAGATGAGACCTTGCACTTTTCCTCTCTTGGAAACAAGATCAGACCTTTTTTACTTTCCCTCTCTTGGAAGCATTGGGTATGATGTTCCCTAGGATGAGACCTTATATCTATCATTTCTTGGAAGATTCTAAGCATGATATCCCCTAACAGTAAGACCTCACATGAACTAAGAAAACTCGCTTTGAACATATCTCTTTCGTGTTGCATTGCATTTTCTCTTTTTTTCCTTATTAAAGTCATGGAGTTATGACTTTGATATGGACCTCTTTGGCCTCACCTAGTGAACACCTAGATTCACTAGCCCTTGTGAGCATTCATTTTTGTACCTTATTAAAGTCATGAATGTATGGCTTTGATATGGTCCCTTGGGGCTCACCTAGTAGACAACTAGCTCCCACTAGCTCTTGTGAGTGTGTGTTTTATCTGCATAGTAGATAGTGTGTTCCACTTGCAAAATATTTTTTAGGAAAAATAGCCTAGACCTGGTCCACCGTGTTGGATGGCCAGTCGAAGATTGATTTGTTGCAGTTTTTATCTTCTCTTTTTGCCTTTATCCTATCTTTGATGGTGTATATTTGCGATCTAGTTTTGATTTCATATATCATCTGAATGCATGTTTCTTTGTGCCTATGTTGGTTTTCCATAGGATCTTGGTCCTATGGGCTTGGCCACCCTCTTGATTATTTTTATCCTATCTTACTAACATTTGTACATCAAAACCCCTCTTGATTGTGTGGTTGGCTACTTTAGTGTGAGTTTGAAGCGATTTCATCCTCTCAAAATGTGGGGGCTAAATGTAGTGTAGAAAAATGAATACCATTGTGTTTTCACACTTTTTTGGGTCATCTTTCTTTATTTATCCTCGTTTATGGCTTAAGTCATCCTATTTTGCATCTACAAGCCCTATGAATTGCATCTCTTTTTGGCTAATCCCAAAATTCTGCAATGCATAAATGATAATCTAATTATTCTCATCTATATGTCCCTCATTTTTTGGGTTGGGAATAAAGCACCACCTAAGGCTTATTTGTCCCCCAAAGGTCTGGGGACGCTAATTTTGAGGCAACTTAATTGGGCACCTTTTTAGTGTTTGTGCCCCAAGTTTCATGGCTTGGGACTAAGACACTACCTAGGGCATCTTAGTCCTCCTTGAGTCATTTTTGAGATTTAATTGTAAATTTTTAAAGGATTTAGCCCCTTTTACTCAATGAATTCATATGTCATCTTGGTGTGATGTAATTTTTGGATATGAAGCATAAGTATAAATTCAAGGTTCATTCATTCATTTTCATCCAAGTCTTTGGTGAGATTATTTATGATATCAAATTGAGTTCACAAGAGTATTCAAGAGAAATTCTTCAAGAATTTGGAGCCATCATCAAGATTCAAGCATCATATCAAAGATATTCTTGAATCATGTGTGTTGTTGTGCTAACATTTGTGATGTAGGGTTTTGATTCAATCAAGCGATTCAAGTCCATATATTTGGTTCAAGATCCATATCCATTGCAGCCATTTCCCAGAAGTTTGTAGAATTTACAAGGGTTGGGTGAGTTGTAGCATTGAATGTTGTTCTTCACCATTTCCCTTCATTACTTTATTTTATTTCAATATTTAATTACCAACAAGGGGTTTGACAAAGGCAAACCCCCATTCACTAAAAAACAAAAAAAAAAATCCCCTCCTACATATTTGTGATTGCAGGTTTAGGTTGAAGTCTTGAAGATCAATTGGAGTACAAACTTGTAAAAGTTGCAAAGTTGCATTACAAAGTTTTCATCAAATCATGAAAAATCACCTAGAGGCCGAATCTAGAAGTTTTAGAACCTAAGATTGGAAAGGAAGCAAATGTAGACCTTGGAGCTAAGGATCACATTTAGAGTTTATAGAAATTTTGAACACGCCAAATACACCACCTTGGGAATCTTAGTCCTCCTAGACATATGTTTTAGATATTCCTTTAGATGTGGTTTATACATCTAAATATTTTTTATTTTGCTCAAAAAATAGCAGCAGGACTAATACCCCACCCATGGCGTCTTAGTCCTCCATAGGATATTTTGGCAATTTATTTGTATTTATAGAATCCTCATGACATCTCCAAACTTTCTAGATACACTAATTCTATCTCCCTATTGCATAATTTCATTATTTAAATATTCATTTAGCTTACATAACTAGGTTTTGTAGGTTCAATGTTCATTTGTCTTTTCCAAGCATTTGCTTGTTGGTGGAACCCCTTAAATTTGAAAGAACCCCCTCATAGGCCTTTCCAATTCATAATTGATTCACCTTGTGAGGTTGATATTCAATCCAATAAGGAATCCTAAGACATCTTTAAATGATTATTTTGTGAAAGAGTGACATTTTATATCCCTCCTTCTTCACCATTAATCACGAGAATGTTTTTTTTTTCTATAGGGCATAAATTTTACCCATGTGATATTTTACTTTCAAGTTTCTCATAGGTGAAAAAATTAATCTTTGAGCATGACATAGTTGTGTAGTTTTGGTCATCAAGTTGCAATTTATTTAAAATGGTTAACAAGTCATATCTTTAACATAAAATAATTAATAGGCAATGGTGAGTATTTTTAGTGCACTACGTAGTGAATTAGATAGTGTTTTTACTTGGATGAGTAGAAAGAGGTTTGTAGTTCTCTGAGTAGTTATAGGAGCCTAATATTTGAGTTGTGATTGAATGAGGATATAAATGAACTAGTGTGAAAAAATTATTGGAGTCCATATTTTTACTAGAACAATATGATGGTATATAAGGTTATCAAATTTAATGCTTCTTGGTATATCTTTATAGGTATTTTTAGGGTATATAACTTGATTGAGACATGCAAACACACTCTCTTCTATTTTGAGGACATGGTTGATATGTGTGTGAGATTTGGAGTCTTACCTTAATGAAATTTGAGTACAATTTAATTGATGATGCTAATTATGGTGCCATATTTATTCATGTATACTTGAGAACTGGCAGAAAATAGTCATGTATGTATATTAAATGATTAGGTTGTGATACTAAATTGACTCATGGTTATATGTGATGGTGTGGTTTAGTTATATGATGTTTTTTCTATTATATTTTTTTCCCTTTAATATTGTTACTTAATTTAGGATTCATTTGGAAATTGATATTTTGAGGTGAGTTCTTGTTTGGGTTTTGAGGTCTATAGGATATTTTTTCTTTCTCTTTGTTTATAGGTTATTGATAGATATTTATTTTTCATGCTACATTTGTTTTAGATTGATGAGTTATGTAGTTTTGTTTTTCAAACACCCATTGGTTGTAGTGATGAATTAGATGTGGACTATCTATATCAACAAGTCTTTGTAATGTTGATAAATAAGTTACTTGGCCATGTATATGCTCATTTATGTATTGATATATTATATTGAGATGAGATGATGAATTATTAGAGTACATAGATAGTTGGTTATAAGGAAAGTAACCTTATTTTTTATCACGATGTCAAGGATATCTTGGTTATACAAATGAGTGGGAGTTTTTTAATAGTAATATTATGGTGGTATTTTAATTTTTTTGATTGGAGATCTTGGTTGAAATCTATTCTCTATAGTTTTTTTTATTGTACTAGACTATGTGTGGATCATGGTTGATATTCATTTAGGAGATGGTTATCATATTAATTCCATAAATAGATTAGTATCATGGTTTAATGGGAGCTTTGGTAGTAATATATATTTATCAATTGGTGATGAATGATATTTTTCATGATTGTACATGTCATTCAAACAATATTTGATCATTATTTGCATATGTAGTTATATTAATTTTTCATATTTGAATTCATTGATAAGAGTGTGTTGTCACAATGCACCTTTTGTAAATTTCAAAATTACACATTATGTATTCGGTACCTTTATAAAAAATATATGATAATTTTTTTATGATTATAATCTTATGGATGGAAATTATTAAGCATTAGCAGTCTATGGTTTTAATTTCAAAATAATTTGGTTAGATGGGAGTGTGATGTAGAGATGTTTTCTTTACACACAAATGTCCTAATAAAATTTGACATTCACATGGGAATTATCATGCATAATTTATTCATAACATTTGTTCCAACTCTCTAATATGATTGTGATAGCTATTTCTACCCAATTCAAGAATAAAACTATCTTTTATTCCTTACTTATGGAGGTTTCTTGAACTTTTTTACTCTTTTCTCTTTATCTCTCTCTTAACAAAACTCTATAAAAATACTTTCACATATTAGACATTTGCAGTAGAAAATAATCCTCTTACTTATGATCTCATCATGCATATCATCTCAAAAAAGAGGCTACAACTATTGGTAACACTATCTTTCTTATATTCAAAACAATCTTGTGTATTGCTATGCTTATGTGATCTCATCTAGCGCCTTTTTTATCATGATAAGAGTTTTCCTCCATAGTAGGGTTTGTTTCAATTTTAGAAATCTATTTTAATTTTTATGTCTTTTGATCTTGTTTGGCTATTCATTAAGGTGGAAATACCAAAGTATGGGTATGACTTAGGAAAACCCTTATACAAGCCTAAAATTTTTCTTCATGTATAAGTGTTAAGGTGAAAAATAGTTTTGTTGAGTAGAAAGAATTATTCTAAATATTTTTGGGCTTTTTCCATATAGACAACAACGTATATGTGCAAATATCCTTTGTGGCACATTGGTGTCTATGGTTGAGACTTCAGAAAACATGTTTCATATCTTGTGTATTCAATGCTTCCCATTTTTATAAACTAATTTTTTTACCACTTGATATTTGTGAGTTATTTGAAACTTTTAGTTACATCTATTTTTTAAGTTGAAATGTAGAAAAAGGAAAGCTTTATGTTTAGGGTTCCTTAGGATCATTTTTCAAATTTACATTAGAAGGTGGATATACAAGGTGAGTAGATCGAATATCAACCAAATAGGTGAGCCTATTCGACTTGGATCAATGTTTTAGGGCGTTGAAGATGAATTAGAAATTATTTATAAAGATTGCACTAATTTAACTATATGGCATAATGTGATAAATATAATAATCTAGAAATGTACAATCTGAAACTACAAATTGTAGGTGAATCTAAGAAGTTTTGGATGATGTGTACCTATCACCAAAAGTTAAATATTGAAAGGAAATGGTAAAATTAAATATCCTTCCAAGAAACAATATACTCCTTGATTATCTTATGTTTCCTTAAACAAATCAGATATCAGTCATCTTGATACAAGTACATACATCATTCCTTAAAAAGGAAATAGACACAGTTTAATTTCCCATGCAGTAACCCTTATAAAAAAGATGAGGTAGTTTCAAATCTAAGAAAATTTTAGTAGCATAATGACATGCAAATTAACATTTCAAGAATGATAAACACAAAGAAGAGATGAAAAATAGATAGAAGAGAAGAAAACATGATATACATGGGGAAAACCCTTTTAGGTAAAAAACCACACACTGCAAAGCATCAAAGCAATGTATTAATCTACAACAATAATGTTACAATACACTTGAAGGATCATTGCTTTAACATGGAGACTACATATTGCTCTTCTGGAGGAAATTCCAACAACACTTTGATAGCTGCAAACAAACTATGCATTCTACAATGCATGGCATACTATTTATAGAAGATATAAGCTTGAAGAAGCTTCTAGAAGAGGTCAATCATCCCAACCCATGTGGAAACAATATTTCATACTATAGGCATGATTTGGACATTTTTACAACATTCTCTTGCACCACTTATAGTTTTCATAACATGTGAAACATATCTCCAAGCTTGGGCACCTAGTTCATGTTAATAGTGGGTTATGACAAATTCCTTACAACTGTCATAGAATTTGTTATAACATGTGTCATAATATCATATCACACTTACATAGATAACAACAATCAGTGCTCCTAATATGGAAAAATGGCATTAGATTTGCATTTCATTTATCTTTCCATTGCATTTCCTTTCCCCAATCCATTCCCTTTCCCTAGCCTATGGTTAGTGATTTTTGTTGAGAAAATATTCCTCCCCCACCTATTCTTTTTGACAATTTTTTTATGGTTTTTGATAGGTGCAGTCTTACAACCATCATCATTCATTGCACTAGTGTTATACGATACATTTCCTCATTTATCATTTCTCATCTAGTTGCATTTTCATAATCATTATCGATATGCATCTCATTTCATTCCCTTATAATTATCTTATACATCTTAAGTTGTTTAGATTGACATAGATTTGTTATTATAGGAATCTTAAGTTCCTTCCTTTATTAGTGCATTATCATTGTCCATTGCATTTGCATTATCAATATCTGGTAAAAGCGCAAAGTTGTTTCACACTTTATAAAGGAAATGATGACATTGATCCAAATTTTAAACTTGAATCACTAAAAGGTAGCATATATGTTCTGAATTTTGAAATGATGTAAACTTGTAAAATATGTATTTCTTAGTATACTTTCTGTTTGTTTAAAAAAAAAATTAAAATATTATTTTGAACTATTTTTTATAAATTGACACTATAATTTAGTTGTTGAGAAAATGCTGAAAATTAGGATGCCACCCAACTAGTGGGTCTCAATTAATCGAATGATATTGTAAGTAATTATATAAAATAAATAAATATAATAATACATTAAATAATTTATTGTTAGGACTCTACGGTTGTGACACCTTTTTTCCAACATTCTCCCACTTGTTGAAGACCTTCCAAGAGTCATATTAAAACATTTTCTTAGGGCTCCAAGGCCCATAGAGTCAAAAAATAATTTTGAAGTCAAATAATCTTAAAGAGAATACGATAAACCATTAGCTAGACCAAAAACCAAAGCAGGTTTCCCTCATCTAATCGATAAACCCATGAGATCAAAAATAGCACCCACAACAAATGTTGATCCATCTGAAAGGAAAATAAAATGGGGATTAAGGGATGGATGACCCTTTCCCTATTCTATCTCATTCATTCAAATATGTCCTAGGAACCCTAATAGGATTGACCATCAACCTCTCAAGGTGAGGGAATACACAACTAGGAGGACTTAGGAGGGGGTGTTCTACTAGATTAAGGGGTTCACCACCAAGAAAATTCTAGTAAACAATAATGTTTGAAAACACATTGTGATATACAAAACACTTAAACTAAGCAAAATGAATCTTACCAATACTAAAAATGAACAACTCCAACTTAGGGTATGTGTATGTGGGGAGCCTGGAGATGCCAAAAGAATTCTAGAAATGAAAATATACTATTAAAAAATTCCTTGGAGGACTAAGACGCCTTTACCCCCGCCTTAGTTCAACTACTATTTTTTTAGGCAAACACAAAATCTTCGGATAACAAAACATAATCCCAAAAAATCACTATACGATTCCACCTAGAGGACTAAGCCTCCTTTACTCTCATCCTAGTCCTGATCTGAATTTCTAATAAGTGTGAATGTGGTCCTGAGCTCCCAGATCTATAATTGCTTCTCCTTGGATCGAAGGTTCTTAAACGGGCATATTTGACCTATAGGTGAGTTTTCATGAAGATGACAACTTTGCACTCCAATTGATCTTCAAGTCTACAACCTAAATCTACAAACACAAATGGACAAGAAGGAAAAACTTGTTGACTATTAATGAATAGGGGTTTACCATGGTCAAACCCCTTATTTTTAATTAAACCTTGAAATCAAATTGAAATGATGAATAAAATGGTGAATGAACAACATGCAATGCTACAACTAACCAAACCCTTGCAAATGTTGTAAATTTGTGTGCAGTGGTTGCAATGGATATGAATCTCAAAATTCTTGATAGATATGGACTTTCCTTGCTTGCTTATATCAAAACCCTACATCACAAATGTTTTCACAACAACACACATGATGAAAGAACAATCTTTGACATGATGCTTGAATATTGATGATGGCTCCAATTACTTGATTAATTTCTCTTGAATTATCTTATGAACTCAATCTGACTATAGGGTATTTTTAGGATCATGATGGGCAAAAAAATGGCGATATGTAATTGATATAATGACCCATGTGGCTGATGAATTTTTTTCTACCCAAAATTGATGAAACGAAAAGGGTTTTTAAAGGATGTTTTCAGATTTCCACCAATATAAATTATTCTTTACTTTGGATTTAATAAATAATTATTATTCATTTTCTATTTGAATTACGACAAAAGTCCTAATTGATAGGCTGATTAAAAAAAATCTATAGCTTTCAAACTATATCACTTTTTTTGAATCTGAAACATGTCTCACATTATATGCTTAACATGTTGTAGGATTAAAAAAATAAAAATTGAATTTCATGAATTTTTGACCAAGTTAAGGTGGTCAGACAGACGAGTTTTAATATTTTCTACAAGTTGTAAGAAAAAATTCAAAATTAATTATTTAATTTGAAACAAATTAAAAAAAATAAGCTTCACATCGAGACATGAATCCTCTACTTATATCTAAAATCCTATAAAAAATTAGTATCATTTTATTGTGGTTAGGGTGGTCAGACATACACCTACTTCTTATTTTTTCCCTTAAATTTAAGTACTATTGCATTGAAATTTCAAATTTTCACCAAATAGATTTGTTCATTTTTTAAATAAACTTAGTATTTTAGAAACTAAATTCAATTTTCTACAGATTCTATTGTTACATATTTTTGAAATAATATAGATAACTTATTCAAATTTTTACGTCAAGTTGCCTAACTTTGATTTTCTGAATTTTCATCGCCACTTAAGGACCTATTTTTTCCATGATGATTCTGCACATACCCTATAATGAATTTTGTCACAAAATACTTGGATTGATTAGGATTAAAATTAATGAATGAACCTTGTATTTATACATGTTCATGCTTAATATCCTGAAATTATATCACACCAAGCTGACATGTGAATAGATGCCTCAAAATTAGGATCCTAGAATCTCGAGGGGACAAAGATGCCCTTAGTGGCATCTTATTCCTAACCAAAAATCAAGGACATGCTAATCAAAGTCATTAAGGGATCAAATATGCTTTGGAGAATGTCAGGATTTACCAGAAAAATATGTCATTCATAGGGCTTGTGGACATAAAATAGGGCTAACTAAGCCATAAAGAAGGATAAATAAAACAAGGCGGGCCCAAACAATTATGAAAATGCAATAGTATGCATTTTACTACACATCATTTATCCCCCACTTTAGTGAGAGGATGATCTTGCCTCAAAATCACACTAGAGTAGCCAACCACACAATCAAGAGGGGTAGAATGTACAAATTTTAGTAAGATAGGATGACAACAATCAAGAGGGTACCCAAGCCCCCATTATTATGATCCTATGAAAAATCAACATAGGCACAAAGGAACACACTTATAGATGATATACAAAGCTGAAATTAGATAAAAAACACGAACCATCAAAGACAAGAAAAAAAGGGAAAAAGGAAGGAACAATAACAGATCAAGGTTTGACTGGTCGTCCAACATGGTGGACCAAGTCTAGGCCTGAAGAGGGTTTACAAGTGGAGGACACTGTTCACTATGCAAACAAAATGCATGCTCACGATGGCTAGTGGGATCTAGTTGTCCACTAGGTGAGCCCTGAGAGGTCCATATAAATGTCATACCACGATGACTATCATAAGGACAAAAAGGAAAATTAAATACTCACACGGACTAGTGAAGCTAGGTGTTCACTAGGTGAGCCACACGGGGTCCATATCAAAGCTATACCTCCATGACTTTAATAAAGAAAAAAGGAAAGAAGCAACACAACCAAAAAGAGAGAGGATGTTCAAAGGGATTTTTCTAAGTTCATGTGAGGTATTAATCTTAGTGGATATCATTCCTAATGTCTCCAAGAGAGGACCAATCAAACGATAAAATATTGACCACTTAGGGAGTGTAGTGTATCCCATTACAACTAAGAGGAATATAATATGATGAGATAGGTCACACTTTTGAAGGACATTACTCCCAATGCCATGACAAAGAGGAAAATACATCGTATGAAGAAAGAAAATCACATCAAGTAACATGGAAAAGAAAATGAAAATAAAATCAAGCTGAAATAATGCCAATGTATGCCCCCACTATAAAGAAATTGCTAACACCAAACTATGAGCAATTACTTTAAAGTAGACAAACATGGAAAAGGAAACGGAAATTAGGATTACCCCCTAGAAACACATAAGGGATCTATGGATTAAGGTTCAGTATTTTTATTTGTTGCAAATTATATTAGAGAGCTGAGAACTGAAATCATTCCCCAAATACACATAGAGCTCAAAGAATGACACAAAGAGAGCACAAAAAAGAAAATCCTTTTGGATCAACATGAAAGTGACATAGGGTGTCTGAGCTCCTTGTGTTAGCCCCTAGAGGAAGACACAAAACAAAATGGAAAAGAAAAGAAAAATCTTTTGGGTCAACATGGAAGAGACATAGGGTGTCTTGAAGCCTTCCATCATCCCCAAAAGGAAGACACAAAAGATAAATTGAAAAGATAAATGAAAAAAAAAAATCTTACAACATAGAGAAGAATGAAGGTATAAATAGAGGAATGCACAAATAGAGAGAAACATCAAATAGAATGTCACGAGGGATCATGATACACACATACAAAAAAGAAAATGAAAAATAAAATGACTAGTAAGGCACATGCAGATCAACCATCCATCAATTCATTTGAATCCTATTCTTTTTTAGTGCATGTCGAATGCAAATCACCAATGAGAGGGATCACATCAAGTGCAATACTAGGAAAAGTACCAGGTTCAACACATTGTGATTTTCTCGATTTAGGAGGACCATCATGGTTATTTTCATTTAAGCTCATGGATGAGGAAAATAATAAATTCACCTCATTATGCACTTCCTCATCGATCCTAACTTTTTCCTCATCATCATGCAAGATAACCACAACAAGAGGACAAATGATAATATCCATAGAAGGTTCTTGTCCTTGTTATGTTGAATTTACAATCCTTGATAAGAGAGGAGGCTCATCATTTATTGCTTTTGTCAAGTTTCATTTTGATTTTCAATTTTATTCTCATTATTCATCTTTCAAGCAATAGCATAACGTCTATTCCTATGATCTCTAGCATTGCGATTTCTTTTATTATGATATTCATTTTATGTAGGAGTAGGTGGATCAACCATAGGTTCATTTTCTTCTTATGAAGGAAGAACAAAAGAAACCATGGAAGGTTGTTCAACCATTTTCTCTTTGCCTTTATATTTTCTCTTAAGAATTTTTGGGTTTTCTCATGGTCTCTTGTAGGAAAAAGGTAAGGGTGTGTTTATGAATGGGTCTTGATTTGTTGGAAGAGATTTAGGCTCATCATTGTCTTGTTTAGGTGGTGGAGGTTCAAGAATGGGTGGCCACAAGTTTTCAAGGGATAGTTTGGTAACTATGAATTTTGATTTCAATTTTTTGGTAGGATAGGAAAATGATGTATTCATATTGTCTTATAGGTTCCATTGGTTTAGGCCATAAATAGTCTAAGGATAAATTTCAATAGGAAGATGGGGGTCGATAGCCACTATGCTTCATAGGGAGTATTTCATTTCCTCCTAGAAACTTTAAGCAGTTATGAACAATGGATGAGACCACATTCATGTATCGAATCCTTTTGTATCCCAGCTTCACATGAAATTGTTCCAAATTGGATATGATAGAGAATGATACATTTGATTTCTTCAGTCCTACTTGTAAAGGGGGTGTGATCGAGCCCATCATAGCATAAGAAAAACCATCATGTATTTTGATCTATTCTTTTGGTTTATCATAGCTATCTTGAGTGAGTTCATACACATATAAGAGTTCTTATATGATCACATTCTTACCATAGATGGGATCAATTAAAATCCCAAGAGTGGGCTAGTTACCTATTTTGTTGGCTATGTAAAGAGCACCATCAGGTGCATGTTTAATTGTTTCTTTGGAAGAGAAAGTAATGTCAATGGATTTTTGGTTATGGGGCTTGATTTAAACCACTCCTATAATTGTATCAATAGGAATTTTTTCATTAGTATCCATAGGATTCTATTCATCATCATCCGTAGGATTTTGTTCATGATTTCTGATATGTTCATCATTTGTGTAAAGGTTCATCACATCAAGCTTAGTTTCACTAGCCTTAAGAAATGAAATATTATGGTTGGGCATGTGATTGGTAAATATTTATAAGTTTTGGTTAGGAGGAGATGAAAACTTATTAAATTTATCATTCACATGTCCAATCTAGATATGATTGAAATCAATGAGGTCTTGCACAAGATGTTTAAGATGCTTGCAATGTTCTATGTCATGTCCTTTTTTTTGGTCAGAAGCATAATAGTCATTATGTTTGAAGCTTGGAGGTAATGGTCTACTAGGGTCAATGGGTTGGACATGAGGTAAGGTAATCATTTTTTTGGCTAATAGTTGGGTCATGATATTGTGAAGGGTGTCGGGTAAGGATGTAAATTGTCTTTGTGGATCCCCAAATATATAAGGATTACATTTTTTTATAGTGGCTATTTACATATCAATGAGTTGGGTAGGTTGAGAGGTGGAATTTAGTTGAAGGAAAATCTTATTTTGTTGTTTGAAAGGTTGGTAGGTGTTTTGGTTAGAGGTTTAAAGTTTTCAAGATGAGTAGGGGTGTTTTTCGGCTCATTGGCACTTATAGAGTTTTCATAATCTCTAAGGTCAGTGCATGGGTGCATAAAGCAAATAAATTTAATTATGGTGATATTTCCCTTTATATTGTGGTGCAATTTTTCTATGAACAAATTTTGGAGATGAGAGTCAGGAACCTTAAATATTCATACTGATTTGGGAATAAAGCAACTGATAATGTGAAATAAAGTCAGTGACTTTTTCACCTTCATTTTTCCTGTATCTCCTCAAATAAGCCAATATCCTTTCGAAAACCATGTGAAATTGGAAATGATTAATAAAAGCCTTAAAAATTTCATTGAATGAATAAATTGAGTTATTCGGCAATGCAAAAATCTAATCTAAGGCCTTGTCTTTCAAGGATCAACGAAAAAGTATAGCCAAAAGTTTTTCTTCAAGGATACAATCACTACACAAAGTGATGAAGGAATTGACATGATTAGTAGGATCTCCCTTTCCTCCATATTTCTCAAATATATGGATCTCTAGACCTTGTGCCACTAGGGTTCTCAATATTTCCAAGGATAATGGATTACTCATGACATAGTATGAAGGTGGACCATTTTGATCTTGATTGATGGTAGAAAATTGATGTTGAAGGGATGAAAAGCTTTGTAAGAGATGGTTAATTATAGGGTCATTGCTCATGGTGTGATATGGTGGTGAATCTGGTGGTGGTGTTTATATGTTGGAAAGATAAATGAAATGATTTCTTGTGGTTGGGGGTATGAGATTAGATGCCACATAAGTATAAGGAGAACTAGTGGAAATGTGTGAGGTAGGGGGATATTCCTAGTTGGTTGTAATGTTATGCTCACTTGAGGATTTTTGTAGGTGTGAATGGATGTGATGGTTGAAGAGGGAGGAGTGTGGTTTAGTCATTTCACTTTTCTTGAGGTTTGAGCACCATTAGTGGTAGAAGGAAGATGCTTTCCGAAGATATGAGCTAGGTAATTCACAACTTCCAGTCCTTCATCACTTTCCATCAATGGAGAAGATATTATGTATTACCAGGTATAATAGTTTTGGAAATATTTTTAGTACTCACAATATCTTATAAATGGGCTAGGTCTTCATGCACTTTCACTACGTTTTCTTGAGGAATATGATCAACCATTTTTTGATTGCTTGGTGTAATGCTTAAAGGTAAGGTAGACATGTAAAAGGAGGTGTCAAAGGTATGGTCGATGTACCTAGTGAACTAGTGCCAATACCAAAAGTAAGAGACCTTGATAGCCCGAGATCCACAACAAGTGTTTTATCACAAGATGTCATGAGTCTCACACTTCATCTAACCATAGTATAAGTAGTAGGACGCCAAGTACTACAACTCATACAAGGAATAAACCATGGAAAATGCAGTGAACAAAATTTCCTATGCTTACAATTATACTTGAAATGAAAGAAATTGGAATAAAAGTAATTATGGAAACTAAAATAGAAAATTGGAAGTAGCCCACAAAAACACAAAATAGTAATTTCAAGCCCTAAAAGCTAGAGAGTCAAATTCAATAGGGAATAGGATGCTAGTAAGTGCATTTTAGTCCTCCTAATGAGATCTGATAGCATCAAAGGTTCAAACAAGAAGCAAACAATAGGGAAATGATTCTAAGCAGAAAGAGCTAGGAGAGGCTAAGATGCCAGTAAGCGGGTTTTAGTCCTGACAGGGGTTTTTGTTAGAGAGACAACAAAGTTTGGATTGAAAAAAAAAATCTCGGGTTGGCTATACGTGGACCTGATGTTTGGAAACAAGAACTGATGCAAATGAAGGCAAAGAAAAGAAATGATGAACAAAGAATTGAATGCAAGATTTGAAATGCAATTTTTCAATTTTTAAAGCAAGAACAATGCTTCTACATGCAATTAAGAGGATGGAAAATGCACTTTTTAGTTTTTCAATGAAATATAATGGTTTAAGAAAAGAAAGCATCAACCTAAATGCACTTTCACTAGTGCAATTATAGGAAACCCTAAATGTAATTTTACTAAAGCAAGATGCAAGAAACCCTAGATGAAAAATGCAATGAATGCAATCTAGATCTAGGACTCTAAAGTACTCCAAAATAGAAAAGAAAGAGTTCTCAAAGAAAGTTAGGCTCACCAAAATGAAACGGAAATAAAATGGGGATTAAGGGATGGATGTCCCTTTCCCTATTCTATCTCTTTTAGAATTCAAATATTTCCTAAGAACCCTAATAGTATTGACTACCAACCTCTTAAGGTTAGTGAATACACAACTACGAGGACTTAGGAAGGGTTATTCTATTAGATTAAGTGGTTCACCACCAAGAAAATTCTTGGAAATAATAATGTTTGAAAACAAACTATGATATGCAAAACACTTAAAATAAGCAAAATGAAGCTTACCAATACTAAACATGAGGAACTCCAATTTTAGGTATATGTACTTGGGAATCCTATAGATGCCAAAAGGAAACTAGAAATGAAAATAGACTGCTGAAAAATTCCTTGGAGGACTAAGACACCTTTACTTCTATCTTAGTCCCACTATTGTCTTTTGGGGCAAACATAGGATCTTAAGATAACAAAATAAAATCCTGAAAAATCACTAAAAGATTCCACCTAAAGGACTAAGATGCCTTTAATCACTTCTTAGTCCCAATCTGAATTTCTAGAAAGTGTGAATGTGGTCCTAGTCTCCTAGATCTACAATTGATTCTCCTCATATCTTAGGTTTTGAAATAGGCGGATTTGAGATATAGGTGAGTTTCCATGAAGATGACAACTTTGCACTCCAAGCGATCTTCAAGTTTGCAACCTAGATCTACAAACATAAATGGAAAAGATGGAAAAATTTGTTGATTTTTAGTGAATGTGGGTTTGCCTTGGGAAAATCCCTTGTTGGTATTTAAACATTCAAATGAAATTCAAATGATGAAGGAAATGGTGAATGAACAACATGCAATGCTTCAACTCACCAAACCCTTACAAATGCTATAAATTTGCATCCAATGACTACAATAGATATATATCTTGAAATGATTGATAGATATGGACTTAAATTTCTTTCTTAGATCAAAAACCTACATCACAAGTGTTAGCACAACAAAACAAATGATTGAAAAAAAATATTTGACATGATGCTTGAAACTTGATAATGTATCCAATTCTCTTGTGAACTCAATTTACTATATTGAATGCTCTCACAAAAGACTTGGATTTCTTAGGATGAAAATGAATGAAGGAACCTCGTATATATACTTGTTCATGCTTAATATCTCGAAATTATATCACTCGAAGCCGACATATGAATTCAAAGAATAAAGGAGGTTAAATCTTGCCAAGATTTGAAATTAAATCTTGAAAATAACTCAAGGAGGACTAAGATGCCCTAGGCAGTGTCTTAGTCCCAAGTGATGAAACTTGGGGCATAGAGACCAAAAAGGGGCCCAAAATAGATGCCTCAAAATTAGGATCCCAAGACCTCAAGGGGACAAAGACGCCCTTACTAGCATCTTACTCCTGACTAGAAATAAGGGACACACAATTGAGATTCATTAAGGGATCATATATGCTTTGGAGAATGTCTAGATTTATGAGAAAAATGTGTCATTCATAGGGCTTGTGGACATAACACAAGGCCAATCAAGTCATAAAGAGGGCTAAATAAAACATGGTGGGCCCAAATAAGTGTGAAAATGCAAGGGTATGCATTTTACTACACTACACCATTCAATCTTCCATACCTCAAAGGTATCCAAAATAACAATAGAAATTATGCCAACAATATATCCAATAAATAAACCATAATCAAAGGCTCCATGTGTCAAAACCGTCACTAAAAACACAAACATCCAAGAACTTCCACTACATGGGTAATGTCAAATCTGAAAAAGATCAGATAAAAATCTGAAAAATGTACCAATAAAAATCCACAATGATATGCAAAACTTGTAAATGAGTAACTTTTAAGAGTAACTCTCACCACAAGTCTCTAAAGATCTCTCATGCTCTCCAGAATCAACAAAGGAAAAAGGATAAAGAAACCTCCATGTCATCACTTGGAAACATAAGTGAAAACACATTAACCAAGTAAAGGTACCAATTTTTTCTACTTAAAATTTCCAATAGTTTCCATCCAAACCTCAAAACCAATGTAATGTGAAACCAAATATCCAATAGGATAACCAATACAAAAGAGATAAAATTCGCACACCATATAGTTGTAAGAGTAAATCTCACCAAAAGTCTCCAAAGCTCTCTGATGTTCTCCATGGTCAACAAAGGAAAATTATAAAGAAACCTCCATGTGATCATCCAAGAACATAAATGAAAACACATTAACCAAGTAAAGGTACCAGATATTTATGGTTAAGCTTTAAAATAGTTTCCATCCAAACCTCAAAACTAAGGTAATGTGAAACCAAACATCTAGAAGGGATAACAAAGATGAAAGAGAGAAACACTACACATCATATACCTATAGAAAATCCTTCTACATACACTTCTAAATGCCAACTATGTCAAGTATGATCTCCTTCACAACACCCAATAATAAAAGCCATAACAAAACCCAACCATTAAATCACCAAGATAAAACAAAACATATGTATCATGTAACCAACATGGATGTAAGCTTCTCAAGCCAAAGAAGATCAAACTAAATATCCATTCCCATATCAAGAAATAAGCCAATACATTTCTAAACTCAACATCAATGAATTTATTCATAATGCATAAGGAAATAAATGTGCCAGCACTCCTCAAATGAATCCTCCAAAATCATATATCCTTAGCTTAAGATCCATATGCATGAGAGGACAAAGCATAACATAATACACTTGAAAGGAACAATGGGTGGTATGCTTTCTAGTAGACCAATATTGGGGAATGAGAATTCTCCTCGAAGATATCCAAGTTATCATGAGTCATCCAATGGCACTCTTCTCACAGGTCCATGTTGGAATCATATCCAACCAAGGTGTAGGCTCCTCAAAATTCCTACTTAAATCTCATCAAGAGTAACCATTACAACACATGTCTCTAATCACTAAATATCTTCTAGCCTCACCTAAGTCTCCAAGTGTCAATGAGTACCTATAACCAGCCAATTCATTCCAAAATCCAAGTGCAACATGGCATATTCATGAAGTAGTCAAGAAAATTATCAATGTACTCAATATAAAGAGAACCGCTAAGATCAAAGTCAAATTCCAAACAAATAAATTAGGAACATAACCATGACATCATAATCTCACACTTCCTCAAAAGAATATCATATGATCCAAAGAACATAAAAAGTAAATTTATCATGCCAACACTCTAAATTGGTAATCAAGAGTAAACAATGACACAATAATATAACCATATTATCGAAACAAGGATCACATATCAATATACAAATCATGAAACCTCAACCAATGACTAGACAAGTCCTGCATGGAAAACCAATATGTCAATATATCCATTCACATGAAAGATAACCATCTCCAATTAATGTCCATATGAATTTGAAAGAACCCTTTTGTAGCAACAAGATCTAAGAGCTCCTCCTAGTAACATCTGCAGCACTAAAGAAGATCATCCATCACCAAGAGATGAATCCAAAATCACTGGTAAAGCTCCCAGTGAATAGTGATATGAGCTTTCCAAGCATTATGACAACCATCTCCTTAATGAAGATTCTTCATGGATCTAACACAATAAAATGCAATATCAACAACACCAAATAATAAGTAGAACCAAAAACTACAAGCCAAGAAGATAAACATCCTACAAGTACCATTAATGACTATCCAAACACTCAATATCATCCATGATCTCATCTCAAAACAAAATACCAATGCATAAATGATCACTGACGAGGCCAACTAATGAAATATGCATCAAAACTAAATTAATCTTGTGGATATAGACAATCCACACCCGAGTCATCCCACTACAACCAATGGGTAGCTAATCCACAAACTTCATCACTCATAGATCCCAAAAATTGAATCATGCACAACTCATCATCACATTAGTAACATGTAAAACTAATATATCAAAGAAGATAACTTGTAGATTTCAAGAATCAAACACCAGATCAGCAACAGACCCTATTTTCCAAACAAATCCATAATTGAGTATCATAGTCAAGGAACTAATCAGGAATTCATGCAAATCTACAATTGCTCTCATCTGGAAAACTCTGAGAGTCTAAAAATAAAAAATTCCACTCATCTACAAACCACATATTTTTGGTTAACATGAAAAAATCTATAAAAAATCATCTCCATGTAAATCTAAGCCCACTTAAACATCCAAAATAATGGATTACACATATTTCATCTCAATAAATGAATAATCCCAATCTACACAAACCCATAGATTGTAAAACATGGGAAATTTGTAAAACTTTGAGAGAAAATATATTGTCCAGAATCTTATAAAATATAAATTATCCCAACTTCTCAACCCACAAATCACCAATGGTAAAACATATACTAAAATTTCCTTAATGATAAATTTTCAAACCTCCTCAAAACATGCAGAAAGCATGTGTGCAAACCTATAACTATCTTACATCTAGAAATACCACAAGGGAAACATTATATAAAAAATAGTTCATCTAAAAATTTGTCAAACTGTAAGTTTTGATAGTGTAAACCTACAAACCCACCATGTTTTGTAACACACATTCAAATCCATATCCACATAACATCTCAAAGTCCCTCACGTCTGTATACAACCATAATAGTTAAACTAGAATAATGAAATATCATGAATATGCATAATCATATATTTTTAAACAGAATGTCCATAAAACCCTCAAATCTAAGGAACATGAATCTAAGCCATGTAATTACAAACATACATTAGGAAAGAGAGGTCTAGGAAATTCTAGGCTCATTTGTAGGCCAACTCCACCACAAACATGTACATGAATCCGAGAGAGAATTAGACTATTCTAGGAGCTTCCAAATAATCCAATCATCAACTCCATAGCCTATATGCATTCAAGGTTATTCAGTTGTCAAACAATAACTTCATATCAATAACATATCAAATGTAACCACATAATCAACTCCATAAAATTGTTACCTATTGTTTCTATAAAATAAGATCAACTACCAAATTTCCACTCAGAAAAGGATTAATAATCAAGAAATTCCTTCAAAACCAATTCACTCAAGCTTTCCAAGCTAAGAAATAATAACAAAAGAAATACCCAAAACCCCAAACGCCATATGCATCACTATGCGAGCACATGCAAGTTCATGCAACTTATAGAAATACACATTCAATCACATGCAAGTATAGAATTGGGCTCTCATACCAAATTAAAGGAAATTGCAAACTCAAAAATCCTTGCAAGAACCAGTATGCACCTTCAATAGCTTATGTTTCTTTAAAAATATCAGATATCAATCACCTTGATATAAGTACACACTAGCATGCCTTAAAGAAGAAACATACATGGTTTAATTTCCCATGCATTAACTCTTCTAGGAAAGTTGATGTAGTTTCAGAATTACAAAAATTTAAACAGCATAATGACATGTAAATTAACATTTCAAGACTGAGAAACACAAAGAATAGAAGAAAAATAGATAGAAAAGAAGAAAACAGGATACACGTGGGGAAAACCCTTTCAGGTAAAATACCCCATGCTCCAAAGAATCAAACCAATGTATTAATCTGCAACAATAAGGGTACAATACACTTGTAGGCTCACAACTTTAACATGGAGACTACATCTCACTCTTTTGGAGGAAAATCCAACAACACTTCGATACTTACAAACAACTATGCATTCTACAATGCATAACATCCTAATTATAGAAGATACAGGCTTGAATAAGATTCTAGAAGAGGTTAGGAATTCAAACCCATGTGAAAATAATATTTGACACCATAGGCATGAATTGGAAATTTTTACAACATTCTTTTACACCTCTTATAGTTGTCATGACATGCAAAACATCTCTCCAAGCTTGGGCGCCTAGTTCATGCTAATAGTGAGCTATGATAGATTCCTTAAAAATTTCATATAAATTTTCATAACATGTCTCATACTATCCTATCACACTTACAACACTTTCAACAAACAAAGAATAATTCAAACATGACTATCCAACTTATTCTCTCACACTTTTTTCATACCCCACTAAGGCACCACACTTTCTCCATGTAAAATATACCTTATGATGAGTCAAAAAATATGTCATAGAATTACATCACTTTTCCTAGTTCCATGGTTCCATGATGGGATGCCTTCTTCCACTTGTGATGAACATGTGTCATACAGTCACCTCCAACAAGGATGCCACCCAACTAGTGGGTCTCAATTAATGACATGACATTGTAGGCAATAAAATAAAATAAATAAATATAATAATACATTAAATAATTTAGTGTTAGAACACTAAGGTTGAGACACACTATTCCCAACAAGGATTATCAATACTTGTTAACCTTTCCAAAACTTCAGAGTCTGATCCAATAGTCCTCTATTTCCTTTTTGCTCCTATACATGTAAATATTTCTTCATATCTATACCTACAATAATTCTACAAAATAAATTGTTTGGATGGTTATATGGAAGTTTTCCTCAATCAAACCCCTATTTGGTATTTAGACCTCACAAATAGTCAAAGATATAATAAAATATTGTGTGTTAGAGCCCTAACCTTAAGTGCACTAATGAGCTAAATGTAAGGAAACCCCACTCAAGTGTATTAGAGAGAGAATCCTTTATGAATATGACACGATCAGATTAGGGAGAATTGAAAAACCCTAAGTAAATATGAAATACAATGATACATTATTATAGGTTGTAAGATGAGTTAATATTGAAGATCACAACATGAGGAAACAAGTCATTATATTGGTGGCCAAATGCATCTCCAAACCTAGAATATATTATGTCCTTCCATAGGCATCAACCTTCAACCATGCACTAAACACTTGATCAAATCTACAACTATGCTTGAAAACCTACAAATTCAAATGTGACAAAATATACTACTCCAAGATTTCAAATTTTGGTTTCTTGAAAGTTCTAATTTTGAAATGGTGAAAATACGAGGTATTTATAGGCATTTCTCTTATTTCCCAAAAAATAAATTTTGAAAGATGACATTCAAAAATATATTTTGAAAGCCGACATTCAAAAATAAATTTTGAAAACCGACATTCAAAAATAAATTTTGAAAGTCGACATTCAAAATTTGAATTTTGAATATTAAAATTCCACTAAAAACTCACCAATTTTTGGGTCCTAGCTAATAAGGGGGACCAATAAACCCATGAGAATATCGATCATAGACTAAATCTATAGGACACACTTGATCAAGGTGAAATTTTTTTTGGTTAAATTTATTTAGTGCTTGGAACTTTATCAATAAATAATAAAATAGGACCTGGAATGCATGATAAAGGGAATTAGGCCCTATTAAGAGGTGTTGAAAATGCATAAATGGAAGGGTCACTAAAACAGGTCCAAAATATGTGTGAAATTGTACTATTAGCTACAAGGGAGTAAAATTTTCTATGCTAAATTTATCCCCCACTTTAGCAACCATTTGAAACTACATCTATATGCAAGCTATAGTATGGAAATTAAATTATCCTATATAAAAATGATACTCATATGGATATTAGGATTCATTTGTAAATCTAGGAGAAGGAATCCCCCAATGTAGTTGTCTAAACAAAAACAAAGTTCGTAACCACATCCTACAAAACTAATTTTTTAGCTATTCAAAATCATCTTATATTTTCAAATAATCATGTCAAATTCTACAAAGAACCAAATTTGAGGGCAGTTGTATGCCCCCCATATTTCTCTTACTTTATGAAGATGGAATTAGGGTAAAAGTCTAAACTACATTGAATTGCTAGGTTTCTAAAGGAAATTCTTATGATAAGGCTATGATATCACAAGACCATCTATCAGTAAACATTGGATAATATTGATGATGGAATTAAAATTCTTTAATGCAACAAACGATATTGCAATCCAATATTTTAAGCCCCCATTATGATGACTTAATTGCAATGTGATATTAAGAAATTTTACTATATGTTAGTGCGAAATCAACTTTTTGACTATCATTTTCACATTTACCAATTGGAGATTTTGAGAGAGATACCTTCTTGTAGAGGAGTGAAGATTTTGAGTCAATGATCATACAAGCTTTGGAGACTAGATGTCCTATGAGAAGAGGTCGTAGAGGGGGTAATCACACCAAGGATGAATGAATTGTATCTTATCCCTATGCTTTATCTTAGTATTCTACACTATTTTTAAGAATTTTTCAAAAATCATGGCATCTATGTCCAAACTGGGCAAAAATTTCTTGTTTGGGTGATCTTGTCCTGAAATGATGATGCTATTCTAGACCCCCTATATGAGAATGGTGATAGTGTCCAAAGGTGGGATTTTTTTATTTTTATTATTTGGTTACCTATTTTTCCATGTTACTGATGACATCCTCTTCCTTTTGTAAATCTTGCCACACTCTCGATAATGTTTAGGAGGGTGATTATTTTCCCTCCTCTGAAAGTACTTCACATGGCTCACTCAAGAGTAGGAGAAAATTCTTCATATTACTATATTATACTACATTTAACTCATGTCACCAAACGAGGTACCATGCTACTATGATTATGGCCTCAGTTGAGTGGTTGGATGTGGATACATCTACATTTCATCTCCCAATATGGGAGATGACAATTACACTAGAGGATGTCCACCACATATTTAGATTACCTGTCAAGGGAGATACTATTGATTATGATGATTTTCATACATTTTGATAGATGAGATATGATATTGATTATTGCACCAACCATCACATAACTCTCTCTGAATCTTGAGCTTACATCGAGCTCAAGTGGTTTCTTCATGATAATGTTCCATTAGTTCACCAGATCATGTGTGTCATCACTGCCTTAGCTCTAGCACCTAATGGACAAGGCACACACCTTGAGGGGGGCCTTATTCATACTATATGAGAGATGGAGGAGCATAAGACACTATATTCCTAGGGATAGAGTATGTTAATGCATATGTTTTATGATTTGGGGTGCTTTTTTTTATTAGGAGCCTTAAAGTGTTTTGCACTATACATTTTTCAGGTATGGGAATTTGAGCACATTACATGTACTAGATGAATTAGATTTCATACTTGAAAAACCTTAAAATATCCACAAGCCTCTTTTTATACGCTTAGATGGGCCTAGCAATGCAAAGACATATTACACTAGAGATTCATATTGTTCAAGATTGCTGTATTGTTTTCATTGATGTCAACCTATTTTAACCTATAGTTTGGTGTTGAGAAGGTGTTGTAGATGGGTAGATTTTTTTTTTCATAGATGGGGATATTTCTAAAATCTCTGGCATGGGTGTGCTGATTTTAAGTGTTTGTGATGTTGCTGATGCAGTTGGTTCACTTGGTTTCCAAGTGATTTTGAGAAAAAATGAATAATAGTGTATAATGTGGTAGAGTCATGTTCTGAATTATGCTCCAAATTTCTTCATGGTTGAAGATGTGATTGTGTGGTTTGGATGAGAGTATTAGAGGTGTTCATTGGTGTAATATCTAGAGTTTTAGGTTCTGGATTGTGTAGAAAATGAGGTTTCATTTGATAGTATGTTGTACTATGAAGGTTATCTAGGAGAAATAAAATTGCTCCACATTTCTCCACATTGAGGATTTTTCTATTATGGATTTGAGAACATAATAATATCATATATATCTACCTTGCCTTGGATTTTGGTGTGTTAAGTTTTTCTACAAGGTTATTTAGTGAGTTGTGTGTGTGTGGTACTGTTGTTGGTTGTACAAGATGATAGTATTCTGAGTTGAAAATTATTTCAATAGTGTTTCTAAAATTTCTGATGGCATCGAAATATTTTGGGATGTTATATGGATTTTTTGATATGTTACTTCATGTTTGTACTATTTTTTCATACTTGGTGAAGAGTGAATTGATTATTTATTAGCGTTAATTTAGGTTTGGTCAACCTAGTGTGTTAGTGTTACTTGTGGATGTGGTTCCAAAATATTTGAAGCATGGTGTTACATGTCATTGTAGATTTAGGTCTTGGTTAAACATTATTATGTTCATACTTTTCTTATTTCCACCACAAAAGTGTTTGGTGCCAACCTATTTATTGGTTGCATGTTTGATGTGCATACATTTAATTGAGGTTGACATAAAAAAGGTTGTTTGACATTGCAGAGGATATATAAGAAAGTTTTATGTTGGATATGTTGTAGATGTGAAGTAAAATGAAAACTTGATCAAGTGTGGTGATCTAGGTGTGAGCTTAAATGCCTAAGGATACTAGTTGTAATGAGTAGAAGGTGTCTACATTTTTAGTGTACTTGAAGTTGTTGGAGGTAGTGAGCTAAAGGTTTTGAATGGTGTAGAATTGTTGCGATGGACCTTCCTATTGCTTTGAGGTAGTGAACCTCCTTGTAAAAATATTATTCTATTCTCTTCTATTCTAGATCATGAGTACATTGGGTAGTGAGTACTTGGTAGTGAACCATTCTTTTCTTCTGGATAGTGATCCTTTTCAGCAGTGAGCCTATTATATTTGGTACTGTTATTCATATATATGTGAGTTAATCATCACCATGGTTTTTCCTTGATTATTGTTTTCCATGTATATCAGGTGTTCTATTGAGTATGGTTTTTGGTGTGTTGATATTTCATTTTTAATATTCATGTTGATGCATAATAAGGGTTTAAAGGGTAATGAGGATTTTAATGTGGTGTATTCATAGATGGATGAAAGAAGAGTCCAAAACATGCATATTAGAGTCAACATAGTGGGAATAACACAAGAAATTATTCTTTAAACATGATCCTTTATTGAATTGGAAATATTACATGCACCATATGCCTCATAGGTGAATAACTATGGCTCATAGGCCTGCCCTAACGACATTCAACATTATAATTAGCCAAAGGCCTTATTATAGTCCTCTAAAGGATTTATGCAAAAATCCAACTATCCAACTATCACTAACTACTAATAAATTCTTATAATAAATTAAAAAATATCTTAAATATGATTCTCCAACTCCAGCAAAGGTTTACATCGATCACAAGGGTTTACAAACCTAATGAATGATCAATATGAAATTTGTCCTTAAAGCATGAAAGATAATCCTTCATGAAATGATATGAATTAAAAATATCTAAGATAGATCCCATTGGAACCAAAATGATTGTATGATTTCCAATTATGCTTTGTATGCTTCAAAATAGGTCTTCACTAATAAATTTGGACCAGCTCATCCCCAAATGCTTTGACTGTGAATTATAGTGCAAAATAGAGAGTGACAACTTTATGAAAACACATGCAAATGATTTAAAATTTGGATATTTTATAGATGACTTAATTTAGATTCTATATTATGCTCCATGAGATGAGGAACAATACTGTGGTTAAATGTGGAATAAAATTCTAAAAAAAATTATTAAATGGAATGCAAGAAAATAAATGTTTTTGGTTGATATTGTAGACATGGAAAATGTACAAGTTCGTTTTGGCACACTTGATCCTCATTACTAATAACGTTTCCTCTTAAATCACACTCTTAGCATTTCATCACTTTCTATCTTTTAATTCAATAAATCACTATTTATTGGATTAAGTCTTCCTCTGTCAGTGATTAAATTAAATCAATTTAATTTAATTAACCTTACATCTCTGTTCAATTAAATGAATCATTTAATTTAATTAAAATCTCTAAAGTCATCTTATTAAATTAAATAAATTAAAACCTTATTTGATTTAATCTAACATATTCCTTCTTGATTAAATAAATCAAATCATTTATTTAATAAATCATTTCCTTTCAATTCTTGACTTAATTCATAAATATAAGTCTAAATTGTCACATCACCTAATTCTTCATTAAATTAATCAAAACATTGATTAAGTTAATCCTTCTCACTAAAATCCTCTAGAGAATGCAAGTTGCACAATAAATCAATTACTTTGATTTATTAATTCTTCTATTTTCCCTCACAAAGCATCAAAAAGGCCAAGTGGACTTGGTCCTTCCAACAAGGCATTCAATGCCTCTTACATGTCCTTGGTCTTGAGCCAAGTGACATTAAATTCATTTCTCTTCCCCCTTCAACATGTCAACTCACCATTTCAAATTCAAATTTATGCATTTATCATGCACATTGGCCAAAATGTGCTCATTCCTCATCCAATCACATGTGGACAAGTGGCACAATGCCATTGGGTTATCCTTTGTCCCACATTGCTCCATGTTTCTCACTTCTTCCAAATACAAGTCTATAAATTGGGGACGTCTCCTCTCAATATTCATCCACAATTCACATGCAAAGTTACTCTCTTCAATTGAGAACTAATTTTGCTCATTGCATCCAAGCATACCTCACATCTTCACATTTGCACCAAGGTTATCCTTAAATCTCTTTGGAGATTTGACCATCTCTTCATCAATCTCCATTACAACCATAGGAATTGGAAAAGGGCCAATTGCAACATCTCATTGGCACCAATTCCCCCATAAGATCATCAATCTATTGACTTAAATAGGATTTAGTTTAATTTCTTGTTTTATGTTCTTCATTTTCCTAATTTTAGTTTGAATAGGTGGATTTCATGGGAAATCCTTCACTCTTTGCATGCATTTTGATCTAACACTAACAATTTTTGTCATCTTTGTGCATTTGCAGGTTTAGGGGTTCACATTTTGGCGCTAGAAGGAGGGCAGCAATCAAAAAATTCACTCACATTTTTGAAATTATGCGTTTTCTAACATTTTTTTTTTGTAGATATAGGAAAACTAGCCCACATGGTGCTATATCGCGCCGCCCTTAGCTCCAGGGTGCAATACTTTGCTGCCATAGTACCATGGCTCCATATTCACCCGTAGTCGAATACCCCAAACACCGCTGTGGATTCTCGCCTGTTTTTTTTTTTAAATTCCTAAGTGAACCACACAGGTCCTAACTCCACCGCCTTCATCTTCGCGACTCTATTTTGGGCTGCATTTTTTCCAAACTCCACCGCATCACCTTTCCTGCCTAAAAATTTCAAATTCCCAAACCAGACCACTTACAAAATGCACCGCGGACCTTTGTCACGCCACTTTTGCGCTCTCTACCTCTGCAAAGCGCCGCCCAAAGTCACCCATGCGGCACTATATAGCGCCGCCTTTATTCCAAACTCTGCCGCTTCTCCAAACTCCACGGCTTTTTCAAACTTTTCCGTGGCAAGACAGTAAATTTTAAATTGACATGTGCTTTATAAATTTGGATTTTTTAAACCTCTAATCTAATTTCCTGTCTTTATTGCTCTCTATTTTTCTATTATTTTGTAGGTTGGAGCAAAGGAATAAGTCATCATGATATCATGTGCAACAAAACAAAGTGTTTTTAAACACTAAAAAGTGTTCTTTAACAATCCTTAAGAAATTTGTTAGAAAAATCTTTGACCTTAGGAACACTAATTTTACTTTGGGTTTTAAAAAGAACAATCAAATGTTTCATGACACCATGCTTGTTTGTACAAAGTTTTTTTAAACATTAAAAAGTGTTCTTTAACACTCCTTAAGAAATTTGTTAGAAAAATCTTTGACCTTAGGAACACTAATTTTACTTTGGGCTCTAAAAAAAACAATCAATTTTTTTTTTCAAAAGTTGCTAAGGGGCTAAAAAGAACTTTAGGCAAACAAACTAGATTTGGTTTAAAGGGTAACAATTGAACAAGGCAAACTCACACTTCATTTTGGTGCTTAAAAAGAGTCATCATTGCTTTGAGGTTTAAAATGAACCAATGTATTCCATGTTTTGCAATCTTTTTTACAAATTAATATTATCTAAAATGTGTATGCACTTCTCTCGTGCTTCATTGCGATCTTGAGAATTAAAAACATTTTGGTAATATTAAGTTGTTAAATAGACTGTCTCCACATTTAAATTTGGGCACTTAACAATGAAAAAAACATGCGAGTGTGAATAAAAATTATTGCAAGTGTTCTCCTTTTGTTTTTAAACAAAAGTCAATCAGACCACGAATAATGTTTGTTTGCTATTGTTTATCTTAGAGGGCCTGCCTTGTGGGAAAAAGTAATCACCCAAGTGAATGACCCAACCGGGAACATGCTAAAGCCAAGCGATTTCCAACCAGTATATAAGTGTGGATTCTTGAGGAAAGTTCAAGAATCACGAGGATTATTCCGACGAGATGGAAAACAATGGACTCTCGCTAATGTTCAATAATCCCCCATGAATGGAATGCCCGAATTAGAACCCCTTATTTAGAAAAAGGCCAAAACCTTATCTATATTGTTGGTGCAAAAGGTTATGTCCTTTGAAGCCGCCCCACATTATGCATGTGCTCTTGTTGTGGAAATGAGAAGTATTCCATGGGAGATTCATGGGTACTAATGCTTGGCTAACCTAAATAAGTGAGTGTCATGGAGGGGAGCCAGTGTGGTCAAGCATTTAGCCATTTTCACAAGATATGCACAGCTGGATTTATCCAAGTGGGAACCCAACAAGATATTGCCTCATCATCCTAGAAGTGTAAAAAGTGCTTGGAAGAAATAAATTACTTGATCTTGAAAACATTTGAAAAAAAAACATACACAAAGACCTTCAAATTTCAAACACCTTGTGGGAAATAAATACCTCTTGACAAACTTGGACACTCTTGCTTTCCCTAGGAATCATATTCCTAGAGGTTTCTAAGTGCAAAAATTTTACCATCATTAAGGTTAAACATAAGGAACTTTTGCCCTATTTTCCTCGATTTCCACACAAAGGACCTTGTGGGATGAGAAAGAAAGTGGGACACTAGACATATAGTTTGAAACTGAATCAAGCAAGTGTCTTGGATAAAAACAATCTCATTAAACCAAGATAAAGAGACAAATTGAACTACATATGTGTTGTTTCCAATGATTTCCTACAAGATCAAAATCCAAAAGTCAAGGTTCAAGAAAGTAAGTCTAAAAATCCATGAGCAACACCTTGAGATGCTCCTTGAAGTAAGGGAGAGAATTGTATAAAACTTTTACAAAAAATCCTCAAGGAATAATCCTGCATTGTATGCATTTTATTGTCAACAAAATCCTAAACTTTTTCAAAGGTTTTCTTTTCTCCCATAAGAAGTCTACCATGTCCTTCAATATCGAGGTTTTGTAGAGAGATTCGTGTCTAGGTTAAGGTTCAAGATCAAATTCATCATTCCCATTCATTCCTCCATCAACCAAATCCCATTTCATCATCAAAACCTTTTGTGAACTCTAGAAACAATCATCACGCTAAACTTAGAGGGCTAAATCAACATCACCATATCTTGGCTTAACAAACCTAGCCAACATAGTCTCAAACCATTGGACAAATTTTCTTTAGGATAATGCAACTTCTTAAAGTCTATTAGTTCACAAATACATTGGCTTAACGCACTTAGTCAATTCATCCATTTGTACAAGTTCCCCTAGGATAATGCAACTTCCTAGGGAATACAACTTCACAACAATCCTGTTTGACTTAATGCATCTAGTCAAATTATCACAATCAATCAATTCAAAAGCCCTTACAAGTTTAGAATATACCTTCAAAATTTATTCAAAAAATGTTTTCACTCACTCATCCCATCCATTTAACCCATCACCATTACCACCATCTTTGATCTGTTAGCTTCCCTAGTTCTTCTCTTTTTGGATCTAAACGGTTAGGATTGAACAAATCCCTATTTTTTATGGTCCAAACAAGATCTCAACACAAGAAGAACATGCAAAATATCAGCGAAATATCAACTTCTATGGACATGAGTCAGTTAAACACCGACGTGAACCTAGCGGGATCAAGCAATCCCCCAAGAAACTCTCCCTTATCATCACAAAATCCTCAAGAGGAGAGTCATCAAGAGGAAATTACGAATGAAGGCATGGGTATGACACAATGCAAAATCATGGAAATGGTTCAAAATCCAGAGAACCACAAAATTGTCAGTGCTATGTTCAAATACCTAAATATGATAGCAAGAGGAGGGGTTAGGCCCCCTCCCGACCTTAACACAAGCACTAGTACAGATGTTGCTATTTCAAATACATCCCCCATCTCAAACACCAATCAAGAAGTACCTTGCACCACAACGGTCATCACACCAACCTCACCAAATGTGAACAAGGGGAGTGCCATGTTCCAAGAATTGCAAAAACACCGCCTTGTGGCTAACAACCAAGCAATCATCACCACCACACCAGCTACATCTATTCCAGAAAACCCATCCCACCCATACATCCCACTCACCTTCCATAACCACGTTGGTTCATCTTTATTCCGTACAGCACCAGATTGTCAATAAAACATACAAGTTTCTCTACCACTTGAAGAAGGAAGCTTGTTTGAAACAATTGACGTTGCAAATCCTTTTTTCCAAAGTAACATTCCACTTATTCCCCCATTTTCATTTTCCACAACATCACCCCTTGGATTGGGTTTTCCTCCTATCAACATCAATGGTTTCTTGGAACCTAGCAGTCAAAACATCATGCCCAATTCCCTCCTCTTGCCGACATCATCACAACAACAAGTGGCAACCATACAAGCCACCACCGCAATTGGTCCTCAAGTATCCCAAAGCATACCATCTCAAGGACCAATCATCTCAACCACCCCCCCACAACCCAAATCACAATCACCACCACAATCCCTCCACCTGCCATAATAGTTGGCACAATTCCTATTCCACCACCAATCCCACCAAAAGCCAATACAACAAACTCATTCACCATGCTAATCCAAACACTCCAAAGGGCCAACCAACAAAGAGTACTCTAGCAAAAGCAAGCGCAAGCCCAAGCCCAAGCTCAAGCTCAAGCCCAAGCTCAAGCGCAAGCCCAAGTCCAAGCACAAGCCCAAGCTCAAGCACAAGCCCAAGCGCAAGCCCAAGCTCAAGCACAAGCCCAAGAGCAAGCCAAAGCCCAAGAACAAGCCCAAGCTCAAGCACAAGCCCAAGCGCAAGCCCAAGATCAAGCACAAGCCAAAGTGCAAGCCCAAGCCCAAGCACAAGCTCAAGCACAAGCGCAAGCCCAAGTGCAAGCACAAGCCCAAGCCCAAGAACAATACCAAGCACAATTGCAAGCAATCCATCTACAAGCCTACCAACAAGCCCTGTAAGAATTTCAGGCACAACAACAAGCTAAACAACAAGCTTTATTGGCACAACAAAAAATCGATTAACAACAAGCTTTGTTGGCACAACAACAGTTAGACCAACAACAAGCTTTACTAGCTCAACAACAGATTGACCAACAACAGGCCTCATGGGAACATCATCAACTGGACCAACAACAAGCATTGTTAGAACAACAATGACAAGACCAACAACAAGCGTTGTTGACCCAAATGAAGGCATACCATCAAGGTTTGAATGCACAAATGAGCTTCCAGCAAACGCCCACTAGTACTCTCCTCACCCATCAAACACCTTGAACACCTCACAACTCATTCATCCCACCCGTCGATCCAAGCAAGTATGTCTCAACACAAATCAAACTGCTCTCGCAGCAGGTGTTGGACTTACAAGCAAGAAAAACCACAAGGACACTAGGAAATTTGTGCCCTTATCCATTCGATAGGAGTCTCACCATGGTACCATTCCCAAAGGGATTTGAGATCCCCAAATTTGATAAATACAATGGAACGGGCAACCCTAAAAACCACGTCAGGGAGTTTCAGGTGCACTACATGGAAGTTGCATATGATGACACATATCTAATGTGACTCTTCCCTCGAAGCCTGACTGGTCCAACTATGGATTGGTTTTCTCACCTATCCATGGGCATTAAACCATTTGAGGAAATAGTGGAGGCTTTCCTTAAGAATTATGCTTTCAATATGGGCGCGAATGTTAGTTTGGAAGAACTATTTGATCTCAAACAAGGAAAAAGAGAGCTATTCGCATCCTTCTTGCAAAGATGGCAATCCAAGGCCAATCAAAGAAAGTGGACCATGCCAGAGGAACAATAAGTCTTCACCATCATAGCCAATCTAGATGAAAACTTGGCATTTTACTTTAAAATGTAGTGCATCACATCGTACGATCAACTGATTCCAAAGGTGCTCAACATCGAAAGAGCCCTTACTGCACAAGGAGGTGCACCAACATTCACTCCACCACAGGAAAACCGCCCGTCTAACAATTACAATGATAAACCTCGAACATGGTCAAGGAATAAAAATATCACAGATGACGACATGGTCAATGCTAAAGTGGTCATTAGTGCTCCTAAGCAGAATACCCAAAACCATCATCAACCATAAAATCATAATCACAACAATGTGTAGACTAATGTGGTAGTAGCACAACCACAACCACCTTCCACCAATCAAGTCAACAATTTGGGTAATCAAGGAGAACCACCTTCCCACAATAATTTTCCCCCCAAGAGGAAGTTCATAGCTCTTGGTGAATCAATTGAATCTGTAATGAAGAAGTTGGTCAAAGAGAATCTAATCAAAATCTTTAACTCTGAGCAGTACATGGAACCTATGACCAAGCCGCTGTGGTATAATGAGAATCTCCTTTGCGACTTTCACAAAGTAAAAGGACACACCATTGCCAATTGCATGAGACTCAAAAACATCATCCAAGACCTCATTGAGGACAAGGTCATCAACATCGAACAGCCGGTCGAAAACCAAGACCTAAAAATTTACACGATTCTGATGCCGAATCATAATCGAGGGAATAACCAAGGAAATAATCAAGGAAATAATAAGGGCAAGCAAAACTATGATAGTGCTAATCTAATATATGAGGAGATAGTTGGATGCATTGAAAAAATGGTCACCGTCATAAATATCAAGGGAGCCAACAATGACTATGGAGTCACCACACGAGGCGGAAAGGTTACCATCATTGGGGCACCTACTAGGACCCCCATTTCCAATACAAAGGCCATCTCCTATGATTACAATGCCATTGACTAGTTGAAAAGAACACCTGCCCAAATCTCCATCATGGAATTACTAAAAATCTTCACCGCCCATAGGAAGATCCTTGATGAAGCGCTAGCTGCATCTACCATTGCTGCCACCCTCGACACAGAGCAATTTTAGGCTATGGTGGGTAACATCATTACCCCAAATCTCATTACATTTTCAGATCAAGATTTCCCCCCGCAGCCATCTCATAACCGCACACCCCACCTCCAAGTACTAATACATAAAAAGAAAGTCAAACGAGTCCTAGTAGATGGAGGTGCAGGCCTTAATATTTGTTTGCTAAAGCTTATAAAGAAATTGGGATTCGCTAAGGATTCCATCAATAAGAATAAAAGAATCACAATAAGAGCATATGATGACTAGGAAAGAGTGTCTCATGGCACTATCAAGATCCCCATCCGAGTGGGGCCGGCAACCATGGAAACCACATGTCAGGTTCTCGACCTCGATCTACCATACAACATCCTCCTGGGATGCCCATGGATACATGGAATGAAGGCAGTGGCCTCAACTTATCACCAGTGCATTAAGCTCTCACACTAGAATGAGGAGGTTACTATACATGGGGATCCCGAAGATTTTTCCAATTGCAAAAACTTGGAAGCCAAGTTTTACAAGATCCCTCAAGTACCCAAAAATGATGAAGGACCATCTACTTCATACATAGACCCAGCCAATCTCACCTCCACTTGTGTGATAGAGATACCCACCATCCCTGACATATCTGAGATTAAGATCATGATACAGGACAATGGATGTAGTGATTATAGAATGAGGAGAAATGATTTTGTTGTAGGAGAGTAACCACAATCTCCTAGGTCACATGGGCAACCCTAGCTGGTTCAAACACCTGTCTACACAATTAGAGCAGAACCCTCTAGATTCCACCATTGGGGGGATCTCAGTCAGGAGAATGTGGACAAAGAAGACATCTCAAACACACTATACCAAGATGAAAGACCCACTCCCACCCTACCCATGGAGGAAACTAATAGAGTGTTACAAATGATGTTTGGTATGGGCTATAATAGGAATGAGAGCCTAGGAAGAAACAATGATGAATGGTTGAAGCCCATCATTGTAGAAAGAAGAATGTGAAACCTTGACCTCGGCTATACTCCTCCGAGTATAACCATACGTGATAGAGGTACTCCTAGAAGAACAGTCAGGAACTCTCCTCAGGTAACAACAACCACTCCTAGACCACCCGTTTGGTTAGGGATCCCACTCGATAATTACACCTTTGATGTCATTGATGTTTGTGCTAGTAGTGACGATGAGGATACCATATAAAGTATCTCTAGGCTTTTTGAGGATTCCACCTTGTTAATGATAAGTGCCTCCATAGCTGAGTCAAACCAACCAAACCACCGAATCACCTTAGTACACCCCCAACTCATTAATCATGACCAACGGCGACCATCGATTCTAGACTCGTTCGAAAACGATGAGGCTCTCTCAAAATTCATGGGATTATGGGATAAAGTTTCATGTGGGGATCACAAGGCTAGATTCAACATCACACTGAACACATAAGCATACTATGGGGAGATGATTGAGTCCTTTAGTCGCAAAAGAAAAATATCGAGAATAAGTTGGGATTTATTGAGTGAAAACCATATTGTGGCACTCTCTAACCATAAAATAGTAACAATAAAGGATGCATCCAATGGTGAAAACCTCTCTGAGGCACCAGAGGATGAAGGATTCAATCTTCTCACTACTGCTCTACATCAGGAGAAATCAACAGTATTGGCAGAATAGTGCAACCTTGTCAACTTAGGAACAGAAACAGAGCCACAAATCACATTCTATGCTCAAACACTTCAAACAAAAGAACAAGAACTATTGGCAGCATTCCTAAAAGAAAGAAAGGTAAATTTTGTGTGGACCTATGTTGACATGCCAGTTCTAGACCCTAAAGTAGTAGTTCATCATTTGGTTGTTTACCCTAGAGCAAAATTAGTCAGACAAAAGCTAAGGGAGATGCACCCACAAATAGCCCTGCTTGTAAAGATTGAGCTACAGAAACTTCTGGATGTTGGGTTCATACGCCTAATCAACTATCAAAAATGGGTATCAAATCTTGTACTTGTCTCAAAACTGAAAGGGGGCATCCGCATCTGCACTAATTTCAGAGACCTAAACAAAGCATGTCCTAAGGATGATTTTCCACTACCCAACATTGACATGATAGTGGATATGACAGCTGGACATGAGATGCTATCCCTAATGGATGGCTTCTCGGGGTATAATCAAATAATGATAGCAAAGGAAGACCAATATAAGATAGCCTTTACATGTCCTTGGGGCACTTATTGCTGGAATGTAATGCCATTTGGGCTTAAAAATACAGGAGCTACATACCAAAGAGCCATGACATTGATCTTTCACGACATGATCCATAAAAGAGTCAAAGACTATTTGGACGACATACCAGCTAAATCAAAGAAGGAATGGGACCATGCAACAACTCTAAGTGCTATCTTTGACAGGCTAGAACAATACAAGGTAAGACTCAATCCGAAGAAGTGTGTCTTTGGGGTACAATCAGGAAAGTTGTTGGGATACATAGTTTCAATGAGAGGGATAGAAGTAGACCCTACAAAGGTAAAAGAAATCCTTGAAATGGAAGCGCCAAGAACATTAAAACAACTAACAAGATTACAAGGTAGACTCCAGTCCATCTAGAGATTCATAGCACAACTAGCAGATAAGTAGATCGCCTATTAACACCTGCTTCACAAGGGAGTAGCTTTCAGATGGGACGACAAATGTGAGCAAGAATTCAGTAAAATAAAAGAATATCTACTTAGACCACCTGTGGGGATGTCACCAATTGTAGGGAAACCATTTATTTTGTATATCTCAGCAACAATAGCCACCCTTGGTGCCCTTTTAGCCCAACATTATGAAAATGGAACCGCGCGGGCCATCTACTACATTAGCAGAACAATGGTGGGGCACAAGCTCAATTACACATCAATAGAAAAGGCTTGTCTAGCACTAGTATTTGCAGCTCATAAATTCAGACACTACATGCTAGCTCATCAAATCAAGCTGATTGCCAAGATAGACCCTCTAAAATACCTATTGTCAAAAGCAACGCTTATAGGTAGAATGGCTAAGTGAGTAATGATATTGTCGAAACACGATATCGAGTATGTAGAAAGAAAAGACATAAAGGGACAAGTCATTACGGATCAGCTGGTAGAAGCTCCCCTCTACATGGACAACCCACTCATATCAGAATTCCCAAATGAGTCCCTTTTCAACCTTGTTGTAGCCAACCACTGGAAATTATACTTCGATGGCTCCCACACGCAACATAGATCAGGATCTGGTGTGTTCTTCATCACCCGACAAGGAGACTCTATACCCAGATCATACAAACTGGCGTTCCCCTATACCAACAATATTGTAGAATACGAGGCTTTTACCATAGGCCTCAAGATTGTAGCATAGTGGCGAATAATGGCATTAAAGGTCTATGGGGACTCACAACTTATCATCAACCAAGTCAATGGTGAATAACAAACCAAGGATGATAATCTCGCACCATACAATAAGGTGGTAGAAAGCCTGAAAAGAGTCATTCATTGACATCACCTTCGAGTAGATACCAAGGACAAACAACAAAGCAACCGATGCAATGGTAACAATTGGATCCTTACGAGACATCCCTCACAACATTTCAAAACATAAATTCCTTGTAGAGTAGCTTCTTGTACCCACATTTGACGTACCAGAGTCAAAATATGTGTGTGAACTCATTGGTCATGATGATCTTTGGTATCGTGACATATACACCTACCTAAGGTTAGGAATCCTCCCCACTAACAACACCCCAAACCTAAAATGAACCTTTGTCAAAAGGGCCTTACGATTCATCATTCTAGGAGAGACCCTCTTCTGTAGAAGTATCGATGGATCCTTGCTACATTGTTTAAAACCTAACAAGGCCATGACTGCTCTAATTGAGGTACACAATGGCATGTGCGGGTTGCACTCGAGTGGTATGACCTTGGCTAAAAATTTGCTGAGAATTGGGTACTACTTGCGGACAATGGAGGAAGAGGCACATAACTTTGTCAGAAAATGCCTGCAATGCCAACAACATGGAGACCTCATTCATGCACCAGCTCAAGAACTGCATCCCATTATTACACCTTGGCCCTTTTCACAGTGGGGGCTTGATCTCATTGGTAAAATCTCACCCACCTCATCCAATGGCCACAAGTTCATTATCACTGCCACTGAATATTTCAAAAAGTGGGTCAAAGCAATTCCCATGACCTACATCATGGGAAAAAAAAAATCCAAGTTCATCCTGAACTACCTCATTTTCCAATACAGTGTTCCCCAATCAATTATCTCTGATAATGGGACACCCTTCAAATATCAGGATGTCTGTGATTTATGTGAAAAAATTAAAATCTAGCACTGCTTTTCTACTCCATACTATCCACAAGGCAATGGCCAAGTAGAAGCAACAAATAAAACCATTATGAAAATCCTCAAGAAAATAGTAAATGACTCCAGTCGTGCCTAGCATTTATATCTAAATCCTGCCTTATGGGCCTAGTGCACTAGCATCTGCACTCCATCAGGCGCCACCTCATTCTCTCTAGTCTATGGATCAGAAGCCATCCTCCCTATTGAGATCGAGCTCCTGTCACTGAGGATATCACTGCAAAACCTCATCATGGATGAGGAATACAGGGTTACAAGACTGAATGAACTAGAATTACTAGATGAAAGGCACATGGATGCTCTAAATCATCTACAAGTGTACCAGAATTGCCTACAAAGGAGCTACAACAAGAAGATCAGACAACACACTTTCCAAGTTGGTGACCTCGTGCTGAAAGAAAACCAAAAGAATGTGCCAAATCCGTATACAAAGGGAAAGTTTGAGCCCAATTGGCTGGGACCCTTTGTTATCACTGCAAGTTATAAATCAGGGGCATATTAGTTGTCGACACCGGAAGGCGAGCCCCTACAAGAGCCCATGAATAGCTCTCACCTCAAAAAGTTTTATGCCTAAAATATTGCAAGGTATAGAACAAAAAAATTCAAAAACAATCAAAAAAAGTCTTGAAAAAATGTTTACCTTGATGAAAACATAGCAAACAGGCGTCTTGGTGACAAGAAAAAAATCAAAGAATGCAAAAATCCAAAAAGAATAAAAATAAGAAAAAGGATTAAAAAATAGTAAAGAGAAAAAATTCTTCCTCTAGTAAAAACCACTTCAGTGGCGCTTTGGACAAGAACCTTGGTGAAAACCTAGAAAACAGGCACCAAGTGTAAATAAAGCACCCCCCCCCCCCATTTACCAGGATCTACATGATTCACTCATTCCATCGCATCTCAAATCATCCATCCACCCATCCACTCGCATCCATACCATAGCCTACGTTGGTGTCCATACCATATTCCACAATGGAACTACTTGGCATTCTTAAGGTCAGTTCGTCCTGCCTTTATTGAAGTAGTCTATTGCACCACTTTGGGGGCATGTTCCCACAAACATCGGATTGTATTTGTGTATATTCTCGTGATCTTCTTCAAAATCATCAAAAAATCCAAAAAACATCCAAATCATTCAAAAATCGAAAAACATGTCAAAATATTAGAGAATCATCAAAAATTTCATTATTGAGTCTTGTCAGTTTTTCACCTTGTCAAACTATGTCGTCTCTGAGCTTGAACGTAGGCAAGGTTGATCTTTGATCATCCCCCGAGATAGTTAGGGTCAGTCCTTTAGGCATCCATCGCATTGGCAAGCCATTTGCCCATGTAGTCTACATCTTAAGTCAGTCCTTTAAGCAATAAAATGGCAATTTGTTTGTCCATCTTATTGTCAAGTCAGTTGTCGTAAGTCGAACTACATGGTCTCTACGTGTATAATGTAGGCAAGGCTCATGTACGGATCATATCCCGAGACCCCTAGGATAGGTCTTTAAGTTAGTCTGTTTGTCGTAAATCAAAAAATGCCAAAAACATTGAAAAATGTGAAAATACCAAAAACAACCTCAAAATATTGAAAAAACCAAAATGGTGCATCCATTTCATCTCGCTTTCACCCATGATTTATCGTCATTCATAATAAAATCAGTCATCGCTTTCACCCTTTGGTGAGTTAGTCAGAAGCAAGTTTAGTAGGTTCTAAAGTAAATGCCCATTCGTCAAAAGTCTTGGAAGTCTAAGTCAGTAAGCAAAGCAAGTTGGTCAACTCGGAGTATCAATAGCTTATCACCCAATTGGTCCCATCAAAACCCTGATCACTACATGTCCTAGGATGAAGATTTCCTATGATGGATATAAGCATCAGGTACCCCTCACAGTAGTTAGTCTTGGCTAGTGGTATGAAGAACATTAGCTTGTTTGTTTACTTTATTTTGGTCTCATTTTGACTTATCTTAATTTGTGCTCATTCCAAGGACCTCTCAATGATGCCTAAACAAAACAGGTTTAGAGAGAAAGGAATGGGGCAATGATCATTATCTTTTTTATCTGCTATACTTGTGGGATACGCTTGTAAAATAACCTAGTTTTGCATGTTTTGTTTGGTTTGTAGGGAGGATATTTTAAGTATCTTGTTGACCAGATAGGAAAGCTTGCTTTTCTATGTTTTGGTCCAAGATGTTTAGAATGTCTGAACTACATCCTGAATGAAGTGTGTATGTTAAGTGTGAACAAGAATACTCCTATGTGATTGTTGAGTCAAATTCCATCACACTAGGTACAAATGCCATCCTGGACCTTTATACCTCGATGCATCGTACCTATGTGTGTTATCAAACATAAGGCAATTGACCCTTTGAAAATCTCAATTCCTAGCAAAGTAAATCACCATCTCCATCCTAACTAATTCATTAATTCTATGTTTCTTCTATCTTCTTTCACACTAACATAGTATCATAACAATAATCAAAGCATTGCCCATGCATACAACCTGCATCCACATGATCATCAGCATTAAAACAACATTACACCATAGATAATCATTCACAACCATTACCATTTGCATTCATTACCATCATTAATATGCATTACATCATTAAAACATGGAAAATACACAAAAGAAAATGTATCCATTGCATATATTGCATCACATAAACATAGGAATAGAAACATCTCATAAGCATCATACATGCACACCATACATATCATAAAAGGGTGAATCATCTCATATATACCATCAAAAAATACTGTCATGATACAAATCAGATCAAGTGTACATCGAGTACATAATACAATAAGGCCAAAATACTGTAGCTCGTATATCAAAAAAAAATGAAGCAAACTATCCTTTGATCAAAAGAGGGGTGGCCCCTACTGGCTGCTACCCTCCCCATCCTACCTCTCACCATGTGCCTCTGCCAGTCGCCTCCCTGTCTGCTGAGAAAAGTTTGGCACCTTGTGCTCTGATGGTACTACCTGTTGGTAATGGTGTGGATAGTACTCGGCCTCTCTAATAGCATCCCTATAATCTCGAATATCAACTGATCAGCCTCGGGATGTGGAAGCAACACTCTCTAACTACCTCCATTGGCCTATCTCCTAATCCCTCTTAGATCATGCTAGGTCTCTCTTCATTGTAACCGTAGCAACCTGTTGTCGGGCCTCATCCCGCTTAGCTGTCAGAACCTGCACCTGTCCCTGTAATTGTTGAATCAATATGTCACGAACATCTGGCTAGCCTGCTGGCTGTATTATCAGCTACTACTGTGCTGGCACATGAGGCTTCTCATTCTATCCTGCCACATGGGGCTGCCCATTCCGTCCTACTACATGTTGTGTGGGATCCCTCAGAGGTGATTACTAAGGAGGTGGTACACCTCCCCGACCCCTGCCCATTGACCCACCTCTTAGCCTGCGACATGGAAGCACTGACCCCGGAACTGTCAATCTCACAAGTGGCCTAAACCATACCCTATATGCTGGAGTCACCCCTACGTCTGCTGGCCCTAATCATATTCCCAAGGCCAAGCCACCAACTTCCTAAATGAGGTCACTGCCTCGTCTGCCTAAATGGGCTGTCCCCATGCTATCTCCTTTGTCGTACGGACAAAGATGGTTGTATACTGAGCATCGGGTATATCCTGCACCTCCTCGAACTGTCTAACCACTCTGTCTGGAAGATATCTGTTTATCAAAGAATGCTCTCAACCTTGCATAAGTCTATCTTGGCGAGCAAAGAAGAGGTGCTCTGCATCATCCATCCATGGGCCCATACCCATATACGGCCTCCAAATGAATATTGTCATCTCATCCAGAACCCACCGCCAGTGAGCTATGCCATTTGTACCCATGTGAGTGAAGCAAATCATTGCCTCACCATACCGCCACACCAAAGGATCATCAATATCTAAAGCAACTGGTATCACAAACGGGCAAAGTACTGGAATTTGCTCAAAAGCCCAAACGTGAAGAAGAGTCAATCCAACCCCGATAACTCAACCCTCCAAATAAGAAAACTAATGCAAATCTTTGTATAAGGAAGCCAGTAGCATTGGTCCCCAAGCATAACGCACTTGGCAAGTGCACATCTGCTGCCATGCTAGTGCCCAACCTAGACTGAAATATCGATCGCGTTGATCAAGAGCTATAAGGCCAGAAATAATGGCAGCCAAAATAAGGCTCTAAGTAGGGGCTATACCCAGGTATCTCTCCAAATCTAGCTGACCGTCATAGAGCATGAGCTCGTCCACACCTATGACACTGAATAAGGCATCCCTCCCCTCCTCCAAATCATAAATCACTCACTTTCCATGAATAGGTAGTCACAGGATGCGCCAAACATCCTCAAGAGTGATAGTGGCCTCGCCAGTGGGAAGATGAAAGGACAAGGTCTTGCTATGCCACCGCTTGGCCAAAACATGCATCATACCCGAATGTGCTCACATAGGAGGGACGTAGGCAATGAACCACAAACCAAGCATCCCAAGCTGCTCTGTGAGAAATATGTGCATATCGGCAAATCGCTCGAGTACTGGCCATTGGTGCTCCCTCGAATGAATAACCTTAGGTGTCTCCTATGTAAGGAAAGTACTGCATCAGCTCCCCTAGAAAATTTTAGTGTCAGTATCGTCTTTCGCTTTTGAAACAACAAACACGGTGTTTGCAAAAGTGGGTCAGTTTGAAAGTCTCCAAACTTTGTCACACGATGGATTTAGATAGTAAAATTTTTCAAAGTAAACCGCGTGGCAGACTTAGATAGCTAATTGGCCATGTGACATTGTTTGAGCAGGCAGCCGACTTGAAAAATTAAAATTTTCTAAGCACAAACTTCACTACGTGGTGCTCTATGCACACGTAGCCCTATATGGGACCGCGCAAGCCATTTTGGAGAGCTTCCACAGCACAATATCGCATCGCACCAACTCGACCGTACTTAAAACCTAATAAGTGCATGTAAAATGAGAAAATTAAAAGTGGGATAGGGGTACATACCACAGGTCCTATGACGACTGGTCGCTGAAATACTCGTACCCGCTCTGACACATGTAGGGGAAGCTCTCATTGTTCCATTTTGTCTGGGACTCATAGCTCAAATGTCAATTTCTTCAAAGTTAAGAGTGCAAATGTTTTTAAAATGACCCCTTAAGGTCTATTTAAGCTCAAAAATTAGGGTTTTTTTTTTAACTAATTTGATATTTCGGAGGAGGTTTTTTTCCCTGATCTCGTTTTCACCTAACTAAAGGTCATTCTTCATCCATTTTGGCATTTTTTGGGCATTCTGGGGCATTTCTAGCCTGTCGGGCACCTTGTCATCTTTTTTTCACGAAATCATCCAAAAATTCAAAATTTTCATCCAATCTCTCAAGGGGGCAATATCCAGTAGTATCCTTCTGCTAGGGCAGCAGTGGGGCACCTAAAAAAATTTCAAAAAATCTCAGACCTTTGATCACAGCAGTTTATTCTTTGAATCAATGCAACAAGTACATTGCTTCAAAGAGGGGCAAAATGTAGACATGGAAAATGTACAAGTTCATTTTGGCACACTTGATCTCGATTACTAACAATGTTTCCTCTTAAATCACATTCTCAACATTTCATCACTTTCTATCTTTTAATTCAATAAATCACTATTTATTGGATTAAGTCTTCCTTTGTCAGTGATTAAATTAAACCAATTTAATTTAATTAACCTTACATCTCTGTTCAATTAAATGAATCATTTTATTTAATTAAAATCTCTAAAGTACTCTTATTAAATTAAATAAATTAAAACCTTATTTGATTTAATCTAACATATTCCTTCTTGATTAAATAAATCAAATCATTTATTTAATAAATCATTTCCTTTCAATTTTTGACTTAAATCAATTCATAAATATAAGTCTAAATTGTCACATCACCTAATTCTTCATTAAATTAATCAAAACATTGGTTAAGTTAATCCTTCTCACTAAAATCCTCTAGAGAATCCAAGTTGCACAATAAATCAATTACTTTGATTTATTAATTCTTCTATTTTCCCTCACAAAGCATCAAAAAGGCCAAGTGGACTTGGTCCTTCCAACAAGGCATTCAATGCCTCTTACATATCCTTGGTCTTGATCCAAGTGACACTAAATTCATTTCTCTTCCCCCTTCAACATGTCAACTCACCATTTCAAATTCAAATTTATGCATTTATCATGCACATTAGCCAAAATGTGCTCATTCCTCATCCAATCACATGTGGACAAGTGGCACAATGCCATTGGTTTATCCTTTGTCCCACATTGCTCAATATTTCTCACTTCTTCCAAATACAAGTCTATAAATTGGGGACATCTCCTCTCAATATTCATTCACAATTCACATGCAAAGTTACTCTCTTCAATTGAGAACTAATTTTGCTCATTGCATCCAAGCATACCTCACATCTTCACATTTGCACCAAGGTTATGCTCAAATCTCTTTGGAGATTTGACCATTTCTTCATCAATCTACATTGCAACCATAGGAATTGGGAAAGGGGCAATTGTAACATCTCATTGGCACCAATTCCCCCATAAGACCATCAATCTATTGACTTAATTATGATTTAGTTTAATTTCTTGTTTTATGTTCTTCATTTTCCTAATTTTAGTTTGAATAGGTGGATTTCATGGGGAATCCTTCTCTTTGAATGCATTTTGATCTAACACTAACAATGTTTGTCATCTTTGTGCATTTGCAGGTTTAGGGGTTCACAGATATGTAGGATTGCTTTACAACCAGGGATTCTCTTGAATCAAACACCCGAGGTTGGAAGAAACATGAGTCCCTCACTTTCCAAGGCTTAGAGGAAAACCCAAGTGGTCTAGCTCAGCCTAAGAAATCCATGATGAATCTCCCATTGGTTTTCCTTTCCACTTTACTAAGTATTGCTTTTACTTCTTGTTTCTATTGCTCCTTCCACTTTTAGTATCCAAAATTTTATCAATCCCCTCTAGCATTTGATGTGGTGATTTCTCCTTCAAATCCACTTCATTGCTACTTCGACTTGACTAACCTTCGTGCTAGTCATAGATTTATGCAACATTAAAAATAGGTGATACACCCTATATCTTCGGTAACTATACTTCATATGAATTTCCAAAATTATTTACTTCCTTAGACTCTTACATGGTAAAAAACTCCCCATCTTTAACTTATTGTATGCTCCAACTAGAAATCTCTCCTTCCTTAGAAATACCATCACTTCATCTCCAACAAAAAACTCTTTATGTATCCTTTTCTCATCTTCCTCATCCTTATACTTATTATTCATATCCTCCCAAATGCTTCTACATTTGATTATGTAATGTTTCTATGAAGTCCACAAAATATTCTACTTTTTTACTTCTCTTGTTATCCATACTAATGTCTCTTAGTTCTATAACTCCTCAAGGATGTACTCCTATCACAATCTCAAATGGTGTCTCCCCTTTGCTCTGGTTCACTACAATATTATATGAAAATTATTCTTATGGTAAAACTATATCCCAATTTGCTGCCTTATCTCCAAGTAGACATCTTAATAGATTACCTAAAATTCAATTTACTACTTCTATTTGTCCATCTATCTCTGGGTGATATGCTAAACTGAACTTTAGGTTTGTTTTCATCTTCTTCCACAATGATCTCTAGAAGTATCCATTGAACTTGGTGGCTTTGTTTGGAACTATACTCTTAGGTAATTCATGCAATATGATAATATCTTTTAGAAATAAGTCAACAACATGCATATCATTAGTCTCCTTGCAAGGAATAAATGTGTCATCTTAGAAATCTATCTACTACTATCGTAATTGAATCATGTCATCTCTATGTACTTATTAATTGCAATATGAAAGCTATTCTTATATCCTCCCAAGTTTAATTTGGTACTGTCAAATATTTTTACAATTCGATATTCTGACTACTCCCTTTTTCTACTTGATAAATTATGTAACTTTGAACATAATTCTTGAAATACTTATATATGTGTGACTATAAATAGTGCTCACTTACTAAATCTACTACCTTGTCCACTCCAAAATGTCCTTCTAGTTCTCCATTATGCCATTTTTTGATCAAATTATTCCTCATTGAACTCCTCAGAAAAGACAACTAATTTCCTTCGAACAACATACCTTCATAAATGAAATAATCCAACCATTGGCTCTGGTTTGTCACTACTAGTTCCTCACATTCTCTTTAAGCTTGATTAAAATATGGATCATTCTCATACATATACTTCAATTCTTCAAAACCTAATAATTCTATTCTCATCTCTATCAACAAATTTATTTTTCTCAATGCATCTACAACTTTGTTTAACTTACAACTCCTTTGCTTCAACACAAATGTATAACTCTACAAGAACTCAACCCATCTCATATATCTCCGATTTAGCTTCCCTTAACTATTGAAAAACTAAAAATCTTAATGATCTATATACAACAAAAACTCCCTAGGAAACAAGTAATGTCTCCACTTCCTCAAGTTTTTAATCATGTGAAACCTAGAGAATGGTGGGCTCTCCTTTCACTTGTAGGGTTTTGGACCTAAAAGGAGAGAGAATATTTTCTCAATTTCACTCAAGAAAAACCCTTGAGATTCCAATGCAAGGGAGATTGAAATATAGCAAAGGGTGTGTTTCAAGAGATTGAATAATGTAAATAGGAAGTTCATCACCAAGTTTAGACTTGGAAAGATAATGAAAATGATGAAATCCAAAAAACCTAATTTGATGTAATGCTACAAAGAATGATCTAGAAATATAAGTAAATAGCAATAGAAAATTGTAAAGTGGAGAAGTCCACCTGAGAAACTAGAGAAGGCAGAATGGAGGTTTGAAACCATAGAAAATTCATTGTTGAATCCCACTACGACTCATTAGAAAAGTTGGGTGAATCATTCCAATGTTAGGAAATCTATGCTGAAATAGGTTTAAGAGAAAAGGGTACTTAGATCTGTAAAAACCTCTAATAGACAACAACACTGGGACTCATTCACCAATAGTGGTGAACTATTCTAATTCTAAATTTCTAGAAATTCAAAGTTGTATTTTTTATCCCTCATTCTACTCTACTATTCCCAATTCAAATACCAGTCTGAAACTGTTGAATTCAACATGTGAGTCTTCTCCAAGCTCGTCCAAGGTTTTGTCACTATCTTAACAACTTGAATTTTCTTTGACAACTTGATGAAATTTTTTCCAATCTCACTCTTTGATAAATTTGTGACCTAGACCTGCAAATCACATGCAAAGAGAGGGAAAAATGGTTGCCGGGTTGGAGAATGGGGGTTTTCCTTAGTCAAACCACTTGTTGGTAATTAAACAATGAAATAGAAAGAAAATGTAAAGGAGAATGATGAACGAAAAAAGGGTTATTTTGTAACTCACCAAACCCTTGCAATAAAGTGTTGCAAATATGCTTGAAATGGCCACAATAGATGTGGTTCTTGATTCTTTCTTGTTGAAGATAGATCTTCATTGCAAAGCTTTCTTGGATCATGAGCTCTACACCTCAATTGTAAGCAAAATAACAAACATAAATAATGCGGTCTTTGACATGCTGATTGATGCTTGAAGAATTCTCTTGAAAGCTTGATAATTTAACCTTGAAAGCCTTAAATGATCTTGTGAACTAAAATTTATATTAGAAAATCTCTCACAAAATATGTAAATGAAAATGAGTGAAATAACCTTGTATTTATTCCCAATTATGCAAGAGTTCACAAAATTACAACACTAAAATCCGATATTAGATCTTGGACAATAAAATCCTACAAAAGATTTAAAATAAATTTGATTTTTGAGTTAAGGGGGACTCATTCACCACCTTGGGTGAATGGGTCCCACCTAAGGTGACTCATTCACCCATATTGGTGAATTAGTCCTACCTTATAAATTTGAGGTTGGTTTTTAGGGATTTGATGTTTTAAATTCCATTTGTTAGGATTATCCTAAAAAATACACCAAAATAAGGCTTGTAGATGCAAAAAGGGTCAAATTAAAGCATAAGAGAGCCAAATTATTAATGAAAAGCCTAGAGGAATGTGAAAATGTTTTAAAACACTTTACAACACACCAAATAAGGCAAGGCGAAGAGAATATTTCATGAAGATAAAGTTAATTATTCTTACAAATCCTAGAAAAGTGTGAAAGTGTGTTACAACACCTTTACAAGACATCATTAATGTATATTCATTCACAAGGTCCCAAGACCTAATGTGAATGTGTTATCCATATTACAACACTAAATCAAGGCCACACTAAGCCAAAATCTGCAAGAAGGAGCTAAACAAGCGTGCAAAAGTCTAAGGACCCTTTTTTGATATTACATCATGCTATAGAATTGCTAATCATATATTGCATATACTCTTCTAGAATCATTCAACTTATCACTAAACTAAGCTATTACATTTCCACTTGTATCATGTAATAAACTTGAAATACTTTCTCCAAATTAGGTAATGCTAAGACTGACTGCTCTATCAACTTTTTCTTAAATAATTCAAAACTACTTTGTTCTTTGAGTGACCACTTAAAGTATTTCTTATCTCATATCATTATCTCTATCATGGGTGTACAAATTCTATTAAATATTCTAATAAAATTCTAGTAGAAACTTGACAATCCATAAAATGATCTTTCTTCTCAAATGTTTACCAATGTGGGCTACTCAACAATTTCTCTAATGTTCTCAAAGTCCATCTTCAATCCTTCAACAAAAATAACCAAACCCAAGTAAACTAACTCTATCTTAATAAAGATATAATTCTTGAAATTAATTAGTAACTTCTCTTCTCTCAACCTCTCCAATACTTGTTAGATATGCCACATATGTTCTTTTCTAGTCCTACTAAAAATCAGAATATCATCCAAGTAAACAATGAAAAACTTTCCCAAGACTTTCTTTAGTACCTCATTCATCAATCTCAAGAAAATTCTTGGTGCATTGGTCAATCAAAAAGGAATTAATAACCACTCATGGAATTATTCGTTGATCTCAAATGTAGTCTTTAATTCATCTCCTTCTTTGATTTTAATTTAATTGTATCTACTCTTTAGGTCAATCTTGGTAAAATACTTTTCTCCACTCCAGTAGCCATTCTGTCATCCATCCTTGGTAATGGAAATCTATACTTGATAGTGATTCTATTAATTTATCTTGAATCTTTATACATTCTCCACTCACCATCCATCATTGGTGCAAGTACCACACATGCGATTAAACTTTCTCTGATCGATCCTTTCTTCAACAACTCTTGTATTTTTTAGTTAAACTTTGCATTCTCTATAAGTGTCATTCTATGTTATGCCTTATTTGAAAAAGGTCTCTTGATATTAGGTCTACATAATGACTGATACTCTGAATGGGAAGGAGTCCATTTGGTACATTCTATGATATGATGTCTTCATACTCAGTTAAGATTTTTTCCATCTTTTTTGTGGTTGATCAGCTTCCTTTGTTGTTTTGAGACAACCACCCTTCTTTGGAATCATTGAAAAACACATATTCTCATATCTCAATCCATCTAGAAATTTCCTTACATCTATCAAACATAGTTTGGTAGAGCTATGAGCTTCAGTCTTCTCCTCTTCTTCTAAAGGTATCAAGTTTGTTCAAGTGTTGAGAAATTATATTTTCTCATGGAATTTTTGGAGATAAACTATATTGTAGTTCTCTTGATTTTGGAGTTCATATTTATTCAGATTGTTACTCTATAGAGGTTCTAAAATGGACTTTGAGTAGCACACACATGGATATTGATCTAATTTCATAATGAACATAGGAGGATATTACTCTTGGAGATTCATTGTATCTCATTGTATCATAGAGGATCATTATATTTCCCAACTCTTTGTATAATTGGTGGACAATCATTGAATATGTTCATTTTATTTTATTTTTAGAGGTATTATGTTTTATGATTTTTTTCTCAAGATATGGGTTTTATATTTGAAGGTTTCATTTGAAGAGTATTTGGAATTTTTATCACCTTATGCATCTAAGTTTGAATGATGAATTCATTTATGAGGAGTTTTAAAGATTCTATTAGGTTGATTTCATATTTTTAGAAATAGATTTGAGTTTGATATTCCTTTGTTAAAGAGGATTACATCACTATTGGTTATATATAATTTTTTATCTATGATGTTCAATGGTTGGGTTTTATTAAGAGTTATTATCTGCGGTTGTGCAAGATATACTACTTCATACAACTTATCACATTGAGGTTTTGGTAGAAGGATATGTTAAATGTAATTATATTCGTACATTTTATCCCCTTTATTTTATGGATTTTTATTTTTTTCAGGTTTATGTTTAAATGGTTTCGTGTGGTGGAATTAGAAATTTATAGTAACTTGTTTTGATCGAGTATATAGTTTTTTGTTACATGTGTATATCATTGTGATAATTATTTCACTACATGGTTTTAATTATTATCTACAACATGGTTTGAGTTTTTAGTTTTAGACATTTTATGCGTTGATATATTTTTATATTTGGAATTAACCATGTAGTGTTAGTTCCTAGATATGTATTTGATTGATTTACAAGTTTTATATAAGGAACTTGTGAATATAATTTATTGACTGGATATGTTGTTAGGCCATGAATGCCATGAATTCTATTTTTTTTTTTTATACCTTTAGAGGAATAGATGATTGTATGATATTATAATTTTTAATATTTTCTTTTCCTAGTCATATGGATTTATATCTTGGTTGTAGCTTGGATCCTTTTCTATCACTTAGATTTGATGGTTATGCTCTTTGGATTTGTATATATTCACATTTACTTGTTCCTTTTCTTGAACCATATTTAACACCTGAATGGATAGGATGAATTTTTCCTTTAGATAGTGTCCACCTTGGTTATCAATATGTGCACCTTGATAGAGCATAACCAAATGCTAAAGATTCAATTTTATTTCATGGTTGGCTATGATGACTATTTCCTTGATCGACCCTTATGAAATATATACAAGTGGGATAGTGTTAGTAAACGGGCATTGCACACCTTTACCAAGAGAAGATTATTTTAATTATGTAAAATAATTATTTAATTAATGTGCATCTTTGGAGATGTATTTAGCCACATCAAATATTTCTTTTGGCTCAATTTAAGGTTTTATTAAAACATTGATTAGATTATTTATGTATGGGTTGCACTATAGATAAGTATTTTATTAGAAAAATAGTATGAAGGAAAATGTTAGGGTTAATCTTTTTTATCTCATGATATCGGGACACTTAGTAAATTGTCAATACCATTATTTTATTTCTTTGATCTTGAATCTATAAAATAACACAATTTTTTAGTGGCTTGGTTGGTTTTTATTTGTAATGATCTCTATCCTATAGTGCATATGTGAAGTATTGAATGGGATGTGTGGTAGCATGGGTATCCATTATTATTCGATACATGAAGGATACACTATAGGATATTCATATTTCAAAACAATTCATACAAATTTTATTGGAGTAATCATGTAGGAGCTAGTAATTAATTAATATTTAATTGATTATTAGTCTAATTTATTTTCATGCACTTATGCTAAACTTAGGTGTTATTTATTTAGTTAACTAAGTGATTTCTATGTTAACTTAAGTGAGCAATTATTAGGGTTTCTCATATATAGCACTCAAACCTCATTCTATTAACTCTAAGATTTTCTCTTATGATCTCCCAAACTCTCAACCTTTAAGGAGTCTTATTTTCCTTGAAGTTTCTCGAGGTTCATTTTGTAGCTTTTTCTTGTTGAGGAATATTTCCCATATTGTTTACAAATCTCTTGCATGGAAGGTTTTTGTGTTCATTGTTTGACCACATAGCTCATGTTTTTCACAGTTCTAATAGATTTTCTAAGTTTACTATAATATTTATTATAAAAATATATTTCAAATGTGGAAAATAGGATATATTTTTTCTTGTTGAGAGCTTTCAGAGATTATATCTTTTGTAATCTTTTGGGATGTATTTGATATTTTCTTTACTCTTCCTCTTTAATATTGCATGTATTATTTTCTCTCATATGATTATGTAGGAATTATTTGGATCAACCTATTAATTTACTAATACTTCTCTTATACTTTCCACATATGAAAATCCTACAAATAATTATTATAATATAAAAAAATAAAGAGATTATACTTTTCTTATTGATCCATAAAAAAAACCTAGCCACAAAATTTAATAGTAAATTAATAAACCTTTCACGTATTGGATTTAAAAAAGAACCTATCTTGTGAATTTAATTTTCACTATCTTTCACATATCAAAATATTTTGGATCACTTTAATCAATATTTAAACCCTAGAGAATACGATAAAAGATCTTATTGATTATCATATTATTCTTATTTTTCCTTTTATACACCTCCACCTTCATCTCTTGGTACCTAAAATTAGTATCTAGATAAAAGTAACAAAACACATGAATTATCATTCTCCCATGATATATATAGTGATGAAACCCATAATTCTCAAATATCTACATGTGATCCTTCTCCTCCTAACACTTTTGAGTCTTTTATGAAAATATCACATGTAATATGGATGTATACACTTTATTTACCATTAAAATAAGCTTCACATGTCTCTTTCAAGTCTCCTAGATATGGTTTCCTTTCATAACCCATATTTCACCAATGAATGACGCACTATGTGATCTATTTATGATTACCTATTTTACTAGGAAACTCAATTTAATGGACATGTTTAGAAATTTTATGAAATACTCTATAACAACCAAGAAATAATCTTCTTTGGATTTAGATTATTCTAAGTTATACTAGGAAACATTTCATTTCTCAAATGTGTGATTATTATTTCTCCCTATGAATAATAATTATCATTTATGCTCCATTACAATGACTTAATTTTGACATCACACATTTCAAATTACATTTTAACTTGTGCATGTAATATGAATAATATTTTGTATACATGCTAATAAAATTTTCATATCCAATATTCAATAAATCTATAAAACCATTAGGATTCATTAAATAAGTATTATTGAATGGTTTTATTTTCATAGATCTATTCATTGAGTTATTGAAAGTAATGTTATCTTGTAACAATATAGAATCTCATCTCCTACCCAACTTATATAATATTACTAAGACTCATAATGATATAAAATGAGTTAAAAACTTAGTATCCCTATATAATGTGATACTCTTAACTAGCCCATTTGAGTTGCCCACTTATTTGAAAAATGAATTGTAATCCTAGATACATTTATTGAATTTTGACAAGGAATGAAATGCATTAATTTTTGTAAATATGTCTACAAATATGAATATAAAATTATTAAATATTGAGTTTATGGTATTCCTTGGATAAAATATGTTGAAATTTTAAATCCCAAGTCTTCTCTATTATTGGTGATATACAATACAATCTTGTATGCTAAATAATTTTGTAAGTTATGCATCTTTTAGGAAAGGAAAAAAGAACATCTTGGCCTAAATGTAGCATGGACCATTTCTCCTCCAACATACCCACTACCTTATCTATATAAATTTTACCCTAACCCTCCATTTTTTAATGATATTCTCTTTTATTGAACAATGAATTGTATAAAAAAAAATCTCTTAGAAAGTATATGATGAGGGTGCAACCCGAGACACAAAAAAATCACACAGAAAAACTAACAAATCTTATTATTTTCAAAGTATGAAATTCCTACATGCAGAGGATCTCAAATCCTCCAGTTTTGCAATCCATGCAAATTACAGAAAGAAACTACAGAAATTCTCATATTCGCAGCATGCGATCTTCTTTCCCCAAAAACTGCCTAAAAGAAACAGTAACTCGCCCATAAATAGCCCGTTTCTTTGTTTGGAGCCAAAAACGGGATTCAAATTATGCACCAACTTTCGGAAGCCCTAACTCAAGATCTAACCGTCAGATCTTCAATGATAATACCTTTTCGGAAAGCTCTCGCGAAGATCTCTTGCCGGAAAGTGGGGCCTAAAGGCTAACCACTTTCGTATTCCGCCAATTTTTCAGGCCCATCCGGAGCCTCTAAGTACCTCAAAATTAGCTCCGAAGATTTCATAAGGCAAAAAGCAGAAATTGAAACTTGAATAACTTTTGAACCGGAAATGCTCTTGATCTGATTCTTTCACCAAAGTGTTTATTATTATGTCCTGAAGCTTCCCTTAAATTTTTGTCTCCTCACGCCTTCAAATTCATACCTGCTAAAAATAGCAGTTGAGCAGAAAAAGCAGAAAAGCAGTTCTGAAAGTTGGGAATTCTTCTTCGACGAAAAGGGTATCCAGAAATGCAAAAACATCTACAAAAAATCTAAATGAAAGTAAATATATTTTTGGGTGATGTAGGATTGCCCTTACACCACTGGATGCTCCTGCATCAGACACCCAGGGTAATTTGAAAAGTGACTCCGTCACTTCTCAGATGGTTGAGGAAAACCCAAATGGTCAACCTCTGCCTTGGACAACCAGGATGAATCTTCCACAGGCCTTCCTTTCCACTTCACCAGATATTCTTCATATTGCCTATTTCTGGTACTCCTTCCTACACGGCTATCCAAGATTTCTTCAATCTCCTCCTTTTCTGAAGTAGGTGCTGGAATACCGCACTGTTCCATTGCTGGTACTTCCTCTGCGCCACCCTCATGATATTCTATCAAATCTGCAATGTTGAACACAGGGGAAATGTTGAATCCATCTGGCAACTCTACCTCATATGCGTTCCCTGAATCATGCCTCTTCAAAATTTTACAGGGACCGAACTTCTTCATCTTCAATTTGTTATAGGTTCCTACTGGAAACCTTTCTTTCCTCAAGTGGACCATGACTTCATCACCAATCTGAAACTCCTTATACCTCCTCTTTTGATCTGCCTTAGCCTTATACTGCATATTCATCTTGTTAATGTGTTCTTTTACCTTCTCATGCATATTCTTGATGTGTTCTGCAAAGTCTTCAGCTTCAGCACTTGTCTTCTTCTCTTGGTCCATCTTCCTCAATTCTGGAGCAGTCCTAGGACTACTTCCATACACAATCTGGAACGGTGATCTACCAGTGCTTCTATTGACAGAATTGTTGTAAGCGAATTCTGCCTGGGGTAAGATCAAATCCCATCCCTTTGGTTTATCTCCTACCAAGCATCTCAGTAGGTTACCCAAACTCCTGTTCACAACTTCAGTCTGCCCATCAGTCTGGGGATGGTGTGCAGAACTAAACTTCAACTCTGTTTTCAACTTCTTCCACAAGGTCCTCCAAAAGTATCCAACAAATTTTGTATCACGATCTGAGACTATACTCTTTGGCAAACCATGTAGCCTCACCACCTCTTTGAAGAACAAGTCAGCAATGTGGACTGCATCATGGGTCTTCTGGCATGGGATGAAATGTGCCATCTTCGAAAACCTATCAACCACCACAAATACTGAATCATTCCCTCTCTGTGTCCTTGGCAAACCAAGAACAAAGTCCATACTTATATCCTCCCACGACCTCTCTGGTACAGGTAAGGGCTGATACAACCCTGTATTCTGACTCACTCCTTTAGCCATTTGACATACCCTACAACTCTGCACAAACTTCTTCACATCTTGTGATAACTGAGGCCAATAATAATGCTCACTGATAATGGAAATGGTCTTATCCCGACCAAAATGTCCTGCCATTCCTCCACTGTGCTTCTCCTTTATCAGATTCTCCCTCATGGAACTCCTCGGAATACATAATTGACTTCCCTTAAACAACATGCCTTCTTGAATTAGGAAATCCAACCACTTTGTCCTGTCAACTGTAACAGGTTCCTTGCAAGCTTTCCAAGCCTCTGCAAAATCAGGATCATTCGGGTACAATGTCTTGAGTTCACTGAACCCAACCACCTCAATCTGCATTTCTATCAACAATGTATGCCTCCTACTTAAGGCATCTGCAACCCTATTTGACTTCCCACTCCTATGCTTTAAAACAAATGTATAACTCTGCAAAAATTCTACCCATTTCATATGCCTCTGATTTAATTTTCCCTGACTACTCAGGTACTGCAATGCTTGATGATCAGTATACATAACAAATTCCTTCGGCAACAAATAATGCCTCCATTTCTTTAATGCTTGAACTATTGCATAAAATTCTTGGTCATATACAGAGTACTTTCTCTTTGCATCATTTAACTTTTCACTGAAATAGGCAATGGGCTTACCTTCCTGGCTTAACACTGCTCCAATGGCACAACCACTGGCATCACAATCCACTTGAAACACCTTATTGAAATCCGGGAGAGCCAAAACAGGTTGTTCTGTCACCTTCTGCTTCAATAGATCAAAACTCCTTGCTGCTCCAGTGCTCCACTTGAACTCTTTTCTATCCCCTCTCATTGTTTCAGTTAGGGGTGCACAAATACTACTGAAGTTTCTAATAAACTTTCTGTAAAAACTGGCCAAACCATGGAAAGACCTCACCTCAGTAGTAGTTCTTGGGGTAGGCCATTCCAGAATAGCCTTCACCTTCTCTGGGTCCATCTTGAGACCTTCTGTCGAGACAACAAACCCCAAGTACACTAACTCCTTCTTCACAAAACTACACTTCTTCAGATTAATCAGCAATTTCTCTTCTCTTAACTTCTCAAAGACTCTACCAATATGCATTATATGCTCATCCAGTGACTTACTGAATATCAAAATATCATCTAAATACACAATAACAAAGCTTCCTAGGAACTCTTTCAGTACCTCGTTCATGAGCCGCATGAATGTGCTCGGTGCATTGGTTAGCCCAAAAGGCATGACTAACCACTCGTACAGGCCCTCTTTGGTCTTGAAGGCGGTCTTCCATTCATCTCCCTCTCGAATCCGAATCTGGTGATATCCACTCTTCAGATCAATCTTTGTGAAGTACTGAGCTCCACTCAAACAGTCCATCAGGTCATCCATCCTTGGTAGGGGAAATCTATACTTGATTGTTATCTTGTTTATGGCCCGAGAGTCTGTACACATCCTCCACTCCCCATCCTTCTTTGGTGCTAGTACTGCAGGTACTGCACATGGACTCAAACTCTCTCGAATCAAACCCTTTCTCAACAACTCCTCAACTTGTCTGTTTAACTCCTCATTTTCTGCAGGAGTCATTCTATGAGCTGCCTTATTCGGCAAACTGGCTCCTGGGATCAAGTCAATCTGATGACTGATCTTCCTCATTGGTGGTAAACCCTCAGGTACATTATCAGAAACAATATCCTGAAACTCATTCAATAACCCAGAAACTTCTACTGGAACCTTCTCACTACCCTCCTTATCCATTTTAGGAATCAATGCATAACACACACGCTCATGTTTTATGCCTTCTAAAAATTTCCTTCCATCGACATAACAAATTCTAGCACTACTGCATACCTTTTCTTCGGCCTTCTTCAGGGGTTTCAACTTATGGCGGACTCCACCCTTCATCAGGGAATAAGTGTTTGCATGGCCATCATGTACAGCTCGCCTGTCAAACTGCCACGGCCTTCCCAACAACATGTGACATGCATCCATGGGGATGATATCACAGAGTACCTCATCACGATAGCTTCCGATCTTGAACTTCACCAGGCACTGCTCATTGACTAGAACTTTGTGGTCTTTCTGCAACCAGGCAATCCGATATGGATGTGGATGCCTTTCCCTCTTCAGCTTCAACTTTGTAACCATTTCTTCTGACACTAGATTATCAGTGCTCCCACCATCAATAATGACATCACAACATTTGTCTTCACACTTGCACCTTGTGCGAAACAAATTCTTCCTCTGTTCTGGCTCCTTCTCTTCAGTCACCAAGGCTCTTCTAACCACTAGGGCTTCTCCCCTTTCAGCATCATCTGAATGCTCAGATTGAGCCTCCTCATCTACATGCACAACTCTTGCACGACCTTCTGGCCTTTTGTCTGTCCTTCCTTGGTATTGTGGACATTCATAGGCTCGATGCCCTTCTTCACCACATCGGAAACAAGTTCCTCTGAAACCACCTCTTCCAGGTCCTTGCCCAAATCTTCCTCGTCCTCTACCTCTTTGATCACCACCATTCTGATCACGTGGGCGGTAGAAGTTATCATTCCTCTGGCTTCGACTGGTACCCACATCTTCATTTTTCTTCTCATCCTCATTTCGGCTTCCAAAAGATCTTCCGCTACCCCTTCCGCTTTGACCTCCTCGTCCTTTTTGCTTGCTATCAAATCTCTTGTTCAGCTTCTCTTCAACTCTCAGCGAAAATTGGTAAGCATCCTCAATGGTGGCCATTCTGACCAGGCTTAACTCCTCTTGAATGCTCGGCCGTAACCCATTAAGATAACGGGCTACCTTCTCCTTGTTGGCCTCTGCATGTCCCGTTCTGATGATCATCTTGTGAAAATCTTCTGTGTATTCTTTCACAGATCTACTTCCTTGCTTCAACCCTTGCAATTTCTTCAATAGATCTAACTCATAGTCCATTGGCATGAACTGCTTCTTCAGTTTCTCCACCATGCGATCCCATCTGGTGATCTTTCCCTTTTCTCTCTTATTTCTTTCTAGTTGGACCTCTTTCCACCAGATACTGGCGTGGCCCTTTAGCTTCGTTTTTGCAAACTTAACCCGATCTGGGTCCTCTACTTCTTCATACTCGAAATACTCTTCCAACTCATTGATCCAATCAATCAACTCTTCCGGGTCTAGACTTCCGGAAAAACTGGGAACTTCTACTCTAGGTCTTTTTCCGATCTTCGAAATGGCCCTTATCAGCCGCATTTGATCTTGATCAATAGCTTCTTCTTCCTCTTCTACATCTGAGTCTTCCACCTCTTCTTCATCCTCACTTTCTTCTCCCCTTCTCGGGTTTACCTCTCTTCTTAACTCTCTTTGTAATGCATTTATTTGTCTTTGGAGGGCTCTGAAACCCTCAGCCGCTAATGGATCTCTTCCACCAGCATTTCTGGCACCACCTCGCCTACCACGTGCCACTCTTGGAGGCATCTTGAATATCTTGAACCCACAACCACAGTCCTGGTGCGAACTGCCTCACGATCGGCGATCTGTCCACACGCTCAAGAAAACCCGCTCTGATACCACTTGATGAGGGTGCAACCCGAGACACAGAAAATCACACAGAAAAACTAACAAATCTTATTATTTTCAAAGTATGAAATTCCTACATGCAGAGGATCTCAAATCCTCCAGTTTTGCAATACATGCAAATTACAGAAAGAAACTACAGAAATTCCCCTATTCGCAGCATGCGATCTTCTTTCCCCAAAAACTGCCTAAAAGAAACAGTAACTCGCCCATAAATAGCCCGTTTCTTTGTTTGGAGCCAAAAACGGGATTCAAATTATGCACCAACTTTCGGAAGCCCTAACTCAAGATCTAACCGTCAGATCTTCAATGATAATACCTTTTCGGAAAGCTCTCGCGAAGATCTCTTGCCGAAAGTGGGGCCTAAAGGCTAACCACTTTCGTATTCCGCCAATTTTTCAGGCCCATCCGGAGCCTCTAAGTACCTCAAAATTAGCTCCGAAGATTTCATAAGGCAAAAAGCAGAAATTGAAACTTGAATAACTTTTGAACCGGAAATGCTCTTGATCTGATTCTTTCACCAAAGTGTTTATTATTATGTCCTGAAGCTTCCCTTAAATTTTTGTCTCCTCACGCCTTCAAATTCATACCTGCTAAAAATAGCAGTTGAGCAGAAAAAGCAGAAAAGCAGTTCTGAAAGTTGGGAATTCTTCTTCGACGAAAAGGGTATCCAGAAATGCAAAAACATCTACAAAAAAAATCTAAATGAAAGTAAATATATTTTTGGGTGATGCAGGATTGCCCTTACACCACTGGATGCTCCTGCATCAGTATATTTGTTAAATAGTATACTCCTTAAATGGATCTTTACCTCCAATCCATCATTTTATGTAGGCTCTTCATGCATTTATAAAATTCAGATCATAAATATAAAAATACCTCATAACATTCATACCTAGTAATTCCAATATTCTATAGATAATAATGTTTATCTTATACTAAAAGAATATACATTTACTTGCACTAACTCTTGTTTTGTGAAAAGAAGAGTAATCATAAAATTATACTTACCGCTTTCATTTTCTATTAGTGAACCTCAAGAATATTTCGGTAATAGTTAATTCTCTAATATGCACAAGGTTTGATTATTTACATACAATTTTTTTATCATAGATTAAATTCTTTTATTTGACTTCTTTCAAATTTAAACTAAAATAAGTAGTAGAATTACATTATTGATCAATTCTTAAGTAAATAAAATAAATGAACTTAAAACTATATCTCGTGTACATGTATTTAAGATATCTATATTTTAGTGTAAGATCCAAATGAATATTGAAAGATTGTGTGCATTTATTAGAATATTTAAAAAGCTACTTTTATCACCACTACCATTTGATTGGTTAATATTAACAAAAGAAAAATATGCTTTATGCATTAATTCAATTAGTTAATTGTAATAATTATAAATATATTTTATTTTTTAAGAGAATAAAATACTCTATTGTTTTAATCAATGCATGATGACTGTGTATGGAATAAAACATTTCTCCCAAAATTGAGTTAAATTTGGACAAACCATTGCTTAACAAGATTCTCAAAGAGAGGTGAACCTCAAAAGATTCTATCAACCCAGTTAAGCAATAGTATAGCATATAATTATTAAGAAAATAGCAAAACATTTACTCTCAAATGAGAAATGCATTCTCCTAAAAAAATAATGGTTCATAAACATTGATTATTTATACAAATTTCCTAACAAAATTATAATCCTTTTTTTTAGTCTTTAAGAAAAATTGAAGTGTTTATAAATAATATTAAACAATATGGTATTAAAACATTGAGTTAAAACCAAGGTTTAATTTATTACGTACAAAGAACATACTCATAAAAGCTTTAGAAAATTTGAAGTATGCAAAATTAAGATGAAAAATAAGCATGTCATATCATTATAATTTTTTATCAATAAACTTAACATATTGTTGGTATGCAAAAAATTTGACAATACAAGAAATATTCAAACAAAATTATTCTAATAAATTGTTAATATGCAAACACTTTAACGATACAAAATGCACCCCAAGAAAATAATTGAAAGATAACATTAAAAAAAAAAAAAATTATATAACTAAAAAGTTTGAAACCCATAACACTTAGTAATGCAATCTAATATATTTCCTTTGAATGTCTAAGTGATGAACACATCCTAATCCCCATTTCCAAATATTGGTCTTAATGCGCCATGGAAGGAATGAATATAGGTGGTAGAAGTTGCATGAAATATAAGTTGAATAATAAGATGCTCTAATACATGTGGGAATGGACGAGTATGATACCCTTTAAGAAGAAAGTGACCAACCATTCACTAATCTTCAAGAAAAAATGGTATTACTCCAAAGAAAATTTAGACAAGGATAATTTAGACCAAAATTTCCCAACAAAGTTCCAATAGAAGGCAATATGTTACCCCTCTTATTTTAATTGATTTTTCCAATACCTCCAATATCTTATTGCCTAGCCTCAAGTGGTCACATACTCAAACCTTGAGAATGCTCTAATAGATGTGTGTGATACCCTTCAAGAAGAAACCGACCAACAATTGACTAATCTTCAAACAAATTTGGTATTCCTCCGAAGAAAATTTAGACAAAGATAATTTAGATCAAAATTTCCCAACTCAATCTCAACATAATGCAATACATTACCCCTCTTATTCTAATTGATTTTTCCAATACCTCCAATACCTTATTGCCTAGCCTCTAGTGATCACATACTCAAGCCTTGAGAATGCGTTCATCATTACCTTACTTTACAATGGTAATTTAATACGAGTTCATCACTACCTTATACTCGTACTATAATAAGTGCTTGTATTTAAATGGCTTACTATTATTTTAAGTCCTTACGTCTACATGAAATGTTCAAGATCCCACGCAGGATAGATAGTTGATTTGGAAGGCACTAAAATTGAATAAAGGGTGTGGAAGCATATAACGCTTCTGCTATCCATTCATGAACAATGTCAAAGGCGTGTGCAATCTGTTTTGCATGAAAATTTCCATGCAAGATGATACGAATAAACTATGAAGAGTGGAATGGTGTACATAACCGTAAGCCATTTGTTTTCGTACTTTTATTTACCAATCTGTGACTTTTCTTTAAAGTTTGTTTTGTTCATTGATGTGCTGCCATATGTACCTTTAATTGATTATTACATTCCATAATACGAATTCGGTTGAATTTATTCAAATTTTAAATAAAAAATCCTGCAATACTCATGTAGAACAACATTACTAACCTTTACTTTTTGTGGATGTTAGTTCATATGGTAGAGAATAATAAGAATGAAAGGCTTTACTACTATAAGTTTATTTTTAATTATTTAAGAAAAAGTAATTATTATTTTGAAAATTTATTTAGTTTTTTGTCATTGTATGTTTATTTTAAACAATGAAAAATAAGAATGTTGATATAATAAATATTTTAAAATTGTTTTAATAATTATGATGTAAGTAATAATGATGATAAGTTTATTTTTTATACAGTTATGAAATAATTTTTTTCATTGTTATTAGATAGAGAATTTATATTTAAATACTTGAACACAAATTAAATTATGTTAATGGTTATAATTAAAAATGATAAATCAAATAATTATAATATAGATTTTATTAAAGTAAATGTAATTGTAGAAAGTACATAGCTTGTTGACCAAAGAATGCTATGTTTTTAAAGTGATTTTTTAATATACCTTGTTTTTGTTGTAAAAATATGACTTCTTTGTTAATGGAATGCTTTGGATTGCACATTATGTTTTCTTATTGTATGAGGTCAAGCTTGGGAATTTGGATTGACTTTCTAATTTATAACTACAAACTTTGTTGAGCTTCTATTGTGGTATTTGTCCTTGCTGTCAAAAATGTGTTTCAGATTGGCATCTTGGTGATTGATTATCAGTTTTATTGTGTGTAGATTTAGACATATTCAGCTTTGGCATACTTGGTTTTGGCTGGCATACTTGATTTTTATATTCAGCTTTATCGTGATTGGTTTATATCTAGTTTTGTTGGTACTGATCTTGTGGCTCCATGTGCAGATTAAAAATCATTTTGTTCAGAGGCTTATGTTTTTTGGTCTTTATGATGTTCAGCTCATGGTGAAGTTTCTTCATTTCTAATGCGAAGGTATATCTTGTTTTTTTGTTTATATTGTGACACTATAGTTGCATATATTCCTTCACATGATATTCAACTTGCTTGCTTTATTGACAAATACAATCATAGTCATATGAAAGAACTATCAAGTTTCATTGTTATGCTCACTTTACATGAGTTATTTTGACATACACTCACTCCTTCACATTTTACATGGATTCAGTATTTTATTGGGCTTTAATGAACATGTATTTATTTTTAATGAGCATTGGTTTTGGCACCTAAGGTGGACAACGTTCATTTTTTATTGGACTTACAATTATTTTTCATCGAGCATACATTTCATGTTAATCATGTGTTGTATTGGCCACGTCATTATTCGTTGAAAGGAAGTTGACTTTGTTTCAAGCGGCAATAACACTTGGGCCAACAACTATCATTTGATATTTGTTAGCGCATTTAAAGTGATCATTGTGTTATTTTAATGATGGTTCGGACTTCAAACTTTATCAAAAGTTGAAAAGGGCAGTCTAAAGGTCTTGATTCGAAAGGGAGTTAGGGAAAAATTATTATAATTTCAATTTTTATTTGAAGAAACAACACAACAACGCCATGTTACACTTTTAGTTGCACTCTAAGCTTGTTATTGGTGATGTTTTTGTTTGGTTTTCTGGTATGTTTAATTTTGGAGGGTGATGATTTATTTGGTGGACTCTTTTTGAGCTGAAAGGTGGAAGAGTTGTAGTGAGATAGTTATGAAATTTTTACACAAATGGTTGGTAATATTTTGGTTGCCATTATAGGTATTTGTTTTTCAATTCAAAAGACTTTATGTTGGTTTAAATCTTAGCTAATTTGTGATTGAGATATTGGTTAAGATTCAGTTTCACTTTTTTAGTAACCTGAGTTTATAATCAAGGGTTCTATTACCTTTAGTGGTTTTCATCAAAATTTTAGTGATTATTGCTCAAAGCCATTATGGGTATAATGATTTAATTACATGATTTACAAGCTTGTTGGTGCAGGAGCACCTAGAAGAGCACCTAGGCAAACACTAGGAATAGGAAAGGTTTGTGAAGTTTTGTTTTAATTTGATAAGGTCATGTTGACCATTGCTTTGAGTGTGTAAATTACCACAATACCTTGGTCAGGAGCTATCAGTAGTGGTTAAGTTGTGAGTTTATCCACACAAGGTTGGTAAGTTCTTGTATTTGGAAATAAAGCCCAAAATGTTGCTTTAAGCAATTTTGGCCTAAGGTGGTGGTTATGTCCAACCAAGGGGAAGGATAACCACCTTTTGAAACTTTATAAGGAGTTCCTCGACCTGTTTGAAGGGTTAGAAGGCTTTGTGAATGTTTTGAAAAGTTTGTAATTTGAAAATTCTCATGAATGCTAAGCGAAGACAGTAGGAAATAACTGAATTTTCTGTTTTAGTTCTTGGTAGTGTTTTAATGGTGTAATCAAGTATCTAGATATGTGTGGAATGAGATGTAATTATTTTTCAAAGCTTTGTGTCGTCAGTAGTTAATCATTTCCATTGTTTCATAGCTTTTTCTTAGTTAAGTTTTGTTTTCTTTCCATTGCTGATCAGTCTGGTAACTATCAACCATGGAGTTTTAGATCTCTATCTTTCTCTATACCTGGTGTATAGTCTGAGGGGAATGAGGCTAAGCTCCATGCATGTACATAGGTTAGGTATAGGAGTCTTTAGGGGTCGAGTAGCTATGAGGAAAGTCACTTCCTAGGCGAGCTTGGCAATGCCCGGCTAGGAAGGACAGTGCTAAAAAGCACATAACCTATAGGGGCGACCTCACCTTGCTAATCCCCGTGGTAGAAAGTTGGAAGGGGGTATTATGAAGGTATGGTACCAAGGAGGAGGTCCCAACAGGCCGTTTGGGTGGTGAACTCTTTGACAGTCCCAAATCAGGTGGTTAGGAATTGGCTAGAAACCCTACATTTTGCAAAGTTTGAGGACAGTCCTGTGTATGGCAAGGAAAGGCCTAAGGGTTTGGAAATCTTGTAGAGGTTGATATCAGGTTAAAGAATCCATGAAAAATATTTTGGGTTCTTTGGACAAGTTTTGTGAAAATTCCATTTTTCTCGGGCTAGGAGGGCTAAAAAGAGACTCTAGGCTTGTTGCTTTGAAAACCTAAGTGAGGGTTTGGAAAAAATGATGATGGAATAGAGTTAGTGGTTGTTCAAGAGACCAAATGGAATACTAGGGAGTAGGACAACACATCTTTACACCGCTGCAAGCTTTTAGTTGAGTATTGAGGGTATTTGGCCTTTAGGGAGGATTAAGGGTCAAGGGTGAAGTAGAGTCAAAGCACCAAGATTGGATTGAATTGAGTATTATGGTTGGAAGAGGGGATGGCCAGTAGAACCAGGGGTAACTAAGCTTGTGTCAGGACCTATAGGTTGAGTGGTGGAGAAAGCCACCAAAGGGAATTGCTGAGGTGAGACCCGAAGCATGGAATTGTGATTTTTCCATCCATTCCCCCTTACACCACTTGTAAAAACCCTGGTTATTGTGGTTTCAGGTTTTTGAAAAAGATAATTGTTTTTCTTTCATTTTTCTTGATATAAATTGAATGGCAGTAAGCCTTTATTGTGTTGAAAATTTGAGAAAGAAAAAGAGTGAATACTCATTGAAAAATTGAAAGTAAAAGAGGGCTTCATTGTATATCATCTCTGGTTTCTATGATAGAGAATCATATTTAAATTTGAGTGAGAGAGATTATTTTCTTGTACAATTACAGTCAATACATTGTGTAATTGGAATTATTGAAATATTTTTTTGTTCTATAGAGATTTTATGATTGCAAACATAGTGCAATTGTAAGGTTCTTATGTTGCAAATTTTGTGTAGAAAGAAACATTGAAAAGGAGTTGGTACTCCTATTGAAGTGGGTGCTCCAAATTGTTTCAATGATTGAGTTGGTGCTCTGAACAATATTGTAATATGTTTTTTGAGATCAAGCCAGCAAGGCATTTTGGAGTGATTTTCTACCCAAAGAGGGTTTTCCACTTAACATATTTCTATGTCTCTTTTGTATTATTTCGTGTCTATTTTGCACAATCTTTCCTTCTGCCATTTATGCTGAGTTAGTTTCTAGAAATGCTCTGATACTTTTTCCTTGTTCAGTTTCATCTAAATGGTCTTGGTTCACTTGTTAATGTGCAAAGTTTGAATATTAATCTCTGTCATTAGAAAGTCGGGTTTCCTTGCAAAAGAAAGCATTAAAAAGTTGTTCACTCAACATTATATGAATAATATACATCTTTCTTTAACATGAGTTGTTAGGAATTCATTTTATATTTGATTAAGTAATTTGTCTTATCATTCAAATTTCAGCTTTTATATTGCATATTTTAAGTTACATTATGTTCTAGATCACAAAAAGGCCAGATCTACATTTTATGTCACAAAATATTTTTAAAATATATTTCTCTTATTCACCCCCCCTTCTCAGTGTAGTTCCACTTCCAACAAGTGGTATGAGAGTGTAGGGTCCTCTGTCAAGTCTAACCAACCTAGGATTGATTTTGGTCTTGGAGTCTGTTTAAAATGTCTCAAGCTCATGAAGGCACATCACTGACTAGAGCTTCATTATTTGATGGAACAAATTATGTATTCTAGAAGACCAGAATGGAAACATATTTGACTTCTATTGATCTTGATTTTTGGAGTATAGTGTTAATTGGGTACACTATACCAACTATATTTCCCACATCTGTTGATGAAAAGAAAAAATATGAAACCAATGCAAGAGAAAAACTTTCTCTTATGTGCATTAACTAAGGATGTCTTTATCAAAGTCATGCATTGCACTTCTGCTAGGGGTATTTGGACTAATATTGAAACCATTTATCAAGGAAATGAAAAAGTTAAATAGTCAAATGTCCTTACTCTAAAACATCAATTTGAGGAAATAAAAATGAAGGATGATGAAAAGGTAGCTGATTATTTCTTAAGAATTGATGAAATTGTTAATGCTATGAAAGGGTTAGGAGAAGAAGTAAAAGAATTTGATTTTGTAACTAAGGTCATCAAAACTTGACCAAATAAACTTGAAGCTAAGGTTGCTACTGTTGAAGAAAAGCAACACTTTGATCAGCTTATCTTAGACAATTTACAAGGCACTCTAACTGCCTATGAAATTAGAATCAATAAAAACAATTCCTCTAGAAAAGAAACTGTGTTTAAGGTAGAAAATAAAGTTTTATTTGATGACAATGATTTTGATTTATCAGATTCTAAAGAATCTCTTCTTGTCAAGAAACTTAAAAATAAGTCTAAGGGTAAAATTCCCTTTAAATGTTTTACTTGTGGCAGGCCTAGACACTTTGTTGCTAAATGTCCTTAGATAAAACTAAGTTCAACTTCAAACTGAAAAAGAGTCTCTTTTCAAAAGAAGACTCATATTTTGAGTCAGATGAATCACTAGATGATGAAGACTTAACTTTATTTATGGCTAAAGTAGAAACTCAAAAAATGTCAAATAAAGAACCAAAAAAATAGTCTGAGATAGAAAATTGTGAAATTGAATTGCTGTGTGCACTTCAAGAAATAAAAAGACTTGAGAAACATATTTTCCCTCAAGAGCATAGTCTTGAAAGTTTGGTCATTGGCTTACAAATTGAACTTGATGATTCTAAAATAATGGTGGATACTCTCGAATCTATTCTCGTCGATAAAGATAAAGAGATTCAAAACCTTGAACATCAGGTTGTCAAGATTAAAAAATAAGTTGAAGGTTATGAAATTACTATTCACTTCAATGATATACTTGGGAAACAAAAACAACATAAATATATGTTTGGTACTGGATTCAACATTGGCGAGTGTTCAAAATATTTAAATCAAAACTTTAAGGCAGCTAATAAGAAGTAGCCATTTCAGCAGAAATAAAACAATTTCAGGTTTAATCCTTCTTTTCATGGTTATTGCTTCATTCGTAATAAGTTCGGACACAAAGTAAGTAATTATAGGATAATGATGTCTAGAACACCAAGGTTTGGTCAGAAATACTTCTTTGGATTTCCTAATACTATTAGGTGTTTCACATGCAATATTATTGGTCACACATCTAAATAGTTCAAACAAGGTAAACATATCTCTGAAAATGTTTGGAGACCCAAGTTTGTTCAAAAAATAAAACAATCCATGCTTGTCCAAACTTCTCTTCTTTCAAAAAAGAAGGCATTGTGGGTTTTTGATAGTGGTTGTTCCAATTAAATGATAGGAGATGAGGACAAGTTTAGTAAGCTTGAAGATTATTCAGGAGGTTTTGTAAAGTTTGGTGACAATATAGGAATTGAGATTAAAGGTAAAGGCTCTTTGCTTCTAAATGATGACACACCTATTTATGATGTGTATTCTGTAGAAGTCCTTAAACATAATATTTTAAGTGTTATTCATATTTGTGACAATGGTTATAATGTTATATTCAGCTAAAAAGGTTGTTCTATTAAGGAAAAAATTGGTTAAATAGTTGCAACTAGATTAAGAACACTATGTTTACAATCTTCTTGATTCTTCCAATCATGAATGCAATGAGGGCATATGTCTTACAGGTCAAGTTGAAGAAAATTGGTTATGGCATAAATGATTAGGGCATATTAACTTTGATAATTTGGTTAAGATTAGTAAAAACCAGAATGTGAGAGGTTTGCCTATTCTAAGAAAACCATTAAAAGTTGTTTGTAAAGAATGTCTAATAGGTAAGAAAACAAAGTTTAGTTTTAAATCAAAGGAATATGCTTAAACTAAACCTTTGCAGCTTGTACATACTGATTTGTGTGGTCCTACTAGGACAAGGTCTATAAATTGTGAGTAGTATTTTATGTTATTTGTAGATGACTATACAAGAATGGTTTGGGTAACCTTTCTCAAACACAAGTTAGAAGCTTTTGACAGGTTTAAAATCTTTCATAAAATGGTTGAGAAAGAATCTCATATGAAGCTTAAATGTTTGAGGTTAGACAAGGGAGGTGAGTTTACCTATTAATAATTTATTGATTACTATGAGCAACATGGTATAAAAAGGCAATATATTGTTGTGAAAACACCTCCATAGAATGCGTTTGTTGAGAGAAAGAACAAAACAATGAAAGAGATGGCAAGGAAAATGCTAGATGAAGCAAAAATACTAGACATGTACCTAAAATAAGTTGTTCATATAGCTGTATATATATTCAACAAAGTACAAATCAAAGTCAAATGTAATTTCATTCCATATGAACTTTGGCATAGTAAATCTGCTTCAATTAAATACTTCAGAATCTTTGGCTATAAATGTTTTATCCAAAGAGATGATGAAAATTTAGGCAGCTTTCAATCTAAATATAATGAAGGTATCTTTGTAGGATACTCCACTGATAGCAAAGCCTATAAGTGTTTCAATAAGAAGCTGGATAAGATTGTTGAATTTTTTAATGTTAAATTTGATGAAAAATTGCTTCTAGATGATGATCACGTGTAGGAGGTTGACGAGGAACCTATGTTAGGTCTTGACATTTCTCCCAAATCTAATGAAGCATAAAATATACAACAGGAGGATGCTTTAAGCTCTAAGGTAGTAACACCTCCAAAGACAACCTCCAAGATTTTTATCAAGAATCATCCTCAAGATATAATCATTTGGAACATAAATGTTGGGATCTTACCAAGAAGAAGAGAAAGAGTTGATGAGCAAGCACAAATTGTTGAAATTTTTTGTTTCATAACTGATGTTGAGCCTAAAGTTATTTATGATGCTTTAAACGATGATTGTTGGTTGAAAGCTATGCAGGAAGAGATCAGCTAGATTGAAAATAATAAGAACTGGGAACTAGTACCAAGACCTAATGATAAAAATGTTATTGGTGGAAAATGGGTTTTTAGAAACAAATTGGATGAATGCGGCAAAGAAGTGAGAATCAAAACACGGTTTGTGTGCAAAGGGTATGCACAACAGGAAGGTATAGACTTTGGTGAAACTTATGCACATGTTTCTCATATTGAATCAATTATAATTTTCTTAGCATACTCTTGTTTCAAAAATTTTAAGGTTTACCAAATGGATGCCAAAACTACATTCTTGAATGGTTATCTTGATGAAGAGGTATATATGGAATGACCTAAAGGTTTTATTGCAAAAGAAAAATCTGATCATGTATATAGGTTGAAAAAGGCCTTGTATGGTCCTAAAAAAGCTCCTAGATCTTGGTATTCGAGATTGGATGCACACTTAACACCAAATGGATTCAAAAAAGGTGGTGTTGACAACAATCTGTATGTTAGAGTTGGAGGTGATGATGTTATAGTTGTTGAGGTTTATGTAGATGACATAATATTTGGCTGCAATAATGATGCTTTGACTAAAATGTTTTCAAAGATTATGGAATCTTAATTTGAAATGTCAGTTTTAGGTGAACTAACATTCTTTCTTGGCCTCCAAGTTTTACAACTTGAACAAGGAATATTTTTGTCACAAAAAATAATGCCAAAGAGATGTTGAAAAAGTTTCAAATGGATGAATGTCATCCCGTGAGAACAGCTATGGTAACTGGTTGTAAGTTGTCTAACATTGATGATTATCCTAATGTTGATCAAACTTATTATAGATCAATGATTGACAAAATTTTATAATTGAC